>OU611988.1:11310833-11958750 GCA_914767915.1 Agriopis aurantiaria
TAATAAAACAGGCCAAGCGCGAGTCAGGCTCCAGCACTGAGGGTTCCGTACCACCAAAAAAAAAAAAAAATTAAAAAAAAAAACGACTTCAAATTTAGTAAAATATGGTATTTCGGCCATTATTACACATAAACATTCATACATAATACACAAGCTTAGGGAAATAATACAATGAGGCGAAAGGTTATTTTTAAGATTGGCGCCAAAGCTCGTTTAAGTACCTACTTTACCTATCTATACTAATATTATAAAGAGGAAAGATTTGATTGTTTGTTTGTTTGTTTGCATTGAATAGGCTCCGAAACTACTGAACCGATTTGAAAAATTATTTCACTGTTGGGAAGCTGCTCTATCCCCGGGTGACATAGGCTATAATCTATACCTGTGTGAAGCTGGGGCGGACCGCTAGTATTAAATAAGTCTGCTCCATAAAACTTCAGGTCCTTATAACAACCTAACTGAAATAATGATTCGAGCTTTATAGATTTACCGCAAAAGGTAAAGGATTATGAAATATTAGAAGGGCTATATTAGGGTGCGGGTACTTGGTAAGTAGGAATGGTAAGCCCACAGGCTTGCCTTTGATATTCTTAACATAAGCTCCCTTCTCGCCACAGACAATCTTTCAGATCGCATCTGATGAAAGTTATAATAAAAGTCAATAAAATCTTAGATCGTTTCAGAAGCTTTGTAATCTCTTTTTCTTCGTCTTTAATTTTTTGTACATGGCTTTGTTTAACTTTTGTCGGCAGTTCAAGAAAATACCAAAATACCAAAATTCTACAAACATGATATTTTGCACAATTAGAGTTTTACTATAGACCCAATAATATAAAATAAATGCATTTTAGGCGTGGCTCTGGTACATTCACATGTGCCACCCCTAAAATGCAATCTTTGAATAAATCGTAAAAATTATGTCGAGCTGTTACATCTCTAAAATTTGGCTAAGTTCACTGAGCTTCGTTCGTTCGATTTTTTCATTAACAGCCAATTTCTGAACTATGAATGTGACAAGTGACAACAATTATTATATGGCTTTGGCTACGGAACCCTACCATATGCGTGTCTCGACATGCTCTTGGCCAGTTATTTTTTAGTATGTTACTCCGATTACTCTGCCATTTGTGAACCGATTCACGTGATTCTAAAATACGTAGAGGAAGATCTATTGGTTTAAAAAAAAACATTGTCTTAATTTGGCTACTTAAGTGATTTTTACCAGCTCCAATAAAATATACAAAAACTTGTGTTGTTGTGTTAAAATGTGCTTACTATAATTACGTAGGAAGTTGTTTATTTTGATATTTTATTTTATTTATGCAGCTTGTTTTTATGTGTGATTAAACACTAGCTGCGCCCTGCGGTTTCACACGCGTAGTGAAGAAAAATGGTGATGATGATGATGAAAATTAGCCTATATCAAACTCTGGCCCTTGAACTATACCCATGCAATCAAGTCGATCCGTTGCTCTGTTGCTGCGTGAAAGAGGAACAAACAAACCAACAAACTTATCGTATTTATAACATTAGTATGATCATCCTTTACTCAACCTTGAGAAATATGCGGAAGTGGTATCAATATACGTGTAACATATTTACCTCGTATTTATTTGTAAAAGAAGCCCGACGTAGCGGAACGATTAGGAATGAATTATGGGAAGTATATGGTAAACTTTTTGTGTACACAACCCACAGAAGGTACCTCCCATCCAAATAATATATTAAGTACCTACCTACTTATTTTACTCGTGGTATTTTAAAACATAATATAATTTTATTGAGTCTGTACCTACGGAAAAAACTACAACAGTCATATGCTTTAAAGTTGCTGTTGTACTTAGTGAAATTGTTATATTGTTAACTAGAAATAAAGGAAGTATGCAAACTGCGATTAGGAAACTTTGTTAGGGAACAAATATGAATAAATATGCAATGACATGCATTGGCGCTATGTGCTACCGATTAATTGAGAAAAAATAAAAGTCATCTAAGGGTGATAGTAGGTCGGGCTACGAAATCGTAAATATCAGTATTAGCTACTTAATTCATCTAGGAGGCCTTCAGAGTGCTTAGTGCTAGTTTTTTCAATTGCGTATAACTATTCGATCGCGTTATTAACTACAATCGAGTGAGCAATGCTGGCGGAGCGGTAGCATGTGCCCTTACAATCTGACGGCACCTGGTTCGATCCTCGGCCCTGCACCAAAAGTTCAAAGACATTATGACATTCACCAACATGCACTGGGCAAGCATGGTGGATTACGGCCCATCCCCTCTCTCTCTCTGAGAGAAGGCTTGTGTCCCAGCTGTGGGAACGTGATAGGCTGACATGATGATGATGATGAACGTTAACTACGATTTGAATAAAGTAAGAGCAGTGACATCTAGAGACATGCAAGATTGAAGACATGCAACATGCCTTCATGACAATATTGTCATCGAAGCAACAAAATTTTCCAGTTACTATTTAGTTTGAAACCAAACTACTGAACCGTTTTGATGTAATTTCTAAAGTCGGTTAAAAATAAGAAATCAACATAATTATCCTAACCATATTCATGTAGTTACTTATATATCCACATCTAGGACTGTTTCATCATCATCATCATCATCATCGTCATTTCAGCCGTAGGCGTAGGACGGCCACTGCTGGACATAGGCCTATAGGACTGTTTGTTTATAGGTAACTACCTAACTGAGTACCTAGGTTAAATTCCTATATATTGTTGATGTTTTTTTCGAGATTATTTCTAACTTCTGACATCCTTTAAAAGTTAACACGAAAAACGCTGTATAAAATTTTCGATGTTAATTTAATGATAATGCCCAATTAGTATTTTCAAATTGTTACTCAGCTATTTTTTTCTTTAAAAAAGTCGAAAACGTGCGTAAGAGATAGCTAATAGTGAGCGCAGCCTTAATCTTAAATGACACCAGAACCGAGTTCATCATTGGAATCAGCCAAATAAAAGCCGAACCGGCTTCTTTAGATTTTAGTGGCTGTATTTTTTCGTCCACAATCCGTCTGTGTCTCCACGCTTGACTTCACAGTTGTCACGGTATCAGATTTGACATCTCCATGCCTCTTGAGCCCAAACTTCTTGAGAGTTTACAAACTTGGAATACGAATGTGTGCTTCAACTGGGACTATTTATACGTTTTAAATGGAATTTGACGGTTCATTTGTTTCCGTACACATGTAGACGGTTTTGTATATTATACTATTATAAACGCGAGTAATTCATGTGCGCATTGCAATAAATAAAATAGTTTGCCTCAAGATATTACGCAAACTACCTAACCATCCATCTCGGCGAAATCTTGTAGGATAGTGGAGAGTAGGTACCTCGGCGGCGGCGCTACGGCGTGATATATCGGGGCTGGCTGTCGCAGCGAGCGGTGAAGCTTACGCACGAATTATAACAACTCAGATGAAATTTGTTCACATATTTTTTACCGGTTGTTCGGTGAATTATTCCAGCGAAGGCGGCGTGTCGTGTGACTCTGCCGTATCCACGCTCATTATCGGCGGCGGGCGCGCTGAACCGTACCTCCATTACAATCGAATTCTCCTTGACGACTCGTGATTCACGATCGAAACCCCATTGCGTATGATTCGATAATGTCTGTATTCGGATCGAACCAAATTTGGCTGCTACCTACCCAAAAATATGCCGCGGTGTGATGTCTACGGGGCTTCCGTTTTCACGCTCACCGGTAGATATTGCCACGTACGCGATGTTAGGTTCTGTGGCACGAATTTTATCCGCGCCAAATCTATTCTTACGTTTCAAGAAAATAACACTCATGAAGTTTTGTGATTTCTCCGCGCATAGGAAGGAAAAGGTAAATCGTCAATTTGGGTAACGGTGGCGTGTAGCAGTACTTCACGGCTGAAAGCGCTCTTATTACAGGTCGCTCGGTTCTGAGCCAGGAGAGGCATTAATCGTCTGGCGCGGACATACATCACCTCACCTGGCGAATGTGACACACCACACTCCAGTTAACGTAAATCACTCATTAGAAGCGTAGTTAATGAGACATCCAGTGGATGCTTCACTAATGACAATTTAATGTCGTAGATCGCTTAATTTCGCCTAGTAATCAAACTTTCAAGCGACGTAGCTGAGGTAAGCTTCGGATAATAGACAGCACCTTTGAAGCTCGGAATACATTAGCCTGCAGAGCGTTGTTTAGTGATTTATTATGGTACCCTCTGATGCTCGCGATCATTATTGCCCAGTTCTATTCGTAGGTCTAAGCAGAATAATCACTGAACGTATAGGCACTTAATATTGTAAAAAATAAATTTAGGTATAACTGTTTATAAGTTTTTGAGCCGGCCTACTAAGTTGCCACTAAACTTGAATTTGACTAAATCGGTCTAAGTACTCGTCTCATGCAAAATCTGAATTCTAGATCTCCAGGAAAATGAAGGCAAGGAAAATGACACAAGAACATAGAGTATACTTTTACATAAACGTTTACCGTAAAAGAAAAAAATATTTTTTTCTATCTGTAAAATTTGGCCATTATAAAATCTGGTTAGTGAGGTTTACCGTTAAAATAAAAGATAATTAATTAAAACAAAAACACGAATGGAGCAAGCTCTAAAATTTAGACCTTAAATAATTTGGTTTAACGATTTGGATCGTCACAGTCTGGGTGTCTTGAAATCACGAGTGGATTTGGTTCTTCTAACCAAGCGTGCTCCATCGTAGACCGTTTCATCGCTTAACATCAGGCGAGTTGCCGATCAAAAGCAAGCCTATATAGAGTTTAAAAAAAAGTTATTTGTTAGCTAGTCTCGCGTTTCGTTCAGAGTTTTTGACACGGGCCCTACAGCCCAAGGTAGATAACAGTATATTCTACAACTATTATTAATTAACAAAATTCCGTCTCTAACATTGTTTCCACACGCCTGAGCGAACAAATTGCCAAGTATCGATGTCAAAGTGTGCCAGCGACGGTGGCGGGCGTTCCGAGTGTGTTGGTGGAATTTTGCTTACTTGCTCACTTCTCGGCGTAAACGTCGGCTGCGGCAACCGCAGTCCAAAAGTAATTAATTAAATTTACACTTAGAGCAGACAATGACACGCCAGCCCTCCTAAATGCTCCCTCTAAACCTATCGGGCCCTTTGTGTTTCTCACAACAGAATTAACTTTCATTAAGTAGAACTTGATGACATCTTTTGTATTCCTATTCACAAACGAACTTTATTTGACTGATTCACTGTATTTAAATTTATGTAAGATACATTTTGAAATCTAATGAAGAAACGTTGTTAAAAAGGAAACCGTGCTTGAAACCGAACTTCCAAATAAATTAAAGACTCACAGAGGCATGGGGCAATCGTAAAGTCTGTCTTTAAAAGGAGCGTTTCGTTTTCTTCACTAAAAAGCTTTGTCATGGAAATCTAAAAGATGTTTTTATTGACAACATCTGCTGAGGCGGAAAACTTTTTATTAACAGTCATTGTTTCTTGAGAGATGCTTACGGAAAGAGATTTTTTACTTTGTTTGCCTGATATACTTAACGTGCCATATATTTAGTATTGTTTTATTTGCCAAAGATTTCACAGAAAGGTATTTATGCCCAAATGTTCAACCCTTGGTGGTGTAATATTTTCATTAAATTTAATGGGAGTCACGCTTGAGATATAGTCTATTTTATTGAATAAATAATCATTTAAATCTGTTCACAATTAGCGAAGATATCGAGTTACAAACTAACAAAAAAAGTCGAATTAAAAACCACCTTTTCGGAACAAGAAATATGCTCAAAAGTTTCAATAATTCGTTTGAAATTCGTTCGTTTTACATTTCAGAATAAATAATAGGCAAACACCGGCAAACAACTTGAGCTCGAAGTGAAGGAAAGTTGGTTCATGTTCATGCGCACATTACAATCAATTGCGCTGACCTGCAAGGTCGAAATCCTCCCAAACCCTCTTCGGTCCGCCAAAGAGGCTTAAAAATCTAATCATTTCCAATCAAGGTAATTTTTCAAGAAGCTTGGCGATTTCTGTATCTTTTGCAACACTTATATGTAAATATGTCCCTACATTCCTATGCCAAAATCATCGAATAAATCATAGTTAAGTAAGCGTACAGACATTATAATTGAAAAGAAAAAGAAAAAACCGTTTTATCACACTCATGTGATGAACATTTGTGTTTTTTCTATGTCTGGGTAATATATTTATTTTTTACTAAGTTATACCGTCTGGGTGTTAATATATATTTGAGTATCTATTTAAAAAAATATGTATGTATATCAGTCTCTGCCAATCCATAGTACAAGCTTGCTTAGTTTGCGGTCAGATGACCGTGTGTGCAAAAATGTCACGAATATTTATTTATTATTATATATATTATAGTGTGTTCATAATCATCATAAAGCTCCTGCGAAATATAAATAAAATAGGTACAAATACTGGGTTGATTTGTGAAAGCTATTTCTGAATGAACATTGTCAATCAATCTTCTTCATATTTGTTATTTTCATGAACACGTCGTAATCTCAGTGGAATAAATACTCAGCAAAACTTACGAACTTAGCACTAAATACGTAAATAGCTTTTTTGGTAGACAAAGTTGACCGGAGGGTTTTCTTTTTGCAAGCAAGTACCTACTTGCTAATTAAGTTTAGGTAAACCTTCGTTTCCAAGTATGAAAGTAATATTGTAATATTCAAAGTTACGCATTTTTTACCGACGACAAAAAGATGTTCTCGTCAATGCGTATTTTTGATGTGAAACATCTATTGGCGCGCTTTGGCAGTAAATCCGACTCATACCTATGCCGTGACGACGTGACGAGTTGACGACGTTTAACATCTGCAACGTCCAACTTACGCATAATTTTTTTGACTGTCCGGTATTGATGTTTTTTTTGTTACGTGCGTTTTTTAACATGGAAGCTTTATAATGCTACGTAAGAGTACCTACCTTACTAAGCTTTATGTGGAACATCAACGAATGCTACAGTTACAGGCACTGATTTATAAACACATGGATAATAATATTCTAGTACAAAATTCATGTACAAAGTGTTCTGACTTTATCTATATATAAAAAAAATACTTTTTTAACGTCTTTTTTGGTATTATTCTCAGCAAAACCTTTTGATACACGTATCATGGGGATGCATAAAAAAAACTGGTCTGCCATCTATGGGAGTCCGCCATATTGGATTAAGAATGACGACACTTAACTAACCATGATTTTAAACTAAATGTGAATGCAATATTTCAGCTCAATCTGATGGGGATAACAGTTTTAAAATTCTGTTGCAATATTTGCCCCATACTAACAAGGCAAGTTAAATTTAACAAAAGCTTGTAAAAAGTTTTTTTAGATATACCGACGAACGAATTTAAATCCTATGTAGTCTAGTTTAGCTTGTAACAAAATATATATTCTCACACCACCTGCTCGATAATGTCCAATTATATTTATGTCATGGAAACCAAACTTAAAGTAAGTAATTATTGCCCCAACGGAGGCTAAACGCCGGGCTATAATATTGTACTGAATTTCATTATAACCCGCTGCTCAACTATACATATTTTGTATTAATTTTTACCATAGTGAACTGCACTTAAATCAATTTATCCTAAAGTCGAAGTGGCCATCACGATTAGGTATAACACAAAAAAGAATAAAAAGAAAAAAAGGCGTGAATACTGTAGATCGCAATAGTATTAAACAACAAACATTCATTTATCTTTTCACAACGGGTGTATAGTTAACGCACAGAAGAGAAAAACAATCGTTTTCTCTTTTCTGTGAGTTAACCAAACATGTTTTTTTTTTTTCTTTTCATCGTTTAATAAAAAATTATCTAATTCTAATAAATACTTTGTTTCTAGTAATATAATATTTTATTGCCTCGCAAAAAGTGTGAAAAGTACCTCACCAGCAGTACTCAGAAATTATCTTTGGTAGTATTCACCTCGGGGATAAAGGTGCCTTATCCCCTTGGTGAATAATCTATTATAAATGCACGGTTACCCGAATAGTTAGTATAGTTCGGTTTATTTTTGTTTCGAACATATTTGCACGCTGGTTACAGGCAAGGAAATGGGGTGATCAGATTCTCTGCGTGATTAATCCAAAACAATGAGAAGTTAGTTTGCTTTTGACGAAACAACGAGACAGCAGGGCAATGCTCCGGCTGCCATTGTCGCTGGGCAGCGGTGTGTAGCGACCAGCCGACCACGAAATCGGTTCCAGCCGCGCGCTCTACGCCTCCTAACTCCCAACGACACAAAAATCATTCACGAAAAATCACCGCCTGCCAAATGCGACCATTCGAATACAATAACACGCCGTACGTTTGGAACTCTTTATCCGACGAGGTGAAAATGAAAACAGCATGTTTTTCATTCGATCATACTAAAATCTCGACATTAAATAAGAAAATAAGAAACGTCAATTCTCGTAATGGATTTATTTTTTATGGATGAAAAAAAAAATCCTGGAATGGCAAGCTACAACTTTTTTCATCGTCTAGATGTAGGTGGGTACCTACATCTAGAGTACCTACATCTCTAGTAACTACGAGTATTAGTAAGTTTTCTTATCACACAAATATTATAAAATGCAAAAGAGATGTGTTTGCGTGTGTGAGTGAGTGTTACCGCGCCTGACGTTGATTTCTCTAGTAGTAGCCGGGAACTGAAGCTTTTTTGGACAAATGTGAACAGGGGCCAGCATATGCGAATATGTTTTTCACATATACTATGTAGATGTGGTATGGCGAGTTTGGCTCAGTTGCCGCCAAGACTTGTATAGTAGTTTTCTCAAACATTGCGTGATGCAGCAGGAGTGGCGACACGCGACTATGAGCGTGGACAGTAACATGGCCAGGAATATTGAATAAAAAAAATGGTTTTACTTTTGCCCACAGATCTGTTTCAAGTTAGATGCAGCTAGTTCACTTAGGTACTTTGCGTGTCTGTTTTCCATTTTAAGTTGGATCATGGATCAGTGCTCCAACTTAATTCAGTTCGGTTTCCGTCATTTTGGCAGTAGCATGAACGCCAGGCGCGGTCGGTACAAATAGGTGACCGCCTGCATAGGCATGATCATGATCCAAGAAAACAAGGTCTAGCGCTTCGGGATCTGACACCCAATTACGTCACTGCCCAGTTGCCACTCTATTGTAACAAGCATAGATATATTTTTTTTTTTTTTTTTTTTTTAATAATCTATTAAATTAAATACAAAATCATTTCCATTGTCATTTCATTTGCCCGCTCAAGCAAAGCACTTCAAGTTAAGCACGAATTTACATTATTTATTTAATAACCACATTTATTTATTGGGTTCCCACAGGTTATGAGATCGTTGTTTCTAATGTCGGAGCTCTGAACTAACATTTTGTTTTGATTAAAATAGTTTCTGTGATTAAGTTTTTGAAGTATGATACGTAAAATGCTTATCAAATTCCATACAAATAACCAATTTGTACCTATAAACATTAATGTTGTTTATTTCAGACAATTTGAAGTTAGGTTACAAAATTATATCAAAATACAGAATATAAATAGGCAAAAAACTAAGAAAATATCGAATATTCGTCCTTCGCATCGAGAGAAGTTGCAAGTTTATTTGACAAATAGTTTACGAATTATCTCAGAATTAATAAATGTGTGTTATATACCTACAGTTTCCGTTTTAGCACTTACACTCCTCCTTGGTCGTCCAATTGATCATCTCGTTTGCAGTTGTGTGCCACTCAATATTGAAGTGTGCGTTTGTAGAACTAGTAAGAATATGTCAGTGTGTGTACGTGTTTACGTCGCCCCTTTCAATTTTTGGCAGACTTTTTTCGGTACTAGCTCGTCTTTGCAATTCCAAAGTATATAATGATCAAAGAGAATTTTAGAGGATAGTTTTAAGCCCATTTGACGGGCCCTAACTCACAAACACAACGCCTGTCAAAAAAAGCACAATTATGATTTTTTATTTGTTTAAAATCAAGATCTATATCCCCATCATTCTGAAATAAGACTGAGGCGGACAGATACATAGACAAACTTTATGAGGATTCCTTTAGAGGATTTCCTTAAGGTTACTATGTAACCCTAAAGACAACTTATTAGAAACATTCATTCTACGATCATCCTATTATTATTCTTTTTGAGAGGTTCCTGTAGAAAGTAAAAGGGATCATAACATAATTTATTTTATATAGAATTTATTTTATCGGTAGTAACTTGCGTCGATCGGTGACGCTGGAGGAGGGCTTACAAAATTATTTTCGAGGGTGACCATCAAACAACTTACCGTTCGCTACAGAAACTTCGTGTAGCATAAAAGAAGTTTTATGGACCGATAAAGACCTTTTCAAGGGTCCCCCGGTAAAGGAGACGTTGTCCACACTTTTGGAGCGGGTCGAGTTTCGTAAGAAAACCTAAAATCAAACGCGAACTTAGTTTTCTTCAAAATGTTATGTAGACAAATAGTCACCTACAAGATGTTGTTTAGCAACCGTCCAACATTTAAAGAGAGTTACTCTACTAAAGAAATTCAATGAAACCAAAGCTGAAAAAAAATACATAAAAAAAAATTATATGCAGAGGTAACCGGTGCAGGAGAGATTTGTTTGTAGATACCTTTACTCACACATAAAAAATGGCGGGCGATGGTGGATTGTCATTGCTATCATCCGCCACCCGTCTTAAGCTTTAATTATTTTGATAATTGGTATCTTGTTCATCTAAGAAAAATAAAAACATAACTAACCGTAAGTTGAAAATCACCCTGTAATGTTTCTTATTAACATACTGTATAGTAGAGTATGTTGATAAAATACGAATGCAAGGAAAGCTATGGCTTTTGGTAAGTATTTTATGTACTTACACGTAAATCAACCATTAAATAGCATTATAACCCTTTACCATAAGGGACTTATATCTTTTTTTTGTATAATTTCAATATCGAAAGTTTTAGCGTCTTATCTTTGGTCTCTCTGTCTGTTTGTGACCTTATTACAAGCCTTTATTTTACTTGCAATGTATTTATGTATGTAAGTAACTACATTTGTTTGGGCGGAATCTTGCAACTCAATTTTGAAGCAGTTATTTGTGCTGAAATGTGTTATACTTATGTAAGTTCGGTAACAATGCAATGTTATGGTACCTTCGATCTGGTCTGATGATGGGAACAGAAGGTGGCCATAGGAACTTTTAAACGAAACGACGTAACCTCGTCGAGTTTGGGTTCATTGGATTTGTCTTCCCAAGCAATTTGGTGCTAGATGATAAATTCCATATGGTGGACGCCCCAAGATGGCGGACGAAATGTTCATATCATGATTAGGGCATCAAATGAAAGTTTTTGCTGAGAAGAATACGAAAAACCTTTTTTTTTAAGTTTAAAAAGGAATGCTTATTAGTATCTTCAAAAGCACAAAGTAAATATGACTGAAAAGAAGCGATGTTTATGATAACAAAAGAGTATAGATTGCGTAATGAGGATGGTGATATTTGAAAAGTTAAAAGATAAAATAAATAATCTACATTATGATATTAGCAAGAGGTAAAGTTTATAAGTTTGTGACTTTCTTTGAGGAATCTCTGGAACTATTGAACCGATTCTGAGTAATCTTTCACTGATAGAGAGCTAGACTATATCTAGTGACATAGGCTGTGTTTTGGTCACGATGTAGGCAAATACTCGGGCAAAAGCTAGTTAAGGATACAACCACAGCACAACACAACTAGAAGGTAATACTGCTAAAAGTAAAATTTATATATATCTCATAAAATACTCTTCTGAGTGTAGAGTAATGACTTCGAGAAATATTCTTGGTAGATACTCATAACAGTAATGGGTTTACTTTAAAATTGTGATCAAAAAGCTCATAACGAAAATGTTTGACTAAGTTGTTAAACTTGCCAAGCAAAAAATAAGCAGACAGAAAATGATTTTCTAACTTTAACCCATTGACCTATGAATAGTAAGGACGGGGCGAATGAACTCGTCCAATGGTACCATTTCACTGGTGCTAACAAGTATACTGCGAACCAGTGTGAAGTGAGTCGCTCATCGACTTCGTTGCTCCGTGGTGGCCGTGGCACGTCGCGATTTTTTAAAGCAAACATGGCGCATGCATTGTACTATTGCCCCTCTGTTTCACCTGTGTGTACATTCTCTCAGGAACCCTACATTTTCCGGAGTAAAAAGTATCCTATGTAACTCTCCGACTCTGTAGACCATGTGTGTGTAAAAAATCATGTCGATACATTTCTGAGTAAAAGAGGAACAAACAATCCAAAAAATTAAACCCTTTCGCATTTCTTATATTAGTATGAAATATTATAGATACTTACGCTACAATGCGACGCAGTTGAGATTTAGACTGACAGCGCAAATTTTTTAAGCACTAAACATGTTAAGTCGCAATGTTTGGATCACTCTCTCTTAATATTTAGCTCTATGCTTCAACCCATCACGGTTTATTGAACAAACTTCGCCAAAGTTTGCTGTCGATTGTGTGCGATTTCGCTTGTATCACAACTGCTCAGCAGTTATCGATTTTCATTTAACTCTTCTTAAATAGGTCATTACGGCCGGCAGTGTGTTTATGAGTATCGGCGGCTTCGAGGGCAATATTGCGCTTTGTGCTACCGACCACAATAATACGGTGATTAATGGATCGCCCGATACGCGATCCAACTTCTTTGTTGTTCAGCAAATATTTGATCCGACGTCACAATCCGTGCCTTTCATATCACTTGTAGCGGCGATTTTGTGCCTTATATTGGCGATGTTACTAAAGCTTGTTCGGATTTTCAATACGAAGTTAATGGCGCTCGGGATTTAAGTATCACACACTACTGTTGCTGTTTTCACGCACTCGATCGTTATGGTAAATATCCAGTTATTGCAATCCGATTTCATGAAAATTCAACGTTATAGGTAGCAGTAGGTATTATTATTACGCCGACTGTTTGCCAAACATAATGTGAAATTAAATTCAAACAAATAATACGGTTAGCCATAGCTTCGATTTTTTGCTCAGCCTGTCTCGTCCCACTGCTGGGAAAAAGCCTCTTCCATTTCCTTCATCATTTCAGAAGGTTAGGTTGATACTTGCAAAAACGAAAAAATCATCTTTTTTTTCTATGTGAAAAACGATTTCCAAAACGTTGGAAGAGTATGCTCTGAAACAAAAGTTCTTTCATAGATTGTGCAATGTGCATACTTTAGGTCCATGACAGCCCAAATCATAAAAAAGTTGTAAAACGTAAACAACCATAAATGTAATAGTCTCGAACTTGATGAAATGCCACAAAACGCCGAAAGTAACTGCAGACAGTTGATAAATAAATTATACAACCCTAAAACCAGTTTTTACGTATCTATATTTACAAAAGTTGTTAAAAACACGATAAATAATTCAGCCGCTGGGATTCATAGATGGATAAGGCTTTATTCTAGTACAACACGAACAATAGTATCTAATGGATGTTTTATCGATTAACACCTCAATGTGATGTGTTAATTCTAAAAACATCACTCAGTTAAAACACTGCAATGCGAGTAGCATTTTTCAACCGAATTAAAAAAAGAACATTTATAATTTTATAAATATCGATTTTTAGACAGGGTGTATATGTTTGTGCCGTTTGGGGTCGAGACCTTAGGACCGTGGGGGCCGGCCGCCCATGATTTATATAGGGACTTGGCCAAACGCTTGATGGAGGCGACATGTGACCGGAATGCTGGCGCCTACTTTGGTCAAAAAATTACGTTGGATGGCAATGCTGCCAGCATTCTGGCCACTTTTCCCTCCACCGAAGGGCTTTTAGATTAGTATTTTTAATGATTTTGATAATTTATTGTTCATTTTAATTTGTATATAATAATTAGGTAGTGATAGTTTTAGTTCTTATTATGTAAAATTATTTTATAATATTGTGTTTTTTACGCAATATCTTTATCGATTGTGAAACTATTATAATGATTATTTTTCTTATTAATTAAATGAGTCATATCTTTTGAAGACAAACGGCAGGAATATTAGGGGATGAATTCCGTTTATTAAACATCCAGTGAAGAATATTTTTTTTTGTAAATATATTTTATTCTATTTTATTAATTATTTTATTCTCCTGTTCAAACCATGTTCTCTTGATAATGCGATATCTTCGTTGATTGATGGCAACCGATTCTAATGGTTTTTTAGGGTTCCGTACCCAAAGGGTAAAAACGGGACCCTATTACTAAGCCTACATTGTCTCTCTTTCCGTCCGTCCGCCCGTCCGTCTGTCTGTCTGTCTGTCTGTCTGTCTGTCTGTATGTCTGTATGTCTGTATGTCTGTATGTCTGTCTGTCTGTCTGTCTGTCTGTCTGTCTGTCTGTCTGTCTGTCTGTCTGTCTGTCTGTCCGTCTGTCTGTCTGTCTGTATGTCTTACTGTCTGTCTGCCTGTCCGTCTGCCCGTCTGTCCGTCTGTCCGTCTGTCCGTCTGTCCGTCTGTCCGTCTGTCCGTCCGTCCGTCCGTCCGTGCGTCCGTCCGTCCGTCCGTCCGTCCGTCCGTCTGTCCGTCTGTCCGTCAGTCCGTCCGTCCGTCCGTCCGTCTGTCCGTCTGTCCGTCAGTCCGTCTGTCCGTCTGTCCGTCTGTCCGTCTGTCCGTCTGTCCGTCTGTCCGTCTGTCCGTCTGTCCGTCTGTCCGTCTGTCCGTCTGTCCGTCTGTCCGTCTGTCCGTCTGTCCGTCTGTCCGTCTGTCCGTCTGTCCGTCTGTCCGTCTGTCCGTCTGTCCGTCTGTCCGTCTGTCCGTCTGTCCGTCTGTCCGTCTGTCCGTCTGTCCGTCTGTCCGTCTGTCCGTCTGTCCGTCTGTCCGTCTGTCCGTCTGTCCGTCTGTCCGTCTGTCCGTCTGTCCGTCTGTCCGTCTGTCCGTCTGTCCGTCTGTCCGTCTGTCCGTCTGTCCGTCTGTCCGTCTGTCCGTCTGTCCGTCTGTCCGTCTGTCCGTCTGGCCGTCCGTCTGTCCGTCCGTCCTAATTTTAAAAGGCTGTATCTTTCGAACCGTAATAGATAGCCAGTTGAAATTTTCACAGAATATGTAATGTTACGGCGGATTAACTGAGAAATAATAAAAAAGTCAAAAAGTTAAAACGAAAGGGGGATGGGGTCCCCATACAACAAAAGTATTTTTTAACGTATTAAAGTATTAGCTCTAATGTAAAAACGGTAATACGCACAAGCGTCAAACTTAGCATGATTATAGAGTAAAACAATAAATAATAAATAATGACCAAGTGAGCAACGTTGACAAGTTTCTGTTCATTACCAAGTTATAACTGGTAATTTCGTTATAGAATGGTGGTGGTACGGAACCCTCAGTGCACGAGCCCGACTCGCCTTTTGCCGATTTTTTATAATAGTAATAAATATGGTCAGCCGCATTCTCCTCCACTTCGCAACCTTCTATTGGAACTCAGGCCTTCTCTCAGAGAGAGAGAGAGAGAGAGAGAGAGAATGGGCCCTAATCCATAAACATCTTTGAATTTCAGTCATTGTATCAGGGGCGAGGAACGAACCGGATCTGTCAGATTGTAAAGCGCAAATACTACCGCTCATCCATCATCACTCCCACGTGTACGCTGCACTCTTTCGCGTAACCATATACTATAACTATAAAATTTCATCTCGGTTGTCGGATTTATAATAAGTTGAACAAAATCTCGAATTGGAAGGACTACAAACGGAAAATTAAATAAAAGCTTGTTAAATGATGAATTTAATATACTCAAACATGGCTTTACAAATTTGCGTTCACGCCAACAGAAGCCTATACTTACATATCTTCGTAACTCCGCTTAGCATTCCAACAAGGATTGGCTGATTTATTCGCAGTGAAAGTTGGTGATCCTCTATTAGCAGAAGCCTGCGGCGTGTAACGGACTGGAAGCTGCGGCTGGGTACTTCTGTTTACAATGTGATCGGTGCCAAAGCTAGATGGGACATGTGTACCCAGCTTATATACACTATTATGGGCTTATATTGCACAAGCACATATTTCGGTATGCGTTCATAGCTTAAATAAACCGGCCAAGTGCGAGTCAGGCTCGAGCACTGAGGGTTCCGTACCACCACATAAATTGTTAACTACTAAAGTACAAAATAGTAGTGCAAAAAGCATGCATCACGCCCAGGCGGTCACCCATTCAAGTACCGACCGTGCCAACGTTGCTTAACTTTGGTGAACAGATATTTGTCACCAACTGGCACTTGGCTACTATTTGTTGTTATACTTTAGAGTGTGTATAATAATCATACCAAGTTTGAAGCTTGTACGTATTACGGTTTTTACATTAGAGCTAATACAAAAATAAGCAAAAAAATTAGTTTGTTGTACGGGACCCCCTTTAATAAATAATTTTTGGTTTTATTATTATTTCTTCGTTAATACGCCGTAACTTTACATATTCTGTGAAAATTTCAAATGGCTATCTATTACGGTTCGAAAGATACAGACGTTAAAAGGTAGGACGGACAGACATACATAGACAGACAGTGTAGTCTTAGTAATAAGATCCCGTTTACACCCTTTGGCGGCATGGTGAAAAGTATATTAAAATTTGAACTTAATGTTGTGTTACATATATTATGTACAGCAGAATTTTCACGACACATGAGATAAAAATTAGTTAATAATAGGCACTGCCACCACGCTCTGTTTTGCGCTAAGAGCGCAGGGCGAATACCGCGGCATGCCAGCCTGAATGACATCATCCGTCGGGCTTTCGTCAGCGCCGGCGTTTCGTCAGCTCTAGAACCCAGTGGACTGATGCGGGACGACAGTAAGAGACCTGACGGGATGACCCTCATCCCGAGGAAGATGGGGCGGCCTCTAATTTGGGACGCTACATGCGTCGATACATTAGCGCCGTCTCATCTTCCTGGGACATCTTTAAAGGCTAAAGCTGCCGCGTCTAAGGCTGAAAACCTCAAACGGCACAAATATTGATTTTTAGACAGGGTGTATATGTTTGTGCCGTTTGGGATCGAGTCCTTAGGACCGTGGGGTCCGGCCGCCCATGATCTATACAAGGACTTGGCCAAAAGCTTCGTGGAAGCGAAACGTGACCGGAATGGTGGCGCCTACTTTGACGACAATGCTGCCAGCATTCTGTTCAGTCTTAGATTAGTAATTATAATGGTTTTTTTTTATTAGTAATCTGTTTTGTAAATTTATGTAGGTACCTAATGTTTAAAAAAAATTATGAATTGAAAAAAGTCTTTCGGGATATCTCTTTCATTATTATCCAGACGCAGAAATCTTATATTGCAGACCATTATTTGTTTGACACGAGAACGCGCTCCACGGTCAAAGTTTCTCTCCACTGATCGACATTACCTTTCGAGAATGGTTCTTGATGCCGTTTAAATTAGAAAACTACGCAATTTCAATCGTGAAGACGAATTTAAGTTGGCAGCTTAGTGGAATCCCGTAATATGCAAGTACATACCGCAGTGTAGGTACAAAGGCATCCATATACCGGTACAGTCTGAGTTGTGTGTCGTAGTGACAACCCTGCACTTTTGCAAGATCAAGCGCACAGAATAACACACTTGCACTTCTCGCCGGACCCGCCCACAGTTTTCAGTCAGTTCGTGACTACGGCCATTGTAATATGGTCGAAATGTCGAGCGAGAGGTACCTATTTTATCTATATTATAATAATAGTAAGCACCAAAAGACAATTAAAACATGTGTAGAGTCCTTTTCATGAAAGAAGTCCCACGGCAAACAGCGGAACTAAATTTTCATGTTGTACTTAGTTGTCAGGTGTTGTTACTGTGTTTGGACGCTAGTGAGATTTTTATTAATTTTCCATCGTTAAAGAGTCGTGTACGATGCCAAAAGTTGTTAAAGTTCTACTCGAGAAATGATACTGATAGTTATTGATACGCGATGACAGCGCCGCGTCTGGGGGACTTCAAACATGAAAAGCACTCTACATATCGTGAAACTGATATGTCCGAGGGTGGTAAGAAATAACACGCACTTAGTTTCGTAGCTTGTTTATTACTGGCCGGCGCGCTGCACCAGTTGTCACCCGCCGGCCGCAAAACAAAGGGAGGGGCGCGTATACATCATTCCTCCACACTTAATTTTAGAAACCTGGTGACAACAAACGACTTCTATTATAATTATAAATCTACAGCTAATTTACAAATAACGCTTATAATCTATTGTGGGCTTATCACGCCTGGCGCGTGCTGGCATGAGAGAGGGCGCCGGTGAGTCCACCGGACGAGTGTGCGTTGCCGCAGCGGCTGGTGCCACTTCGTGGTCAGCGCTAGCTGCCGCTTCGACATTCTCAACGGTCCCTTGCTCACCCT
This sequence comes from Agriopis aurantiaria, assembly GCA_914767915.1. Taxonomy (NCBI): domain Eukaryota; kingdom Metazoa; phylum Arthropoda; class Insecta; order Lepidoptera; family Geometridae; genus Agriopis; species Agriopis aurantiaria. Next base: position 11,329,200 of record OU611988.1, read on the forward strand.
CTTCCGTCTGACAATCACGCCACGCTTCCACATCACATTGAGCGTCAGGTGCCGATGGAGCCTCATCAATTCCGTGCTGCGTTGTTCGGTCGACAACTCTTTGAGCACTGGTGGCCGCTGGCAGCAAATGCTGTTCCAATTCAGAAATATTTTCCGCGTGCACGCACGGAAACAGATGAGGCTCGTCGCGTACACCTTTGGTTTTAGTGATAATATTTTTGTCACCTGTGTATTTAATTATTTGATCTACATGTCTGATGCAGCAGAGATCGAAATCAAATATAAACACTTTGTACATTTTACTTCCTATCTTTTCACTTATCTTCCCTAACTGCCAAATTTCCTTCCGTGCACTGTACCATCGGACCCGAACCATATCATTTATCTCGAAATGTCGTCTTATAGGCACTTCCGCTAATTTCTTGTGCTTCTTAGTCGGTAATACAAGATCGAGGCGCGTGCGTAACTGCCTTCCGAACATTAGCTTTGCCGGAGTCTCACCCGTGGTACAATGCACGGTATTCCTATAGTTAAATAAGTAACCTAGCAGCTGTTCTTGCATGTGTTGTGGCGATGCGTTCTCTTTAATGATGCATTTTAAAATTTTTTTACAAGTTCGTACGGAATTTTCTGCTTGGCCATTGCTGGGTGGATGATAAATCGGACTGGTCATGTATTTAATCCCATTAGCCGTGCAAAACACTTTAAATTCGACTGAGTTAATTTTCACATCATTGTCTGATACCACTACATCTGGCACTCCAAATGTAGCAAAAATTCCCTTTAGTTTCGTAATCAAAGCGCTCGTTGCAGTACCGTTATTCATGTACAGGCACTCCAACCACTTGCTAAACGCATCGACAACCACCAAGTACACCCTCTGCCCCACAGTCATGTAATCAATGTGCAGGCGCTGCCAGGGCAGCACGGGGGCGGGCCAGGGCGCGGGCGGGTCGCGCGGGGGCGCGGCACGTACCGACGCACAAGTTGCGCACGAGCCTATCCAGGTTTCAATGTCTTGATCGACCCGTGGCCACCAGAAACGAGATCGGCAGTTACTCTTGCTTTTAATTATACCTAAATGTGAATCATGCAATTCTTTCAGCATTTTTTTTCTTAGCACTGACGGAATAACTATCCTATGCCCCCTAAATAGACAGCCGTTCTCGAATTGCAGATCTGATTTGCATTGAAAGTATGGTAAAACTGATTTACAATTTATTTTACGTGGCCATGCGTGTTGCATATATTTAACGACCGTCTGCATTGTCGTATCGCTTGCAGTCATTTGCACGATGTCTGTGACCGTTATCGCCGGCGATGACGCATCTAGGAACTTAAGCGCATAATAAGTATCTACTCCACTATCAGTACTGTCTGTTGTTCCATCGCAGGGTAACGGAGCGCGTGAAAAAAAATCTGCTACTAAGTTATTTTCGCTAGATATATATTGCACGACGTAATTATATGCCGATAGTATGATGGCATATCTTTGGAGTCTCAATGCTGTCGTCACGGGTATACCAGTTTTGCTATTGAATATCGAAACTAAGGGCTTATGGTCGGTTTTTAAAATAAAAGGATCGTCGCGCCCGTACAAATACTGGTGAAATCTTTTTACCCCAAAAATAATAGCAGTCGCCTCTTTCTGTATCTGGCTATAGTTCCGCTCGCTGGCAGAGAGCGAGCGTGATGCGTACGCGAGCGGACGCTCCGTACCATCTGCGTCGAGCTGATTGAGGACCGCCCCAATTCCTTGGGGTCCAGCATCCACGGCCAGACACAGCTGAGCGCCTGGTTCAAAATGCGCTAAAACACGCTCCGATGCCAGCTCGCGGCGTACGCATGCCACGCTGTGTCGTTGACGTTCGCCCCACTCCCACGCAGCATCTTTACATAAGAGTTCGTGTAAAGGGCTGAGTATGGCAGACGCGTTTGGGATAAAATTCCTATAATAATTTAAAACGCCCAAAAATCTTTTTACCTCGGTGACGTTTGTAGGTTCGGGTGCGTTCAATATCGCCGTGACCTTATCGGGGCAAGTCTTGAGACCCGCTTTACTGATAACGTAACCTAAATACGTGACGCTTTCTTTGAAAAATTCGCATTTTTCCTTATGTAAACGCAACCCCGCGTTCCTAAGCCTACTTAAAACCTCGTTTAAGTTTCTCAAATGGATTATCCTATTGGAACCGGTAATACAAATGTCATCGAGCCAGATACTGACACCGTCGATCCCCGAAAGCAATGTTTCCATTGATTTTTGGAAAATTGCAGGTGCGTTTGCTAAGCCGTACACCAACCTAGTATATTTGAATAAACCCTTGTGGGTATTAATAGTAGTGAGCTCCTGTGAATTTTCATCAAGCAAAAATTGATTATATGCATTTTTTAAATCAATTTTACTGTACCGCTCACCGCCTCCGATTTTAGCAAATACTTCCTCGATTCGAGGCAGAGGGTATTTGTCAATTATAAGGTCCCTATTCAAAGTCACGGAAAAATCACCTGCAATCTTAACTTGGCCGTTATTTTTAACCACGGGTACGATGGGTGTAGCATACTCTGAATGATTCACTGGAATTAATATACCTAACCCCACTAACCGGTTTAACTCTTCTTCGACCTTATCGCGCTGGGCAAAGGGCACAGATCGTGGCTTAAAAAACTTCGGATCGGCATTGTCTTTTAGTTTTAAGTGAACTTTAAATTGGTTAAATTCACCCAGCTCATCACGCCATAATTCCGGATACTTTTGCAATAAATCACCTACCTCAGCTGCTGTGTCACTATTTAGGGCATAAATATTCATGTTAGTATCAGTTGTTATTATGAAATTGAAGGCGGACATAAAATCTCTGCCGAGCAAGGGCGGTCCTCCATTCTGCACGACAAATACCCTCATTAGCTTTTTAATATTATTAAAATTAGCCTCAATTTGAAAATAGCCCAAAGGAGAAATTTTATGTCCGTTATACAAACACATTTTAATACAACTTTTCTGTAACTGATGATTAGAAAATTTTTGGTTATACAATTTCTCTGAAATTACACAGCTGCTGGAACCTGAATCGAGTTCCATTGACATTTCATGACCTCCCAATACAAGATCCACATTGATAGGCTTGTCAGTTACATACCTTAAGTTAAAGTTTTGACATTCCTCGCAAGACGTGTCCATAGTTTGGTCCGCCGCATTGTAATTCTGCTCCGTCTCAACATGGTGAAATCCCGACGTATTTTTTACACTATCACATACGCGCTTTAGATGCCCCTTGAGGCCACATTTTTGACATTTATATGCGCGATACCTGCACTTATCACTTTGATGATTTTTCATTCCGCAAACGGTACAACTCGATGAGTTTGCCGGTCCCGCGCCGAACCCGGCTCTTGTCGGGGCGCCGCTTCCGCTACCACCGCCACGCCGCGAGTCGCCGCCGCGACCGGCTTGGAACTTTGCTCGGTACACCGGTTCTTCCTTGACGATAAGAGCCTCGCCGGTGGACATCATCGCCTTCGCCTGCTTAGCGCATGCCGCCTGCTCCGCTATTTCAATAGCCCGTGACAATGTCAGTTTACACGGGTCCTGCTCAAACAACTTATCGCGTTCGGGGCCTGAGCCCAGGCCAAGGACGAAACGATCCAACAGATTTGTTTCTAAGGCAGTGCCGAAGCCGCAATAACATGCTAGGCCTCTCAGTCGCGCCGCCCAGTCTCCTAAAGATTCGCCTGGACTTCGATTCGCTCCGTGAAATTTCGCCTTCTCCACAAAAGAGATCTTTTTTGGTTTGAAATGACCGTCGAGTAATAAAAGAAGCTCCGTGTAGCTTAACGAATCCAATTCCTTTGGAAATGCCAAGTCTCGTGCTAAACGGTACGTCTCGTCGTTGAGATGCGTCAGGAGTAATCCGCTTCGATTTCCTACTTCCACGCTATTTATCTTCACGAACTGGTTCAGCCTTGCTTTGAAAATTGCCCATTCACTGTTTTTGTGATCAAAAATAGGCAAATTCCCCAAATAAGCTACAGCCATGATCACTTTTTTTTTTTTTTTCTTCGTGGGTATTCAGCATCAGTCGTTCGCCAAATGATATGTCCGAGGGTGGTAAGAAATAACACGCACTTAGTTTCGTAGCTTGTTTATTACTGGCCGGCGCGCTGCACCAGTTGTCACCCGCCGGCCGCAAAACAAAGGGAGGGGCGCGTATACATCAGAAACTCTAAAAGATACAATGTAGGTACCTACGTCACGTGCTCTTGAAATTTTTTAGCTTATGATTATGAGCTTTAAGAAAGGGTAGATTTTTGTATTGCGAAAAATTTAAGATCTACCACAGAAGACATAATAGGTTCTACATTATTATAGCTGAGGTAACTCGAGAATGAGGCACAAGGAAAACTTTTAATGTGTGATGTGTAAACACAAACTCGTTTACACCAATAAACAAAGCAATAACGATTGTTATCAGACTCATTTCTCATCCTTCTACTCCCCAAGTTTGGTGCTGAAGACCAACGTTAACACTTAAGAACTGTGGAAAAACGACAAAAGTAAATGCCTACTCTAATTGGTTCGCAATCATAAAAAGTTACGACGATTATTTCTTTGAAGAAAGCTCAAAAAGTGATTTGTAAAGTTGTGCCTACGATCGCAACAATAGGCACATTTATCTTTAAAAGTTTCTGTACACCATCATTGTTTGTTCTTTTAACAGGCTGGAATAAAAGAGATTCATGAAAATATTATCTTACGACCACGGCGACCTCATTTTTGGGCTGATCCGCTGGTATTCTGGGGCACTTGTTGCTCTAAATTAATTAGGAAACAACTTCACAAAAAGTGCAATAAACTTCGTTTAAGGAAGCTTAATTTCCGCCTTGGTTCCAAGGAGGCTGGCATTAATCAAGTAGAATCGCCTTCACTGCCGCGAATTTCATTACTGATTCAGAACTGTTAAGGATTATCATAACAATGAAACAATAGATGAAGAACATTTGTACCAGCTTTTCAATAAAATGTTATCTATCGTAACTCTCTTTCATCTAGGTTTTGATAAATATTATTTGATAAATCTTCTTCTTCTTATATATAAAAGGAGGTGTGTGTGTGTGTGTATGTTCCCTATGGACTCCAAAACGGCTGGAACGATTTTGACGAGATTTTCACTAACAGATATAGCTGATGATATAAGTAGTAATCCACGCAGGTGAAACTGTGCGGCTAGTAATGTATAAAAATTAAGATATTTTTTCATTATTTGTCTGAGTGGTACAATAATGTATAGCGGTAGATCAAGGTATGTATAAAAAACCCTCACTATGCATAAAAAACATTCTTAAGCGATTATTTTCGTGTTTGACTCATTAGTCATAACCTGAATAACTAGTTAAAGCTTCATCATTATTATCATCAACCATTTTTCACCCACTGTTATATATAGGTCTCCTCTTCAGCGCGCCATCTTTTCCGGTCGTCTACTGCTTTCCCAATGTCGTGTGACCAACGGGCTGGTGGTCTGCCTGGTGCGGTGGTGGGCGGTGGATTTCTGTCCCGCTTCCGGTATTCTGTGACCGCTTTGGTCCACAGCCCTCCTTTCCTTCTAAATTAAGGACTAATTGAAGGACTAAGGACTAGTTACTGAGGAAATCTAAAGTTGAAATCTTCAGTAGACTATTTACTCAAACACTACTGCTAATTACAGAAAATATCACAACATACGTTGTAGTAATTGACTTTTGACTTTGGAGTGTCGATCAAAGTTACGGGATGAACTCTAAGTCGTTTGCCATCCGAAGTTTCCCTGTTTGCATCACTTAGGGCGTGGAAAGGCTTAAAGTGCCTTCGTGATTAGCTCTCCCCCGGAATAGTTACCTATCCTCACGACCCTTGATTATAATGAAACCTTTTATTACATAGTTTCTTATCTTACGTTATTGTCTTTCCAAGATTGTACCGTCTTTGTTCACGTATGAACTTTGGTATTTCTGAAGTAGATAACTATGTGCTACTACTTTCTGATTTTCCTTTTGTTCTAATAGTAAAGATGTGCATTATAGATGAAAAGCTTTTTTTGTAACGTCAAACGAAAAAACATATTGAAAGGGAATTAATCAAAATTAGAGGAAAATATATATAAATAAATTCATCACCATCATAATCAGCCAGAGACGTCCACTGTTGAACATAGGCCTCCCCCTTAGACCTCCACACTGAACGACAGCCTGTCATCTGCATCCACTGAATGCCCGCGACACTCAAGATTTCGTCGGTCCATCTAGTCAGAGGCCTACCTACGCTGCATCTTCTGGTTCGATCTCTTCATTCTGATTCATACGGCTTCATTTTGTTTTTATAATTAAATTTATCTGTATAATAAGGGTAGGAGGTAGACACAACTTCATTACCCAGAATACTCTATATCTCGTGTAGGTAGGTGAATATCAAACACGTGCTTAAAAATATAAAATTAAAATATAAATTATAAAAGATACAAAGAAATACCTCGTCTTCGTTACAATAGAACAGTTTCAACAATTAATATTATATTTTGTCAATAGATTTCGCAAACTTCACATTATACGAAGCAGAGTCACAAGATTCTTAGTAAAGAAAAGTTTAAATAATTGTGGTTCCTTGTGAGAAGACGGTTTCGCTACAACTACCTCGCACATTCAAACATGTTTGAACATAAAAATATAACTGTGTGGGTGGGAAGCAATTGTTTTATTTAGGGTTACATGGATTAACGCGATAGAGATAAAATTTAATATCCGAGAGATTAAAATATTATACCTACATTTTAATAATTTTCATTTGAAAGTCCTAAAATAGACTAATTTAATTGCCTGCCTAACTGTACTAATGACTTGCTATTGTTAAATCGTTTGCCTCGGAGAGGTAGATATTTTGATCTTAGGTACAAAGTTTTAAGTCCTTTATTACGCGACTGATATTTCTAGAGTTTGCCGTCTATTATTGAAATAAAATATACCACCTACGTAAAATAGTTTGACTTGAATTAGTAGGAAATGTTTTTTTCTATTTTACAAGGCGCAAGGCAAACTCAATCTTCTAGCGCGGACGCAGGTCATTATCTTCATCATCATCAGCCATAAGACGTCTTCTGCTGAACATAGGCTTCCCCCTTAGAACTCCACACTGAACGACAGCCTGCCATCTGCATTCACTAGATGCCCGAAACTCTCACAATGTCGTCGGTTCATCTAGCTAGTGGGAGGCTTACCCACGCTGCTTCTTCCGTGGCTGCGTCAGACGCAGGTGCTCTCCTTTAAAGCAATTTTAACCGTATATGGATCTTTATAATACAAACAGACGCATCGGGCAACTGGTTGATCGACTATTTTTTATGGTTGTCGAACTAGGCGTTTGACCACAGCCCACCTGATATTAAGGGACGGTGTGGTTGATGATGGTAAGCACGCCTAGCTTAGAATGGGAACTGGGTCAATGTGATGCTGCCAGAATACATCGTTAGGTTTGGCGACAGATTTTTACCTTGAGGTGAGGGGTGGTAGCTAGTCTGACGGGCATTAGAAAGTGTCAGAGAACAAACGGGAACGACCCTCACCGCCATGCTATGATGGCACCATGGCTTTTTTATTGTTTTTCTTCACCAGCAGCTGAAACTCATAGTTAGGATTTGAAACCACACCCTGTGGATTGGAATTCGTATACGCGCCAACCACTGAGCTATGTTCACGACCTTTTCGACATTATTGAAGTTATAACAATGCCTAAAAAAATCTGTCAACTTCTCGCTAATATCACGTCATGTGAAAACGAGATAGAGCTATTTTAACTATTAATTAATGTTAAGTCACGTTTTTAAGTAAGGCCAGTTATGTTTTTGAAGGAGAGAGTATCATCTTTATGTTTGTAACTTGCGTCTAAGATTCTGTGCGTAGAATCTACTTACCTTTAGAATAGTAGTTAAGTTTCTCTAAACATAATAGGAAGTATTTATTATACAGAGATGGCCCAAAAGGTGACGTCTAAAAACGAAAAAAAAAGGTTCCTACCTAAGGTTCCACGAAAATACCCCATAATATGTATTTGTTATGTCATATTATGTGCTATAATATGTGTGTTGTTGACTATGTATATTTTAAGTTTTTTTTAAGTTGTCGGAGATTTTCCGTTCGGTCTAAGCTGTCAAAAAATTATTTCGTGCTTTGGTTTTTGGTTTCCTACTGTCCAAAATTTCAACAAAAAACATGGAAAAAACAAAAATATATTTAAGCTATTTAGGGGGATAATTGGAAAATAAAATAAAAATTGTATCTCGAAGACTACAAAAAATATATCGTAGAACATGGGGTATTTTCGTTGAGCTTTTTGTATGAAGAATCCCATATAAATAGAATCTGTAGATATTATTAAGATACATAAAGAACTTAACAAAGTCATTCCAAAAGTGGTATAAATCTTTTCAAACGGTATAAAAACCAAATAACTTGGTTTATTTTCTGGCTGGCGGCAGAAAATAATAGCATTATAGGCTCACATTTAATTTTGTTTCATTTGGTCCTGGGTTATTTATGGCGACAGGTAGACCAGATAAAATAATAAACTTATTCCTCGCAAACGTCCAATTAGGGTTTAACTTTAGTTTTACTCTGAGTGAATATTGTGGGACGGTCACAATTTTCACGCCACAGAGCTGTGTAATCAAGAGTTCTTTTGTTCTACGGTAGCTGCCTTTTATAATTTCCTCGTTGCATTGAAGTAGCCTCAACGTCTCCAGCCTTCTCCAGTTAATCTCTGGACGATTCAATGAGAACGCGAGGATGTTTTTTTTACTTTGAATTCCATTGTTTTCAGTAAAAATAAACTTTTTACAAGCTTTTATAGCCATGTCATGGTGACACTTAGAATGGTTATCATAATTGAATACGTATACAACTTTTCATGTCTATGCTGCTAACCATTGAGTAGTTACATAGTCAGGACCCCACCCTGAGTGCAGCAACCATGTCATGGTAAAACTTAAAACTAGCTATCATAATAAAATGCGTTCACAAAATTGATCGTTGAAGAGTTCCTTTATCTGGAGCTAATCCTGAATGTCGATTCAGGTCATGGTTACCATATAAATGCATTGTCATCAGAACTAAACGAACATGTAAAAATTCAATCTAAAAAAGTGGTTCTAATTCAGCTTGCAAGATTTGAGCTGAACAAACTAACATAAACATTCTAGTATGAAACTTGAAATCATTGAAACAAATTACAAGAAACCATCAAATTATCAAATAACTTTACTTTTTTAAAGTGCTATCAGTATCGTTATTGGGAAATATTTTACGAACATTTATATTTTTTTATATATTTATTAATACTTTTATACCCCTTGGAATAGTTACTCCGTCTTTTGTCTTTTTCGATCGAGTTCAAATTGTGAAAGAGAGAAATAGACAATATACACTGCGTAACTATTCCAAGACTACTCCACGCTTATTAATAAGGGGGTTAGGGTTTAAGTTCGTTCCGTCTTTCCATCTGTCTGTCAGCCCGTCCGTCTTATTTTTTTAGAATCTTCTAACTTCTATAGTTTTTTATATAAAACTTTGCACAATGACAGTTTTAGTATAGATCCTTTCAATTTTAATCTATACAAGAAAAATAATTTATTATTTTAGGGATGTAGGTTATTTTCCGCTTCGTTTGGGGTGTGGTTAAATATGTCTTTTAAAATGAAAGTTCATACATCACTTTTTTATCAAGTGTAATACTTTTGGAAACATGGCCCGCAAAAGTGGCAAAAATCCTGTATTTCTAAACTATTAGACATAAAAAAACTAGTATTTATTATTTGTAGTAGGTATGTAAACATTTTCTCACCTACCCACTAACTCATATTTTGTTTTTATCTGTGTACCAATTTCATAAGTTTGTAAAAAATAAAAAATTTGAGCAAATAAACGTTATTATTTATTATTAATTATTTTAAATATTATCTGTTTATTAATACTTATTGAGTTATAGCGATAAACTTATAATGAATTCAAAACGTTCTAACTCAAAGGTCATTGATCTTTTCATAAAATGATTTCAACAAACAATATTTTCCTAGTGGTTTTCTTCTTGACTAAAACATAAAAAGTATATGCTATAATTATGTCGAGATGATACATTTTTGAAATGTGGCCAAGTCCACAGAGCTTCGTTCGTTCGAATTTTTCTAAAACCACAAATTTCTATGAATGCGATACAAACTATAAATTAATGTGACTTCAATTATACAAATATCTTTATTTACCTTAAAATGCAATGCTAGCCTGTATGGCGGGAGACTGTGATTGATTACAAAATACTATGAATAAAAGAGAACTTAGTATTATTTTGATTACTATTATGTTTTATTATATGGCGTTGGTGACGGAATTATGGCTCTTTTGTCAGTTATTTATATTATTATGAGTCCGGCTACATAATTGATATGGATAGTATAAGGTCCAGTCACTTGGTAGAGTATTCGGCTTAGTAACAGTGTAGTGTAATGTACACAATTCCCTGTAATTTACACAATTCTGACTTATATTATTTTTTCGACGCTTCGCTAATATACTCGTACATATCTCTATCACTCTATTTTCAAGTGGTTCAATTTTCTACATGGTCTCATATTCCAAATAAATATAGATACTAGACTATGGCTGATCTCCAAGTTATCATCTAGGTGGGAAATTGCACTGGTCGGGGATAGTACTATGCATTCGAATACAAACAGTCTACTTCTAAATGGTTCCATACACCGCATGGTATTGTTTTGCAAGTGCATGTTTGAATTGAATACTTGTGTACTTACCTACTTATTATGAATTGTGTGGCCGATGGATTACCTTCAATTAAATAGGGAATTACGAAGCTCATACTTCGACCAAAATTTTAGTTTGGTTATCTCATGCAACTTTTATCCCCTATTAAACTCATTTAGGGGATAATTTACCAAAAACGCTTTTATACAGCTGACTTTTAATTAGAAACAGAACGGAAATAAAAATAAACGCGAGCGGCCCTGTTTCTTCTAGGCAAGCGTGTTTAATCGTGAACCACATTATCACATACATATTTATTATACTATGTATCATTTAGTAGTATTCATTTAATGGTATCATTAAAAGTGTTTTAGCATCCCCCGTAGATTCGTTTCGTAACGTTTTGTTACGTAATTTTTTTCTATTCAATGGTTGCCTGGAAGAGATCGCTTTACGCGATAAGGCCGCCACTTGTGGCACTAGCTCGTAAGTGTTTTCTATCGTGTTGTAATTTTTATTTCTGGTGTACACAATAAAGAGTTTCTATCTAGCTATTATCGTTTAACATCAGGTGAGAATTACAATTCTTATGTCTGCCACGTCACCTGATGTTAAACGATAATAGCTAGATGGAAACTCAATTTGTGAATAAAGGACGGATTTAAAGCGAGGGCCATAGATGAATCACGAGCGTAGCGAGTAATTCAAGTGTTAGAATCCTGAGCGACGCTAGTGATTCATGGCCCTCGATATAAATCCGTTTTATTTAAGAGTTGCATACTATACTTTATTTTAAACCATGACTACGACAAAAAATAATTATGGAGTTTGTGTCGAGTATTTTTGCGCAAGGAGGTTGTATAGCATTGAGATGGAGATCGAATATATTAGTGTGCTCTCAATTCAAACACAAATTTAGTGATTAAAATTGCTTTTTATTCACTGTTTTCAGTTAATAAAATAAGCTTTTTAGAGTGGGAATTATATAAAGCCTATTATTACATAAAAATACGTCCACGTTTCCAACTTTAAAAATGTTAAATTTTTAAACAAACTTTCATCATCTGTTTTACCCTGTTAGGGTATTAATATTCAAAAATCCTTCCTTAGTGCACATTTTCGTTATATAAGAATCACTTGTGCAAAATTTCATGTTTCCAGACATAGCGGTTAAGGCGAAATGGTAGAGAACCGTACACTTGTATGACGGTAATGCGGCGTGCGCGCTTTCAAATATTTTCAATATTTATTTTTTCTTTATTTTTTGAATGAAGTTGATTCAAACCATTGAAGGGAACGTAAAAACGGGTGTTTTTTAGGAAACACGATTTCCTAGGAACGATTTTTTTCTATCGAGCCAAATTTCTTTAATCGTGTATCGGTGAACATATCCGAATAAAATATTTCAAGAACATTTATTAAACATAAATAAATAATGTCAATTAATCGATTTTAAAGGTCTACTTTTGAATATTCGTGATAACGAATCGTCATATTTGAAGCATATTTCGTCTTAACATACAACACGTTGCCTGTCAGTGAATGAAAGAATGAATTCTACTAAGTAGATTTTACCAATTAGGTATGCCACAAATACTGTTATACAAAACAAGAACAGACTATTGGGACAGAACAAGGGGTAGTAAAAAAACTGGGGTAGTAACAAATGCTTCCTAATGGAAATTCCAAAAAAAACCTCAACGATTTAGTTGATGCTACCTAAGAATGGAAAAGTCGTCCTCCAGTCGTCTTTCTTGTTCTTTGATCACAAAAATCTAGGTATCGAACTAATATTTTTTTCTAGATCTACGTGCTCCAACCTCGACAACCATCGCTTACCATCGAACCAGATAGAGACCAAACGTAGATCTATAAAAAAACATATTCCAAAAATATAAGTAAAAACATAAGTTATTGGGACCACAGAAAAGAGAAGTAGATTTTTTTTTCTCTTCTGTGTTATTGGGACGTTCGTTAGCTGGATTATTTTTCTAAACTACATGAAACATTATCGAACTTGCAAATATGTCATGCGTGACCGCGGTGCGCTATTGTGAGAAATGGAAATTTAAATATTGGAAAAGTCGATCGTTAGTGTTTATTTTCTTTGGGACGTGTTAATTGGGAAAGCTGAGCACGTCGGCTTGTTGACTTGCGACAGGGCCATTAGGCCTGAGCAGCGACCACCCAGCCCCCTACTCTCTGACTCTCTGTCCCCGCCCCAAATCCACCCATTCTTTGTGGGTTATCTGCATTATACTCGTACATGCAAAGCAAAAACATTTTCCGTGCTTTGAATCGAGAGAATACAGAATGTTTACAGGACAAACACTAACAATGGTACAGGATGATTGGCAAGTACTACCTGCTTGGGATCCAGTCATCGGTATAAAATACCGGCGCAGAACTGCAAGACCTCATTATGTTTTTTACCATGGGAACAACTCTAAAATCGTGATAAAAATATCAGTTGTTCCATAGAAAACGGTCATTAATTGACACTCGAAAAAATGCGATTTCAGGGTTGTTCACATTGTAACAGATGTTTATAATGATGAGTGTAACGGGCTCCTTTCAGCTTAGTACACCCTTTCCGCGTAACCCTGTACAATATGCTTGTGTTTGATCGCCAGCGATGATGCGGTCTACGACGGAAATACGGATAAACAAGTCGCTTGACTAAAAAATTTGATTAATTTAGATTTGGCTATGTTTAGATTTACGTTTAAGAAAGATACCCCCAAACGAATTCAAATACTATGACAGTAATACAATGTCTAGTTTAGCTTCCAACAAATGAAAAATTAATGCACAAATTACCGCATTAGTTAATATGGTTCTACTAACTTGGAGGCAAGACATTGAAATATACAAAATACACAAGTCCGACATGAAAATTATTTATGTAGCTACGTTCATCATGCATTAATGTACATTAGATTACGTATATTAAAACCAATTTAAGAATGTTTTAAATATTTATTGGGACTTATCGTGCATTTTACATACACAACAAAAACCATAACACCCACACAAACACACATTGTCACATTCGTAACATTTAAAACATGCATACAAATTTCCACAACAATTCCTACTGATAGTGGATTAATAGATTAGTTTAGAGGTTAGGTTTTAATTGGTTACAATCGAATAATTTTATTTGGTTAAATATGTGATTTTAGTCCACTTTTGACCAGATTTCTATATATAGTTTTAAATTTCTTTGTTTGATAGTTCGTTTTTGACGTTTCACGGTATAAAGTTAACGTCATTATTCTCAACATGCTTAGCCAGTTAGCTATTATTTAGTTTTAATTGTATTAAATACCCGCTTTGCCATATGAATTGCAAATGAACACGCTAACTGCAAGCTGCAAACTCTGCAAAAATACTTACCTGTTTCTGTTTATTTCATTGTCCGTTAGTAGGTACCTATTTAATATCTTCGGCGGTGGTTACATATTTGAGCCGTTTAGGGTTGAGACATTGGGTCCTTAGGGACAGGGCGCACATCTCACTAAAAAAAAAACAGAGTGCCTGGTTACTACGTCGCGTGACCAAAATGCTGTCATTTTTCTGACTCAACGCATAAGCATTACCATTCGGCGTGGTTTCAGCTAAAACTAACAGTACAAAAACAGTTAGACTGCATGCCCATAGCCCGTTAAAGGTCTAAAGACAATCCAAATGATCAAGCCCACTATCACTTGGCTAGCGATGCCGCTAGCATGCTGGGTACGCTGGCAACATTTTAAACGAATTTAAAGAACATATTTCGATGTGTTATAATCACAGGTTATAATCGTTTAACTATTAAGTTAAGATAAAAAAAGTGTCTATGTATCGATGATTTGAGAAAATAAATGTCTTAAACCAGATGTCTAGGGCGCCGTTAAGGTCGTACATGAAAATGTCAAACTGCATCGAAAAACTTGAACCCGTGCAAGTGCGTAATGGTCCCTTTATGGTATATACAAGATCTTTGTGCGTAATACATGATGTGAACCGTTGACGTTTGTACTTCATTGATTTCAGTCACTCCGGCCCACAGCTCCGGCCACTACATGCGCAAAGAGTAATTTGTCAACCCTTTTTTGCTGTCCAAAAACGAGACAGGCCTACAGATATCCGTAGCCTAGTCACAGAAAACATAATAGCACAGCTTAATGACAGTCTCGCGACAAATAATGACAAGATTTTGTCACAGTGCGCATTCTAGGCCTAACATTGCATATCCGATAGCCCGTTGGTCCAGTTGGTAGTGAACCTGCCTTCTGAGCTTGTGGGCGTGGGTTCGATTCACACCTAGGACAAACATTTATGTGATGAACATTTGTGTTTGTTCTATATCTGGTTGTTAATATCTATTTAAGTATGTATTTAAAACTATATATGTATGTATATCAGTCTCTGGCAGCCATATCACAAGCTTTCCTTAGTTTGGGGTCAGATGACCGTGTGTGAAAAATGTCCCGAATATTTATTTATTTATATGGGATATACCTACATATTATACAATGTTATGTTATGGTTAACTTCCAGATCGATATGACATTAGACTTAGCATTATTGTTGGTATTCGTTTCAATACAGAAGTATTGAGTGTGTGTATTTTGTAGTCAAATTTCAAGCTAAATTTTCACGAGCTGCTTGGTTAAGCTTTGTGCAGTCCAAGTTCAGTAGTCCAGTGGTCTCTATGAAGTAAAACCATTTTACAATATCAAAGTTTCCTCATTGTAGATGTCTTTGAGCGGAGTTAAGTATTATGCGGAGTTAAGTGCTAAGTAAGAGTTTGTTGGAAGTTTTTACTACCGATCTCAAAGAGAGGAGCTTCGCAATTTGTTTGTATTTTTTATAAATCAGACGTCGCGGGAGCGATCCTACGTCAGTATGATTCCAAAACATTGATTTGGAAACAGGGTTTTTCCTAATATTAGCACACCTATAGTGAATGCGTTTATAAATGTGTGTATAATTTACTCGTGTTTTGTGCATATAAAATATATCTCTATATTTTATCTCTATTTCAATAAATACAGATTACCTACATTTGAAACTAACTTTTTCTATGTAAATATCATACAATCCTTTACTTTTGACCAAGTATATATTTTTTATCTATGCTAACTTGTAAATAGATAAAAAATTATCTCAAGTATTTAAGTTCAAATATATAAATTAGCATCATGAAAACTGTGTCCGACCAAAACTGTATGATGAGACTCCATAAGGTAATATATTTACGTGCCCTAGCGATGAGAGATAAGAATGATGACTATAGTAGGTGAAGTAGGACATAAAAATTGCTCTCTCATCACAAAGTAGCTATAGTTATAGTAAGAAATTAAACAACGAATAATAACTTTCAACTTTCGAAAATCTTAATCTTATTAAACGAAACTGTATAATATTTGTATTTATGTTCACTTCTCCATTTTTAAATCCCAAATAAACCACCCGCAAACAATGGTAAACATTTCATCAAACGTGGCGTACGTAAAAATAATTAATTAAACAGATTGGAGTTAACTTCTAATCACGGTGGGTACAAAATTAATCCGGATTTCGCAATGTTTCACGTGCTCACGTTTCACCGCGCGGGTTTCCCATGGAGTGATAAATGTCGACGTATAAACTGTCGATTAATTAGGCCTTGTAAGTGTGCTTCTTATATAAATGTTTCAAGGGAAAAAAATATTTCCTTCAAATCAGAAAAATACAAAATGCTTTAAGAACATAAAATCTAACATCGCACTAACACACCTAATCCAAGTAATTTGAAATTAATTTCTTGTCTTACTTTTTTTAGTACTGAGGGGGAAATCTTCATAAATATACAGTATACTTAAGAGATGGTGGCCGAGCGGTAGCATGTGCGCTTATCAATCTGACGGCATCGGTTTGATCCTCAGCCCAGCACCAGTGACTTATTTAGTACCTGCTTTATTTTCTTTTTTTGTCATGCCATAGGTGGCAAACAAACAGACGGGCCGCCTCGTGGTAAGCAGCCACTGTCCCCTATGGGTACTTGTAACACCAGCGGCATCACAAATACGTTGCTGATCCTTTAAGACTCTATTAACTCTCCTTTCGAAGAACCCCGTGTTGTAGCCGGAAACACCGCGGAAGGTAGTTCATTCACATTTTGCTCAGTGTGCGATTTCCACTGATCTATGATATGTAGATGAACTTTCAGGCGGTGGAACTAAATAAATTATGTGTAGCTTCGATGCCATTGATCAAAAACGGTGAAGGAAAAAATCGTGAGGAAACCGGGTAAGTAAGTCCAAAAACCTCAAACAAAAGGTCAAATATATGATATTCACCAACATGCACTGGGCCAGCATGATAGATTAGGGCCGATCCTCTCTCTCTAAGAAAAGGCTTGTGTCCCAGCAGTGGTAACATGATAGGCTGATAATGTTGTTGATGATACAGTATAATTGGGCTCCAACCAGGTTTATGAAAAATTTGTACCTACTGAAACCCCCTCGGTGGCCTGCCTCCAACATGATGAAAGGCGCCGGGATCTCGACAGGAACTCACTGGCACTCTCTAGACGTTGGCAGAGGCAAAACTTACGGAATATGCTTGGAGCATTATACCTACTTACTCGTAATTATTTTGATCACATTTCAATCTTACTACTAAGGAAACTTAGTATCAATTTAGGGCATTCTTCTTTCCATTCTAAAACAGTTGCACCTCCATCTCCGCAATTTCAAATAAATCAGGATTGATTTGGTAGCCAATAAATTCTTCTTCCCAAGTGTTTCGCTCACGCGATTTGATCGAATGACAAAGTGAAGTGTTTGGTGTCACTTTATCGTTGAAAAGGGACAAAACAAGGAAAACTCTGGAAAAGTTAGTTCGCGATAAATGTCGCTATAGTTCCGATCCATTTTACGTAAAGTAAAAATAGGCGGATTCGAGAGGTAAGTTACCCTACTATAGTTTTGGTGTGTCAGCTCTTGGATAAAAATGTATCCGAGATAGTAGGGGTTTCCCTAAATTCTTCTTATTTAGAGAGCTTAGCTTTGGTAGGTGGAGTAACATCCAGAACGGTGTTTATCTTCAGCCATTATTTGGACTTCCTAGTACGACACAGTTTTTTCTAATTATATGGTGAATAGCATATTCACTCTCGCATATTCTCTTTGGTCTGTATGTTCCTCTGGTTCCTCGATGTTTGGTTATCTTGTGCGGTGTGACAATTTTATCAAAACCATCTTGGACACCGCAGTCAAAGCTAGAATTTGGACTATTTTGAAGGAGACAGATAATACAGTGAGTTTGCAATACTTTGTGAAAAATTTAAAATACAGGTCTACGCGAAAAGGAAGTCCATAGTACCCATCATTATGAACAACTTTAACTATGGGACCAAGCCTTAAACTGCGAAAAAAATATCCGTTGTTCCATACATTTTGTCGAGTGCGAAAGGCCGTTTTCTATGGAACAGCTGATTTTTTTGCTATTTTTTTCGTGATTTTATAGTTGATGTGTACTATGGACCTCTTTCAGCTAAGTACCTACGCACGCATTAATTTAAATTCGAATTGGGTAATAAGGCAGGTAGGTAAGTATACAATTAAAGTTTGCGTTATATTATAGTAGAGGTATATGCCCATACTGTAGATATATACCTATCTACTAGGTACTTATACTTTTTCCGTTATCTATACTTAGCTGTACTTAAGATTTTATTTACGGACGCGCGCTTAACTTTGAAATGCGCGCTACTGTTTTCCTTCCCCTCGTAAATTTCTCAATAAAAACTTAATTTAACATAGTATAAATGCAATTTTTATTCTCAAATCGTCCGCCTTAAACTTTCCAGAGAGAGCCGTTTCTTGCGAGTTATGAGAGCAACGAGGGGAATATTGGAATTTATTTTTATGAAGCTGGATCCCCAACCGAGTTAATCTGTTAATATTGAACATTGCTCCCAGAAAAGTAAACCTTCCCTCCACGTCTCCGCCTAGAGGCAGGGGCTAGATATTGACATCTTTACATGGACCCAAGTACACAGTAGCGTCCTGTGGCTTTGCCCGCGGACTACAGAAATATTTACTCATTATAAGTACTTAGATCTCAAGAATATAAAAAAAAAGTTATCATCATCATCATCAACACTTGCCGACCTACTGCTGGGTATAGGCTTCCTCTCCCTTGTGCCATCGTTTTCTATATTGGTTTAATCTCTTCCACGCATGACCCGCGTTCTATCTGATTTCAGGCAGTGCCGGCCATCAGGACTCCAGCTCTTGTTCAAGGTAGAGCGACATTGTCTTTCTGCTCGTTTCACTTCTGAAAACGAAACAATTCCATGTCTACAGATTCTCATGGTTTCTATTACATTGATTTATATTTTGCAATAAGCCTGTTGTTTTTAACTAATCAAACACCTGTTCGGTATCTATTGGTTCCACGATTCCATGAACCATTGTTAAGCCGTGAATGATACCGTAATACAAACACATTTAATTTGTTGGCCTCATAATATTTGTAAGAATTATATTCTGAAGCTGTTTGAACACAATTCAATAGTCACGCGATACGAAACGACACGAAGAGTAATACAAATTATTATTAGCATTACAACTAGATTTAAAAATTTGTTGTATTGCCTACTAATATAACAGGCGTCGGTGATCGCTTACCATCAGGCGGCTTGTTAGCTTATTTGCCACTTATGGCATAAAAAATAATATGCTATCTTCGGAGTTTACTTAATCGATCGAACGAAGCGAAGGTCTGTGAGTTTACGGGGACAAATCAGCGTTTGTATATATATGTGAGTTCTATAGTTTTTCGACGATATTTTCTTTTATGACTAATGTTTCGTGTTTCTTAGGCAAGCGTGCCAATCTTCGACCACAACTTTTCTTCTCATCTGGTGAGATTGTAGTTAAACGGTTGCCTAGGTTTGTAGGCAAATAGTTCATTTCAAGAGAATTTTTAAGAGTCAATAAGAGCAAAATCTGTTAGGGCTTGTGAAGATATAGGAGTTGCGAGGTCACAGCTCGGGGCGAACAACTATAGTTATTATATTAGTATTGTACATATTTAGGTCAGAAACTGGTTAGAAATATGGGGTACGCGGTGTAGTTAGTACTAAGCCGAAAAGGGTCCATAGTACCCATCATTATGAACAACTTTTACTATGGAAGCAACTCTGAAATAGCGAAAAATTATCAGCTGTTTCATAGAAAACGGTCAATAGATTGACAAAATATATGGAACAACTAAGTTTTTTGTAAATGCGTTTTCAAGGTCAAAAAAATAATAATTTACCCCTTTTGGCGTATTATACATTTTCCGTGTAAACCCTGTATGGTGGGTGTAACCCTGTCTGTATTTGCAATGAAATACAGATTGACAGCTAGGGTTTAGGCTGGTTACACAGCTAACCCGTGTGGCAGAACCACCAGTAGCAGACACCCTTTCACAGCGTCGCGAATTGTTCTGTAAGGGACTTGGCTCCGCGTAGATCCCGTCTCCCGTAGTACGGGCGACCCGCATAGCCGTGAAAATTGCCTTATATCTCTTATCCTTCCCAAGATCAGCCTATACTGCGCACTGGTGGGTGTCAGTCCAGTTTTTTTTTCCGCTGGCTATTCAACTTTACGTAAGTAAAAAACTGGATTGTCCTACTCGTAGCATCGTAGCAGTGCTACGAAGTACTCTACGAAGTAGCGTGTTCGTCGCCAAGATTGAGTTTGTTAAACAAAATAAAATAAATAAATAAGATAATAATAATTCTTATGATGATTATTTTAAAATATACGTAATAAGTACCTATAATATAAAAAAATATTTCATTATTTTTTCAATACTGATGAAAAATTATAATAAAATGAAACAAATTTTAACGTGTATTAAAATTATATCAAAAAATTATATTTCTAAAACAAATGATCATGGGTCAAAACCGTGCGAAAATTAGACGCTGTGTTTTATTTAACTTTCCCGGGTGTCGAAAATTAAAACGCAACTTGAGGCTTGCCCTGACACCTTGAGATATGATAATAATTATATGATACAATAGAATATTATTTAATATAAGCAATACACATACTCGCAGACGAAGCGTTATGAATAAAATATTAATTCGTTGCCCAAGTTATATAAAGTGTGCTTGCTACTTTATTTCATGTAGGCGTTCTTCTTTTAACTGTCATTGCTGTCCCGGTTTAAACGAACCGGTGCTATTTCAACTTGAAGTTGCCACAAAAATATTCTGATGAAAATCCTCACATTTCAGACATACACGTAAAAACACCTGACTCCTAAGAAAAATGTCAATACTTTGACAAGAGGTATAGAAATTGAACGCAAATCCTTTTTTCTCTTCTATGCCATTTTTTACTCTTTTTTATTGAGCACCACATCAGTTACCTGCACGCTCTTGTTGCGACGACAGAACAATTGTTCCGTTTCGGTTAGAATAATGAACCATTCACGTTAAAACCTTTTCCGGCAAAACGCATGGCACTGGCCACTGAAGTATTTTCCTTTGTGGATGGTACGGTCGTTACACTGTATGCACAATGTAACGTAACACCGTGAATGAAGTCTACCTGTCATTTGGTACCTCTTGGATTAAGTAACCTGGGGTTAGGGATTGTATCTCCCGAGTTAAATACTGCTTTTCAGTTTGAATGAGAGGAAACTAAAAAAATATTACGTAGGTACCTTACTTGACTGGCTAATTACACTAATCAAATACACCATTTCATACAATTTACTTCGTCGTGTATTGTTCTATATAAGTTTTGGAACCGCGATTGAAATAAGGGGCAGTTTCAATTGAATTTTGGTTGTGATACTCAGCAATATTTCGAGAAATTAAAAATATTTATTTAAACCTTATCACACTCACTGCGGACTCACTCACGGACTGGTAAGCGCAGCGTAGGACGTCCACCCACAAGATGGACAGACGACCTAAAAGAGACCGCAGGGAAACGCTGGATGCAGGCCGCTTCCAACCGGCCCTTTTGGAGATTGACGGGGGAGGCCTATGTCCAGCAGTGGACGTCCTACGGCTGAAATGATGATGATGATGATGACACTCACTGCACTCCTATAAAATTTCTTGAGTCGGACATGACATAAAACACGCACCCCGTCTATAAACCAGACCTTTTCCTAAAAACCTGTTTATAATTGGTTTTTGAAGCAGATACTATTTTTTGGTGCAAACAACGATTTTTACACGAGGTATTTACGAGATCAACGTCAGCCAAATCTAATCCTAAAGTTGAACCATTAGAAATTAAATCAGACTAACTCTACATAAGTGTAGGTAAGTATGTAGTTTGTATAATAAGGAACCCGTAGGTCTGTGCGTTCACTGTATAAGCGCTAACTGAAATAGAAAACAGTTAGCAAGGCTGATCACTGTGGTGCAGTAGCAGGGCGGTTCATGTAGCGCGGGCGGCGCAGGGCGGATGTTCGCGCGCGGTCCGTCGGCGGCCGACAGTGGCTAAGTGCTCTGTCCGGACCCGCTTACGCGTGATGGATTGCAACCGTTTCTATAACGCTGTCCCATTTAGTCTTAACCTTAATGATGTACCACTACACCCGCACCGAAATACTTGGAAACATTAATGACCGCGTCTGTCTTACTTGTTTTACTCTACACGTTTACCGCGTACGAATGTCTCGCAACAAGGAAATCCGGCAACTTACATAGACGCTATAAATTGTACTGTGACAGGACGTATGCTTGCAAAAGGAAGACAAAATCAGATTTAGATGCAAATCGGTAGCTCCGAGTCTGTCGATGTAATGACAGCGTTGTTCGATGCAAATAATTTTGTGCATGTCTATTTGCTACCGAATAACACGATTTAAAAAAAAATTATGTATGCATGTTGGTTTATGGTAACATGTTATAGCGAAAATTAATATTTTTTGTCCATCTATCTTTATTTTAAATATGTTCACTTTCAGATACACATTCGAAACATCACAAAAACGCAAAGTGAAAATAAATAAAAAAAGAAACAATCTCGCATTTGGTAGAAAATCATAAAATTCAATTCAAACTCACAACAAGGTGTTACCAAGTGTCAGTGATGGAAAGCTACAAGACTTGTTCTATATAGGTTTACACCATACCCAAAGATTAGTATAAATGTAAAGCTAAATTAAAATGTCAATTATTTCCAATTACTCGAAGCTATGTCAATATTTAGCCTTTACCTTGCCTTTTCATCATTTTTATCTGAATTGTAAAACATGTACTTATTTAATTAAAATTGCTCAAAAGCAACTTTAAAGGCTTCTTATAAGATGTACTTTTTTTGCACCGATCATCAATCGTTATATTTCATTTTACGAGTCGGTACGAAAATCGGTAACCGCGTGTTCTTATCCTCAGTTTACATAAAATGTATTTTTACAAAAAACATTTCGCGGAAGATTGATTTGTGGGTACCAATATGCGCTCACGACCCGCGTCTCAAAATATCGCCGAACACTTTCTTTGAAAATGTTTTTTGCTCGTAACTTTGTCAGATTTTCCTCAACTTCAAAGACCCTTTGCTCCAAATTACAATTACAAATTACGACTCTTGAAAATGTTTAAAAACCGTTCCAAAAATATTAATAGCATAGTTCCATTTAGAGCTTTTTAAAGGCTATATTTTACACTGGAACTGGTTTTTTTTTGTGTTTTCGTTTTGCGGTATTTAACTTTTGTTTAATTTTAGATTAAATTATGGTATAGTGGAAATTATGTTTGATTTACGTTTGCTTTCAAATGAACATAATATTGTCTTTCCTGCACTAAAATATGATAAACAGTACATAGAAAGTGTGATCTACTTATTAAACCTTTAATCAACTACAACCCAAAAATACACATCTTGGGAATTAAAAATAGAAGACAAATAGAATAGTAGTCAATTATTATATTATTATGATACTGTTGACCTGCTAATTTCAGATAAGCATCTAAACAAACACAGTGTACAATTCTGTAGGTATAGCGTAATATGCTTATAAAAAGCTGACTACGATCACCAAAATCTAAATTAAAATGTGTTCAAAATTAAAGGAAGATAATATATTAGCATTTCAATGTCATACTGATACCGTATTTATACTTAGGTACTAATGATGTCACTGGTAACTATACACTACTGACTACTTGCAGCTCACGATTTTGTCGTAAATTTGACAGTTTCACTATGATGAAACTGTCAAATGAGCGACTAAATAGCGAATTGCAAATTACAAAATCAGGCAGCGGTTTTCGTTTGTTTTCCTGTCATTTTGTTTATCGGTTTTTATTTGACATTGTTTCGACTTTCGCTGATACCTACGAAATAACATGTTTGATTTCGGATTTAGTTTTAGTTTTGCTACTTAAAACAAGTGAATCAATCACAGATCTTGATTGGAATCCAATTATTTTCTTATCAAAGCTTAGACCTTGGTTTTTAAATTCGGTTATTCCTTTATTTTTTGAATATTTGGTGTTTGTTTGACATTGCTTTGACTTATACTAATAAATATATTTAAAAAAAGATGTTTTGATAAATTTTCGAGTTATTTTTAGTTTTGATACTACAGAGTTAACAAATCACATATCTTTATCTGTGCTGTGACCAATGATGACCAAGCTTCAAGGCCGAGAGCGTAGCTAAGGTTAGCTCAAGGCCATTATAGTGGCCTGCAGTGCGCACTCATTGCGAACCTTTATTTGCTCTGAGTTGCGAACCAGGGCTTGTATAGTGCTTTACTAAAACAATGCGAGTAATAAAACAAAGAATTTATTCAAAGTAACAATTGTTAAAAATAGTTACTAACTCAGGATCCAGGTTTTTCCAGGGCAATACATTTTCAATCACTGATCTCGCTTAATTTTGAATGTCTCCCGGACGTTCAAAACACATTGAATTGGAGGATTCGTCGTTTGAAGAGTTCATTACACAGAAAAGAGATAAAACGAAAAAAAAAATCTCTTCTGTGGTTCAATATTACAATTTTATTTTAAAACATCACGAAAATAAATTGATTACAAACAATATTCAAACAATTATATAGTAAATTGAAGAAAAAAAACACCATGCCGCGCTTTTGTCTCTTTCCCGTGCTTTTGTTTTTTTGTACAGCCAAATTCTGAATAAATCTTTTTGCACTGAACTATTTTTGAAACAAAACTCGACAATTCGATATTTTAGGCTCAAATTGCTGACCGCTAAAATAAGCCAGCTAAGACGCCAGCAATGAAATTCCATATAACTTTGCGCCTTATTGATTAGCACGGAAAGGTTGACTTTGCCCAAAGAAGGTTGTCAAAATAATGAGAACATTACAAGCATTTTTGAGTTAATGATAATAACTTATTCTAAGTTGCTTATTTCTATATTCAAGTCTGTCTTCACTCGGTATCAAACAATATAAAACTGTTTCAGGTTTCAGGCCAACACGAAGAAACAAATTCCGCCAAAGTATCTTCGCCGTTATAGAAGTAGGTATACGCGAAACTTAGTTTTAAAGCTGCTTATTATTCTGAAATTATACCGACATAACAACCGAAAGCAATCCGAGTTTTAATGTTTTATTTCCTTTTCTCTAAGTTTATACTTTAAGCCTGCTTGTTGTAGCAAGAATGGTTGCGTTTTATGTTATGTAACGACGATAATTTGGACTGGGGATTTCGTTACGACAGTGATAGGCTTCAATCAGAAGCTACTTGTAGAATATATATTTAGGGCGCGTTTCGAATCAAAGTTTACAGCAGCAGCGTCACCAATAGCGCGAAAGAACCAACACGGATCGACAAGAAAATTTCTCGTTGTCGGCGCTGTTAGCGTGATTCGGTACACGGTCTTTGTTAACTATACTAATGCTTTCTTTAGAATATTATGTACTTACTGACTTATATTTTTAATCTAAAATTATAAATTTTTAAGTAAGTAGGCCTGTGCGTTTCCACTGATCCGTAACGGCTCAACGAATTGGTTTAAAATGTTGTGCAGAAGTTGTTTACACCCTGTATTATCACACAGGCTGAGTATTTTTTACCGAGATGGAAAACTTAGGGTGTGACGATAGGTAAGTAAGTTTTTTTTTATTTATTTTGTTTGGTTTTGTGGAGGATGGACTAAATGTATAGTAACTTTTTCATATTATACAGATTTCGATAACTGTATTTTGAATGATTGGCTATAATCTTTTACCAAAGATCTTATAGGTATACCTATCTACGTAAAGAAATCAACTTCTATAATAAACAATATTTGAACGTTATAGATTAAAATAGTGTATATAAATATGAGAAATAGAACCAGTAAATATTAGATAGCAAATCTGGGAGCACTTTGTCCCTTTCTGGCAGGCATGGCCAATAAAAAATGGCCGAAAACAGTGTCAAGAAACGTCTTTTGATGATTTTGTTTACGTGACACGGGAATTACTTACGTAGGTATGATTTAGCCCGTTACTCCGACTATAGCTTCAACCGCATTCGGCGGTCTTTATCAAGGTGAGTGCGCGCGCGTGCCTCTACCGATCTCCGACTTGATGATGATATTTATTATGTCTCTCTGAAAGAACGAGACAGAGAGTTCCACGATTGTTTTGGACCCCAATTTGATTTCGCTTGCGCTTTTCAGCTTAGATGTAATTTTATTAGTATGTAGAATTAGAAATCGATTAGAAAGTAAATAAACAGACTAAAGTTGGCATCACTGTTCTAATCTGTGCCTAGTTTTGACGTCTAACTTGTAAGATGATTTCACTTTCTCTCTCTTCCTTCAATTAAATATATGGCTCGTAGGCTCGCTCTGCTTTGTGAAGTAATTCTAAGCTAAAATAATTAAATATCTACCAAATTGGGGGTTTTCGTTTAAGAATTCCAATACTTAGTAAGGTTTAACTTTATTTTCTTCGTATCCAATCAGAACATTTTAATAATCAGGCACCCCGTAGTTTTTAATAGTGCCAGATTAGTGAGACTACATAATTATAATTAGGGTTAGTCTCCTAGGGTTGTCTCTTACACCGACCCTCAACTACGAATCGTGTTGAATCTTGAATCGGTAGACCGGCGTGCTGCTCGTCTTATAGGCGATGAGAAGTTAGTGGCTAAAAAAACTTCTCAGTCTATTAGAACAACGCCGTAAAGTAGCGAGTCTGTCAATTTTATAAAGGATTCATTTCGGAGAATTTGCATCAGAGCTACATGACCTTATCCTGCCATCTCCTTTCTACTACAGGACAAGTAGAAAAACGGCCCACTACCACCGATACATTGTGGATTTTCCTTGGATACGTACCAAACGTTTACGTTTCTAATCCGTACGGCCAAAGATTGGAACAACCTGCCAGCTTCCTTGTTTCCTGAGAGATATAACCTGGGCCTTTTCAAGGCCAGAGTGAATAGGTATCTTCTAAGTCAGCGAACTTGTAACACAATAAATACATTACATTCTATTGCATGAACTAATAAGTTATGATTTCAGAAGTCTCATAGTTTCAGTATGAGATAGAAGCACGTCTGAAAGTTCGTTCAGTCTGTAAAAGACCTCCAACTACGCGTCTCTTCGGGGAATACACATATCAACTGCTAACTTTCCTGAATCTTCTTTTCCGTGTCTTATGCCGTATACAGATCTAGCGAACCGAGCAAACGCGAATGCGCTGTCTCTTTAATTTCAATTGAAATGAAACAAGACTTCGCGTTTGTCGTGAGCGAAGTGCCTTTCGTTAATTTCAATGGGGATTGCCCAAAGATTCTGACCTTATAAGTTTCATATTATTTTCTAAAAATATATAGACTATTTTAAGATACTAATTTGAATTACTTTGTTTTCCTTAAGGTTATTAAAAAAATAGTTATTTAATATTGTAGTTTCTTAAATGTGATGACGTCATCATCGGTTTATATCATTGAGGATTTAAGTTCGTGTAGATGTCAATACAAAAAACACTTACTTCTCTCATATTTTGTCAATGTCGTTAGCTGCACAGTGGTTAGGCTTTTTTTTTGTCTAAACGGCTAAGGTAATTCTCAACATAACGCCAATGCTCCTGTTTCTCTCCCGTTGGTCAGACGGTGGTCCGGTGGTACCAAATTCACACGTCTGTTAGGGTTAGTACACTGGTATACATAAATTTCCCCTCATTGCCATTGTGGTTGTACGCGTCACGAGGGGGAGTCCTCGCATTGCATTGATTGGTGAATTGGTGAACGGGTCTTGAAGGATTTCCCCTCATTCCACTGGTGCATGAACGGTTCTTGAGGGATTCCCCGTCTGTCCACTAATGAGTGAACGGGACTTGAAGGACTTCCTCTTAGTCTACTGATGGGTGTATTTCTCATGAGAAATGCCCCGTTATACGACTGGTTCAGCCGGTGAGAGCAGTCGTCGCGGTTGAATACCTATAACGTCCATTTATAGATTAACATTTCCAAGTGAAATAATTGTTCTAATAATTTAGTTTCCATTTACTAGCTCTACCGCATATTTACTAATCTTTTAGGGTTCCGTACCCAAAGGGTAATTACGGGACCCTATTACTAAGCCTACGAAGTATGTCTGTTTGTCCGTCCGTCCGTCTGTCTGTCCGTCTTTCCGTCTGTCCGTTCTACCTTTAAATGGCTGTAACTTTCGAACCGTAATAGATATAGAGTTGAAATTTTCATAGAATATGTAATGTTACGGCGAATTAACTAATAAATAATAAAAACGTCAAAAAATCAAAATGTAACGGGGTCCCCGAACAACAAACTTATTTTTGTATTGGTTCTATTGTAAAAAAGGTAACATGTACAAGCGTCAAACTTAGCATGATTATAGCACACACTTAAAAGTATAATAACAAAAATAATAAATATTGCCAGAGTGTGAGTCGGTGGCAGATTTCTGTTCATTACCAAGTTATAACTTCACCGATTCGAAATTCCAATACTAATTTTGAAGTCGATTTTTTAAATTTATAATTATTGTATTTTGTGGTGGTACGATACCCTTAGTGAGACACCCTTATAGAGACAAAAAATATACTTTACTGCCTCAAAGACAGTAAATAATGCCATTAGATTTATTCGTCACTATCCACGCAAACAACCGCTGATGGATAATGTGAAAAAGAAATACATTAATAACGACGCGACCGGAACGAGGCGAAATACTCTGACCTACTTATGTAGACGTGAGTGACGGGCAACTACTGGGTTCACAAATAGTATCATCACTGGAATTATAGCTATGAAATGTCAAAAACAAGTAGATGAGCCGAGCAACCCCCGGGAGCCACTGGAACGTGATCCGGATACAGCGGACATCATAGCCGAACCAGTTTACGTCCCTTACTCAAAGCTCTATTCAGAATCGCAATTAGCCAACCCCCGAATTGTGAAAACGTCACTAAAAGCAACACTTTCAATTAGCCGTGAATTAAAGCTCGGAAGTTACTCAATGTTAATTTGAATATTAATTTATGATTTAATAGAAGCGAAAATCCCGGGGAGCGTTCGTCGAGAATGTTCAATAACAAATTCATGTCGGCAAAATTGACTCGCGTTCATTTATCAACTGATGAACGATTCAAGTGATTGCAGGGCATTTCCAAAATGAAATTACAAAAACAGAGTTACTAACCTTCTTAAATTATTTATAGAGATGAAGTGCTTGTTGATCTCATATACCTATACAACTTTTAATATCATATTTGTGATAAGCTTTTTGCGTTTGTCCACATACGATAGTTCACGGAGTACGATTATTGTTAAATGTTTTATAATATAATGTAGTTCCTTAATATTATTTTCTTTTTTTTCTCTATAAATATCCTGATAGGCACGAAGGTTATTAAGTTATATGACATACTTTTTTATCGGGCTATTGTCTTTAAACCAAACAAGCTTAATACCAACTCCCTAAATTATAATATGTAGCCTTATTACAAAATACTGATGAAGGTCTAATTAATAATATAATCTAATACCTATTTAAACTTGTCCAACGAACCAACCAAGTAACCAAGTATCCAAGTAACGAACCAAGGATGGTCCGTTCTTTCACTGCTGAGCGTCGAGATGCTCCTGACCTCACATCAGACAAACAAGGGAGATATGGTAAGGTGGTGTGTCAGATGCGAACGCATCTGGCCTAAATCTGACTTGATGCTTTTAGTCGAACTCACCCACTAGACGACCTCGTCGATATTTTTTTTTTGCATGTGGTCTTAGTTCATTGGTTTCGCTACAAGTTTCTTAGTGTGCGTGAAAAATGAGCAAGTACTTGCAGTATTTCCGTTAAATGGTTAAGCGATATCGTGAAAATAAATATAAAAATGGAGACATTTGAAAACGAACAATAAATTATTATACTACACTATAACAATAACTGTACTACGGCATATCTTCCTTGTTTGTCTGATCTAAGCTCCTGAACTTGTAGTAGATGGCGACAAATCTGCTTCCATCTCTGACGGTCCCCAGCCGTCGCGTCAGAGATGTTCATGCCGAGCTCTTTTGACACTTGGTCATGTTGAGCTGCACCTAAGGTTACCATATCTCAGGATTTGTCCGGACATGTTTAGGCTTTTTTCAGGATTGCGGCCAGATTTTGTAAATCTCAGGTAAGATCAGGATTTTTAGAACTTTCTATAAAATAGAGTAGATTTTCAGATATTTTTTATAACAAATTTACTAAAACAAAAAACTACCTTCTTTATATACGTACAAATTAATAAGAAACTAAAGGTTTCTACTACATTATCAGTTTTATCGTACTATTTACTTTGCGATGATACCTTTTTGAGTAAGGTTATTTCCTTAAATTACATTTGTGAGAAAAATCGCTAATTACGATTAAATCTCAGGATTTTTGAATCGAAATCAGGCTTTTTCTCCGGACTTTTAAATTTTCCATCTGGTAACCCTAGCTGCACCCCTTGAGTATTTTTCCTTCCATCTTGCCTGTAACCATTCGTTTCTTTCGGTTGTCCGAGGGCTTTCGGGCGATGAGCCGGAAGTACTGCAGCATTCTATGTAGGTACTTGATAGTTTCTTTCTGATCTTTACTTCCTTTAAATCCACTACTACAATAGTTTAAAACTGAATCTTTTTACTATGTACTATAATCAAACCAAGTTTGACGGTTGTACGTTTTATCGTTTTTACATTAAAGCCAAATACAAAAATACGTAAAAAAAATACGTTTGTTGTAAGGAGAACCCCCCTTTCCTTTTTACTTTTTGACTTTTTTATATCTTTTTAGTAAATCCGCTGTAACATTACATATTCTGTCGTACAATCATTCACAAAATTTCAACTGGCTATCTATTACGGTCCGAAAGATACAACCGTTAATTGGTAGGTCAGATGGACAGACCGACAGACGGACGGACAGACAAACAGACATCATAGGCTTAGAAATAGTGTCCCGTTTTTACCCTTTGGTTACGGAACCCTAGCAATTATAAACCTCATAATAACACTAACTTGTGACGAGACAAACGCCAATTGATCATCAGTAATCATCATATCTAAAGAAGCCGTTTATTAAATTAGGTAGGTACTTCGATACCTACTTAGATATGTTTAAACAATTATCTCATTAAACAGAATTCTTTGTTTGAGTATTAAAACGTTATCAGAGCGGATGCAAAAGTTGGCTGTATCACTTAAATGGTAGACTGATAGGTGACGATGGTCATTATTGAATGTGTCGCTATAAATAACTTTGTACTAAAGTGGGGAATTCCCCTAAACAGTGTTGCTAGAATAATGTTAACAATTACCTATTTATATTACTATATACTATACGAATAAATTGCAGCTTTACTTTTAACGTAATTAAACCTGAATATTAGACCTGCATTTATTTTTTGCAATGTTGTCAACAGTTGACAACATTGCCGCATTTGCCGCCACACTGATATCGCCCGCCGGCAGTCAATGCGAAAGTAATGAAAATTTTAAGTATGGTTTTTTTTCTTACTCTCACAGGAGTGTTTGAAAGTAGTATCGTTTAAAATTAAATAGGCAGCAGCAATAAAAACTTTGTACGGCTATGACTTTATTCGTGTAAGCACAAAGTCCTATGCATTATCCTAGGCAGCGTGAAATTTTTAAGTAACACTGACCAATCACCAGCAAATGAGTTATAGATTGAGCATGAGCTGGACAATGATGATGGGCATAGCCAGCTACACATTGCCATTAAAATATTGATCGTTTAGTTACCAATCCTTTCAAAAGAAATTGCATGGTAAAGATTTGATGTAATTTTACACGCTTCTACTATTCTTATGTATGAATGTATGTTTTTTTTGTGTTTGCTTTGTGGTGTAAGATGTGCGAGCGAGTGAATTGCTAATAAATATTTACTTAAAAATATATTCGGCTCATTGGATTGAAACAAGGACATACAAGCTTGAATAGGAGTACTTTACCATGGCCGCTGATTACAATTACCTAATTAGATTTAGTTTTACCTTTAACGGTAAAAAGAAACTCATAAAGTTCTATGACATTTATAAAAACTTGATAGAATGTTAAACTACCTAAGTAATCATATAATTATGTAAAAAACAACAAAAATTATAATTTAAATCTTATTGTAAATAATTCTTTTCACAATGAGTTTCTATAACACAGCGACACTCATATTGATCGAGTATTTTCGTATGTACTTCTTTGTGCGATTAAACTCATTTCAACGTACTTACCTAAACCAACAATTGATAAAACTTACGTATAAAATGTTTGTCCGAGTGTCTCATTCCTCATTGAGGATCACAGCGGGATCCCTGTGCCAACTTGTACTGATTCATAATAAATTTATTGCACTAACAAAACTTTGATAACTTGTTATCTAATAAAACTAGTACTATACTATATAACAATAACTGTTCTATGTGAAAGGACTTATGTACTGCGACAATGGCAATAAATTTGTGGAAATTAGGTGAGTAAATTGTTATTCGAGTTATATACTTTCTGTGCTTCCAGTGAAAACGATTTTATGCAATGATTTTTTATTTATTTATTCGTGAAGTAGGTAGTTTGAAACAATTGTTGGACTACTTTGGGAAAAACTCTCTATTTATAATTCAAATCTCAGTCGTATGTCTGACAATCATCTTGATGCGACCGCTGAGAAACTTACCATTTGTGTGAAATGATAAAAAAAACATACAATCGAATTGATAACCTCCTTTTTTCGAAGTCGATTAAAAAGTCAGCAAAATGACGTCGTTATTTTGTGCAAAATAGTTGATAGAGTTTGATGCTAAGAATCAATAAACAAATCAATAGTGAGCAACTAATGCTGTCAATAATAATCAATGTAAAAGTGAGACCCAAGTTGGTGGTCAAATGCGGACTTAACGGAAAAAACCATCTTAAAAATTAGTAAGCGCTTGAACAATATTATTGATTAGGCCAAATTAACAGGCGTACGAACAAATTTATTCGTATCTGGTAAAAAGCAATCAGCTAAAGACAATGAAACTTTTGTGGGACCACCAATATTAATAAATAATAAATATTTTTGGGACATTTTTGCACACACGGTCATCTGACCCCAAACTAAGCAAAGCTTGTGATATGGCTGCCAGAGACTGATATACATACATATATAGTTTTAAATACATACTTAAATAGATATTAACAACCAGATATAGAACAAACACAAATGTTCATCACACAAATGTTTGTCCTTATTAATCTACATATTTAAAAAATCACATAAATCGGTTCACAAATGGCAGCGTAATTAGAGAATAAAAATATTGAAAAAAATAATTAGAACCTTCCTCATGAAATCGGTTAAAAAGGGATGTGTTAAATATTTAAAAATATGATTCTCAAATTGCACTAAGATTGAGAATTTGTGTAAAAAGATTATCTACCTAGATATTTCTATTATTTTATTTATATGGCTTAAATGATGTTTTTTTTTTTTTCCTTTTTTATTTATTATAAATGGAATTAATTCGAGAGATTTCAATTGGGGAAAAGGTTACGAGCGTGTATTGTGTTTAGTTTGTAGAGTTCGCACTACTGGGAAAATGCTTAGCACCTCCCACATAAAGGGCTGTGTTATGGGTAAAATCATTTTTCAGCAATTCACATGTATTGGTCACATTTTAAGCTTCCTTTCAATTGGACATTAGTTTGTTTTTCATAAAAAAAATTAATCTATCTAATTTATCTATACCTACCTACTTACAATAACATGACCTTATCATATATATTTATAATTTAGTTCATACATTTAGAAATATTGTTGCTGTGTAACATCCGTTCCTTGTTTTAACCACGGAATCCTAAGTACTAACACTAATATATTAAAATTACTCAAAAGAAAAGCGGTTATTGATCCCATTTGAACACATTGCTTAACTTTCGAATGTTAGTTCTAATAGTGAAAAATATTACGTGATATCACGTCCTTACAGCTTAAATATGTAAAAGTATTTCAAGAGATGTTTAAATGCCAATACCTTTTTTTCTTTATTTTTTGTTTAACCTTCTGCAATTCATTAAAATAAATCAGCCATGTTTTGAAAATGGCCACAGGCAAAACTTATCTCCGATGGCGCCCTCTTCGCTGGTGCTGTCATTTGTGGTTTATTTGAGGTTATAAAGACTGCTCTTGAATGAAACAATAAAAATAAACTTTGCTTTTAAACAGTAAAATGTTGCTCTAATGACAGTAGCGAATCTCAAAAAAGAGTTAAATGCTTCCTTAGCTGGTAAAAAAGCGAATCTTTTGGCAAGGTATGCAATAAAATTATCAATATTATTTTTTCTCATCGGAAGGAAAACGGTGTGTACCTTTATTTTTACACTGAAATGCACCACACAGAGGCATGACGATGTTTATTGTGTAATTACTAAAATTATCTATTGATATTTGACACTTTTGACAGTGAAACAACACCAGCGATAATGCGCTACTTGGCGTGATAAATAAGCAGTGCGCAAGTTTCTAAAAGGAATGTTGAGTTGTGTACCATTTTAGAATCGTATTAATTTAATATTATTATAGTATATGTAGTATCTTTAGGTGATCTGAGATAAGATTTACCACCGTGTTAGGGAGTTTAAAATTAGTGCGACATGTTAAAAGATCAGACTGGAGATGAAATCAACTGTTAGACAAATCGTAATTATTATTGTGATATCTTACTTAAAATGCTCAAGCCATAACTGTTTTTGTTTCAGGAATACTGTTAACATTACTATTTGTAAACCAGCCAGTTGAATGCAAATCTTGTAATATTATTGAATTGGAGAAAGTTGGCGGTTACTGCACAGCCCGAATAGAATGCCAAAATGAAGTTGACTTTGACTTGATGACATGGGATTGTATAAAGCACACGCACTACGAGCAAGGAGGTTATGGTTACGACGAATACGGCTATCGGCGAAGACACAGAACTCAGGAAGTAACAACCTACGATGATGAGTACAACTTAATAATTCATGTCAAAGAACCTCTCGCTATCAATTCATTACTGAGAAACGAAAAACACTTTATTAAACTTATTTTGGAGGATGGAGATTTAGTGACTGTACCCGAAGACGTATTCAAAATGCAAAATTTGAAAGAACTTAATATTTCCGGTAACAATATTGGCACTCTTAACTTGAATAAATTTTTATCTTTGTCTTTTTTAAGCAATATTATTTTGGGACACAATATGATACGTGTTATAGAAATAGACAAAGAAGATATCGCGTCTTTTGGACGGCAAATAAGTTCTATTCAAACAATAGACATGAGCAATAATTTTCTTGAAGTTTTACCGAACAATTTCGTGTCGCGATTTAATCAATTGCAGCATTTAAACTTGTCTCACAACATGATTAGCAGTATTGGTTTACTTACATTTGAAGGTATCGTGCAATTACAAACTCTAGACTTATCACATAACAGATTGATTGAAGTTGGACATGCATTGGCAAGATTTAGCAATCTGAAAGAACTGCATATATCACAAAATAATATAACCAAGCTTTTTGCATACAATTTTGTAGCATTAATCAATTTAGAAAAGTTAAATGCCAGTTTTAACGGTATTACTACAATTGAAAACAACACTTTTCAAACTCTAACTAAGCTCAAAGATTTAGACTTAGGACATAATGATTTAATAATCATTTCTAATCAGTTTTTCGACAGTAACGTTAATTTAAACTCGCTTTTTCTATCAGATAACAAAATTCAATCCATAGAAGACAACAGTTTTAAAAGCACGCACATAATTACATTTTGTTTCGAAAATAACGGTCTCGTAGGGGCCCTTCAGAAAAATACTTTTAAAGGCGTTAATGTTTTGGAGCTAAACTTAAGTGGTGGAAACCTTACTAGCATCAAAGATGAGGCTTTTTCTGATATGTTACAATTAAGTAATCTTAATTTAAGTTCAAACTCGATATCTAATTTATCGACTTCGGCGTTTTCCTCCTTGATGTCATTGAATATACTAGATTTGTCAAATAATCAGCTGAAAGAGTTAAATTTTGATAGCCAAAGTCTAAAAAATCTGACAAAACTATACGTCCATCATAACAACATACAAAAAATTCTCAAAAACGTGTTCGAGAATTTTTTGTCTCTACAAGAACTTGATTTGTCATTTAATGGCATAAGAGAAATAGAGCCTCATGCCTTTTTAAAATTAAACAATATCGTATTACTTAAAATTCAAAACAGTGATTTTGTTGATACTTTAAAAAGTAAAGCGTTAGAAGGATTAACATCTTTGGAAAAAATAGACATGTCCAAAACGAAAACCACGCGCTTCCAAAATGAATCTTTTTCGGGATTGTCTGCTCTTACTGACTTTAATTATACATTTGGGCAGTTGATCGAAATAGAATACAATGCGTTTTTAGGATCTGGCTGTCTAGAAAGACTCATCCTATCTAATAATCAACTTCGCCAATTTCGCGTAAATACTTCGACTATATCCCAAATGCAAGAAATTCATTTGAATAATAATGATATAAAAAACATTACACGTGAAGCTTTTTCTGACCTTACTTGTTTGCGTATTTTGAATTTGGCTAACAATGAAATAATCAAATTAAATTCAAATGGATTTCAGAATTCAAACGCATTAACTCATTTAGACTTCTCTTCAAACAAAAATATGAACATTATAGGCAACCCGTTTAAAAACTTAAGTAGACTGTACAGCCTCTCGCTAGAAAATGTTAAATGGAACATATCTTTTGAAAATTCGAGTGCTTCAATTGAAATTTTAAACCTTCAATCGTGTGGCTTAAGTGACATTAACAAAATAAATATATTCAATGTTCAAGGTCTCAGCTATCTGTATTTGAGTATGAATGAAATAACTAACATAGACAAATATTCATTTAAAAATATTACTACACTAGTTTTCCTCGATCTAAGTTTAAATAAAATTAACTACATACAACCAGGTTCATTTTTAAATTTAAAAAGTCTTAGAAGTCTTAACTTATATGGCAATAATTTACTATCGATTCAGTTTGGCGTTTTTGATGGAATTGGAGTATTGAGAGATTTAAACCTGTCAAGGAACGTGTTTTCTAATTTTGATGTCAAGTTATTGCCGAATACTGAAAAATTGTATTTAGATGATAATGTTATTACTGAAATAAACGTGGAAGATTTCTTAGATACCGATCTATCAGAATTAAGTATAGGAGGTAATCAAATTTCATGTAAAGTTCTTGCGGAACTAAAAGTATCAAACTATTCAGAAAATTTTAAGCGTGTTGTAACAGCGAAGACTTTGAACTATCACACTGAAAATGTCAATGGCATATCATGTCAGACTGCTGCTAATACTACACCAAATACTAACAATAAGCAGTTCCCAAATAGTCCAGGTATTAACATTAGCCCAGTAATTGCTACACTTCGAAATGTTTTGGACAAATTGAGCCAATCATTGCAAGTTATCAGTGAAAATACTAACGCAAGTGACGAGTTAAAGAACAAAGGAAAAAATATTATCAAATTATTAGAAGATATCATTGAATCTAACAACAACAGTCAAATAACAAATAACGAATATCTTGATCGATTGACTGAAACTAATAATAAATCTAACGCGCAGCTCGGAGAAATAAAAAAATACTTGAAGGAACTGGCTGATAATAAGAAAGATTATAATTCTGACGTGATATATAATACAAAAAGTCCTATAGATGACCATTACTTGCGTTTGGAGTTTCAAAAAATGCTGAAACAAGAAAATGATGCTATACGAGAGGAATTTAAAGATGCGCTATCAAGCATTTCTAAAGGTCATCAGATTCAGGAATCATTAATTTCTCAGGAAAAAGTAAAAGACACGGATTATTCAAAAGCCATTATTTATTTTATAGCAGTTTGTTTAGCCATAATGCTGTCAATTTATATAGTAAATATAGTATTTAAGCGAATCATAGCTACGAGACGTTCTCATAGTGGTCATACAACAAACAGTACCACGCTTATGGCGAACAGTATTGAAATGGAGTAATATTCTCACAACACAGCGTTTCGTCATGTGGCAACACAGCGCCTTATTTTCATGCTAATTTGCAGTACCAAATCAGGGGACCTCGACAACTAAATAGTAATGAAAATATAGCAAAATATTTTTTTCATTATTTGTTAGCAAAATTTCTTTGACAATGTACATGTGTGAAAAATTTACAATTAATTTTCAAGTTTTGTGAAAATTAGGCATTGTGTTATATTAAGCATTGTGTATTAAGTTAATGTTGTACAAAATATTTAAATACTCCTAAGTAGGTACTCATCTATGATAAATTTGAAAATGTGAATATGTAAATGCTGAAAAATGTCAGCAGTGTTAAACAATGTGTATCTCACAACAGTAAAGTTATATGATTATTTACGGGATATTTACCGTGGTAAGATTGTGGAATGAGCTCCCGATATTTCCCGTAAATAATCATATAACTTTAGTGAACAACCGTGATAGTTTAAAACAGTGTCTCACAACAGTGTCACAATGACAGAAGAAGATGAGAACAAGGATGAAGACGAAATGTTTTCGTCGTGGTCATAATAAAAAAAATACTTCGGATTTTGAATAATTCAAACATAAACGTTTGATTGTTGGTGGCACGGCACTGTACTATACCCCACAGACTGTACTTATCAAAAGCTTGTCATTTCCAAAGTATACTAATTTTAGTAACTTAAACTACATTGTGGCTAATACATATACCCCCTTATTAATAAACGTGGAGTAGTCTTGGAATAGTTACGCCGTGTTTTGTCTTCTACTCTCTTTCACATTTTAAACTCGATCGAAAAAGACAAAAGACGGAGTAACTCTTCCAAGCCTACTCCACGTTTATTAATAGGGGTATTAGATATTAGTTATTTACATTCACGGGTCTAGCCCGGATTTTTGAGAGACATTGGTGGGGCTAAAGCCAACACCAAAACGCCCTGTTAAATATAAAGTAAAATTGATGAATGTATATGATATAATAAAAGAGAAATATTAGGTATATGATATTTAGTTATTGTAAGTAATATTAAAATAATAAGACTGCTAATAATAAAATAATAATAATAATGGAATGGTTTTCCAATTTTATCGAATTTTTGTTTATTAGCTGGGCCCAGCGGTTTCTCCCTCTTGGACATTTCCTCAGGAATCTTTTATTTTTCCGCCCTCCAACTATCTCTATACAAATTCACGTCAATCCGTTGCTCTGTTGCTGCGTGAAAGATAAACAAACAATTATTATTCTACTTTCGGACTTATAATGTGATGACTAAGCGTGATGAAACACCGCTATCTTACTCGCACATTTAATGTTTTTTAGGGTTCCGTACCTCAAAAGGAAAAATCTAAACCCTTATAAGATCACTTTGTTGTCTGTCTGTCCGTATCAAGACAATTTTCTCAAGAACGCGTACGGGTATTAAATTGAAATGTATACCAAATGCTCGAGACTACAGTTTCTTTCCGCTGTGAAAAAAATCTAACTTTGATATTTGTTGCTATATATGTGCTATGAGACCTTGCCAAATTTCATGTTTCTAGGTCAACGGGAAGTACCCTATAGGTTTTGATTCCCCTGTGAAATCGCAAAATATACGACATAAACGTTCATATCTTTTGATTGCTTTGAGTTAACTTTTATTTTTTTTAAAGCCGAAAGAAACCGTAGACCCAAGTATTTAGTATAAATTTCAACTTGCTACCTTTACGCGTTCTTGAGAAAAAGGGTCTTGACAGACGGACAGACGGACAGGCAGACGAACAGACAAACGGACAGACAGACGGACAACGAAGTGATCCTATAAGGGTTCCGTTTTTTTCTTTTGAGGTACGGAACCCTAAAAACATCAAATGTGCGAGCGAGATCGCTGCAACCGGTATGTTGGTCCTTAAACATGATCACTGATATCAGCTCGGGCGGTCACAGATATTTTTGACCGGCAGATACGCCCCTGGGCTTTTCTTATTCTTTTATCAATCTACCTTCCTATTCTTACTCGCAAATGATAATAACAATCGAATTTTAATGAATTTCGAAGCAGTACCGAATAAGGAGACTTACGCACGTAATCGTTTAAAGCCCCTTTATAGCCGTTTTGAGCGGTGGTGAGCTAGAGCCTGGATTACTGAATGATGGATGCACTGAGGATTACCAGCGTCCGGCACTTCGACCGCTGCGCCACCTACCGGCCGGCGTACACGCAAACAAACATTTGATAAACAATAAAATGATTAGCCGGGTCATTTCGACCTATTCTAAGTTTCATTAGTCAAAGCAGACTTTTATTATCGAGCATTCTCGTGCTGCCGTTTAACGAGCTTTTTATTGTACTGTAATGTGATTAAACTGGGGTTCGCATTTGAACAACTTGTCACCTCTGCGCTTGGGAGTTGATTATGTCATAATTTTTCAATCTAGTTATCGCAAAGGGCATCACTTTTATTAAATTACCAACAACAAAACGCTAGCCCATTTCATCATTTAAAAAAAACAAGGCCTGATTAATTCACATTTTTAGAAATTCTTACCAAATTATAGAAAGAAAACCCCTAATGGTGTTACGTGTCTGTCTGTCCGTCTGTCAGTCTATATATCTAAGCTGATCATCCCAAAAACTCTAAAAGTTTCGAAAGTTTTAATATAGCTAGTAACAATCCATAATTTTTGCTGAAAATAGGGCCTGAACTAGGATCTACGAGTATTAATAACTGTCTGACATTAAGGTTTACCTCGCTAGACCGCGCCCTATTTTTCTATCACACACAGTTTTTTAAAATAGTAATGGCCGTTATCTGAAGAAAAAAAATACCAAGGACTTTTGTAGCGCCTTCCAATCTAGTGTTTGATTGTTAGAATCTTAATTCTGAAGGAATAATAAAAAATAATTAAAGTTATATTTACGGGATATTTACCGTGGTAAGGTTGTGGAATAATCATATAACTTTAGTGAACAACCGAGATAGTTTAAAACAGTGTTTCAAAATAAAAATTATTTTAAGGCACTCAGTAGGTAGTTATATCTAGTTTTATACAATATAGATAGATAGATAAATGGTTGAATTGATTCATAAAATAAATATTAGTTTTCAGAACCCAAACACACAGTTTGGCAAACCTCGGTTGTTTGCTTTACTTACAACGTTACTACCATATTAGATAACATGCCTTCAAAATCAATTGATGTTATCGTGATAGCACTTTTACGTGATATCGAGTCATTAATATAATGATCTCTGTAACAGGAAGACGTTATTACGGGAGCTATCAACTTTTACCTATACATGAAACATTCCCAACTAAATCGCACGAGATATCATCCGTGTAACTAAGCTAATACTTGAGGACATAATGTAACTAATGGCTGAGGATAACCGAGGGAGCGATCATAATTTTGGGGAACAATACGTCGACGTGAACGAGGTATTTTGAGTTTCTGGGGAACAATGAATTAATGATTCGTGAGCTCGTAAAGCCCGCACTTGTGACGGAGTTGTCAAACTTTCCTCAGCTGGATAAGCGAGGGTTTGATAAGGGCTCGCTCTTAGTCCGCTGTTGTTACTCCTATCGAACAGAGGACTAGTGTTTCAGCAAAACAATGGAACGTAAGTTTTTGTGTGTATGGATCACGCGTTTGCTTAACACATCAATCTAATATTAAGGAAGGAACTCAGACCCTAAAATGTTTATACAAGTTTGATCAGTCAAAACATAAATAGTAGGTAGGTATGACATTTAAATAAACGTACCAATAACAATTATTGTTATTTGTTAAAAAACTTTTAACTGATCTTATCGTATTGTAGGTACATAGTTATTTTTTTTTACTAACGGCAGGATTCGAACCTGTGCCATCTGGGTTTACAGGGTTTAGAGTGTGCACAACATTATAAATAAAAAAAATACTTTTAAAAAGGTGGTTACATATTTGAGGCGTTTGACGGTTAAGGCGTTTTGTCTGGGTCAAAATAAGGATGTTTCATGTATGGATGTGTAAATAGGTCGTAATGTTATTTAATTACAAATTCTAAAATAAATTACCTTATCAAAAAAAACACAAAATACATACATTGTGCCACATTATTTTGATAGATAATTTATGTAAATAAAAATATCATGCTATAATTTTACATCAAGTGGTTTCATCCAGATAAACACTTTAATTGCAGGACAATAGTCCCAGTTCGGTTCCCAATTAATAAGGAGGCTCAGACACGACCTGAATGAAAACAATCCGCGCGTAGGCGTGCCGGTCATAAATCGAGGCGGTCACCGCTAGTTACGGGATGCCGCGACAAATTGCCACGAATATAAATTTCGCCGGTATCAAGTAAAACTTTGAAAGAAAATTAGATGGACAACCAGAGTGCGAAGCAGCAGCATCTGTGCACATCGTTTGACAACCTTGCCTTATTTTTGCCAAACCTTGAAATTTTTGAATTCTAAATTTCTTCTCTTATAATAAATATTGTGAGTTATTGAAATATACCTCTAAAACAGATCACAAATCTGAACAGAATATGTGCTGGACACTTGGGCAGAAGGTAAGATGGGCGGTGGACCTAAGTGCCTACAGAATGGTGACCGCGGAACGAAGAGCGACCACTGGACGCGACCACTGGACAGACCACCAGTCGACAGACGAAATCGTTAAGGCGGCAGGAAGGCAGTAGACGAGACAGGCACAGGACCGAAAAAGATCGCGCTGACGACGACGCGCTTAGCAGTATCATGATAAACTTCGAAACGCTTGCAATGTAAATAGATCAGCGGTCATTGACCTCAGAAAAGAATGATCTTTAAAAACAATGTTTTCCAAGTAGAAGTACCTATAATAGTAGATTGTAACATAAGGTAGCAAAATAATATTTTTACGGCGAGGGCACTTTTCTGAATCCAGAGCGAAGTGAGGGATTCTTTAGTAGAATCCTGAACGTAGCAAGGGATTGAAAGTACGTCGCCCGAGCCAAAAAAATATTTTGCGCCCGCACTCTACTTTTCATCACTATGAGAAAATAAAAGGTGCCTCATATTTTATTGTAATATTATTATTTTTAATTCTATACTTTTGAAGAACTCATTTTTCAAAACAATACCATGAATTTCTTACAATCCGTGAAAATTTACGAAAACGCGGGCTGAAGTTCACGCGTTTTTAATTTTTTTTTAATTCAGTTGGCGGTGCGACTATTGGCCGTCGTACCAGCCAGTCTTTATTCAAACAATATTTGCGTTCGATTTCTTTGGCGCTGAACACTAAGATGTTCCAAATTCAAAAAGTGCGCTGCAAAGATAATTGCGGCCCACTTATAAAGAGGATATACTCATTACTGCCCGCTAAAAGTTTCTTATAGAAAACACCACCTTTGGGTGCACTTAAAGGCAAACCAAGTCGTCCTTTTCGAATAGATGGGATGAAAAAATATATG
This sequence comes from Agriopis aurantiaria, assembly GCA_914767915.1. Taxonomy (NCBI): domain Eukaryota; kingdom Metazoa; phylum Arthropoda; class Insecta; order Lepidoptera; family Geometridae; genus Agriopis; species Agriopis aurantiaria. The sequence goes on from OU611988.1 coordinate 11,372,922, forward strand.
TATGACACCACCTGTGTATGTACGCACCTTTACAGTCAGTAAATAATAAAGATTCAAAAACACATTATTGTGTTGAAATCGCGAAAGTTTAAATGTTACTTTTATAAAACTGCTACACTGTCTGGCAACCCTATGCTATAATTATAATTTGCCATGCTCAATTAAATATAATATTTAAGGATAGTAATGTACCTACATGTTTTTGGAATTAATTAATCGTAAAACATTGTCACCTGCCCTCGCCCTCTCTTCAACCTTCAATAGCGGCGAACAAAATGGCAAAATGTCCATCACTCTTGGCTGCCAATCCTTACAAATTCAATGGCAATGCAACGCAAAGCTGCCCTATAGTATTTTCACTTAACGTAGTCGTTTATGATATTTAACACAAATAAACTCAAATACAAATAATGTTTTAAATTATCTGACTGAAGTACATAATTCGTTAAAAATAGTAAATAGGTAAGTCCAGATAATTATTCTTTATCAAATAAATAACCACTTCGTGTAGTTTTTGTCGTACGAATCCCATAATTACATAAAAATAATGCCTCGAGATAGGAAAAACCGTGACATTCACGATACGATTATAACTTCAAAATCTGTTGTTTTTTTTTTTGTAATAGTTATAATTCTAAGCTAGTCCGTTATAAAATGATGATTGTATAGGAATTCAGTAATATATTTAAATACAACACATAATATTCCGTTGCGGGGCGAAAATGTATGGAGCAATAGCAATGTCTTTTATAAAGGTAAGGTCAGGATACTTGTGAACTTTTTACTGTGACCATGTGTTTGTAAATCAATGTTAGCCGCTAACAAAGACGAAATACTTCGACCAATACAAATACATTGAGTACCTACCTCTGACTCCCGAAATCCTAACACGTGAGTCATGACTGTCCTAAGTATCTATAAACAACCCTTTTGTTTGGAAACATGTAGTAGGCATCTACAATTAGGTTTTAAGGTGCTGTATCCAACCTCTCGCCAATGATTAATGTCATGCGCGTACGCAAGGTAGCCGGCGGCAGCTCCGATTTGATAGCAGTAACTGGGATTTCTCAGATTATCCCATCCTCGTCGCCATTGCCCCTCACCTCCACCAAAATCGGCGACGTCTTCGGGATGGCGTCTGCATGCTGCGGACAGCGACGCTGCGACGCGACCCGAAGAATAATAAAAGTATAGAAGATAATTAATGTGTAACAAATTCAAATTTTAAGCCGGATCGACAACATAGGTGTATTAGGAGTAAAATTCTTTACTTTTACTTAACCTACAGACGAAGTTTACTTCGTCAGTAAAAGCTACTTCGTCGTAGCTTGTAAAATTGGAACATCGCGAGGTCTCAGTTCGGGGCGACTACTAGTTATAATAATAGTCTGACAATTATTGTATGCAATGATCTTAGATGTTACTGCATGCCTCTACGCAAACGCAACGTTGCCACTTCAAGGATTGTTTTTTTTTTTGTTACTGTTTTCGAAGTGACAGACACTACGAGTTACCCATTGACCGTAGACTACGGTTAATAATTTGTAGTGTCTACGACGTAGCACAAATAAGGTGTAGCACATGGAGCTTCGTGACCTTATAAACCAATGATCTTTAAAACACAGTAACAATTAATGATTTCTCAGGTGTTCGCGATCATTGGCTGTCCTTGTAAATATTTTTCATAACATTACTATAGACATCCGTCATCTAGTTTACTTATGACCACAGACATTGCAAAGTGTTTGAAACGCCAGAAATTAAAATAATGTTAAATACACGCGATAAAATCCATCAAAAGTAACAATTTCATGTTGACATTTGAACAAACATTTTGATATTCAATATAAAAGGCGTTTTGACGGTGAAGAAGGTCGCACGACATTTTCCGTCTCGAAGCACGCGCGGCCCGCGTCAGCTGTTGGCGATCGCTAAACCTTAATATTTCTCATATGAGCTACTCCGCCTCCAGTAAAAAATGTCAAGGTTGAGCGCTATTCATGTGCCGAACGTTCAGTATAAATAATGGTAACATTGAAACTACGTATTAAAGATTCAGCAGCTCCTTTGAGAGTCGGCGGAGTTGATGGCCGGAACAAATGTCATTTGATACAATGTAAACACGTGATGCCGGTGTGTTAGTGCCGTTTCCGTTATACGCTGATGCTTATAATCTTCAACACATCTTAATTATGATAGAGTAGTAGGTATTCTTTAACCCGAAATACCGAATTCACATAAGGAGGAAGGTTCGCAATTCGGTCCGTTTATTTTTAATTTTATTATGTACTAGCGGTCCGCCCCAGCTTCGCACGGGTATAGATTATAGCCTATGTCACCCGGGGATAGTGTAGCTTCCCAACAGTGAAATAATTTTTCAAATCGGTTCAGTAGTTTCGGAGCCTATTCAATGCAAACAAACAAACATACAAACGCGGGAGGGAGTTGCAAAACAAATCTTTTGACATTGGAATGTGCCCAAAGAGCTATCTTAAAGGTAGCAAACTTCAAGCCCCGTCTTTACCCTACTGCTGAGTTATTTAAAGAATGCAACGTTCTTACCGTACGTCAACTGTTTATATTACAAACAATTCTTTTCCAACATATTAAAACTCCGGTTGAGACAGATACTGATGAATCCAAAAAGCGAAAAACTAAAAAAACTTCTAGAATTTGCAAAGTGCGTCAGACCAATACAGCTTTTGCATATCGTTTTGGTCACTACTTGGGCCCTTACTTATATAATAAAATCAATACGGTAGCAAAGATACACAACCTAAACTATTTTCAATGTAAAAGACTACCCAAATACTAAAAGGCATGGACTATAAATGTACTGAATTGTATATCAGACAATTTTGCCAATTAAATCATTAATGATACTTAAAAAATATATAATACTAGCATACCTATGTTATGGCTATAGTTATGTTATAAATTTCGATGTTATCTTAATAAATTACAACTGTACTGTACTGTACAATTGTATAATTTTCTATTTTCTATTTAGATATTATTACTAAATTTGTGTTATATTTGTATTTTGATTATTCTTTTTTTTTCTTTTTTTTTTCTAAATTGTATACTATTAAATTTGATTTTATATCTTTATTTCAGACATAATATAAAATTTTTAAATACTGGGAGAAGCCACTGGCTTCCGAAACACAGTTTTTTACTAGTTTGGAGCCAGTGGATTTAATTGTTTTGTTTGTAATTTTCCTTGTGCCAAATAAAGATTATGATTATGAAAAAAAAAAAAAAAAAACAAACAACAAATCTTTCCTCTTTATAATATTAGTATGGATGTACAATGATTACGCATCTGCATCTGTATCCGCGTTCATCGGCATCTGTGAACTAATTTGTGTCTTTATTTTTTTATCATATAGGGGAAATTCTCGATGTGATCACTTGTGTGATATTGTTGTACATTAGCTTAGCCTTATCCTGCAATTTGTTAGAGAGTATGATTAGTTCTTCTTGCTTCTATAGCTTGAATGCGCACTATCTGTATCAATCTCATATTCCAATAGTTTGTGTAGTAAAAATTTTCGCTCATTCTTGACAATACTAATACTTTCTTGGTTTCTTGCCACTTCATAACAAAGTGCTGCATTTTCCTGAAAAAAATATATATATATTGTGTTATCCACAGACCTTAAGAGAGAGTGAGAGGGCTCACATTTATTGCCAAAATATACAGTGAGAACTGTATATTTTAGCAATAAATATATAATTTTTTTGGTGTACTGATTCTATCAAATAGAAAAATCAATTACTGTAATTGATAGATCTGTATTTTATATTGTAAATTTCAAATTTTGGAAAAACTTAAAGGTGCAATAATTTACTTTTCATTACACATACTCGGAAAGTAGGTCTGAAGTTGCCTGAGGAGCGGGTTGAAAGTAATACATTTCAGCCCTTGGGGAGAATCACTTTCAACTGACAGTGACAGTTGACAACTGACAGACACTCAGATTATTAAAAAAAAAACTAGTTTGTATTGAACATTTGTATTGAACCATGTTCCAACTTTTTTTTTCTCAGAGGATTATGCACATCTCGTGCATTTGCCAGTGTCAGTATGCTAAAAAAAATTTTACGGGAATCCGATCTTCATTGTAGAGTTTTGTTTCGACTTCCGTATAGCGAATTTGTAGTCCATCTGATTCCGATATGGATTTAACGCCTGATTTCATAAGAGAAGAGGCTAAAGCAGTAGTGAAAATAAAATTCACTCATATTTTCTTTAGTCAGTTCATGTTTTTATTTTTAGTTTCCTTGTATTCGTAATAAAAAGTACAGTGTTTACCTCGGGGTTAAAGACTTATTTAGTCTCCCGAACTATTAGCTCCCGAGCGTAGCGAGGGCGCTAATAGTTCGTTACTTTCACCCCTGGGGTAACAATGTACTATAGGTATATCTCTAGATATTTTTATTTATTTCGCCTCGATCTTTTCAAGATAAGAGTGAATAGACATCTCATGGAAAAGCATGCATCGTATGAGATCGCATAGTCAGTTAAACAATGTTGAATAAAAAATACATTTGAATAGATATCTGAGTTGTTCTAACACTCATGTTTTAGGCCACTTTCATACGTTGTTTATTTTTTTAACTTTTTACCGTTATCCAGTAAAAGGCAAATATAAACATTTTCGCTTGAAATTTATTTAGAGGGTATCGATAAAAGAAAGGTTTTTGTCGCTAAAAATTATGAAACTCTACAACCAGTGTCTTTTAAACTTACTGGCATTTGTACAAAAAATAAGTCTTGGGTTTTGTAGTAAATAAGTATTATTTGTTATTATAAGTTTATATTAAACTAGCGGCCCGGCCCGGCTTCGCACGGGTATTTAACAAAAAAAAATGGTTTTTTTTTCTCCTTGGGTTACATTATGGGAGTTTTAGTAAGAATCCCATATTTTTTTTTAAATAATGTAGCCTGTGTCGCCTGGACATAGCGTAGCTTCCCAACAGTGGAAGATTTTTTCAAATCGGTTTAGTGGTTTCGGAGCCTATTCAATGCAAACAAACAATCAAACACAAAAATCACAGCTAGTATTAAAATATATTAAATAAAAAGTAGTATGTACTTACCAACGTATGCTAAATCTGTCAAAGATGAGAATCATCATTTAGAAAACGTTTAGATCATGAATCTAAGTCTCGGTGGTGCTTTACGACCTTTCCAACTAGAGCAAACAGCATTTACAAACCCGTAAGCCTCAGCGGTTTATTAGCATTAGGTAATAAAATTATTACACAACTTACAATTAAGAGGAATTTTACAAGATAATTATAACTAAACAAGCGGTAATGAAACTTAATTACGTGACAGTATCTGTTGGAATAGAGACATGGAACCACAGACCTTTATGAATATAGACCCCGCGACCACGCCAGTTGTGTGAAAATTTTGCATTTTTTGTACCAAGGTAGGGCTAGGTAGGGTTGGTTCAGATTTTTTCTGCAAAATTTAGTAGTACTTCAGCGAGACCACAGGCTCCTACAAGATAGACACCACAAGCACGTAAAATTGTACGAAAACCCAGTGTGCCGCAGTTTGTACTTCTAACTGAATCCGAAGAGTTTTTATTTTACTATGGCGCAATTTGTGATTTTAGGGTTCTGTACCCAAAAGGTGCAAGCCTATTAAAAAGTTTATGTACGCTGTATGTCTGTCTGTCCGTTCTTAATTTTTACGGCTGTATGTATCTTTCGGACGGAATCAAGCTTGGCATGATTATAGTACACATTCTAAAGTAAACCAACAAATAATAAATAATCGTCAAGTGCGAGTCGGTAACAAATTTCTATTCTGCAACGTCGGGCGCAGTCAGTACTTGGATGGGTGGCTTGGGCGTGATTTTGCAAAAAATATTGTACTTCACTAGTTAACCAATTTATGTGGTGGTACGGAACCCTTAGTGCGCGGGCTCAACTAGCACTTGTCTGGTTTTATTTGTATTGAAATCCGACGTGAGACAGATCACAGACATGCAGAGTAGGTGAACTCGGTGTCTGTCCTGTTAAAGACCTGTGCATGAAATGGAAGGTGGTAACGAGATGGCGAGCTATCTTTGGTGGAGCTAAGCTAACATTACGTGAATCTGTAGCGGGCAGCGGGCAGGTATTGTGAAAAACCGGTGATATCACAACAAACCTCTGGGCGCTCGGCTCGTTCCCGTTGTACCGGTACGTGACCCGAATACCCCGCCCAAATGTTCAGGGATACTTCAGAAACGTTTCCGTTACGATAGGCGATCTTTTCCTCCATGCCGGCCATATTATACTTACACGTAAACAGCTATACGATCGCCTAACTTCGCCCTGAAATATATTTATAGGCGCCTACAATCTTAGATAACTATTCACTTCATTTTATGTGGTGGTTTGATTACGCTGGAACGACCGTAGGCACTGCTGACTTGAGATACAGTTTGCTCGACGCCGTGATATGGGAATAATTTTATTGTCTGCTTGTTACAGTAAGAAAAAGTCTAAAGGTCTCAAAATCAACACATCCTTAGCACCCATTTTCACACAGCGTTGACCCGCCAAAACATGAGAAAAAATACAATTTTGACCGACCTCAGGAGGGAAGTTCCAAATTCGGCCCATTTTTGTTATGTATGTTTACCGATTACTCCGAAATTCATGAACGGATATGCGTATTTTATTTATTATGGAGAAGAAGGTCTCGAAGTGGTCCCACATTTTTTTTATTGACATTAACTGAGTGTTTAAAATTAACCAGCAGCGATTGAGCCACATGAGAGTACCGATTCTAGCAGTCGACGTTGTTTCTGTCTCTGTTACTCAGATGTTCATTTTAAGGACACTGACATGCAACATGATATAAAATAATTTTAGAGAATAAGTGAATATTACTTACCCACGACTGTGTGTACGCGTAAAATGTTATACAAACTTTAGACCTTTACAATTTCATTTACAATGGTAAATACCCCGTAAATAATCATTATAACTGTAGTAAAAACCCGTGATAGTTTAAAACAGTATGTCGTGAAAAAATTATCGGCAAAAGAATTTCTGACATGCCATCGTTATATCGACATATAGAATTCGCACCAAAAATACGGGCTGAACAATTTTTTTGGCTGAACAAATTTTATTGAACTAAACGAAAACAACGTCAGACATTCTTATACGAGTATGAACCTTGATTTATTAATCATTCACACATGTGTAACGTATAAAAGGCTGTTACTAAAAAGAATGCGAAGTTATAACACGGTTCTTCGAAAGTATCATTATTTTCATACCACAGCCGATATTGGTCTGTTGGGGCAAAGATATTGGCTGTAGCTGTCACTGGCAGTAGTGCCGACTGGCTTATACACTTGTGTCGTCCCCGCATTGTGCTCTGCGGACAGAGAACTGTGTCGCGCCAATGTTGTTATTTTATACTAGCTTTCTGGTTGCATGCACTTACATAATAGTATTGTTTTAAATTGAGCACTTCTCCGTGTCATTCCTTTCGTAACTGAAGTTATAAGCGTAGGTACATAAGCAATGGGGTTAGTAAAATTTTATCAGGATTCCGTATACACAGAACACACACTTGGAACAGACAGATGACAGATGATGAGATGTAGGTAGGACAAACAGACAGCGTAGGCTCAGTAATAGGGTCCCGTTTTTACCCTTTGGGTACGGAACCCTAAAAAGTAAAAACCATAACTCCCATACAACAAACTGGAACGCAGATGCATGCCGCCACAGCTTTTTTAAAACGTTTTTTTTTTGTATATAATATGCTCTAATATGAAAACGGTAATACACACGTACAAGCGTAAAACTTGACATGATTGTAATACACACTCTAAATCAAAACAAAAAATAAAAAATAATGGCCAAATGCAAGTTGGTGACAAATTTCTGTTCATTACCAAGTTAAGCAACGTAAGGCGCGGTCGGTACTTGGATGGGTGACCGCCTGGACGTGAAGTTGCCATTTTGTACTGCTTTTTGTATTTTGTGGTGGTACGGAACCCTCAGTGCGCGAGCCCGACTCGCACTTGGCTGGTTCATTTTTTCGTATTTTGTTTACGCCAAATATTTCTTAAACTTTGAATCAATGTCATTATAATGTGACTCGTACTCAGAATACAGAATTCTGAGGACTCGTATTACCGCTCAAATAACTATGAAAGTTTGGTAAAAGCACTTTAGTTAAAAGTTAGTTTTAAAACATTCATTCAATCCAATTAAATTATTTGAGTAACTCAGAAAATAAATTTGAATTTACTAATGTAGTGTTGAAAAAAGTATTCAGCATAATTATATTTAAGGACTTACTATGTACTATAACCTATCCTTTTAATGGGCCTTTATTAAACAAACAAAATACCAAGCAAACATATTTTTTTATATAATTACAAGAAATATCTATAAAAAGACATGTTCGAAGCCAAAACCAATCTAATTAGCCTATATCAAATTTTCTCTAACATGGTCATAATGTTATATCTATGTCAAGGAAATTATATCATTGATGTCGATGACAATATTCTATACTTATAATAAAACTGTAACAGGTCCAATTCTGTACATTGAAGATATTTTGAAAATGTCTTTTTGATGGCATTCTACAATCGATACTGAAGCCAAAATTGTGTTTTTTTTTTCTGTCTGTATTTCTGTCGTGCATCACGCCGAAACTAATAATTGGATTCAAATGAACTTAGCAAGGTTTGAGTTCATACTACGAGGTAGGACACTGGATACTTTAGTTTAGTTGCACCTATAAAGATAATCAATCCCACTACTACTTAGTAGCCAGCGTTATCAGCAGATATTGGCAGTATTACCACGCTGATTAGCAATCCTAAAACGTTAGCCAGATAAACGGTAGCATTATAGTCACATTGCAGTATTTAGAAAGTTTATTTAGTAAAATCACAAATTATAATAATAAATATATAATATTTGATCAAAAACTAAATCGCCTATTCAACTTAATAATCGAGCTCACAGTTCATCTAGCATTCCTGGAGCGAGTGTTCGAAAATTCTACCAAAGTGCCAAAATAACATGCAAGCGCAGGGATAGGTATAAAGAGTTATTTTCACAAATTCCGGGAAGTAGTGATAGGCCGCCAGGCGACGTGTCCAGTGAATCAACGAGTAGCGCTCCGGTCGGTCGGGTAAAAACGGAAAACCATTTTACGGTCCATTGTGAAAGAGGATTGGCAATTTCGTTCGGAGCTTACTCGACCATCGGCCGGGCAAGTTTTACAACGTCTCTGATGTTACGCGAATGCCGCCGAACCCTCTAATACATGCGCGCACACTCATTTGCTGAATCATCATCCCCAAATTTTATCTTCAACCAAGTTTGAAGCTCTTCGAGTATCTACAAATAGATTTCGAGGAGGTCCTGATTACGCCATTTGCACAGGAACCTGCATTCGATGGCAATTTTGATAAAATAAGATATGTTTGCGGGGTTCGACCGATAAAAACGTTTTCAGGAATGTAGAAATCGAGTCGAATTCCATTATTATCTTTGCATTCGCATTCTTTGAGTTCATTTATTTAAACTTATACCTACTTATCATGGATAATCTTCCCATTAACCAATAGGGTTTAATTAAAAACGTTAGTTGAGTTAATATGTGCTTAAAAATGCTTTGTCAACTTTTCACTGACGGAAACTGACACGCGTGAGACAAATGTTGAGCGTTTACACCATACAAGCAGCAGCTTTCTCACACGCACGAATCAAAAAAATTTGTCAATAAAAAATTTGCGTGTGCTTTTGAAAACGTTATCTGCAATAAACAACTATAACTGCTACTGATGATTAAATCTCAGGATTAAATGTTCTCAAGATTTTTTTATTTTCATACCATGATTCTAATTTCCAGTAGTAGTTATGGTTAGCAAAGAAATTTTTTCAAAAGCATACCCAAAATTCTTGATATGCTTAGGTTTTTGGTTTGGTTTTGGGTATTTTTTTGAGTTCAATATTTTATTCGATAAAACATTTTGGAGCAACCAAAATGTTATATCGAATAAATTATTGAATTTGTAAGTGAGATAGGTGCGACGAGTAAATGACGTTTCCAAGGATAGCGTTTTGTTACATTTCATTAGTCGTTTTGTAAACCAAAAACACAAACGACTAATGAAAAGTAGTTACTGTTTTCGAGAAGAATGCACTCCGTCCCGGACCATTCGTATGCGCGCGAATCGTCTGTGGACTCGATACGTATCTATCTGCAAAGGCAAATTTGTCTTAATCAGCAGATATTTCATGAATTTATCGTTTGTTTCCCGTGGTCCGCCCGCGTGGTTCTACCAGTAGGATCTTTGTTGTTAAGGTATCTAAAACTGTCCCTATTCTTGCCTACACAAACCAGCTTCATTTATTTAATAACAGGAATTAAGACGCGGCGTTGACAGTCACAACACAATGTGTTCATTAACGAGTACAAGCTCCGGTGCCGTACAAATATTGCTTTACATTTTGAGTTTATTTAGCAGCGTGTTGTAGCTAGTGACGCGGCGACGTTAATTCAACAAAAGCCGTATCAATTACCTAATCCGGGAGTATTATAATGCGAGCCAGCACGGTGGCGGCGGCGGCGTCGAACCGCGAACAGTTCTCGTCTGGATAAACGGAGGCCTATTTGAAATTCCAATTAGAAAGTTTTCTCATTTACTTGATTCAGGGCGTAGAGTGGCGGAAGGGCAACAATCCGCGCTGATTAGTCCTGCTCTCCGCCCTGCACCAGATTTAAAGGGTATGGGCTCACCGCATAAACTAATCCTTCATTGGGGACCGCCCGATTTGAATTATTTTTAGGTCGCCTCTAACGGCGCCCCCTGACGTTTCGAACGTACCACTTTGATTTTCGTATTTGAATAATTGCCTCGTTTGGAATTTAAAGTTGGTTTCAAACTTTATTTCGAAAGGTTCTCAAGGGTTGGTCGATTAAAGATCTACCTACACTTATTTAAAAAGACACTTGTGCTATCTCGATTTATTATCTGGCTAAAAGTGATTGATTGATTGATTGATTAACTCTTTATTGTTCACACCATGAAATTTGGTGGTTTAGTGGTAGGTAATAACTACAATAAGAGCAGTCATTTAAGCATCCCGCGAATATTTCTACGGAACCTTCCATTTTCGTGTCTTAACAAGTACTTGACAACTTATTTACAATTTGAAATACGAATGTGTACAAGTAAAGGCATAGGTATATCAAAATTTCGGAGAAAAGGGTTTTCTAGTTTAATCTTCTTAATTCTTAATTCTCTTAGGTCTTAATTCAAGTCCAACTACGGATTGGTGGCAGATCAATTTATTCAAATAGTATCAGCGTGAATCTTCCAGACACGGAAGTTACTCAATTGAAAATTGAATTTATCAAACTTTTCCGGGACAAACAGTACTTTATAGACTGTGAAATGCAATTTACTTTCAATTGCCATCAATGAAACGAACCAGAGCTTTCATGGATGAAGTACCTATTTGTGTCGGCTGGCAGCACTCTGAAAACACACATGCGTAGCTTTAATTATTATTTGGATTTGAAGTACGGTGGACGTGTTAAATTTACCGCGCGTCGCCGGTGAGCCTATTTGATTATAGTAGCGTACTATTTTCGAACCCAGCAAATCAAACACAGATCTGTTGATTTTATTTATATGACTAATTTGACCAATAAATAGCCTCGGTACCTAACACTTCTAGTGCAAACTTTGTACATTATTTGACCCAAAACGTTTTAAATATACAGGTGGATAGAGTTATTGTAAACTAGGGGTTTTTGCAAGCTTTTCCAACAATATTGCGAGATAAAAGTACAACCTATCCACTTATTTACTTTCCTCCACTTCCTCCACTTATTAGATTTCCAACTAAAGATGTTTACCAGGTTTGGCTCGATTCAGAAATACCAAAAACACTTTACAAAATTCCTAAATTTTCAACCAGTTTGAAGGAAGTGTGACCTATCTTAGATCATTTGCGCATTTGCAAGCAAATAGAGAACCACAAAACAATACATAAAACAATAATTTTAACTTAGGAATTTAAATAAGCATAAGTATATCGAGTCAGTGATATTTCATTAACATTTTTATTTTACTCTTTCTCAACAATAATTTATAATTTCACTAATATGATGGAAACAAGTGGTGTCTCACCATGGACCTCATAAGCAAGAACAAAGTTGCACAACGAGCTTGGGAAAGGGCTATGCACGGGGTTTCTCTACAAGCTCGAAGAAATCAGAAAGATTCTTTGAGATCAGAAGTGAGGAGATTCGTAGACGAATAAAAGTTACCGACATAATAGCCCACTGGATTAGCAAGTTGAAGTGGCAGTGGGCAGGGCATATAACACGCAGAACAGATGGGAGGCCGAAAGGTTCTCGAATGGAGACCATGGACCGGCAAGCACAGCGCAGGACGTCCAGCCACAAGATGGACTGACGACCTAAACGAGACCGCAGGAAAACGCTGGATGCAGGCCGCTTCCAACCGGCCCTTTTGGAGATTGATAGGGAAGCCTATGTCCAGCAGTGGACGTCCTATGGCTGAAATGATGATGATGATATTTGAAACATCATAAATCATAACATTCGACATCCATACAATATTTAAAACAAAACGCTGAAAACTACAAAGGTCGGTTCAAATTGTAGGACAATTTGATTTATAAAACACTGTTTTAATTAATTTAACACTGTTTTTTTTTTTTTTTCTGTTTTTTTTTTTTTTTTTTTTTTCTGTTTTTTTTTTTTAATTTGATTTATTTCCTCCAATGAGCGAGGCTCTTTTTTTTCAGGTGTTTAAAAACGCTGCAAGGCTTTTCGAAATGTGCGAACCAAATTTTATGACTGAAAAATAGAATTATACAATACCGATAATCGTACATTTACAGTTCGCGCGTAAAGGTGTAATTAACGAATGAAAATTGTACATTTACATGACTATCAACGTGCGTTTACTGCGCTGAGGATAGTACGCTATGTAAGTGTACGTATTTTTTAACAACTTTTTATTGGTGCTATTACATGGTGTTTAAATAATGTGCAGTTTTGATGCCATCACTCATAAACGGAGAAACGGAACATCTTGAGGAAACGTATGCATCCTCAAAAAAGTTCAAAGACATAATTAGACATGGTTCGATTCCCATCTAGGACAAACATTTATGCGATGAACATTTGTGTTTGTTCTATATCTGGGTGTTAATATCTATTTAAGTATGTATTTAAAGCTATATATGTATATATATCAGTCTCTAGCAGCCATATCACAAGCTTTGCTTAGTTTGGGGTCAGATGACCGATGTGTGCAAAAATGTCCCGAATATTTATTTATTTTATTTATTTATAATGATATTCACCAACATGCACTGAGGCAGCAAGATGGAGTATGGCCCATCCTCTCTCTGAAAGAAGGCCTGTGTCCCAGCTTGGTCCCAGCAGTGGGAACTAGGCTGATAATGAACAATAATAGCGGTCAAAAAAACTGAACCCAATTTAGATTAGGCACATCAGATTATGTGTATTTTGGTCTCACACAAAAAGTTATCTAAAACTTTTAATTTTAACGAAAATACCAGTATATTTTTTTTTTTTACATTTTGACGTGATCCTATTCATTGTTATGGTGTACCGCGTATATACTTAGTAGTAAATCAATCTCATTTTTTTAAACCTTTTTGGTTTATTTAGACAGCCCGTTTGTCCAGTTGGTAGTGAAGTTGCCTTCTGAGCTTGGGGGCGTGGGTTCGATTCCCACTTAGGACAAACATTTATGTGATGAACATTTGTGTTTGTTCTATATCTGGTTGTTAATATCAATTTAAGTATGTATTTAAAACTATATATGTATGTATATCAGTCTCTGGCAGCCATATCACAAGCTTTGCTTAGTTTGGGGTCAGATGACCGTGTGTGCAAATATGTCCCGAATATTTATTTATTTATTTATTAAGTATTCTGTGTGAAATGTATCTTATTGGTTTTTGAGAAGCAGACGTTAATGATCAAAGGGGTTGAGTGGAACCAAAATAAACAAGCGCGTATTTTAAGTAACTCCAATATTCATAATGAAACCAAATTAACATGTTTTATTGAAGCAGATTGCGCTTCATCGCGGCCAACAATTTCACGGTGATTGTTAAGGGAGTTTTATTTTTACATGGGTTGAGAGGCGGTTCGGGGGAATACTGCACGGGGCTTCACAGTTTTGGGTTGACCACTAGACGTCACTCTATGCCTGGCCAGTGGCGGGCTCTGATGTCGGTAATTACTGCATCTCACCACGTATATATGTCAAATTGTCTGGGTGAGTCAAATTGCGTCCGTTTCAATTAAATTTCGACATGAGTGTGCTGACCGGAGCTCGGACGGACGCCTCGCTGTGCTGAGAGCACTTATTCATTGAACGTGCGGGTGCGGATCCAATAGCGTTAATGAAATCTGATCCCGGGTTGCGTCCTCAACACAAAAAGCTTGTTTTACCTACAGAGCTGAATGTAGGAGTATGGCGTGGCTTAAATATTAACTGGATGTTTTATACTTATTTCAATCATTTTTAATTGCCATGTAAACCACGACCACGACCTCAAAGATGTAGACCGCTTCCAACCGACCCTTTTGGAGATTGATGGCGAATGCCTATGTCCAGCAGTGGACGTCCTATGGCTGAAATGATGATGATGACGAGGTATTTTTACCCTTAAGGAAATGAGATCGTAGTTTTCTTATCTATTTACAGTTACTGCCAGTTTACATTATGGAGGAAATAAGTTACTTTTTTTCCATATTTTGTAGGAAGCAGGTACACCAAATTAAGAAATACGTGCTGAATGAAAAAAAAATGATGTAATGCATAATTTTGATAAATCTTTTCAATAGAATTGGTAAATGAAAAACCTAATTGTTTAGTATAATGGATATATTACACCAAAATAATAAAATAAAATAAAAACTACAAAGTTTAGGTACCATAGCTTTTTACTTCACGCACCAACATTTTCGTGTTTCACATTATTCTGTGAACATTTCAACGGACTATCTATTACGGTTCGAAAGATACATCCGTTTAAATGTAGGACGGACAGACGGACAGACGGACGGGTGTGCCTAGCGAACCTAGCGAAGTGGATTACCACTTCATTTCGCTATCACTTCGCCAGGTTGTAGCGAATTAGTTTCGAAGTCATTTATCGGGAACATGGACTTCCTTTTCCGTGATCATGAAACCCAAACTTGGGCTACGAATTACGATTCAAATTAGCGTACTTGACATTAAATTCTAACTGCACCCCGCGGTTTCACCCGCGTAGTTATGAACAATGGTGATGATGATGATAATGACAAAAAGTAGCCAATGTGTCAATCCAGGACATAAACTATCTATATTCTAAATTTCATCCAAATCCATCCAGCTATTTCAGCGTGAAGTGTGATATAGGTGTTGTGAAGTATACTTAAATACAATATTATTACTTGCATTTGCCTAGGCAATTAATTACTTGCTATGATTATTTAACACTGATGGCCATTCAGTTTTAATATAATGCAGTAAAATGCTACAAAATAATTAATTAAATGCTTTGAAAATTTAATTTTAATGGCTTTATTATAATCCTGCATGTGCAGCCAAAGGCTATATATATCATATCAAATGGTTCATTAACTTTATTGGCATCTGTGGTCAACACGAGTAGGTCAATTGAATGTTTAATCGGCATCATCATCATTTCAGTCTATCATGTTCTCCCACTGCTGAGACTGAACTTTCTTTCGGAGAGAGAGGATAGGCCCTTATCCACCATGCTGGCCCAGTGCATGTTGTCGTATGTCTTTAAACTTTTGAGGCTCTTATACTTATCGGTTTCCTCACGATTTTTTCCTTCACAGTTGTTGAGCGATGGCATCGAATTAAACTGCACATCATTTATCTAAATACTATAAATAAGTCATTGATGTAGGGCCGAGGATCGCCTTGGGTGCCGTCAGATTGTAAAGTGCACATGCTACCGCTCGGCCATCACTCTATAGGGATTCATTACATCATCAGCCTATTTGATATTCGTCCACTGCTGGACGTAGGTCTCTCCTAAAGAACGCCACAAGGCACGATCTTCTGCTTTTCGCGCCCACTTGCCAGCGGCTACCTTCTGCAGGTCGTCACTCCACCTGGCTCCAGGTCGTCCTACATTTGCCGTGCGTGCAATTATGGTAAAAAATTTGCAATGCGCAATCTTTAAAGTATGCGTTTTGGTATATTAATTTGTTCTCTCTTAACTCCGTTAAGGCAAAAAAGATTTGAATACAATTTAGCATAGAGGTACATGGTGTTCGCCGGTTGAAACTTTTTACAGATGACGCTAGCATAGCTGTATATTTTTGTAAAAGTTCTGAGGGTTCCGTACCCAAAGGGTGTCAATGGAATCCTATTTCTATGTAACTTTCTTACCTTTTAACAGCTATATTTTTGAGCCGTAATAGATAATATGAATGTTATGTTATGGTGGATTAGCTAAAAAATAACATTAGAATAAAAAAGTAAAAACAAAAGGTGTGATACCTTTTATTTTTAATACCATACAACAAACGTATTTTTTTACGTATTTTTAACCGACTTCAAGAGGAGGTTATCAATTCGACGGTATGTTTTTTTTTTGTATGTTTTTTACGCGATTACTCCGCCAATTTAGAATTGTTTTAGATGATTCTTTTTTTGGTTGGTAGGTCATCTCATAGGTGGTCCCATATTTTTTTTATCGACATTGATTCAGTGCTTTTTGAAAAATCTAGCAAACATAGAGGAACAAACTTCAAAAAACAAAAAAAGTGTATCCATGGCGTCCGGGCCCTTTTCGTTAAATTTTTCATGAGAGTACAGATACCCGATATAGAGTATTTCAGTCGTAATATTAAACTATTTTATATAGTGTTCAATAGCGTCAAACAAGCTATAGTGAAGCAGAGCTAATCATGCACGGTCAAGTCAAACTCATGCACCAGTAAAGTTAAGTGGTGGAGGCTTTACAAGAGGCTTCTATCGAGTTTTGGACCCTTATTAGGGTTTATGATTCCTTTTTAGGGTTCCGTATCCAAAGGGTAAAAACAGGACCTACGGGTTAACTGAGCCTACGCTATCTGCATGTTTGTCCTACCTTTTAACGGCTGTCTTTTGAACTGTAATAGATAGTCAGTTTTTTTACAGAATTTGTAAATTACTGTGTATTAATATTAACGTAAAAAATAATAATGAAGTCAAAAAGTAAACGTGAAATCATCAAACGTAATTTTTTACGTATTTTTGTAATTAGTTTAATGTAAAAACAGCAATACGTAATTACGTACAAGCGTCAAACTTGGCATGATTATAATACACACTCTAAAGTATAACAGTAGGTAATAAATAATGGCAAAGTGTGAGTCAGTGATAAATGTCTGTTGAACAGACATTTATCACTGACTTATATACTTTATACTATACGTTATACTTTAGAGTGTGTATTATAATCATGCCAAGTTTGACGCTTGTACGTAATTACGTATTGCTGTTTTTACATTAAACTAATTACACGTAGAGCGCGGTCGGTACTTTGATGGGTGACGGGTGATGGCACCTGGGCGTGATGTCTTTTTGCACTTTTTGTGTTTTATGATGGTACGGAACGTACGCGAGCGCGCTCAGTTCGCGAGCCCGACACGCACTTTTTTATCTCTGCGGAATAAATCCCACAAAAAATTTAAAAATAAACATAATTTTTAGAGAAAAAAAAAGAACCGACTTCATGACTATACCTACATTTACAAACTGAAACTAAAAAGTAGAAAATAATATTTTAATAACTTCAAAGCAATGATCATTAAAGGGCAATCAACGAAATTATTAATACATATATTAATTATTTTATTTAATTTTTAACGAAATTATTAATACATATATTACCTACTTATAGATTTACAATTTATGATCAGTTATTTTTGGAGTCGGTGCCAGCCAAAGCAAAAATAACCTTAATAGATACCTACTTGATTAATCTATTAATATTTATGATATGAATGCAAATTAGATATAAATATAAAAGAAATCGAACGAAGGCTGATAATTGAAAAGAAGCGCATCAAATCTATATGCATTTAAACACAACCGTCAACGTGAATTCCGCACATCAGCTGTAAGACTACAGGTGCCAAAAATTTAACTTCAAGGCAGTACAGTGCAGAAAACATAATATCCAAATAGACGTAGAAAAGTGTTTTCCTACAAAGTTAGGATTAATTTGTCTTTCTTTGCTGGCACCGACTCAAATAACTGATTATAAATTGTAAATATATAAGTAGGTAATATATGTATTAATAATTTCGTTAATTGTCCTTTAATGCTCATTGCTTTGAAGTTATTAAAATATTATATTCTACTTTTTAATTTCAGTTTGTAAATGTAGGTATAGTCATGAAGTCGGTTCTTTTTTTTCTCTAAAAATTATGTTTATTGTCTTTTCATTAGTGTTAAAATGGCAATACGTGCAAGCGTTAAACTTAGCATGATTATAGTACAGTACACACATGCCAAGTGCACATAAAAGAAAGCATTTTTTTTGGCTGCGGAACCCTCGATACGCGAGCATTACTTGACCGGTGTTTTGTATATTTGTAAAATGTCATACATACAAATGTCTTATGCCATTATAACAAAATTTCCATAACAAAGGTTTTTACGGTTTTGTGTAATATGACGCCAACGTGGAAAAATCATGTTCGCCATTATATTATTACATATTCAAAAACTTGTATTTTTTATGATGGCGGTTATTCACTATCAAATGATCTGCAGCTCGATCACAGTATACCATCATAATTATAATATAATGCAATAAATAGTTATTTGTTGTACAAGAGTGCTAAGTTGCTTTTTAACCGCGTGCTCAATTTTGATGACCGAGCAAGCGAAGGTTTCTAAAATTGAATCACGAGCGTAGCGAGTGATTCAAAAATTAGAATCCTGAGCGATAGCGAGGGAATCAAAAGAGCACGAGGTGAAACATGTTTTCACTCGAGTGCAACACGTAACTTTTCATCCCACCTGAGCGAGGAAATGACTAAATGCAAAAAAAAAAAACAATTGAATAGCATTGAATACCTACCTACTCCATAGAGTGCTTTATTTCTTGGTCTCGGATAATTCAATAAAATATGCCAGCAAAACGTTTTCTGAGAAAGTTTTGGCTCCTTTAACTAATCGCCACGTGTTAAACATATCGTACTGTTTCAAATACTTCTCGCGTGATTGTTGAGGGAGAAAGCTCATTTGCTCATTATTAACAGTTTTAGTCAATTCTGTTGGCGTCAAATAAACTTACTCGTCGCAAGAATCACAAATTTTAGGTTTTTCACTAGTTTTCAAGTTTCTTGTTTTTAACCTAAGGTTTTAACAGTATGACGTGTAAAGAAAATGGCACGCGCAAAGCAAATTAAAATAAAGTACACCAAAAAGGTTCCGAGTCTGAGTTTTTAACAAATTAAAAAAGGTTGTGTGATAAATTCGGCACCATGGAGGCAGAAGTAAATAGGTTTAATGATGTTTTGAATTCACAAACCTAGTGCACACGATACTCTAAATTCAATTTTACTTTATCCTCTAGCGGATAAAAACGGCTTTTGCACTCAGATATCGAAGTGCAAAAATACTCTTTCCGAGGTGGGGGGATGAAAACGTTTATTTTTATGTACTTTCCACAATGAGCTTACATAATATAAGATCATTTACTTTCCAAATCTCTATACAAGCCTCTAGTAAAGGGTCCGCCACTCTACATGACATGGACGTAACTTATTTTCCTTGACTTTAACATTGTCAATGCCTCATTTGAAGATATCTTCTAAAACTTGAAACAACCGATTACTCGAAATGTAATATAATAATATGACTTGACCCTAGCTAAATAAACAAAATCTCTAGAGCCAAAATATGAAGTACTAATTTGACAGTCTCTATCCCCATTATCCTTTAAAAAATACGGTTTCTGTAGGGTAAGTAGGTAACGAGCAAAACCGCGGGGCGTAGCTATACCTACATATTTGTAGTAAAGGAGCTTTTAAGTTACGCTACGAGCTTCTAAGTAGACATTTGTCTCAATCTTTTGATTTCACTGCCATTTATGACGGCAATATCGAATATGTTTTCCATGGGCACGCTGGATCGGGGCTAAGTTGAACTCTCCAGCGTCTCGCCGGTTACGAGTCCGGTCACGCCTGGGAGTTACGAGATCCCGACCGCGAGATTGCCAGAAACGTGTAACAAAACTTAGTTTACATTGTTACAACATAAAGTTAAAAATAGATGACTTTATCTCCATAAGGAAAAACAGTAAGTATGACCCATTTTTGTAATTACTACCCTGTTTTTGTGTTTCTAGTGTGTGTTAGGATTATCAATACCTATATTTTTTTTATCACTTCGAGCTGAAAATCTTGATAACCGGATGTCGCTGATAACTGGAGGAGTTGAAATTAGGGGTCACCTTAAAACCATAAGTTTCTTGCTCCCGCGACGCACCTGTGAATATTTTAGCGGTAGAGAGGAAGGGAGAAGATAACAGGCAACAATATATTTTTTAATTACTAGCTGATGCTCGCTACTTCGTACGCATAGATTTTAATATAAACTTTCAACCCCTTTTTGCCCCACTAATTCGGCTCTTTCGCAAAATCTTTTGTTTGCTGATTTCTGCACCTCATAAGAAATCTACCTGTCAAATTTCAGCTTCGTAGATCAAGGGATTTTTAATACTTTGCGACGAGTCAGTCAGTGAGCATTTTGATTTTAGGTATATAATTAATTAATTATCTACTCAAAAACTACGTGATACTGTTTTTTTTTTTAATGATTTTATGTCGCTGCTATAGCATTTCCAATATCCCTGTCAATTTATAACTACCAGTACGTACATGATGCACTTACAAAAAACCAAACAAAAAAAATTTTTTTTGGTATATTTAAAGGTTTGTGAAAAGACAAGAAACAAAAGTTGTTAAGTAGATGTAGTAGGGAAATGGCCAGTGAGAGGTTTTAGGTACATTAAAAATAACCCTGTATTCATCTTTATGTGTAGTTGTGTTTTCTCTGTTTAGTTTTTGTCTTTGTGTTTATGTATTCATCTTTATACTAAACTTTTTCTAAACGATACTCAAATGTAGTTTCGAATTAAACACGGTGACGTGGTAAAGACGTTGTTGGGGTACCTGAAACATACTATTCCCGGGTAGTTATTGCCTTCGAGCGTCACAGTGACGATTCCATTTGTCTTCGCCGCTCTCGAACAAGTATATTCCCGGTGGAGTTTTCAGAGCAAGTTACTGCGTCCGCGATAAGATAGAATAAGCCCTTTGCGCCCGTTCCTCATGAGTTCCTCGTGCAATCTAAGGACTTACACATTTACATAAAAATTTATTGAACGCCTTTAATTTGCATGCGAAAAATATTCATAGGATAATGTCAGATATGTTCTCGGAATCTTATTTGTATTTTGCATGCCTCATTCTAAATAATGACAAACTAAAATTCACTTTCCTGTACTCATGCTTAAAAATCATGATGTCATTGGAGTAACTGTTTATAAACTTAACAAAATATAATCTAACACTATATACCTAAACAACATAGCCTATTATACAAAAATAGTTAGATTTCCTATAGACCGTTGAAGGTCTACAGACAAATCCAAATGCTCAAGCCCACTACCAGTTGGCAGCGTATATGCTGGTATGTGCTGCCGGGCATAAAACGAAAAAATAAAGCCTAATATAAAACAAGTAGCCAATACCATTAATATTGTTTATTTGATGTCAATAATTTAATAAAATTCACTCTCAAACTTTCCCTCCATGAGAGTTTTACAAAAAACTACTTATGTCAATTGGAATACGTTGATATGTTGAATATTTCCCAAATTTGAAGCAGTTATTTTCTAAAAAAAAAATATATTATAATAATTTATTACTGAAATTAAATTTTCTATTTGTTTTTCTAATTGATAGAATTAGAACGCAAAAAATCCCATTTTCGTTGATTTTTTGTCAAAAAATGTCAACGAGAGGGCTTTCAATGTGAATAAACATCCCCAGCATCGTCAAAAAGGCACCATAAATAGAGTTGTCATTAACCAATTAATAGAAGAAAAAAAACTTCAAACTATACATACATGCAACTAAAACTTAAACTAAAAAGTAAAAAATGAGAGTTAAAACAGAGATTGAAAGTCGTCATCAAAACTTGCTGAAGAGAACCACAAAACCAAGACGTCATCTGTGTAAACATATTTTTTTTTTTTTTTTTTTGTTGATTTTTTCAAAAAGCGCTCACTACATTTCGATTAAATTTATATGTGACCACTTCTGAAATATGGCCGAGCTAACAAAAAAAGAATTATCAAAATCAATTCATAATTGGCGGAGTAATGGCGTAATAAACAAACAAAAAAAACATACATATACAGTCGAATTGATAACCTCCTCCTTTCGTCGGTTAAAAAGACAGTATAAATGTAAAAATCATAGGTTATGTAGTTCCACACATTTTCACAAAAATCTAAAAATAAGAAAGCTCTAGCGCTGTGATTGGTTGGAGGACATGACAAGAGGATCTGTAATCCTGAGACAGACGGCGAGAGCCACTGGCGGGCTTCATCAATCATACAGTGGGAATGGATAGCACTATTTGAAATGCGAATGATTGTTGAGTGATATTGCTTCTGGATAATACAGCTGTAACGATAGCTATTAAGGATCATGAATTGTGTACTCGTAAACCTATCGCATTTTAGATATTAGACACCGTATTCTTAACCAAATCGGAAAGTTTTGATTCGAGATCTCCATTCTCCATCTCTATCATCTACATTCAGGGTGACCAAGATAAAATGTAATGGACATAAAAGCTACAGTAAATTTGTAGGTACAATTGCAGCCAAAAATATATTTAAGAATGTTTAATTTAATTAACTTCTGCAATGCTAAATTTATGAATGATGAATGAATAATTTGTTTAATTTTAATCTTAACGATGCTATAGCAGATCTTCATTTTAAACTTTATGCCTTTATTCATTGCGAGCCCGACTCGCACTTGGCTGGTTTTATTTCCTTTGGAGTTACGGAACCCTAAAAAAGAGTTTCTGAAGGTATGATTTTCACATAGATAAAGAAAGACAACTTTGCTGTAAATACTGTATCCCTACAATTTAAAGCAAAGTAGGAAATGTTCCTTATACGGATTTTGCAAACAAGTTCCATTGTCACGTCGAAACGAGACAAGCCCAAGTTTGTAATTGCCGTCTCAGTATCCCAAACAATTATGATGTTATTATTAAGCACTTCATTTGGCAAGTAATAAAACAGTACCCGTGTTCAACAGGTAATAAGATACGATGACAAGGATCGCATTATCGCGCACGACGCAAAATCCCGAAAGTGGCTTGATTTATTGCCTGAAATATCCTTGACGCAGCTTTGCTCCCAAGGAATTATGTTTTAGCCGGGTGCCTATGAGCCCTTCTCTAAATATTGCCTGGTGTGCTTTATTTTTCTTTATTTCCACACCCGCAGAAAACATCCCAACAAATTATGATTCTGGTGACGGTTGACACAAAAAATAAGTTGAGATTTGTTGTGGTGAAAGAATCCTTAAATTAATTTGTAATTTGGTCTCTTGACAGCGGTACAGGGACATTGAATGATATTAGATAAACCCAGAGTAAAGAAAAAAAACCATTACTTCTCTTTTCTGTGGGTATACCAGTAAATTTTGAATTTTTTTTTTGCTAAAATCAAATTAATCTGTATTAGCGTGAATGTCATTTTACTTTATATTTTCTTGAGAAATAATACACTGTTTTTAAATTACTTCTCAACTGTGTTTCTATAGAATTGCAGCCAAAAACTTTTTTAACAGCCGAGTGCCAAGACCATCATGCCGCTCATCTGATGGTAAGCGTCACACTTGCACACATAAATAAAGGTTGCAAGTAACGCACTCAACTTAGAACAAGGGTGATCTTGCAAGAGCATGGTGTACATAATGATAGTTACGTGCATCATTATCTACCTGCTCAACTTGGATGAGCCTGTGCAAGAAGCCTTAATGTCACCAAAATGTATGAACTTTATAACTGAACATTTCCAAGTTTAACAGTCTAATTGTTTGTTTATTTAAATTCTAACGCACAAATACTCAAATAACTTCATTATCTAGTCAAGTCTCGCTAAGTGAATTAACGCTTGTTTAGATAATAACGAAGTAAACAAATAAATAAACCAAGTCACCTTCATCTATTCAATGGGATATTAAAATTGATTTCATCGAAATAATGTTTCACCCGCTTCTGGTTAGATAATAATAATTTGATTTTAAATGATTACCATCAATTACTGTGGTTTCAGCAAAAGTTTTGATAAGGACTTTCAATTTCTGTTTTAATTGTATATAATATATATATTTTTAGTTTAAGTTTGTACATGGAGGTAAAGTCTTGAAGTCGGTTTATTTTCATCTAAAAAATATTATTTTAGATCTGGTTGGGCTTTCTTTGGTTTTTGCATAATACCATAATACGGTCAAATATTTATTTAAAAAGATACTTGCTACCCACAAGCTTCATTTATTGTTTTTATAGAAATGTATTGAATAGAATTTATGAAAATGTAGTAAAGTTTTAGGTGTCATAAATATAGCAATTTGTTTTCTCAAAAACATGGATCCAACTTAAAAGAGAAGAAAAATGTTTCGTACGAAGCGAAGTGACACGCGCACCTGTGCTCGCTGCCAACTTTAGATATCCAATTTTACTAAATAAATGACACGTCATGCAACGTCGGTCGCAAAATTTAAAATTAATCTACAAGTTACCCTCCGATTGGTAACTAATTACCATCCCTATCCGAATCCATGTTAGCATAATACTTATACTTGGCGCCTAAATTATTAGACGCGTATTTTATCAAAATGGCTTTACTATAAGCTAAAGCTTTCAAGCTCTTGGACTGGAACGGATTAGGCATCAACATCAATGGCGAATACATCACTCACCTTCGTTTTGCCGATGATATAGTCATCATGGCAGAGTCGCTGGAGGATCTAAATACGATGCTCAGCGACCTCAGTAGCCTTTCCCAACAGGTGGGTCTTAAAATGAACATGGACAAGACAAAAATCATGTCCAATGTCCATGTTGAACCCGTGCCGGTAGTCGTTGGGAACGATACTCTCGAAGTTGTTGACCATTACACCTATCTTGGACAGATTGTTCAGTTAGGTAAGTCCAACTTAGGCAAAGAGGTCGCCCGAAGAATCCAACTCGGATGGGCAGCGTTCGGGAAATTGCGTGACATCTTCTCGTCCAAGATACCACAGTGCCTAAAGACAAGGGTCTTTGACCAGTGTGTGTTGCCAGTGATGACATATGGTACTGAGACGTGGTCCTTAACAGTTGGCCTTTTGGAAAAACTCAGAGTCACACAGCGGGCAATGGAGAGAGCTATGCTCGGAGTTTCTTTGCGCGATAGAATCCGAAACGTGGATATTCGCCAAAGAACCAAAGTCACCGACATAGCTGTTAAAATTTGCAAGTTGAAGTGGCAATGGGCAGGCCACATCGCTCGGAGAACCGATAACCGATGGGGAAGAAAGGTTCTTGAGTGGAGACCACGAACCGGAAGACGCAGCGTAGGTAGACCTCCCACTAGATGGACCGACGACATAGTAAGAGTCGCTGGCATCCAGTGGATGCAAAAGGCAGGCTGTCGTTCAGTGTGGAGGTTAAAGGGGGAGGCCTATGTTCAGCAGTGGACGTCTTCTGGCTGATGATGATGATGATGATGATAAGCTAAAACAAATTACAAGTACAGGGTTTTTTTTATGCGTACATTTTTATCATGCAATCAATATCGTTATTAAAACATATTTCATGTATGTATTTTTTTGTATCATATGAGTCCAGCCAAAAATGAATAATTAGTACAATTGTTTCGGACCCTAGGCTCTACTGCGAGGCTCAACTAGTTACAGGGTCCGGTAACTAATAGAGCGACTCGATGACCGCTGCGCGGGCGCGTTCCAGGAGAAGTTATTTGTCTTTTTTGACAGGTAACTGAGGTAACAAGGTTACGCATAAAGAATATACTAAGCCGGAAGGGGTTCATTAAACCCATCCTTATGAACAACATTTACTATGAGACCAACTCCGAAATCACGAAAAATATATCACAAAATATCCCGTGTAGAGTTTACACTAAATTGAGCAATATACGGGGTTACGCGGATAGTCGCACGTCTAGGTACTTCGTTGGAGAGATACCGCCATACTTGATGTTTTTACTTTAAAATAAATTAAATTATGCGTTTGGATTATCATTATATTTAACCTATGAGCATACATTTAAATTATAGTCGGCAGAACCAATATCATCATCATCAGCCAGAAGACGTCCACTTCTTCTGCACATAGGCCTCCCCCTTCAAACTCCAGACTGAACGAAACCCTTCCATCTGCATCCACTGGGTGCCTGTGGCTCTCACGATGTCGTCGATCAATCTAGTGGAACAATACAGTACGAATAAGTATTTGAGGACATGTCAAAAAAATCTGCTGTACTCTTCGCTGTTCTACAGAAAAAATACATTTACACTCAACAAACAATTTTATAGTAGTAACGACGAAAGTAGTTAACTTTCGTTTGGTGTAACCCTGTATATATGCAGTTTAGTTTTAGTAGATACTTAAAGATAAGACATACTTATAACTACTTAGGACCATGACATAGCTTCATAAAGCCTATCTT
The DNA here is from genome assembly GCA_914767915.1 of Agriopis aurantiaria. Lineage (NCBI taxonomy): Eukaryota > Metazoa > Arthropoda > Insecta > Lepidoptera > Geometridae > Agriopis > Agriopis aurantiaria. Next base: position 11,399,781 of record OU611988.1, read on the forward strand.
TCCCCCCGAGCCTTCTATGAATATAAATGCTTATAATACAATTTCAATTCAACCTAATACCTACCCACTGCCACAATAAAAACTAAATTTAGCGGTAACAATAGCCTATTTACTTAATTTAGTACGCTATAAACACAGTCTAAAAAGTTGATGCTATAGTTTTGCTAAGCCTAAAATATAAGGCGAGCCACCGTACCGCGCGTACTTGCCATCTCGCACGCAAGCCCGCTCAGGCGAGCATAACTAGTAGATTACAGTGACTTGTTCACTTCGATTCACTTTACACTTGAAGTGGGCCGTGTAACAAGTCCACGCCCTCGCCGGGGCGCAGTCTTCAATCCTTCCGCTCGTATACACAACACATAAAAGAAAATTTATAGCCCGATTAAGACCCTTCGAAGGGCCCCCGCAAATGTTCTACGCCGTCATTTGCTAAACCACTAGTTTGCCAAAACTTCACATTTTGTACCTATTAGGTATCTACGACGTTGTCTGCTATCACTTAATGGTCTACTAGAATTGATGGTCATGATCATGGTATAGAGATCTAAGTTCTGGTAGCCTCCATATGAAAGCCAGGTACCATTCCCTGAATAAACATGTTTACCATCTTCGACCACACCGTCACTTACCAATCAGTGAGCTGTAGTCAAACATTTTGCCTGGCAACCATAAAAAGATAATCAAAAAATATTTAAAAATAAACTTTAAGGCGTCCATCATATTTAATTTAGTGTGACTTCATTTTATTTTTCGTATTATTCTCAGCAAACCCTTTATTTGATACCTATATCATGGGGGTGTATAAAAATAGCTGGTCCGCCATCTTTGGGATTCCGCCATATTGGATTTAGAATGACGTCACTTAGCAAACCATAAATTGTCATATTTGTTATCCAAACTAAACATGTATGCAAAATTTCAGCTCTATCGGTTGGGGTTGGAGATAACTATTTAAAATTCAATTCTGGTGAATTTTAAAATAGTTATCATTGTCTGTTAAATTCAGTTGTAAGATTTGACCAATACTAACAAGGCAAGCTAAATAAAAGCATGTAAAATATGAAGAAAAAGACCTACTTAGTTCAGTATGGGGCAACAAAACATGCTACGAAGTAATTTTACCTAAGTGCCATGCTCAGTAGATATACACAGGAAGATACATAAATATTATACCATGTGCAACGTTCTTCACTTACTTTTTAATAATATTTCTATTCTCTTGTTTAAATGATGCTATTTTATTTCCATTTATTTTTACGGCCCGATTGAAGTTTTTGGTGGCATTTAAAACAGTCCGAAATTGCAGTTCACTTTTAAAACATATACACCTATGCACATTGAGTAGGTACATGTGTAATGCCGTAATTACATTTACACCCAATGTTATTTCGATGCACGTTGAAAATGTACGTACATATTGAAAATGATCCAGCGGCTGGCTGCGGCGGGAACACGACAGACGAGCGAAGCTGAGGGATTTTCTTAAAGACTCTGGTCTTTTCCAATAGATACTGGTATTTGCTGAATCCTCGATTGCGAGCTTAGACATTCAATTTAACTTACTGCACGCTAACGGAGATTTGTGATTGCGTTTCTAGACTTTCTTATTGAAATGTATACACACAATAATATGTTGATTTATCTCAGAAATTGCTCGAAACATGTGAAGTTTAGAGCTATTTCTGAGATTTATTGCAATTTCTTTGCTGATTGCAATTTATGATTTGAGGGTGACTTCAACATACAACGGCAATAAACATACTTAATAATATTATAAATCCGTTTTTTTTTTGCGTTTGTACTCGATTTCATAACTTCAACTTCATTGAAGGTCTGAAGACAATCCAAATGCTCAAACCCACTACTAGTTGACAGCGTAGCCAGCTGCTGGTGGCATTACCACGCTGAATAGAAATACTTAGGTGGGCATTAAATGTAATACAATATTAATTTAACAGTTAAATAATAACTGTTAAGAAACAATTTCAGTGATGATGTTACATGTGTGATGTTTACCAAATTATTGGTTCCTATTAAATTTAGACGGAGTTGAAGCAATTGTAATGCCTTTCTGTAGGTCGCGTCAAGTATAATAAAGGCCTCGCTTGGATTCGTTGCTTCTACAGGACAAAAGTAAATGAGAATTGCCCTTAATTGGAATTGTAAATGAGTCTTGCGGCGCTTTCTTGTCGGTTGAACGCTCGTGCTGCCATCACAGTAGAATAAACTGTGATGATTTCATTAAATTAATTCTCGTTGCGAGAAGACCACGGCCGTCAACTTCAATTGGAAGTCCCCCTCGATTCGTACCATCTTCACGCTCATTTGAGTCTCCTCATGTCCTACAACGGTACAATTAGACTCATTAACGTTCTTTTCCTCGAAAAAGTGTCCTTTTAAAAAGCAAATTACCCTTTTGTAAAAGAAAATCAAGTGGGGGGAAAAGAATTAGCTGTCGGCATTTGGTGATTTGTTCAGTGGAGCGCAATTAGTGTTTTTGCGACGTTTTATTCGTAATCTAATGGTCTACAAAGAGAGGTTTTAACTTACATTGGTAATTACATTTTGTACGTTATATTCGGTATTATTAGTGATATTTTATAATACCACAAATGTTACGTAAAAATTGTAATTGGTTTCTTCGGGGGTATTATTTAGCCTGGGTACAGGTAACCTTTAAATGTCAATCTATGTTTAACATATTTATTACAGTTACGTAATCAAGCTGTTGACATAATTACTAGTGAAGTATATCGTTTCGTTTTACCCGACGACGCAAAGTCAAAAAGAGGGCCTTGTAGAGACATGATTCTACAAGGCCCACAACAAGGCAATAAAAAAAACAGTATATAGGTATAATTGTGCAAATTTTCATGCATAACTATAGAAGTTAGAAAATTCTATAGAATTAGGACGGATGGACAGATGGACATACAGACAGACGGATAGAATGAAATTATAAGGGTTCCTACAGAACCCTAAAAAGTGAGAGATGAAACATTTTTTTTTCGGGCGTCCTCTTTGACTACTACTCATACCTATGTTCCGTCAAAAATACCTTTGTAGCGTTGTAGCGACTTCAAAAAAGGGTATACGTTATCCCATTACTCCTGTTTTTTGTGTTACTCTTAATCGCCGCCAATAGTAAACAGGTTTTAATGTTTTTAGGGTTCCGTACCTCAAAAGGAAAAAGCGGAACCCTTATAGGATCACTTCGTTGTCCGTCTGTCTGTCCGTCTGTCTGTCTGTCCGTCTGTCCGTCTGTCTGTCTTTCCGTCCGTAAAGACCCTTTTTCTCAAGAACGCGTTAAGGTATCAAGTTGAAATTTATACTAAATACTTGGGTTTACAGTTTCTTTCGGCTGTAAAAAAATTATAGTCGTAAGTCAACGCAATCAAAAGATATGAACGTTTATGTCGCATATTTTGCGATTTCACAGGGAAATCAAAACCTATAGGGTACTTCCCGTTGACCTAGAATCATGAAATTTGGCAAAAGACAAGGTCTCATAGCACATATATAGGAATAAATCCTAAAGTTACAAATTTGAAGTTATATCATTAAAAATAATTATTTTGCTATTACAAACTTACATTTTGTAGTTGGAATGTACGGAAGAAGCTTATAGTCAATATATACTTGAATGAACGGTCTAATTCTGATCAGCAATCCTCTTTTCAAAGTTTGTCGCCTCATCTTCCTAATTTTACTCCTGAATATATTCGGAAATGTCGAACTGGAAACAAGTTCGATGGGATTCGTTACATAAGAGCCAATGCTGTTTATCTACTAGGGTACACCTGGTGCCTCCACCTTCGTCAAGGGCTGACGGGGGTCCGGCGCATTAGTCACAACTGTGTAAGACATGTTCTATCCGAAAGGATAAAAAAAACTTATAAACAACCTTTCCGAAAGTTTTAGATTACATTTTGACGCTAACCCTTCCATTTTTAGGGTTCGCACCCAGCAGCCAATATGGCTATATTATACGGGGCCATATTACTAAGTCTACGCTGTCTGTCTGTCTGGCCGTCCGTCTGTCCTACCTTTTAACAGCTGTATCTTTCGAACCGTAATATTAGATAGCCAGTCAAAATTTTCACACAATATATATTGTTACGGTGGAATACAAAAAATTATAAATATAACCAGCCAAGTCTGAGTCAGGCTCGCGCACTGAGGGTTCCGTAGGTACCACAACAAAATACAACAATGGGACTAATCGTAATAACGTTTTCCAAATCAGTTCTCTGATAACAACTTTCAGATACGTGCTTAGCTCTACAGATCGTGCCCGGCTCTTGGCCGTTGGGGAGTGGGAGTCAGGTTTGTGCCTACAAGCCCTCCCTTCGGCAAACACTGGAACATTATTAGATTCATAAACCTTTAGAATCGCGACTTCCCTTCGTGGGCGCATCTTGCTGTGCTCCACACCGCTTGTAGCGTTCCACTCGACCAGCTCGGTCACCACGGCCTTTCCTGCACAACGAGTGCAGGTAGGATCCCCGCCACGCCAGCTTTAATGATATCATCTGCCGTGCTTTTACCACCGCCAACTGCGCGGCCGTTCTTGAGCCGACCAGCCTCGTACGTGGCGTTGGCAGAAGACCGGACGGGATGACTTTGATCCCGTGGAAGATGGGGCGGCCTTTAGTCTGGACGCGACTTGCGTTGACACCTTTGCGCCGTCACATCTTTCCGGAACGCAGGTTAGGGCTGGCGCGGCAGCAGAATCTGCAGAGGATCTCAAAAAGCGCAAATATGGTACACTGGATAGTGGATAAGTTTTTGAGCCTTTTGGAGTCAAAACCATGCAGTTTCGACCCCAAAACTGGACCGTAGAGATCAAGGACAAAAAAAAAATTCAAAGATTTGTCTTCACGGTAGATGCAACTCGTGACCAAAATGCCGGCCGGCCACTACTTTTCTCAAAGGGTGAGCATCGCCATGCAACATGGTAACATTTTGGGAACAATTCCCACTGGTAACGGCTTAATAGAATGATAGTTAGGTTTTAATTTGTTGTTTTTTATTTTAATTTTAATGTTTGGTTAATAGTTTTAGGTTTTAAATACCTGTGTATTAATTATTTTATTAATTGCTTTATGGCTGCCCATTATACTGCTGTTCTCAGAGGAAACATTTTTTGTTTGTAAAATACGTTTTTTAAGTCAGTTAATAGGGGTATTATTGGTCGCGCGTAGAGCTTTATGAGCACAAGAGACATCCTTCAAAATGACTTTACCAGATAACTAACTTATTTTGTTTATTTAGGCAACTTTTAACGGCAGCCGTCGACGGATTAAAGCATAAAAATGTTACAGCTAAGTTATTTCATATTCATCACCTAAGGGTTTTGTTAACTTTGTACTTTTATTTCTGTGAAAATTACGTTAAAGCTTTATCTGCTATAAAAAGCCGAAGCCAACGTCAGACGCCATTCTTCAATCCATTTTATTTATACAAACTTCATGAGTATTTCTAATTCATTATTCTGAAGTTTGTCATCAAAGGAATAAAAAATTCAAAGTGAAATTAACCAAATAAGATCGGGGTAAAAGTTTCAGTTATTTAGATTTACAAAGCAAGTTGGCTTTAAAATGGATCCAAATCACATTAAAATAACATTGAAATAGAACTGTACTCGAGACATGTTTTAATGATCTATCGCAACAGAATTAAACTGATTAAGTAAATATGCCTCTCCACGTCTCGACCGTGTTGAAGTCCTGAAGACAGCTGTAACTAGCTAGCAGCTGTACCTGTAGCTAGTGCGAGACGTGAGAGTTGCAGATGTATGTTATGTAAAGACGTAAGCTTAGATTTATATATAAACATAAACACACGTGTTAGCATACTCGTAGGTAAGTACCCGGCCTATAGTGTATTTTACTTAGCTGTTTAGTTAATAACCCGTACGAAGCGCTTTGATTCCACTTGACTTGTTTGATTATGCGAACTGCTAGTCTGTGGAATGCGCTGCCTGAATGGGTGTTCCCCGATAGTTACAATCTGGGTATCTTCAAACCACGAGTGAATCGGTTTCTTCTAGGCAAGCGTGCTCCACCGGAGACCGCATCATCGCTTAACATCAGACGAGTTGGTAATCAAACGCTAGCCCATTATTAAATAAATAAATAAAAACTATTGTAAGTATAACTAAAATAATAGATAAGTATAATTATACAAAGAGGTTTACATCTCGATGAATAGCAAAACAAAATATGACAAAACCGTCTATAGGAAAAATGACAAACATCATACCTACGCGGCGCCGCGTAAGTATGATGTTTTTAGTGATTCCGCTATATGGCTCTGTCAGAATCATTCACGCCTTAAAATACACTTTCTACTTTCTGATCCTCATCAGGTTAGTTCAATGGTACCAAATTATCATATTGTCATCTGAATTACATATACTTACAAAGTTTCAAGTCAATACGACAATTAGAAGGGGGTTGTAATAGACTTCCAAGATTTGATTACATTGTTAATTAGTTAGCTAGTTTTTTTTTTTTTTTTTTAATTTTTTTTTTTTAATTTTTAACGTAGGTATTAATTCTAAATAAATTTTATTAAAATCAAATTAAAGCGTCAACACAAATAAATCCAAAATATTTGTTAGCTAGTTAGTTACAAGTGAAGATATTATAAAGCGTGTAAAAATGTAACTATCTTATACATCGGTGTACGTACCTGTAAGTAATAAGGTGACCATCAATTGTTTGAATGTAATGAAGGAAAGCGCATATGTGAGGGAAACAATAAGGCAGACTCACTTGCTAAGAAAGACGCAAAGAAGCAAATCAGTACAGGCGTTGCAGAACTATAGTGATCAACAGCTATGGAACCATGGAATCTGCTAAGTAATCCACATAGGAAAAGAACAGCTAAATATTTGGAATAAAACAACAGACTGCAAACACGCAAAAGTTTTCTACCCGTCGATAGGTATAAGAGAGTAACTAACAACTAAGTTGGACCTCCGTCTTACGATATAAACCATCACAGGTCACTGTGAACTATACAATCACTTTTACGAAATTGGAGCTACAGGAAGTCCTCTGTCCCGAGGCTGTCTACAGGAAAACGAGACCAAGAATCATGTACTACTGCACAGCAAGGCCAAAGAATTTGAGACTCCTTGAAGAAACTTCACTACAAATCTCCAATACCACAACACCTGGCGAAATAGAGGTACAACAGTTAAGTCTGCGACCCAAAAACATACTTCATTATTTTAAGGAGCTCAGCTGGTGCTTTTTGTGCATTGTAGGTAGATACCTAGGGTAGGTTGGCAAGGGCAAATGCACAATACACCCCAAGCGGGATGTCAGTGCAGATCTTATCACCCTCACATTAAATTATAATTATTATACATAGGTGTACGTATAAGTAAAAAGGTGACCATCAATTATTTTAATGAAGGAAGCTATTTACCAAAGCTATTTCAACTATATGGTGGGTAGATATGTAGGTGTCTCGGGTTTCTAACCGCGGACGCCAGCACCAAATTTCGGACACAATCAGAAAACTAGAGCACGGGAAAAAAGGACGGATGTCACCCTACCTACCTATTAATGTATAAGTTATTTCGTTGCCCTCATTCGAGTCGCTCTCTTGAGCAAATGTTTCTATCAATTTCTTACGCTTCGTGCATTGTGAATGGCTTTCTAGCGTACGACAGCAAAATTAAGTGTATGTATCTTTCTGTTCAGAATGAAAAGTTTGATGACGAAGCTTTGAAATTTTAATTTATATTATCAAATGATCCATTGATCGTATGACCCTATAACTAAAATTGACCAGCTTCACCAACTTTACTGGCTGGTTTTCTCACATAAAAGTGCACTTTTAAGAGTAGTTAACTGCATATTTAATTGTTTCATAAGTTTTTATACCCAAAAAGAAAGCTGCAGTACCTTGATATCAGACTACTAATAAGCTTTATGTCATTGACCTATATGTATTAATTTCTTTGCTTTATGTAGAAAAAAAAAGTGAAGTACAACTGTGAAGATTGTCTTGAATAGCTAGTGATGCGGTTATAGGTAAGTACGCGACAAAATTTTGCCGAAAATCAATTTGCCCCAGCCCCAGTTAAGTGGCTTGTCAAAACTTCTTCTCGCACACGGCATTCCCTTTTGATTTATGACTTCGATATGTCAATTTAGCGTCACTCGGTATGATTTATAAGGTCATGTAAGTAACCTTACTTGTAAGTGTCAAATTTTATATATAAAAACAGGTGTTTATTAATCTATTTATTCATAGACATTCGGGTGGCTCAGATGTAAAAAAGTATTCAGTAAATATAACTAGTTGTTTGCCCTAAACTGAAACCTCTTGAGCCTTTCACCGATTCTACCCATAATCGAATTTTAAGGCGCCGTGACTAGCTGACTTTTATGTTTTTGAGGGGGTGAAGCAGAGGCAGTGGCGGCCGACTACAGCGGGGCGCACCGCGTGAATCTCGCAGAAACGTGACGACCTTCACCTATACACAGCTAAAGACAAGTAATTTCGTCGGTCCACAGCAAAGCTCTGTTGGCCTAGTGGTCTGGCACCGCGCTGGTAAACCACGAATGCCCGGTTCAAATCTAGTGCTATGTAGATATTTTTGGACTCAATTTTTAATCACGCACACAGCGACGGGACGACGGAGAACAAACAAACCATAATTCAATCAAACCAACTTGCTAGTTGTAATTATTAAAATTTACTTTCGTCGTACGTTTCAATATTTTATGTTTCTTTTTTGCACCAAATATTTTACCTATTATATTTATAGTTTATAGACTTACTCCTGGTATGATTCTACTAACTTGATGGTAGAGTTCGGAGACTGCTAAAACTGCTAAATAGGGAAAGCGAGATAAGTCAAGGTTGGGCTCGTTTTTTTAGTCTTAGTGAGAATTGTTAGTCAAGGAATGATTTGACTGAGCTGTTGGTGGAATTCGGAGACTGCTGCTGGAACTGCTAGACGGGGAAGGCCTGATGTGTCGTGTTTGGGCTGGTTTCATTAGTCATCATGAGATCTTTCTCCGGGAATGTTTTGACTGACCTGATCGAGGACTTCGGAGACTACTATTGGAACTGCTAGACGGAAAGAGCTAGAAGTGTCGAGTTTGGGCTCGTTTCATTAGTCATGATGAGATCTTCTTCCAGGAATATTTTGACTGAACTGATCGAGGACTTCAGAGACTGCTACTGGAACTGCTAGACGGATAGAGATAGAATGGTCGAGTTTGGGCTCGTTTCATTAGTCGTGATGAGATCTTCTTCTAGGAATATTTTGACTGACCTGATCGAGAACTTCAGAGACTGCTACTGGAACTGCTAGACGGATAGAGATAGAATGGTCGAGTTTGGGCTCGTTTCATTAGTCGTGATGAGATCTTCTTCCAGGAATATTTTCACTGACCTGATCGAGGATTTCGGGGACTGCTACTGGAACTGCTAGACGGAAAGACCTAGAAGTGTTGAGTTTGGGCTCGTTTCATTAGTCGTGATGAGATCTTCTTCCAGGAATATTTTGACTGACCTGATCGAGGATTTCGGGGACTGCTACTGGAACTGCTAGACGGATAGAGATAGAATGGTCGAGTTTGGGCTCGTTTCATTAGTCGTGATGAGATCTTCTTCTAGGAATATTTTGACTGACCTGATCGAGAACTTCAGAGACTGCTACTGGAACTGCTAGACGGAAAGACCTAGAAGTGTCGAGTTTGGGCTCGTTTCATTAGTCGTGATGAGATCTTCTTCCAGGAATATTTTGACTGATCTGATCGAGGATTTCGGGGACTGCTACTGGAACTGCTAGACGGATAGAGATAGAATGGTCGATTTTGGGCTCGTTTCATTAGTCGTGATGAGATCTTCTTCCAGAAATATTTTGACTGACTAGATCGAGGATTTTGGAGACTGCTAGTGGAACTGCTAGATGGATAGGGCTAGAAGTGTCGAGTTTGGGCTCATTTCATTAGTCTTGATGAGGTTTTCTTCCAGGAATATTTTGACTGACCTGATCGAGGACTTCGGAGACTGCTACTGGAACTGCTAGACGGAAAGAGCTAGAAGTGTCAAGTTTGGGCTCGTTTCATTAGTCGTGATGAGATCTTCTTCCAGGAATATTTTGACTGACCTGATCGAGGATTTCGGAGACCACTACTAGAATTGCTAGACGGATAGAGCTAGAAGTGTCGAGTTTGGGCTCCTCGATCAGGTCAGTCAAAATATTTCTGGAAGAAGATCTCATCACGACTAATGAAACAAGCCCAAACTTGACACTTCTAGCTCTATCCGTCTAGCAGTTCCAGTAGCAGTCTCCGAAGTCCTCGATCAGGTCAGTCAAAATATTCCTGGAAGAAGATCTCATCACGACTAATGAAACAAGCCCAAACTCGACACTTCTATCTCTTTCCGTCTAGCAGTTCCAGTAGCAGGCTCTGAAATCCTCGATCAACTCAGTCAAAATATTCCTGGAAGAAAACCTCATCAAGACTAATGAAACGAGCCCAAACTCGACACTTCTAGCTCTTTCCGTCTAGCAGTTCCAGTAGCAGTCTCCAAAGTCCTCGATCAGGTCAGTCAAAATATTCCTGGAAGAAGATCTCATCACGACTAATGAAACAAGCCCAAACTCGACACTTCTAGCTCTATCCGTCTAGCAGTTCCAGTAGCAGTCTCCAAAGTCCTCGATCAGGTCAGTCAAAATATTCCTGGAAGAAGATCTCATCACGACTAATGAAACAAGCCCAAACTCGACACTTCTAGCTCTATCCGTCTAGCAGTTCCACTAGCAGTCTCCGAAGTCCTCGATCAGGTCAGTCAAAATATTCCTATAAGAAAACCTCATCACGATTCACGACTAATGAAACGAGCCCAAACTCGACACTTCTAGCTCTTTCCGTCTAGCAGTTCCAGTAGCAGTCTCCGAAGTCCTCGATCAGGTCAGTCAAAATATTCCTATAAGAAAACCTCATCACGATTCACGACTAATGAAACGAGCCCAAACTCTACACTTCTATCTCTTTCCGTCTAGCAGTTCCAGTAGCGGTCTCCGAAATCCTCGATCAGGTCAGTCATAATATTCCTGGAAGAAGATCTCATCACGACTAATGAAACGAGCCCAAACTCTACACTTCTATCTCTTTCCGTCTAGCAGTTCCAGTAGCAGGCTCCGAAATCCTCGATCAACTCAGTCAAAATATTCCTGGAAGAAAACCTCATCAAGACTAATGAAACGAGCCCAAACTCGACACTTCTAGCTCTTTCCGTCTAGCAGTTCCAGTAGCAGTCTCCAAAGTCCTCGATCAGGTCAGTCAAAATATTCCTGGAAGAAGATCTCATCACGACTAATGAAACAAGCCCAAACTCGACACTTCTAGCTCTATCCGTCTAGCAGTTCCAGTAGCAGTCTCCAAAGTCCTCGATCAGGTCAGTCAAAATATTCCTGGAAGAAGATCTCATCACGACTAATGAAACAAGCCCAAACTCGACACTTCTAGCTCTATCCGTCTAGCAGTTCCACTAGCAGTCTCCGAAGTCCTCGATCAGGTCAGTCAAAATATTCCTATAAGAAAACCTCATCACGATTCACGACTAATGAAACGAGCCCAAACTCGACACTTCTAGCTCTTTCCGTCTAGCAGTTCCAGTAGCAGTCTCCGAAGTCCTCGATCAGGTCAGTCAAAATATTCCTATAAGAAAACCTCATCACGATTCACGACTAATGAAACGAGCCCAAACTCTACACTTCTATCTCTTTCCGTCTAGCAGTTCCAGTAGCGGTCTCCGAAATCCTCGATCAGGTCAGTCATAATATTCCTGGAAGAAGATCTCATCACGACTAATGAAACGAGCCCAAACTCTACACTTCTATCTCTTTCCGTCTAGCAGTTCCAGTAGCAGGCTCCGAAATCCTCGATCAACTCAGTCAAAATATTCCTGGAAGAAAACCTCATCAAGACTAATGAAACGAGCCCAAACTCGACACTTCTAGCTCTTTCCGTCTAGCAGTTCCAGTAGCAGTCTCCAAAGTCCTCGATCAGGTCAGTCAAAATATTCCTGGAAGAAGATCTCATCACGACTAATGAAACAAGCCCAAACTCGACACTTCTAGCTCTATCCGTCTAGCAGTTCCACTAGCAGGCTCCGAAATCCTCGATCAGGTCAGTCAAAATATTCCTGGAAGAAGATCTCATCACGACTAATGAAACGAGCCCAAACTCGACACTTCTATCTCTTTCCGTCTAGCAGTTTCAGTAGCAGTCTCCAAAGTCCTCGATCAGGTCAGTCAAAATATTCCTTGAAGAAGATCTCATCACGACTAATGAAACAAGCCCAAACTCGACACTTCTAGCTCTATCCATCTAGCAGTTCCACTAGCAGTCTCCGAAGTCCTCGATCAGGTCAGTCAAAATATTCCTATAAGAAAACCTCATCACGATTCACGACTAATGAAACGAGCCCAAACTCGACACTTCTAGCTCTTTCCGTCTAGCAGTTCCAGTAGCAGTCTCCGAAGTTCTCGATCAGGTCAGTCAAAATATTCCTAGAAGAAGATCTCATCACAACTAATGAAACAATCCCAAACTTGACACTTCTAGCTCTTTCCGTCTAGCAGTTCCAGTAGCAGTCTCCGAAGTCCTCGATCAGGTCAGTCAAAATATTCCTATAAGAAAACCTCATCACGATTCACGACTAATGAAACGAGCCCAAACTCGACACTTCTATCTCTTTCCGTCTAGCAGTTCCAGTAGCAGTCCCCGAAATCCTCGATCAGATCAGTCAAAATATTCCTGGAAGAAGATCTCATCACGACTAATGAAACGAGCCCAAACTCTACACTTCTATCTCTTTCCGTCTAGCAGTTCCAGTAGCAGGCTCCGAAATCCTCGATCAACTCAGTCAAAATATTCCTGGAAGAAAACCTCATCAAGACTAATGAAACGAGCCCAAACTCGACACTTCTAGCTCTTTCCGTCTAGCAGTTCCAGTAGCAGTCTCCAAAGTCCTCGATCAGGTCAGTCAAAATATTCCTGGAAGAAGATCTCATCACGACTAATGAAACAAGCCCAAACTCGACACTTCTAGCTCTATCCGTCTAGCAGTTCCACTAGCAGGCTCCGAAATCCTCGATCAGGTCAGTCAAAATATTCCTGGAAGAAGATCTCATCACGACTAATGAAACGAGCCCAAACTCGACACTTCTATCTCTTTCCGTCTAGCAGTTCCAGTAGCAGTCTCCAAAGTCCTCGATCAGGTCAGTCAAAATATTCCTGGAAGAAGATCTCATCACGACTAATGAAACAAGCCCAAACTCGACACTTCTAGCTCTATCCATCTAGCAGTTCCACTAGCAGTCTCCGAAGTCCTCGATCAGGTCAGTCAAAATATTCCTATAAGAAAACCTCATCACGATTCACGACTAATGAAACGAGCCCAAACTCGACACTTCTAGCTCTTTCCGTCTAGCAGTTCCAGTAGCAGTCTCCGAAGTTCTCGATCAGGTCAGTCAAAATATTCCTAGAAGAAGATCTCATCACAACTAATGAAACAATCCCAAACTTGACACTTCTAGCTCTTTCCGTCTAGCAGTTCCAGTAGCAGTCTCCGAAGTCCTCGATCAGGTCAGTCAAAATATTCCTATAAGAAAACCTCATCACGATTCACGACTAATGAAACGAGCCCAAACTCTACACTTCTATCTCTTTCCGTCTAGCAGTTCCAGTAGCGGTCTCCGAAATCCTCGATCAGGTCAGTCAAAATATTCCTGGAAGAAGATCTCATCACAACTAATGAAACAATCCCAAACTCGACGCTCCTATCTCTTTCCGTCTAGCAGTTCCAGTAGCAGTCTCCGAAATCCTCGATCAGGTCAGTCAAAATATTCCTGGAAGAAGATCTCATCACGACTAATGAAACGAGCCCAAACTCGACACTTCTAGCTCTTTCCGTCTAGCAGTTCCAGTAGCAGTCTCCAAAGTCCTCGATCAGGTCAGTCAAAATATTCCTGGAAGAAGATCTCATCACGACTAATGAAACAAGCCCAAACTCGACACTTCTAGCTCTATCCGTCTAGCAGTTCCACTAGCAGGCTCCGAAATCCTCGATCAGGTCAGTCAAAATATTCCTGGAAGAAGATCTCATCACGACTAATGAAACAAGCCCAAACTCGACACTTCTAGCTCTATCCGTCTAGCAGTTCCACTAGCAGGCTCCAAAGTCCTCGATCAGGTCAGTCAAAATATTCCTGGAAGAAGATCTCATCACGACTAATGAAACAAGCCCAAACTCGACACTTCTAGCTCTATCCGTCTAGCAGTTCCACTAGCAGGCTCCGAAATCCTCGATCAGGTCAGTCAAAATATTCCTGGAAGAAGATCTCATCACGACTAATGAAACAAGCCCAAACTCGACACTTCTAGCTCTATCCGTCTAGCAGTTCCACTAGCAGGCTCCGAAATCCTCGATCAGGTCAGTCAAAATATTCCTGGAAGAAGATCTCATCACCACTAATGAAACAAGCCCAAACTCGACACTTCTAGCTCTATCCGTCTAGCAGTTCCACTAGCAGGCTCCGAAATCCTCGATCAGGTCAGTCAAAATATTCGTGGAAGAAGATCTCATCACGACTAATAAAACGAGCCCAAACTCGACACTTCTAGCTCTATCCGTCTAGCAGTTCCGTAGCAGACTCCGAAGTCCTCGATCAGGTCAGTCAAAATATTCCTGGAAGAAGATCTCATCACCACTAATGAAACAAGCCCAAACTCGACACTTCTAGCTCTATCCGTCTAGCAGTTCCACTAGCAGGCTCCGAAATCCTCGATCAGGTCAGTCAAAATATTCGTGGAAGAAGATCTCATCACGACTAATAAAACGAGCCCAAACTCGACACTTCTAGCTCTATCCGTCTAGCAGTTCCGTAGCCGACTCCGAAGTCCTCGATCAGGTCAGTTAATCCGTTTCTGGAGAAAGTAACATCACGACTTACCAAACTAGCTCAAACTAAACTAAACTAAAAATTGGTGCTGATGATGACGATGATGATGAAAAGCAGTTTTTCGATTTTTTGATTTTTTCCCCTCGTTATAACATCAGCTATCTGAGAGTGAAAATCCCATCAAAATCAGTTCAGCCATTTTGGAGTTTATACGTAATATCATCATCATCATCATCATCCTTCATAGGGAACATACATACATCGCTTTTTATATGTATATAGAAGAAAGATATACTCAAAGAAGACTGTAACACCTTTTTAGGGTTCCGTAGAATTACAAGGAACCCATATAAGTTCGTTCTGCCCATCCGTCTCTGTCTGTCCATCCCAAGTTGTTTAGGATTTCCTAACCATTATAGTAGACTGCGCCCCGCGCATTCACCTGCGTAGTAATGAAAAAATTGTGATGATGATGATGATGAAAAGTTGCTCGAATTTTTTTCAACATCAGCTATCTTACAGTGAAAATCCCATCAAAATCGGTCCTGCAGTTTTCGAGTCTATAAAGAACATTACAGACATACGCACACGACGAAATATTTCAAAAACATTATAAAAATAACATGGATATGTGAGAATTGAACCCGGAGCCTACTGAGTCACAGGAACTAATCCATTGAGTCAACCACTCTTCTAATTGATCTATGACGCAAGCGGTGAAATTATGCTTCTAATCTATAAAATAATATAAATGTACAAAGAAATCGTCACAAAATGTAATTTTCATTCGCCTGCCTGTTTAGTACTAAGTACTTACTTGAAGCCTGACCAAAGGAAGTAAGGGTGAGACCAATTTGTAAATTTTACGCGTAAATTACGTACTTCTCAAGGTATCAACTGGAATGTCTAATTAAACTGGACGGAAAGCTATTTTGTATGATAACGTCGCTGACTGTCCACTTTGTGTGACCTCTGCAAATGCTCGAGACTGCTTTGTTCTTATATTGCCCTGGTACACCGACCACCGATACTTGGAAGTAAATTATTACTATGCCTCTCCACTTATGTCACTCCTCCGTTAGACGGAACCCTCAGAGCGCGAGACCAAAAAAAAAACTAACTGAAGTTAAAATATTGAAAAACAAACTTAAGTTTGTAGTTGACAATAAGGTTATTCCATACATTCCAACTACAAAATGTAAGTTTGTAATAGCAAAATAATTATTTTTAAATGATATAACTTCAAATTTATAACTTTCGGATTTATTCCTATATATGTGCTATGAGACCTTGCCTCTTGCCAAATTTCATGATTCTAGGTCAACGGGAAGTACCCTATAGGTTTAGATTCCCTTGTGAAATCGCAAAATATACGACATAAACGTTCATATCTTTTGATTGCTTTGACTTACAACTTTTATTTTTTACAGCCGAAAGAAACCGTAGGCCCAAGTATTTAGTATAAATTTCAACTTGATACCTTTACGCGTTCTTGAGAAAAAGGGTATTGACAGACGGACAGACAGACGGACAACGAAGTGATCTTATAAGGGTTCCGTTTTATCCTTTTGAGGTACGGGACCCTAAAAAAGTAGACTAACTGTGCTCTGCGGGTTCACCTGCGAAGTAATGAAAAAATGGTGATGATGATGATGATAAAAAAGATGCCAATTTTTTTTCTCCTCATAGAATCAGCTATCTGACAGTGAAAATCCCGTCCCTACCATTTTCGATTAAAGAACATTACACACATGCATACAAACACAAACATACACACACCCACGCACGCACGCACGAACATGACGAATTATTTTAAAAACATAAGAAAAATTACAAAAATTAAAATTATTGGTGACTATGAGATTTGAACCCGGAGCTTACTCACAGAGTCGCAGAGAACTTATCCATTGCGTCAAACCATTCGGCCAACTGGACTATGACGATTCTGGTGAAATTATCCTTCGTAAACTAATATATACAAACAAATCGTTACAAAATGTAATTTTCATTCGCCTGCCTTTTTAGTACTTATAATGCAAGAAAACATTGCAGATAAGGTAGGTACTTACTTTACAACTTACGTCAAGGTGTTTTTGTGTCATAAAGTTGAGATTATATTTTGGAGCGGTTAGCGGAACAAAGCGACACACGTCCGTCTAGCAGCGCGCCTCAGCGGTCTCTGTCACATCGCGTAAAAATAAAAGAGAAGTGAAAAGGCGCCGCGGCGGCACGACGTTTCGTTCGACACGTTCGAGCCAATTTATGATTAAATTAATTAATAGATAGAAAAATTGAATTTTTATCAATAAATAAAATTAATGATGTTATTTGTTACAATATTTAACATCATTCTTGTAAATTTTGTAAAGATTTGTTCATTAATACTCGAGATAAAATTGTATGCGTTTAGGTAAATTTCAAGGTTAGAGGTTATTTCATGATTTTTTTCTATCGAGAAAATTTATCGGAAACGTGTTTTGGAACTAATGGTACACTCAGAAATATGATCAAGATTACCACATATTTTTTTTACTGCTTTAAAATGAATATATTGTCTTAATATTTTTTTCTGTGAAGCCTTTTTTGTCTGAAAGACCGCCTTAAATTGTATTGAAATGAACTAGGATTTTTTTGTTTTGTTTTGGCCACTTTAAGGAAGTTATTATTTTTAAACTTTCGCTGACAATGCAAAATATGTATAAAATATTTATTTTTAAACTGTATAGCATAAGGTCTATATAATATAAGGTATACGTCTATCTTGAATATTGCATACATGTTTTTGACGGGCCTATTATCTAATTTTTTAAACCTTTTAATGGAAAAAAAGATGCAAAATCCCCAGTTGTGGCCACTTTGCACCAGTTGTGGCCATCCCGGTGCACCAGTTTTAGCCACCTAAGAGCCTTAGTAAACTGTCGCCTTTTAGCATCAAAGTCGCGCGTTTTAGCGATTGTACAGATGCAGTCGCGCGTTTTGTCGAATGGCTGCGTTCGATAGCGGCATCAAAATCGCGCGTTTTAGCGACTGCTTCGATGAGGTCGCGCGTTTTGGCGACTAAATGCGTTCAATAGCTGCACGCGCAAAAAAATAACTGTTTTTAGAATTGTTTGAGTTTTTTAAATAAATTAAATTAAAATAAGCCATGTTCCGCAGATGCCAAAGCCTTTGCAACTGGCATTCGGGTGTGTGCAGAGTGTGGGGTTCAGTCGCTGCTTTAAGCGTCCAAAAATGCACGTCTGATGTATGTGTGCTGATTGAAGTGATCGGTCGCGGCATTAACCTTTCGTAAAGCGTCTGAATCGCCGGACGCCGCTGCTGAAAGTCCCGCTGCCTAAATCACACTAAAACTATAAATGCGAAAGTTTGTGTGTGAGTGTGTGAGTGATGTTTGTTATTTGTGCACACTGACGGCTGAACGGATTCAGGTGAAATTTGGAATGGAGACAATTTAAGCACATTAACACAAGGTATTTTTATCTCCGACGACATTGTGAGAGTCGCGGGCATCCAGTGGATGCAAAAGGCAGGCTGTCGTTCAGTGTGGAGGTTAAAGGGGGAGGCCTATGTTCAGCAGTGGACGTCTTCTGGCTGATGATGATGATGATGATTTTTATCTCGAAAATATGGCAAGTATTGTCGGTGCCATTTAATCGAATCTACTAAAGATAAATAGCAATTATAAAAACAAGCCAATAGCATTTATTAAGCATCAAAACTAAACCCACACCCGTAATAAAAGAAAGTGTAAAAAACTGTGTAATGTTGAAATTAGTTGTGGCAACAAGCATGGCCAAAACCCATGCAAGCAATAAAATTATTGTACTAGTTGTGGCCACCTCAAGTTGAATCATTACGAATTAAATTAAATTTGTAAAAACCTCAAAACTACGAGTATGCTACCCCACATTCATTTAGTTATATTCAACATAATTATCCAAAACAAAATACTATAAAATGAGTAGGATAACTAACGATTACTTAAAGAGGACCTGTTAAGAAACTATCAGATATTCAAACTTTTTTATTCAAAGTATTGCAGTAAATGTTCCATACACTCGCGGCACCACGACTGTCGCTTATCAAAACGTACCAGAGACGAAATTTTTTTCCTCCTCATAATTAAAAACCAATCTGTTCTCTATATCTTAGTTATCAGCATGGTATAATAATATAATCCGCCAGGTATAGCGCTCCAAGAAAAAATTACACGTGGGCGTCCCGCAATGACAACACAGGCACAGACCACTAAAGTCACTGTATCATTGTATTGTATCATTGTATCAATGATATCATCAATGTCATGGGATACACGTACAGTCGTACACGTGCATAAGCAAGAGCAGAATAAGTAATTTACAACAAGTTTGAGAGAGATGACGATACACGAAACAATGGTGGACTCTCTATGATTTTCTGTGTTAACAGTAGCGTGAAATTATAACTCCCCAATATCCGTATATTACCTGTGGGAATCCAATAAATCATTGTGGTTTTGATAAAATTGTGTTTAATATATTAAATTCTTGCTTAACTTGCTTGAGCGGACAAACCAAATGACAATTGAAATGCTTTATGTATTTTATTAAAGAGATTATTTAAAAAAAAACAGTATCTGTGTTTGTTACAATAAAGTGGCAACTGGACAGTGTCGTCATTGCGGGATAACTCCCAGAGCGCTAGACCTTGTTTTCTTGGATTATGGTTATCAGCTTTCAAATCTACAAGTGGCCAAAACCGGGGTGCTGGCCACAACTGGGGCTCTTGTCAATACTTGCTTACAAAATTTCTGTCAGACGCGTTGTATTAGCGCCTGAACTGTAGGAAAGTAAGTAATTGTGGTTACAGACAAACTTCTGGGCAGAGGTTGCATAGAGGCAGCCGAAACGGCTGCTCACATGCTGCTAGAATGCAGCAGTGTGACACGCTATGTCGATCTTTGGAATGCTTGGGGAGGCCTGCGTCAGTAACTGTGAGCTGCAAGTTTTCCTGAAAGACACCGGAGGCTGAACTAGCTACAGCCAAGTTATTTATTTATTTATTTATTCATCAACAGAATGCTGGCAGTTAACCAACGTGCAAATTATTTAAATAACAAAATGTTAAGTATTGTACATACTTAACTATTATGTAATAGCCCTAAATATGAGTTCTAGTATATATGTATCTATGATATGAGGAAATTGTATTACCATAATACAATTGCTTCATATAGTTACACAAAACAGTGCCATACTGCCCTAGTTGTAGAAAACTCTCGCTTACCAATTATAATTATAGGTGACAAGTAAAAAAAGAACAACAACAAAAAAACAGCCAAGTGCGAGTCGGGCTCGCACACTTAGAGTTCCGTACCACCACGTAATCAAAAAACACTGCTAAAAGACTACATCACGCCCAGGCGGTCACCCATCTAAGTACCGACCGCGCCCGACGTTGCATACTTGCGACGTTACTTTGAACTTGGTGGTAAACATAAATTTTTCATCGACTCTTACTTGGACATTATTTATTATTTGTTTTATATTTTAGAGTGTGTACTATAATCATGCCAAGTTTGACGCTTGTACGTATTACCGTGTTTACATTAAAGCAAATACAAAATTACGATAAAAAATATGTTTGTTGTATGGGACCCGTATAGTCTTACTTATTGACTTTATTATTATTTTTTTCGTTAATCCGCCGCAACATTACATATTCTGTGAAAATTTCATCTTTTTTTAAATAAAAATAAGGGCAAAAAAGCCTGCGGTCCGCCCGTTAGCAAGCAGAAATCGCCACCTGCAACACTAGCGGTGTTGACGGTGCTTTGCCAGCCCGGAGAGGTAGTCGTAGACATCCTTTTTGAAATGCTTCATGTTGAAGCTCGGCGGGAAAACTTTTGGGGGAAGGATATTCCATACCTTGCAGGTCTGTGGAATAAAGGAGAGGAGAAATCATAAAGGACCGGAAAAATCGAACGGTGTGGGATTTCCAACTTTGCAAGATGTGGGGTGAGCTTTTTGACGGTGTCAAGATATGCGGTAGCTATCTATTACGGTTCGAAAGTAGGACGGACGGACGTACAGATGGACAGACAGCGTGCCTTAGTAATAGAGTCCCGTACACAACTTGTGGGTACGGAACCCTATAAATATGATTTCCGAACACAAAATAAAATGCACTTGTCAGTACCATACGTTCGCAGCTTGCGCATAAATGCAGTCACTCCAACTTTCTGACAAAAAATCATAAACAATGTGAAATCCCTGTAAGTGCCTTAAAGGTGGAGTGAGGTAAATAAATAAGTGTGAAGCTAAACAGTATTTTCCATTAGTGTCATAAAAGGTAATATTTCGAAATAACCGCGAGGCTGGGGCCATATCCACGTGTGATAATGCGCAGTAACATTTTATAAGGGATCTAAATGCGAGCAGATGGCACAATGCGAATCGCTGGTAGTACTTCCCGGCACGGCCGCAATCTGCCATTACATTTTATGCAAACAGTTTCGAAATCATTTCGTTTGTACAATTTCCAAAATAGGACCCGTATAGGAACCACCTCGCAAATAAACCTCGTTCGGTTCCCGGCAGTCACCTCAAAACATATCTCTAGAGACGTCTCGATGTAATATGAAAATATCTAATTCACGACAGTTTGAGCACGAACACGGTCTCGATTACGTTGAAATGAAACGTAGGATAGAGGTGAAGCCGATGTCGCTTTGTGATGCCGTTCCGATAGTGAATCACCTTCCTTATTGAGCGCTTGGAAAATGGCTCACTTCCCACCCGGTGATACGCGGTAACAAACAGACTTGAAATATCAAGCGCTACCCATACTCGCCGCTTTCCAATATTGTTTGTTTTACTCTCATATAAATAGACTTTTTGCCATTTGGCCCCATATTGTGAAAGTGGGTCGCATTTGTTATTTAGAAATTTCAATTTGAAACTCCGCAGAGAATAGGAATAATTATCTAGCAGCGAGGTTATATTTAACGTAGCTCGTTCTTCTGCACATTTACAACGCTTTCCTGAAACAAATTATTTTCTTGGTGATAATTCACCACGTATTAACAAAAACATTAACTGTACAAAAACGTGTCTGGCAAAAACAAGTAAGATTTTGAAATAAGTATAATCGAAAAGTTCTTCGTATGTTTCTAAATAACTGAAACAAGTACGAAGGTTTTTTTTGTTAATTTTAATATAACTAGGTTCAAAACTTTACTTAGAAAATTTTGAAGTTTTTCGCGCTACGAGAGAGTTCGGATAATCAATATTTAAAATCAATAAAATTACTGAGATATCACTGAGGTTCCAATGATATTAAACAATGCTTAGAACATTGTCTTTGTTATGCTATTTAACATGTTTTAGTTATATGTATTATTTTCCAATCTAAGGTTCCAATACATACTTATAAAAGTTGAGTAATAGATAAAACAATTTTTTCATCAATTTTAAATAATGAAAACTTGTTTGGATCAATATGAGAATAGGCTACAGGGCTGATTACCTATGTTTTATTGTCTTTAAAAAAAACACTATTGTTATCTTTGATTATACATACTTAATTTGGCCTTAAACTTAATTTGGCCTTAGGTACTAGACCAAGTACCGAAAAAAAGTCTCCGAAAAACTGAAGCGGGCGATGTAAATGCGTATTGCACACACTGACATATTCTCTCACCAGTTCTACAAACGCATACTTCAATATTGAGCGGCACACAATTGCAAACAATATGCTCAAAAGTCATCAAATGAACAACCAGTCAAAGTGAACGACTAAGGTGTAAGTGCTAAATGGAAAACTAGTATAACGCTTCCATTTTTTTTATTATCTATTATTTTTTCTTAGATTTTATACCCAAACAGTTGTAAATACACAAATTTAGGATAATAATACAATCAAGCTGTTTGTATTTGTAGCTGTTTTTTTCACATGGGCGCCTAAACTCCGGAGTAACATACACACTTCATTAAACCGTCTTCGAAAAAAAAAAACATTTCCAGATGGCTATGGCTTATAACAACAAGCAACGAGATTACATAGTTGATTATGAGCTCATCACAGGACACCATCAGGAAATGTCAATTATTTTTTAACATAAGCTCTATGCATTCGCCTCTCTTTAGTGGAAAACGCAATAAAACCTCTACGCAAATTGAAAATATTGTACGCGGTACAAGATAATCAGAGGATAAAAAAATTGGCGACCAATCACACTAACAGTATTGTATGTTGTATTTATTTGTAACTAGCGACTCGCCCGCCGGCTTCGCACGGGTGTAATTTACGTGCAAAGCCGGGGCAGGTCGCTAGTTATATATATAAACCTTCCGTGAAAATGTATCTAACTTTGGTGAAAACAGCATCAGAATCCGTTGCGTGGTTTAGGAGGAGTTAGCGGCCATACAGACAGACAGACGCGGAAAGCGACTTTAATTTATATTATTAATTGTTTGTTGTTATTTGCTTACGTATTGAATTCTGAATTATTTTAGTAAAATTTTAGTTAAGGCCACTTTTTTCTTATTTTAATTCGTTTCTCTGCACGGTTGTCTGGAAGAGATTGCTTTAAGCGATACTGCCGCTTGTTAAAAGCCTTTACTATCAATACAATCGTTTTATTGTAATGTATCTGTTATCCTTATCTTTGTGGTCTTTTAATAAAGTGTTATCTTATCTAGCATTTTTCTAGAAGCGTGTTCTTCCAATAAATGGACACATTAATTGTTTGAGAAAACACAATAACATTACATACAAATGTTCAGTCCAATCAGTTCACTTATTGATTCATAATAATGTTGGTATTCCAATAAATAAGTTATCACACTTCAAAATCAATTCTAATACATTTATTTTATACTTTTTTTTAACGTATTAAAAGTTTAATTTGCATTTTGTGATGTTATAGAGATATTATTTACTTTGTTCGTACTGCCTAGTTTTTTTTAATGTTTTACATAATATGTACATTCAATCATTTTGCATCTGAATTTTTTTTATACGCGAATGAAATGTATTATACACGAAACTTTGGATTTACATTATACATCTATCAATAATTTCGCTCCACCTTTAGTGTTATCATTTATATAAGGCGTTACGGGTAGGAAATACCATATTTAGAGGGTAATACTACGATAGACAGAATTCTTACCAAATATAGCTAAAAACATCACCTAAGTAAATACCTAATGAACGATGAATGGATTTCCTTTCAAGATTAATTTCCCGATCGCGACATGTAGAATTTTCCTGCCCATGTAGTGGGCGGCGCGGGGCGAGACGAGGCGAGGGCGGGCGGGCGGGCGCCGAGGGTAATCGAATGTCATACGCGGTCGTACCCGACAGAACTATTCAGGAGCTGCCAGCTGGCGTACTCCACGCCCTGATTTATATCCCTCGAGCTGTCCAACTTTCTGCACCTCGTTCCTGCAACATTTGTACATGACGTCTCAAATGTACAGCGAAACAAAGCTAAACTTACAGCGTAGGTTTCACAACAATTTATAACATTTGTAGTACTTGTACCTTCATCGACCATTGTACGTGCCTGCCAGTCATGCATATGTGCACACCAACAAAGCAAAGTAATAAAACAAACTTCCGGATTTAGATGAAACGCGTATAATCTATTTTTCCCGAGTAGTGAAACTGTAATTGACACTAAATGCGAGGTTCGGGGATAACTTCGCCAGGCAAACGAAACTGTAGGTAGCACAAGCTCCGAGCATCGCCAGGGGCACTCATAAACTCATTAAAAGTTGCCTCCATATACTAAAACGACTGACCTTATCCATATAGACGGCAGTTTTAATCGAGACCGCTTTACGAACCATTAAATTCCACGGGTGGTTATTGTCGAGCTGGGATCGTTAAATGAAATTCTAGACATAGTAGCCGGAGACTCTCGCTCGTAATGGCACACGGATTTGTAAAATTAGCTTATAAATAACGCATACAATCAACGGTAAACGTACTCGGGTCCACACGATGGGACTGGAATCAATACGCAAACTACAACAGCGATATCCATATAGAGCTCCGATACACTTTCTATTTTCATGGAATTTGTTTAGAAGCGATGTTTAACTGTACGCACTTTACATATTAACCTTTTTACACGTTTTATATTAGCTTCACTTGTAACTAACTAATAATACAATCAAATCTTTGAAGTAGTTTTACATACTTCTAATAATTGTCGAACTGATTTGACGATGGAGCCAGGAGGTCGATAATGGATTTTTTCATATTCATATTTATAAATAAAATGTAACTTTATATATCAAATCATCCAAAATAAATTATGAATTAAGCAAATTAAATAATAAATGAAGTAAAATAATAATAAATCAAATAATAAAAATTAAGTCAAACTTTTTTTTTGTAGGGTAATTTAATTTTTGTAGAGTAATTTAATTTTTGTAGAGTAATTAAATATTTGAGACATTATTAACACACACAGTCATCTGACCCCAAACTAAGCAAAGCTTGTAATATGACTGCTAGAGACTGATATACATACATATATATTTTCAAATACATGCACCCAAATATAGAACATACACAAATGTTCATCACATGAATGTTTGTCCTAGGTGGGAATCGAACCCACGCCCCAAGCGCAGAAGGTAGGTTCACTACCAACTGGGCCAACAGGGCTATCAAATTAAATAAATATTCATCATCATCAGCCAGCTGAAGACGGCCACTGCTAAACATAGGCCTCCGCCTTTAACCTTCACACTGAACGACAGCCTGCTTTTTGCATTCAATGTCGTCGGTCCATCCAGTGGGAAGCCTACCTACGCTGCGTCTTCCGGTTCGTGTTCTCCACTCTCTTTTTCCCCATTGGTTATCGTTTCTTCGAGTGATGTGGCCTACCCATTGCCACTTTAACTTGCAAATTTTAATAAATATGTCGGTGACTTTGGTTTTTTGACGAATATCCACGTTACGGATTTTATCACGCAAAGAAACTCCGAGCATAGCTTTCTCCATTGCCCGTTGTGTGACTGAGTTTTTCCAAAAGTCCAACAGTTAAAGACCACGTCTCAGTAACATATTATGTCATTATTATTATTACCACCAAATAATTATTAATTCAATCGAAATAGTAATAACTAAACACTAACTAAACAACTAGAAAAAAACAAATTTATAAAATAGTAAAAAGATTGTTCGAACAGCCATTTTTAAGACGTGACTTAAAGGAGTGCAGACTGATGGTTGCAGTGACGTCGTCCGGCAGGCGATTATGGACGG
This sequence comes from Agriopis aurantiaria, assembly GCA_914767915.1. Classification (NCBI taxonomy): domain Eukaryota; kingdom Metazoa; phylum Arthropoda; class Insecta; order Lepidoptera; family Geometridae; genus Agriopis; species Agriopis aurantiaria. The sequence continues at coordinate 11,425,999 of OU611988.1, forward strand.
TGGGACCCGAGACATGCATCAACTTAGTAACTTCATATAGACTAAGTGCTCAACCCTGGTTTAGTTTTTAAGCCGCCTGAAAGCCTCTGTTATTATTATATGACCAACAATCGGAATTGACAATTTGAAGCTTAAGTAACTCAGCTTAAGTAAGGCCCTCAATCAAACTACCCACGGTTGTAATAGTTTATCGTATCTTAGTTGCTATTGATGATTTCTTAATTTCGGTGATATTTTATAAAATCTAGTGAAGTAACACCACGACTGCTACTATTTGTTACCTAGTAAAAAATGTTTAAAGTAGCACAGCTTGTTAGCAGCGTCGTGCCAAGCCAACAATGTCGAGTTGACAAAATAAGAAAAAACTGCGTATAAAGAAAGCAAGAGCCGCACCAGGCGGCAAGCGCCCTAACCATATGTACATAAATTGTAAATCGAAGTAAACGAATCGAAAGGATTGCTGAGAGTCAAACGAGCAGTAAGCTTATTCTTGACGCCAATTTATCGGCTCAAAGGTGCGCCGTCGACTAAATGGTACTGAATAAACTCATCACCTTCTCAGCGCCGCCTCTTCCATGTAAGAGGGATTTCGCTCGTTCATTCACCTTAAATCGACGTCATTCCGAAAGGCAAAATAGAGCACTTCAGAAAAAGAGTTTCCGATAAAAAGGCCCCATCAAATTTTTTCAATATCCATTTACGGCGGAATAAGAAGGGATTATGCGCAAACCAAAACCCTTTAATCCGAGATATAGGTTATTGAAACATTGCGCGGGGTGTCGACGAATTACATCGGCCCGTTCACATATCTACGCGTATAATCTTTCTAATCTGCCTAGACCTTTTTCCGATAATTGAGAAAGAATTCAGAAATCGTTTCGATTTAAATCCGTTCATGCACGAGGGTCGTGTCATACCATCTGGTGAAATGCTCAATCTAAATAAGAGAGTCTTAAAAAAGTCACCCTTTCTGGTTAAACGGCTCGAAATAATACAATATAATTTAATATTCTCCTTCAACATTACATTTTTGTCTTAAAAAGTATTCGCAACCACATTTTAGTAATACCAAGTAATACCTATATTTCAGTTACGAGCAGTTTTTTTCTAACTGAATAAAACATTTAGCTCTCCTCAAAATATGTATTTTAATTTTTGCATCCACTGTGGAAAGTTTCGGCTCTCAAAAAGCTCGAAAATTAGTAGAACCTGTCAGTTAAAATTTAACCCGACATCACTTATTATGTTATATACCTATAGCATTTAAAACTCTAGTAGGTTATTTTATCTAATTAGATAGTTATCATACTACAAATCCAATCATAAGCCATGATATAAATTGAGTAATTATTAACTCACCAAAAGGATAAACGGAAGTCATGTAAAGTTACCAGAGGTGATTTTTCAGACTGAAAAAAATAATTTTATCTAAACAAAAACACCACCCTTGAGCGCAGTTTTCATTTGTTCCACAAAAGCGGTTAATGTAAACGGGGCTCTTTAACATTTAACACGATTACATCTACCGTCTTAATCCTGCTGTGTTTTGTTTGAGAAAATCAAGAAAAACAAAGACATTTTTTATTTCAGCACGTTGATGCCAATAGCACTTTGTTAGAGCCACTTTGTCTGCCCTATCTCATTACAAACAAATATTTATTTAAATCTGACTGTGTCTTGAATAAGCTTCTTTACTTTTACGTAGAAAAAAAAATGCAGTTACGCTCAATCTGGTTCTTTGTTTCATAAAATGTGTGGCTCCTTTGAATGTAAATTAAGCTATTAACTCTGTGGTTGCATTTAAACAAAAACAGGAAAACCGTATTTAGAAGCCATAGGTTTCATAGCGGTTTTCAATAATGAGTATAATATAAACTATTTGTCACCAAACAAAATACAAGCTAAAACTAACACTACAAATAACTGTCACCTAACAACGTTAAGTACATACAGTCATTCTCAAACATCACCCACCAAACCTTGTACCCAAAATTAGAAACAGTAAATTGTCAAAGAATTATGCGTAAAATATGAAGCAATCCAATTTTCAGTCAAAGGGCAAGGTTAGGGAAGAAAGGGAAAAAATCAAATTGTTTTCTCGAGGATATCAAATCGTCGATGTTTAAGGAAGAATTTAGGTCACGTCTCATGGATTACGGCTTATTTCCCGCGTCTCTTTTTCTTCGTTTGACGGTAATCCCGACGGGGGCTTCGTAGAGATTTGACCTCCTCGCGATCTCGCGCTACCACGCCCTCCGCGCACCAACACTTTTCATCCATTGCAAGGTCAAACACTCGTATTATAGCAGTAAGTTATAAACTTTCGCATAACATAATCTCAAATTACCATAATTGCCGAGAATAACACTGGATCCCTGAATTCATTATGCTGTTTATTTTATAATACTATTACTTATACACGAGTCAGTTTATTAATTGACTTAAGCTAAAGCACTCTCACTAAGGTTTCAGATTAATTATCTTAGCGTTGATTGTCTCATTTTGTACTTTATTGTCCCAGAACTAATTTTATTTAAAATATTGTATTTCGTTAACATTTTATTGCACACATTTGTCTACCTTTAGTATTCAATTAAATATCATCGAGTACAAGATCTTTTATTTATTTTTGATGTCTAATCTCGGTAATATTAAATCAGGATTAGGCGGGCGGGCGAGACGACGGCAGCTCGGCGCGGCACGGCGCGGCTGGCAGCGGGCGGGTAAACTCCTAATAATCCGCAGAGTCGCTAGTCGCCCCAAGCCGCGCACTAAATCTGATTATTCAGTGAGTGACGGCACTCCACCGCCCGAATATTAATCGCGCCCTCTCACTCATACTAATCATTGTAACTATCGCAGGCTCTGGGATCAACCGGGAATCGTTTTGCTTGCAAAATTATACAAACTCACCGAGTAAATAGCGCCAAATGAAGAAAATGTCCTCGTATATCATCGGGGCTGGTCCGGTCGACCGCTGTAAAAGGCGTTTAATTTGCATCTGCTCTAAAATAATGTAAACGTTCCTGAACAAAAACCAGAAGGCTGCTCAATGGGTTTGACACACGCCTACACAAGGGAGGCTTACGTTGTTTACTTCATTTATTTAATAAAGCGCACCTTACCTGCTTGGAAAATAGAAATGGACAAGCTTTCTTATATCTGAGTTCATTACTAAGTTATTCAGTAACCTAAATACAAAAAACATTAGAAGTTAGCAAAAAAATTACCTAGTTAACTACCACAAACTTATCAAAAAATTCTGGCCATACCTAGTGGTGTAGTTTTTTTTATACCAACATTGTAAAGTTCTTCAATATAATTAGAAATACTGATTCACTGATTGACTTATAATCTTGAAAACTACTTGACCTACAAAGCTACGATTTGGCAGGTAGATTTTTTGTGGGGTGTAGAGGTCGAGAAGGATTTTGCGAAAGAGCCGAATTAAGGAAGTCAAAAGGAAGTTGAAAGTTTATATATGAAAGTCTACCCGAACCGATAACCGATGGGGAAGAAAGGTTCTGGAGTGGAGACCACGAACCGGAAGACGCAGCGTAGGGAGGCCTCCCACTAGATGGACCGACGACATTCTGAGAGTCGTGGGTGTGGAGGTTAAAGGGGGAGGCCTATGTTCAGCAGTGGACGTCTTCCGGCTGATGATGATGGTGATGATGATATGAAAGTCTACGCGTACGAAGTCGTAGATTACATAATCAATTCAAGCAATTAAATTGACGCAAATAAAAAAGTTGTAACACATTGAGTAACTGATGGGATATGGACCAAATAGCTACTTATACAGCGTTCTGAATCACGCCAACATCGCAACTCCAACGACCATGCCACACAGTACAGCGCAAGTTTTGGCACCCACGTGGAAAAATCATGGTGGAGTGATCAATAATTTGCATGATTGTAGTCATACTATATAGGGCGTGACGTGGACGTGATCGTCATTTACTATGCCTTTTGACTTATTTTAAGATGTCTTCTAAGCTGTCTGTCTGTCTTGTGTTGTTTTTCTTGTCTTATTGATTACTTGGAATTGTTGAATTATGCTTGGACACTAAAGTAGGGCGGGCCAATTTAATGGATCACATTTGACATCTGTCAGTCTTAGCACAAAAAAAATCAAAGTAAATCCTAAAATTGACATCTTTTGTCATTATTACAATAAATATGTATTTTTAACTGAAAAGGTTAATCAATAGTGAAGTTCTAACTATGAAAATATAAATAATATTGTTACAAGGTTACGTTGTTGAATTTTGATGAAGTGTCTAATATGATATATTATATTGGCCCTACTGTAGCTAAATAATACAAGATGTCTATTTCTAGAGCCAAAACTTAAAATAAAACAAGGCACAAAGCAATTTTCTTTGTCATCGGCAGTGACGTCGTGAGCGCTGTTAGTATGATTTGAAACGCGCCCTTAGTGTGACGAATTGTTAACCATACTGAACTGACTTCCTTTACATGAAGCTCATAGGATGTCACAGATGAATTGGGCCCGTACTCGCTACATTAACCTTCATCTGGCGTACGTAGCTAGAACAATTATTATGTGTGTTAGGAAATTTGCTTCAATAACAAATAGGTAAGTACATAATTGTGGTTAGAGCCATAATAATACCTAAAATCTCTATTTGAAAATAATTTTAAACCTTATCATGGCTCTAACTCAAACGTAAAGTAAAATTGTTCTAGTTTATAACGGCATTTTTCAGTCGGCAACGGTATAATATAAGGAATGTAAAGAATTTCAAATAATTATCACGTTTCCAAAAAAGCGTTTCTTATGTATTCCTGTGTTATGTGCTACTTAAGGTCGTTATAATAATTGTATCTTCTAATATAATAAAAGGCAATGTATGTATGTATGCGTGTGTATGTATATGTGTGTGTGTGTATGTGTGTGTGTGTATGTATGTATGTACGTATGTTGCCTATATACTACAAAACGGCTGGACCGATTTTGACGCGACTTTCACTGGCTGATAGCTGATGATATAAGGAGTAATCCACGCGGGTAAAACCGCGGGGCGCAGCTAGTAGTACATATTAAGAGTTAGAGTGATGTCATTCACATAATGTAGGTATCATTTGTAAGGAGGTTCAATGGCGTAGCGTAACAACATATTTTCTTGGTACTAGTTTTATTAACAAGATTTGGTTACATTTCCCAACTGACTTCCCGTCACACTGCTTAAAACAAAATTGCCTCACATTATTCAATACTCACTGTCTACTATGGGCTAGAACCAAAGACCTACGTAGTAGCTATACCTAGTCTGTGTGATGATATTTCTTTCGCAATTTCAGGGTTGGTCCCATTGTATAGTTATTCATAATGATAGGTATTATGAATTCCTTTCGGCTTAGTACACCCTTTCTACGAAACCTTGTACCTATAAAGACCAATAAAGTCATTGTATCATTATATCATTGTATAATAGAACTACTAGGAATATCTGGGTACTCAACTGCTCAGACTATAGTCTGACTATAGTTTTGTGGTTAACCAGTGTGTGTTGCCAGTGAAGATATAATTATCGTACTGAGACGTGGTACTAAACTGCTGGCCTTTTGGTAAAACTCAGTCACACAGCGAGCAATGCTCGTAGTTTCTTTGCACGATAGATTCTGAAACTGAATATTCGCCGAAGATCCACAGTTACCGACATACTTATTAAAATTTGCAAACTGAAATGGCAATGGGTAGGCCACGTCGCTCGAAGAACCGATAACCGATGGGAAAGAAAGGTTCTTGAGTGAAGACCACGAACCGGAACACGCAGCGTAGGTAGGCCTTCCACTAGCTAGATGGACCGACGACATCGTGAGAGTCGATGCAGATTATGAATTTCTATATTAATTTCGATATTAATTGGACATTTATATAATTTGGACATTTATATTAGATAAATAAATTATTTGAATTTTTGATTGGCAGGGATTGGTGGGCTGAGATGACAGGCTGTCGTTAAGTTTGGAGATCTAAAGGGGAGGCCTATGTTCTGCAGTAAACGTCTTCTGGTTGAGGATGATGTATGTACGTTTGTGAACCGATTTGCGTGTTTCTTTTTTATTATGTAGAAGAAAATCTTCTTCTACATAATACGAGGTGGTCCTACTAAAATTTAATTGATTATGGCACTATAGTTTTTTAAAGAACTCTAATAATATGAATTCTTTTGTTCGTGGAGGTCTATTTACTGATGATGATGATGATAGTTTTGTGGTAATTTCCCCTTTCTGTTATGGAGGTAATTGCGATATGGCACTATAGTTTTTTAAAGAACTCTAATAATATGAATTATTTTGTTCGTGGACGTCTATTTACTGATGATGATGGTGATAGTTTTGTGGTAATTTCCCCTTTCTGTTATGGAGGTAATTGCGATTGTTCATAAGACTTACTGATTAAATTAATTTTGTATTAAAATATAAACGCTGGTGATGAATATTTGTGATTAAATATGATTGACCTTCATTTACCCTTGAATGACGTCAGCGTTGGCATTATGTTGAAATTTATCTAAGCCGTTCACACAAACAAAAAAAGCCAAACCATCGTGCAACTAATGACATTGACAGATGAAAATATGACAGAAGTAAGTTTTTTTTTGTATAGACATCTACACGAACTAATATAACGCCGATGTCATCACAAAAAATACAATCCTAAATATATATTATTAAATAACTACCGCAAGGAAAACAATTATCATAAAATAAATGAATAAAATTGAAAATTCAATTTAAAATTGTGAAATTAATTTTATTTTTGCTGGGTTTATTTTGTGCTTTCAAATTGGTATTGGTCCATTTTTTTTTTAAATAACATAAAACTATAAGATCAGAAAATTTGGGCGATCCTAAGTCTAAATAAGTGTAAATTAACAACTCAACTATCGACATGAGCTAAATGAAGATTTAATTCCTTGGCAGCAGTTCAAAATACGGCCGACATCTGTACGGGCGGTACATAAGTGTATAAATAATACCGCACGCAATTCCCCTGTACCTAATTCGAATGATTATACGCATCATTAATCCAGAGCAATCCATTATATTCGGAGAACAATTACATGTAGAGGCGGGCTATTATATTGTTGGTTATATTTCGCAGCTAAAATGCAGCCACATTGAGACCACAACATTGCGAAACTACCAAAATGCAATTTAAACTCACTATAGCCACTGTTCCTGTGCTGTTATGTGTCAAGTTAAAACATTATGTAAATTTGGGGTAAATCTGGGTTACAAATGTACATATTACCTAAGAGTGAATTGTAGAGTGCAATTCTAACAGGTTGAATCTATTTACAGAGAGCTCCTCGGCAGTGTAGAGCTTGTAGTCATTCGTCGCGTTTACAATCGAAACTACACATTTTTAGGGTTTAGCATTGATGTTTCGTACCCAATGGGCGTCCGTCCGTCCGTCCGTCTGTCCGTCTGTCTGTCTGTCTGTGTCTGTCTGTCTGTCTGGTACGTCTGTCTGTCCGTCCGTCTGTCTGTACGTCTGTCTGTCTGTCTGCATGTATGTCTGTCTGTCTTACCTTTTAACGGTTGTATCTTTCACACCGTAATAGATAGCAAGTAGAAATTTTCACAGAATATAGTAATGTAACAGCGAATTAACTAAGAAATAATAATTAAGTTAAAAATTAAATACTAAATGGGGTCCAGATACAACAAACGTATTTTTGTATTTGCTCTATGACTAGAGCAGAGACTCTAGTGACCTAGAGTAGTAGTATGAATGTATTCAAACGGTAGTATGAACAAACATCAAACTTGACATGATTAGAGTACACACTCTAAAGTAAAACAAAAAATTGTAAATACTGGCCTAGTGCGAATTGTACCAATTTTAAGAATGTATTTAGTAGTACGGAACCCTCAGTGCGCAAACCCGTCTCGCACTTGGCCAGTTTTATTTAATTTTAAAAAAATTGGACCTTTTGCGAAAGAGATAGTTCAGGCCGCTGCTGAGCGCAGCCTTATTACGCCACTAAAAAGTAGCCTTGACGTATTTTAGTATCGTATATAGATAAAAACCACAGAGTCAAGTGGACATGCGCAAAAAATAAACCAGCTCTTAGTTAAAAGTTAAAATACTTTACCCGCGTCGCGTCGGTAGATTCTGCGCGGGTACTATATTACGTAACGCTTACTCTAGCTCCTCTCCTAAGCGATTTTTCATGAGGTGTGCCCCGTTAATGTGTACAAACGCTCTTGGCTTCTGAAGCATACCTACTTTGCTTCTTTGTAAGAAATAAATTATGCTCAGAACTGCTTTACAGAGAAGCCAAACAGATAAGATGCCCTGTGCTCTCGCATTTTGCTTTTTATTATCAAACGTTGAATGAATGATGGGAGTTTTTTACCTTTTTACTTGAGACGAAATGTGATTAACTTTTATGTTTACATCTTCGTATTGTATCGTAAACTTAATTCACAATGCCAACATCTATCGACGCCTCTGGAAAGCGAAAACGTCAAGATTTAGAACTCGAAATAAAACCATTTCACAAGTATAAGCAAAAGTACATTACTCAAACATTTCTAAAGTAGGTATCCTTTATCAACTTATCGTAAATAGCTGACGATGTGACCTTTGGCTTGGAATTGTCGCTCGCTGGTCAAGTTTATCGCAAACGTCGTATAATAACAACAATCAGTTTCGGAGTATTTGAAAACATTTCTTCGAAACTTAGTTGTATATGCTAATATTAATATCTTAAGATGTAATAATAATAATGAATATTTAAGGATTACAAATCGACAAAATCTGCGTAAGGTGCCTTGAGACTCGATGGACTGACGATATACGGCGAGTAGCAGTGGCTGAAAGCAAAAATCTGAAGATCGGACTGAGTGGCGCGCAATAGGAGATGCATGAGTCCAAGAATATAATAAGGTAGGCTGATTATGATGATGAAGAGAAAACAAATGTATGCTTCTTTTACAGCATAAGAAGATAAGAAATACCTAAAAAAAAAATCACTCTATTCAATACGCTGTTAAATGTGACTAAACAAGACTAACGTTTACCTACGTAATTAAGAAAACCAGCATTGGTAATGTAGCTAGGTATATTAATCATATTCTTCGTTAACCTATTTTTTCCGGTAGTTGTGGTTAAGGTAAACATGTTATAAGTCAACATCGTACGGCCAGCCAGTCACACAACCAGTCGATCGGCATCCACTGGTCAAGGCACATTACGCGATACACGGACAGTATATTATCCAATTTCAACAAAATGAAGACCGCTTCCGTATTACTGATCGTGCTCCTCTCCTGTGTTTGTGTCAGCTATTGTACAGACCTCATCGTAGGCACTAGTTTCAACAATAGATTACTTTGGCAACAGAAGGCCGAATACAATTCCATACCGCTCAAGAAAAGGGTCAAAGAAGTATTCTACTCGGATCCAGGACAACAAATTATAAAGGTAAGCACACTGAATTAACTGCTCTAAGCGCTATTTTTTAAACTTTCTACATGCATAACTGTTTCTTAGACGAATCTGTGCTTTCGCTTCAACGACAAGTACACTAAGGAATTGGGAGTCAATTTCACTTTACAGAAATTTGTTAATGACGCTTATTTAAACTTAGCTGAAACAAAAAAATCGTATTCGTCAAAGTAACGCCTGAATCAATCAACTTTCAACATGTAATTTTTTCACGGAAGTAAAAAATGGTTCCATAATTATTAAAAAAAATATTACACAAGTTTACGCGGAAAGGGTGTACTTAGTTGGGTGGCTCATATTACTCATCATTATGAACAACTTTTACTATGGTCACCAATCCTGAAATCGTGAAAAAATATCAGCTGTTCCATACATTTTGTCGAATGTGAACGACCGTTTTCTATGGAACACTTGATATTTTTTTCGCGATTTCAGAGATGCTGTCATAGTAAAAGTTGTTTATAATTATGCGTACTATGAACCCCTTTCAGCTTAGTACACCGTTCCCACGTAACCCAGTATACGAAGAATTAAAAACCCAAACAATCATCATAATCAGCCTTTGATAACCCAGGCCTAATTTGATTATACCGCGGTCCTTTGTCAATTACCTCCATTCATATACTTATGAGCAATGTTCCATTCGCAATTATTGAAAACTTAACAATGAAAACCAACTATTTTCCATTCTATATTTCTCATTTATAATATTAGTAGGATATTAGTAGGCATTCCACATTAGTAGGTCCAACTTCAAGAAAGAGGTCAATCGGCGAATCCAACTCGGCTGGGCAGCGTTCGATAAACTTCGCAACGTCTTCTCGTCCAAAATACCTCAGTGCCTTAAGACGAAAGTCTTCGACCAGTGTGTGTTACCAGTGATGACATACGGCACTGAAACGTGGTCTCTCACTATGGGCCTCATAAGCAAGCTCAAAGTCGCACAACGAGCTATGGAGAGGGCTATGCTCGGAGTTTCTCTACGAGATCGAATCCGAAATGAGGAGATCCGTAGACGAACGAAAGTCACCGACACAGCCCACCGGATTAGCAAGTTGAAATGGCAGTGGGCAGTGCACATATCACGCAGAACAGATGGCCGATGAGGTCGAAAGGTTCTGGAATGGAGACCACGGACCGGTAAGCGCAGCGTAAGACGTCCACCCACAAGATGGACAGACGACCTAAAAGAGACCGCAGGGAAACGCTGGATGCAGGCCGCTTCCAACCGGCCCTTTTGGATATCGATGGGGGAGGCCTATGTCCAGCAGTGGACGTCCTACGGCTGAAATGATGATGATGATGATTAGTAGGCATTCTGATGTTAAACTAAATAAAACAGCTTTAACGATTTTCTCCCATTTTGATTGAAACGAAAAATTCGTCCTCTACTGTGATATTAAATGCTGCCTTCACTTACGCCAAAACAATAAATAATGTTGAATTACCCAACAAACACTTTCTCGCCTAAAATGAAGACTGCGCACAGCCTACAGAGGTCAGATAATCATAATGGAACGGTAGGTAAAGGTAATGTAAATCTGATAAAGTGAGAATAAATATAAAATCCATGAACCCTTTGTTTGTATTCAGTGAAAGGATTACAAATAGAACCTTGAAAAGGATTTTAAATGGTTTGCTTACATTTAGGTAGCTTCCCTCTATATCTCAGCTATTCTCTCCCGCACTTTATGAAGGTTATGCTAATAAGTAGGTAGTAAGAATACATTATCATTTTGGTTATTCTATTCCGTAGCTATTTGATGCGATTTTTAACTATTAGGATTGTAAGTTTTCAATTAAACTAAAGCCATTTAATCTATTTATATTATCTATTTAAAACTATTTATGCTGTTCGTTGGTAAACGCATCATTTGGGAACGGCTGCACCGATATTTTTTTCAAGTGTTCGTATTAGTTCGAAAAAGGCTGTTAGGAATATTTTTTTTAAAGTTGCCCTGAAAAATAGAAAATTTGGGAAAACTGAAAGTGCTTTCTTCGATGGGATTTTTGTTTAAACCATAACTCAAATAAATTTATTGAAATATGGACAGGACAACGTCTGTTGGGTCCGCCAAGTGTTAAATATACGACTATCTTCTACGAAAAACTTAGCGCGTAGGTACCTAAATCTACGACGACAAACCTAACGCTCTAGGTACCGGCCTCACCATAAAAAGTGATTTATTGCAATGAAATTTGACACTAGATAAATGAAAAATGCAGATTTTTAGTAATGCAGATACTTAGAAACGTTAATTGTGAACTATGCTTAAATTGGTTTTGTCTTGTTTTCGCGCGAAATAATTACCGTCAGCGAAAAGTTGCTTGAGCATTTTAAGCATTGTTTAACTTAAGTAACGTTTCTAAGTAAGGCCAATGATGTTAAGACAAAAAAGTGACGTTAGTAAGTTAGTGACGGCTTCTTTAAATGATAGTAAATTTTACGTTTATTAAAATATAAATTACTTTGTCTGTGACAATTTCCTCCAGCGAAAAGTTGACAGAACAGTTTTAAACATAATAATAGTTGAATCGTAAAAAAATATTGTTGATTCGTTTCAGTTGGTCAGGATATTTGGTTGGAGTGGTATGACCGATAATGACTTAACTAACTTTTATAGTAAGCTCGTATACTGTTTTTATTTTATTTCAATGGCTTTTCGAATAATATACTAATCACTTCTTTTCTTATTGGTGTCAAGTTAGTACGCACTTCTCTCCAAAGGTACCTAATAAAGTCTGCTGATTTACATTATCATACTCAATAATTTAGACCACCTAGTTTTTATAAACGCATTTTAGACTCTAAAATGTGTAGGTAACTTGATTTGTCAAGTTACACTTTTTAAAATAGGTAATAGGTAGGTACGTATAGGTAGCCCACTCTAAGTACCTACTCCTACTCCTACTTGTACTTATAAAAGCAATACAAAAGATAATATGGATCATATTTATTTACCATCGGAAGTCTTTCCTAAAGGGGATTTGTACCTACCGCTTCAAATTCCTTCTCGTAACTTCATTCCCGTTATCAACACGTATTGTTTTCACTCGGAGTAAAGACATCAAGTTTGACATGTGACGTAAAACTGTTTTCATCAAGGAAAGCTTTCCGCTGACATTGTTTCGTGTAATCAAAACACGATCTACTTTGTAGTATCTACCTACCTACATTAGATACTTACTAAGTCAAATTTATATTAGTCATAGAGCTTGTTACTCTTATGCAATGTAAGATCATTGCTATTATGAGTCAGAGTATGCAGTTAGTATCTAATACGGCTGCATATTGTACCCAGAGAAGCAATGAGTTACCAATTTAGTAATACCTATTTAATGGCCGCTTTCCTGCCAAAAGTGCATCTTACGCACACTTAAAAAAACAATGAGTCAAAATATGTATAATAAGCATCCTTTTTATATAATATATAGATAACGCAAATGGTTTACAGCAATTTCAACATAAATTAATAGGCATATACGAGTACTCATATTTGCAATGTTATTATAAAAGGAGATCGTAACCGTTTATTTATTGTGTGTTGGTGCGTGAATTATTATCTATCAAAATGTACGAAATATATATGATCACGACATAAAGCCCTTAAATTCTGACTATGCTATGCTATTCTGTGCGAGTGATTTAAAGTCAAATGTGTAGTAGCAAGTGGTTGTGAATAATAAATAGACAAAAGCGTGTAATGTGAGAACTAATCGTTACCTTGAGGCTTTATCGAATCGGGGAATACCGCGGTACGTCTTGATATGAAATTTAATTTGTTGCTTTTTCCTCCTTCTCATATCCTGAGGGGAAAACATTATCCGGTATCAAAACATTGAAGTCTGTCGCTGATTCGTCACACGCGTCTGTAAGAGATATATACCTACGCCAATAACTTCTCATCGTGTAGACATTACACCAGTGGACAAAGCACGAATATTCGATAAGTAAATTACGTATAGAATTCCATACAAATTTCAATTTCGAAATTCAAAATTTGAATGAAATTCGATATTTTACCTGTTGAATAATCGTATTTCACTCACGAATTTATTCGCAATGCAATCTATTCAGACCACTACCTGAGAAGCGTTACGAGCCCGTACTGAAAAACTATTCGGTCCGCTTGGTCCGCTTAGGTGATGTTTGCGACACGCTGGTATTTCATTAGTAGGTACATCATCGAGCGTTATTAATGTATTTTTTAACTTTAATTTATTTTGGGCCTTATACAATATTTTACATGGCAGTTCCATTGTATGTACTAATTTAGGAGACTGAAAATATTAACAAACAAACACAACAAAACACAGACAACAAACAAACAAACAAAGGGTCAATAGTCACTTGAGGTGACTCACATATTATCCGACGAGCTAATGTTATAACTTAAAGTGTTCGCCTGATACATGAAGTCTATAGGGTAGGAAGTCAATGAGCTGTGCCGACTAACCTTCACACCTACACAAACGAGAATAAATTAATTTACATGCAACACAATAGCTGATGTAGTTAACGAGACGATAAGCATACGTAACCATTGTGTGATTGAAATCGGTAATCACGATCATATTTGCAAGACATACTCGTCTCTTTTTGTTCGCTTCTAGCGAGTTTTTATAAAAAATATATTATGTACTAGCGGTCCGCCCCGGCTCCGCATTGGTATAGTTATATAGCCTATTAAAATAGCCTATATTAATCAGTACATTCAAATGGTGAAAGAATTTTAAAATCGGTCCAGTACTTTTTGAGCCAATTCGTTACAAACATACATACAAATTTTTCCTCTTTATAATATTGTATGTATGTATATATATATAGATATAGATTAGGAGACAGTTGATAAGGTCTCTATCTCTCTCTAATTTTTCTCTCTCTCTCTCTCTCTGAGTGTGTCTTAAATGAACGAAATATTTACATGAAGTGTTTTTTTTTTCAATTTTATAACTATAACAGGCTATATATAATATAGGCAGCATTTGTTTGATTTGTTAAAAATAGCAGGCTTAGTGAAAAGTATAATTAAATGTAATACGAGTACATAATTATACTAAATGTAATACTAGTGAAATTATTTAATGGAGTTCCGAGATATAAGCGTTTAAAGTATTTGTTGCATCATGAAGGGATGCTCTGTCCCTTTCCCGCAAAGTGTCAGTATGGTGGTTCATGTTGTTCATGTTGGTTCATAATCGACAAACTGTATGATACAACTAAAATGATTTTTCGTTATTTTAGGGTTTGTCACAGTTAGTTAGAAATATAATGACCTCCTTCCGGCTTAGTACCACCGTTCCGTGAAACTTTTAAATCATACACACATTTAAAAACGCTTGCATAACAATATTAGTCATAAACAAATCTTGGAAGTCAATTTTAACCTTTTTCTAATATATCGATTTGAAACTATAATCCGGATGATAATCCATTAATTCGTAATTATTCTAATTGAATTCTTTACTAAATCTATTTTAAATTATTATTTATAAAAATTTTATACAATTTTACTATTATTATAATGAATGAATTCAATGTAATTATAATAAGACAGAATCTATAGTTTACTGACATGTAACATAGGTGTTATTAATAAATATTTGTATTTGTATTTGTATAAATCTTTGGATAATACCTACAACAATTTGGTACTTTCGAGCGGATTTGATGATGCAGCCTGCAGGTGAATAGTTAAACTCTTCAATAAATACTAGTAAACCCTTGAGTTTGTTTTCATTTAGTTTGTTTTAACGACCAAACTAAGATTTCTACTATCTGCCTCTCGGCTCCATTGTCAGATCCTCATCATCTAGTCTAATAATCCCTCGAGTTTTAATTTGTTTTGTTTCCTTAAAGGAGATTTTCAGTATTTTTATCAATAATTATTCTTATTTGCAGGGTATCATAGCCCGTGATTTGGACCACACGGAGGCCATACCCAGCGTTACAGCGGGAGGTGTTGGATTCTCCTACGCCAACATCAGGATGAAGAGTGGCAGGGGATCCGGCTTGAACTACCAGATCGAAATCTACGTATAACAATTGTGAATAAGGAAAGGTGCTAGTAGTTCATAACAATCAAACCAAAAGCAAGCTACAATAGGCTAAAATTAGGTAATGTGTACGAAGGATTACGGAATTGTAATTTTGACTCAAAAATACCATTCATATTTAAAAACTTTGTTCACTGGTATACTATCTAAAGTCTCAAGAATACTCAATTTATCAGTGCCATACTAAAATGTCGTTACATACTCATAAAAAATATATTAATATACCTATTTATTAAATAAATAATACTGATATTTGATACCAAGTACCTTAGAATAACTACACAAAGAAACCAAGTACATTCGCAAAATTTAAACCATTCAAATGGTGTCATATATGGCTCCAAAAAAATAATTTTACTATCACAATTTTCGCGGTGAAATCGTACCACAACAAATCAGAAAAGCAGCATAAGAGTTATGGTGTGACATTCCACAGGTAATCCATTAATTTTCTTGCTTAAATCGTTTAAAATACCAATCGAAACGTAAGCTACAAAGCGAATTTGTAGTTTACGTTTTGAGAAGGCGTTGTTTGGAAGGTTCTCTGAGTAGTTATTCTAAGCCAAGTACGTTTTTTGTATGATTGGGTATGTTTTCTACATCGTGGCTACAATAGGCATTGACGTCAGTGACAGAAATCTGAAAACACTGAAAATAAGATTTTATCTAATGAAATAGGCTAGAATAAATCTTAATTCTGTATATATTTTCATTTATAAGCGAGATTAATATGAATTTTGATAATGAAAAAATTTAAAATACTGATATTAGCAAGACGCCATAGCCTCCGAGTGTTTCTGGCGCGTATCAAAAATTTGTATAAATTTAAATGAGGTAAATTTTTTACTACTAAACTTTACAAACAGTTAAACGTCGGGTTAGACGTAAATAGTGGAAGAACGTCTTTGTACGATTATTAAAAATGTATCTTCATGCCTATTTATAAATAGGGCATGTAGATACGATAAACAGTATTTTTTTTTTTGTATGTAAACCAGAAAAAAAAATTACGAACAGATAGAAAAAACTTACTATAAGCTAGTGCCACAGGTGGCGCAAAAGGCAACCATTGGGTGGAAAATAAGCACGAAGGTAACAATGTAGACGAGGGATTTAAAACGGTTGACCGTATGGTATAGAAATAGATAATATTTTATATAAACGCCATAAGTACAAAGTCATTCAAGCACCTTCACATTATACGAACAGTAATTAATTAAGAAATAAAAATAAAATAAATAATAATGAGAAATAAATTATAAGTAGCACATAGCACATAATGCAAAGGCAGCAAGAAACACTCACAATGACAGTAAATAGCCACCAATATGAAATAGATCCAAGTCCAAGCACCCTTCCAACAGAAACTGCCAGTTCTAAAATTGAGAAAGAGAAAAAGCCTTATAGCCTTGAAAATGTTAACGGGCTAGGATTATCTGATGGGAACCGATAGGGAATTGAATAAGCGTATGACTTTCACGGAAAAAGCATATTCGTAGAAGGTGATTTAATGTTTCGGCCTAATATAATAAGAAAAGAGTTGACTGCCTCATAAAACGAGTTTGAGAAGACTCGCATTTTTTTTTTACGTTCCTTGAGGTAGTATTCCACACCCCATGCTACCTCAAGGTTGATTGTTGAATCTTTTTAAATAGTATGTTGTGAATAAAATTGTTTATTGTGAGCAAGTGAGGATGCCAGCATTTTTACGAAAGCTAATAAGTTTAGCTATTTATTTATCTAAACATAAATTTCCTCATTATAAGCCAAGTGTAATATAATAACAGGCAAACCTCTTCGATTAATTGCCGGCATTGTGTTTGAATACACTCATACTTTATGCCATTGTCCGTTTTGTCATAAACACAATGGGCAGTGCAGTTGAGGAAAATGGGAGGAAACCGTTCAAAACACGCTCTGTGATGTCATTCAGAATGACCAAGAGACCTTAAAACAACAGGAAACGTTCATTAACATGTCAAGTGGCGGCGGTCGAGTACCGACCCAGTACCCATAAGTATCATCGCCATATATAGTTCATAGAATGTACTGGCACTTATAGCGCAGTAATTTTTTTCCACTTAAGGTTTTACTTCAAGCATTCTTGTATATTTAGTTAGAGTCAAGTAGGTATGATAAAAAAAACAAGTACCTGGTCGATTGTTTTAAGTTTTAGAAAATACCTTCAAATTAGTCAGTCAAAGTCAAGCAATGCTGATATTTTTTAATTTGCCGCGCTTTTTCATTCTCTAAATTCTCTAAAATCTAATGGTGACAAACGCAGTGCATTGTTGTGCAGGATTTAGAACTGTAGAAGTTTAAAAATTTATTTTGAGCACTGTCAGCGGGCAAAGTACGAAATCAATAATCAAGAAGAAATAATCACAATAGAAGCTCATAAATAACGAATCCCTTGTACAAGCTAAGCTACAAAGCCTTGCGAACATGGGTGTAAAGTTGCTATAGGGTTTTTAGTGTAAAAATGGGACCCTATTACTAAGCTTACGATGTCTATCTGTCTGTCTGTCTGTCCGTCCGTCTGTCTGTCCTACCTATTAACTGATCTATCTTTCGAACCGTAATAGATAGACAGTTGAAATTTTCACAGAATATGTAACGTTACGGTTAAATAATAAAAAAGTCAAAAATTAAAAACGAAAGGGGAGGTCCCCATACAACAAACGTATTTTTTTAACTTATTTTTGTATTAGCTCTAATGTAAAAACGATTATACGTACAAGCATCAAACTTGGCACGATTGTAGTACACACTCTAAAGTATAAATAATAGAAAAGTGCGAGTCGGTGACAAATTTCTGTTCATTACTAAGTTATTATACTCGAGCGCCTGTAGCAAACTGAGTAGCAAATTACTCCGACAAATTTTGGAAGGTGTTATAGTAACTGGTAATTCGGTTACTTGGACAACCTTATTGTATTTTGTGGCGGTACGGAACCCTCAGTGCGCGAGCCCGACTCGCACTTGGCCGGTTTATTTATAGCATAGGTTCATTTCGGAGAGTGTGCATCGGATCTGCTGCGTGCATCATTCCTGCATTTTTTTATCGGACGGCCAGGGCGGGCACGAAAAAGCGACACCGTTTCATAACTGACATTCCACAAACCCGTACGAAGCGCTTTCCACTTTTATTCTGCGAACTGCTATACTGTACAATACGCTGCCTGAATGGAGTGATCCCCTATAGTTACAAGGTGTCTTCAAGTCACGAGCTCGTGACTCGAGCCGGCTTTCTTTTAGGCAAAGCTTGCGACATTGTAGACCGCGTCATCGCTTAACATCAGACTAGATGTTTGTCAAGCGCAAGCCTATGTTTCAATCATCATTATCATCATTGACAGCTAATTCAGCCCACTGCAGGACATAAACCTCCTCCCTCTTTCCTCCTCTGTTTAACGCCAGCCTCGTTATGTTTGTTTCTATAAATAATAATAATACATATCGAAAGCCATATAAATTTTGAATTTCAAAGTATAAATTTGTATTGATTTCGATACGTAATTTACTTACCAAATATTTGTACTTTGCCCATGCACTGACTTTTCCCGAGCAAGAGGCTCGACTCGTGTTCGGTTGTAAAAAATTTACTTAAACCATTTAGAAACTTTCCATCAATTTGCTCTCCGGCACTCCATACTGTCTCCACATGGCAGTTAACTTGACCCTCAACCTTGATATCACCACGTTGTACTTTAGTAACTATGTGTATAGTAGGGTATTTGTACAATATCAATGTAATGTTTGGAATGCCAAATACCGGAGCGGATTCTGCGGTTAGATTACTAAGATCATAAGCTGAGATTATACGCTGTGCTAATATTGATTTGATATACATATTATACATACCTATTACCTATCGTCTTGAATGCTTTCTAAGTGAAAATTGCACACAACAATGTTTCTGCTGATTCGAGTGTGAACAACACGCTTTGCAATAAGCAAAGCGTGCTGTTTAGTTTTATTATAACTAGCATAATGTTTTAATTGTCAGCGGGACTTATTTCATAGTATTCTTATTTAGGTAAACTACTTTCGCTCGAAGCTTAGACGTTACAATGACTGTAGCCACGAGCTGACTGAAACCTGCGGGTAACTCCGGGGAGCAGTACGAGTGTGTTATTCTACTCTCATGAAAAAACGCAGGATTGTCACTACGAGACAATATTGACTGTATCGGTAGATGTCCTAGTACCTACGCCGCGGTATGTAAGTACCTACACTTACTTATAACGGGATTCCACGAATTTTAATTTGCAATGTTTTCTAATTGCCACTGCTTCAAAAACCATTCCTGAAAAGTAATGTCATTCAGTGGAGAGGGGTTCAGATCATGGATATCGATGCAGTGAGTCCTGCCTGCCTGATAGACAATTAAAATGTGTGTTCAATCACGGATATTTTTTTTACTACTAATACTGTAATACGTAAAAAAATTCATTTTCGTGGTTTTTAAGAACAGTTTTTAGGCTTCGACCAAAATAAAAGAATGGACGGGCCCAGAAGAAGCACATTTTTGAAGATTACAAAATTAGTGCTGGCGCTCACTTCGTTTCAGTTGGTCTCTAGCCGTAGGAAGTGCGACACAAAACTATTGTTACATGATAACGAAACATCTGACAAAATTATGCCTTCGTGTGCTTTGCCGAAGTGTAAATACACAACAAAAACCAACAACCAATTGTAACAAATTTTCTGTAGATGGTTATAATTAGGTGTTGAAGTAGATATTATGTCCGATGGTTTTGACTCGTTTTTACTGAGCAAGTTCAATGTTTATGACCGGTCTATAAATTTTATTTTGGTCGAAGTTTTTAGGCGCGGTTTATTATAGTAAACTACGCGGAATTGCTTCATCCCTGCACACCAAAGCAACACGTCTTGGCCCATATGTTAGGCAAATCACACAAACAAACATACACTCTCCTACACGTGTGAGACATTATAAAATTGCCTCAAACACTCACATCATCTCTAGGAAGTTATTGGTTTGAAAGTCCAATAACGGTAAACACAAATTGTTCCCTTAACTTTGTAATTAAGTGAGTTAAACTTAATTATGATTTGATTTAATTTTAATTTTACAATGCTGTTTTATTTAACATTGATTATCGTGCGCATATTATATAGTAATATAGGAAAAATTGTTACTGGTCATCAAGATCACCGGCAATGCCGAATTTGGAGTTAACTGCAGGGGAGTCAGTACAGGGTTACGCAGAAAGGGTGTACTAAGTCGAGAGTCTGATATGCTCATCATTATTGACAACTTTAACCATGGGATCATGGACCCTGAAATCGCAAAAAACGGTTGATCGTTTTCTAAAGAATAGCTGATATTTTTCCCTGATGTTTTTTCGGGTTAGTCCCATACTAAACGTTCTTTATAATGATGGATATTATGAACCCCTTTCGGCTTAGTACACACACCCTTTCCTCTAATAGACACAAATGGTAACTATTGTATATCTTACAAATGTAATAATGTAAACGAATTTCCAAAATAAACATTTACTTCACTTCACCCCACTTCACTTCGCGTCACTTCACTTTATTGTACACTTACTAGTATGGCAAAATAGTCCTAGTCGTGGTAATGACCTACAGGTAGGTAGGTATATTAGATAAATGAATATTTTATCAGTAAGCACATTAATTATGCATTAAAATTGCACAACATATTGCCTTGAGCCCAAGAGCGTTACAATGACTAAATTTAATAAAAATCCATAATAAAAGTAGGTACCATCTGTTGCCCGCGACACTTCGTAGGTACGAGATTTTGAAGTAAGGTACCACCCCCTTCCCCTTCCCCAATTTCGTAACTATCACCTTTCTTTCTTACAACTTTACTTTCTTTCTTATCTGGAAATTACATCTTCGTGGGTCAAGTATTTTCCGGGAGGCAGATGGCATAGCAAGAGAGCCCTATACCCAGCAGTGGGATTAGGAAGGCTGTGGATTATGATGATAATGATTTTCAAAATATAATTCACGATGATGAAATATTTTACGATAATTGAACATTTGTACGCTGTAACAAGCAAGGACATAAGATACTACTCCATTCGTACGACCATGTATGGTACTTTATATGTATGTACCTACCATGTTCTGACAAATAAATATTTTGAATTTGAATTGATATTATACCGATTATATTTTAAAAAGCAACTAAAGAAGCACGATTATTCGCTTCATTATTTTTTTTAACAAAAGAAATACCTATCACGTAACCTATAATACCTATATATAGCTTAAATATAATATATACCTAGCCTAGCTATATAATTAATGTGGGTAAGGCTAATTATCTCTAGACCGACGTCGTCATGGATATTTTGTCTAATAAATTAAGCGGACCCTTTATATAAGGCGGGCAGTTTTCGGGATTTTGGCAAGAGGCGATAATGGGATACCTGTCATCATATGGCCGAAATTTATGCCTTATTACCTGTTGAATGTGCTAGCTAACACACATGGGTTCTAAACGCAGATCCCCAAATTCTGCTAACTTTGTGCCGGCTATTAATAATGCAGCTCTACGGGCCTAAAATGATTCCAACTTACAGCTATTTTGCGACTAATTATTTTGAAACTATAAAAAGAACTATAAAAATATAATAGTACCTACTAGTTTGCCCAGAACTGTGACGTAGCGATCACAGGTAGCGACTCATAATATCTTTACGGCCCTTAAACCATCATAAAGAGCGATGGTGGCAGTTTTTTCTTGATCTTTAACCCTTTATATTATGTCTAATAGTTTATTTCATCGCCAGTCTGATCGTTCAACGTGATGCACCAATTGTAGACTCCCAAATACGGTTGTAAATCTTTAACACGGATCACCTTAAAGATACTACGCATACCTAAACATATTTAAATTAATAAGGTTCTTTTGTGATATACAATTCAGGTATACATAGAGCGATGGTGGCCGATCGGTAGCATGTGCGCTTTACAATCTGACAGCACAGCATTCGGTCCGGTCACATTCCACTCAACAAATTCCTACATTTGATAGGCAAATCCGACTCACCAAACTGCACCGAGTGTGGGGTAGTCGAAGACGTATGTCATGTTATGATGGAGTGTGTCCGGACAGAGGCTGAAAGGTTCGACTTCAACCAGAATACCAACCTTAATTTTAATGACGTTGGGTGGTGTAACAGCGTGCTGGCTGATCCCTTATCGGAGGAGTGCAGAATACTGTGCAAAATCGTGACGTTAAGTATTAGAAGAAGGATTTAGTTTTAAGGATGTGCCAATGAGGGTGGCATGGTCATGTCTGACCAAACCCTCTTTAAAAATAAAGATTTAAAAAAAAAAAAAAAAAAAAAAAAAAAAATCTGACAGCACGCGGTTCGATCCTCGGCTCTGCACCAATGACTTATTTAGCACTTAATTAAATTATGTGCAATAGTTTTGATACCATCGCTCAAAAACGGTGAAGGAAAACATCGTAAGGAAGCCGGTATGTCCAAGAACCTCAAAAATTTCAGACATGTGCCATTCAGTAACATGCACTAGGCCAGCATGATGGAGCCTATATCCTCTCTCTTAGAGAAGGCCTGTGTCCCAGCAGTGAGAACATTAAATGCTGATAATGAATACTTAAATCGATTTTGCACATATTGAACTTAAAAATTGTATTAGCATAAACCACTATAACATTTAGTAAATCAAAAATTCGCAAATTATCCTCAACAAAAATACATACAAACATCGATTTGTATACTCTGAGACCTTCGATTCGGTCAACGATAGCTATAGGCTTACTAAAATTGTATTATCTTTAGATAATATCTTTGAGATTTACTACAACGTAATACGATTTACCAACAAATGAAAAACACACACTACGAATCCTAAACGGTATATACCCATCTACAGAATACAAACAGGTAATAAGTACATAGCTATTGTTTAAACTTTAAAGTAGCTTTCAACGACATTACGACTATGTACTCTGAACTACGAATCGCTGCAGGTAAGTAGGTACAATCCAACGCCTGAAAGAGTTTAAAGAGCTTGGATAAAATCTGACTAGACATACCAAACCGGCTCAATGGTTATTTGTTTGTTTGTTTCTCATACTAGAAGCTTCCAGTAATTAAAATGGAGCTATATTTTGTATTTTGCAACGCCATATTTACTTAGAATATGTTTAGCACATTGCTACAACTTCCCTTCAGTTGCATTTGACGCTTGCAATGTATGGGTTCAGCTTGCGTGTAATTTCCGGCGACTGGAAATTACTAATCTTAATGAAGCTGGCAAACTACAGTTGGAATAATATTTAAGGCAATTTTAAGTACAAGCTTAGCTTACCTCAATATTTAATTTATAAGGTAAGTATCAAGTTTTTGTGTGTGTGTTTATCCCCACTTAACGCCATAATGCCTGAACGGATAGGATTTTAATTTGCAAGGAGGTCGTTTATTACCTGGATTAGTAGGTATATAGACGTTTTATCCCAGAAAACTTTGCTTGCGGTTTTTGTAGAATGGCGGGTAAAACCGCAGAGCGCAGCTAGTAGGTATGTATATTTTATTTATATTACACAGGAATTACTCACGTAAGAATCAACCGGTCACCCCGACTAGTGTGTATAATGTTTACTATCTTTTTTATCCAAGTCAATTGAGATGCATAGCAATGTACATAGCTTGTGAATTGTCATAATTCTAACAGATAATATTAAACTACAACACAATTTTCAAAGAACATCAACAAACTAAATTACGAGTTTGGTATTACCGCGGTTTTACACAGTCATAGCGTCTAAGTAAATATGTAAAATAAGACTTTATATAAACATAACCCGGCCATTATAGCCATTGTACGCATTACCCATTCGTTACCCGTGCTACTATTTATCCAGTAGTAACACGGGTAATATATTTGTGTACAAAATGCTTTAATTTAGCGCTACTGATAAACAAATGCATACACTAATAACATCCTACCTACTGAACTTCTTTCAAAACCGTTTATATATTGTTCGTTACAAATCTTACAAATAAGACATCCTTCAAGGCGCCAACTGCTCCTAAGCACGGGACTTGCGTCTCTCGAAAGATGCCGTAAGCTACAATTTATGAGGCAATTCATCAGACTGTAAGAGCTCCTAAAGCCTTATTCCATACCTGCTGAATAGGGGCCAGCCTGACATAATATTAGAGAATGTATCGGCAAGCGGCTGACCTCAGCTGTGAACACTTCTACATCCTACTTATAAAGTTTATAGAAAACTAGCTTGACCGTAGCGGCTTTGCTCGCGTAGATTGCTGAGGTGCAATTTTTTTAAAGCTAAATGTAGGTATTAAAAAACACATATTCACAAAATCAAAGATACAGATGTAGCTAACCAAGGGTGGGTTCAAATATTTCATAATACATTTAGCTTTAAAAAATAAATATAATAGTTGTAGTATAATAGTAACGATTAGAACGTAGTATAGTAAGTACGATACGTACATACTTACATACTATACTACGTATGAAATCTTTGGGTGGGTTAGCTACATCTGTATATTTTGATTAACAAATAACGATAAGGTTTGCTTCGAATGATCTCATAATACGATTTGTGGTATTTCTATAAACAATTGTTCGTGGTATTATTTACCCCAGAGTCCTAGATTTATTCTGATTAAAATAAAAAAATATGTTTGGTTGATTGCTGATAGAATATCCATTAAAAATCACACAAGCGTATTTTTCTTATTGGAAATGAACTATTTAAATATTTACCTCAGACCAAAGATTTTCTTGTTTAAGATAATAATACCTGTATATATATAGTATTTCATTAATTTTAAAACACTTAGGTTATCTTTACGACTAATAATTTCCCAGCATCCCTTATGGTCTTTTTTCTTTAAATTTTTGTGTTT
This sequence comes from Agriopis aurantiaria, assembly GCA_914767915.1. Taxonomy (NCBI): domain Eukaryota; kingdom Metazoa; phylum Arthropoda; class Insecta; order Lepidoptera; family Geometridae; genus Agriopis; species Agriopis aurantiaria. The sequence goes on from OU611988.1 coordinate 11,451,466, forward strand.
TCTCGGCTGGAATAAACTGTAACTCGAAGCTAGCTAATTAAATTTTAATATATTCTCGCGATAAATCACTATTAAATCTTGATATTTAATCTTTTCGACATTAATCAACGTATAACTTTAATATAAAAAAAAATTAAAAGCCGTATTACAAAATACAATCGTTCAATTTAGGTATATATATATTTTCGGACACAATAAAGCCGTAATTGTCAAGACGAATACAAAACAAGTAAACAATAATATTACAATATACAATTTTATTGTATATTTTATGTCAGTAAATTAAAATCTCTCAAACTCGCTCCTACTGTCTTATTAATAAAAATCGCCTAATCCTACTTTAATCCGAACTTACACTTGGACTAGTTAATTCCAGATTAGCCAAGTATTAACTTCATCTTTACAACGTTATTAATAAGCATGGAGTAAGCTCAGACTAACAAAGCATTCCTTACACCCGGATTAACGCGTAAACTATGGCAACCCACTCTATTAAAAAGTAAAAAGAACAAGTAAGTGAATGAACCAACTCAACGTTTTTTGACAGTGACAACAATGATTAGGATGACTGTACTGACAGTTTTTAGTTTATTTTTGACTTTGACAACTCATGTGTCATTTTGTGTTGTGATACTTGTAATTTGTTTACGACTTTTCGTTCGGTTTCAACAACTTTGTTGCAAGATTATAATCATATCGATTATTATTTCAAATCTAAGGTTTTATTGAATAATCTAAGGTTTTTTGTGATATTGATGGCTGACTCATTCCGCTTATATCATCTTGAATCTGTTGAAATCAAAAATTGAAATTAGACTACCTGTTACATTGTAAAATTTTACATTGCGAATTATCGGAGTGTTGTTTTCACCCTCATTTATTTCTTCTATCAGCCTCAAATCATCTGTATAATAGTCTCTATCCATTGTTCCTTTTTTCCACTTCTACAATTAATATAACAATAACAATCTAAACTATAACCAACCACCAAACAGACAAATCTAATAATACCACGCGAGAACAACAAAACAGCGGCTTGCTACCAAAGCACGGAACCCTATTACTCCTAGCCTACCAAAGAGCCTGATAGAACTACAAAATGTCAAATTATGCCTACTACTCTGTGCTACTACTCTGTGCTACTACTCTGTGCTACTACTCTGTGCTACTACTCTGTGCTACTACTCTGTGCTACTACTCTACCCTTAATCGGTCGCTAAACAAGGTAGCTTCAAGGTTTAACTTTAATTCCGAGAGTAAATTCGGATTAGCTTAGTCATTCCTTACTCCATGTTTATTAATATTGAAATTGGTTAATACTGTCTTAATACTTGGAGTAAAGTTACTCTTGTTCTAGTCTATGTTTATTAATAAGGCAGCTAGAGTTTTACCTGAAACTACTTTTGTAAATTGGAAGTAAAAAGTTGATATGTTGAGTTTTTCCAAAGTTTGAAGCCATTCGTTTCAATAAAAAAATACGCATCTATTTATATCAGAAATTTCATTTTCTCTAGTTATTTCTATTTGATAGAATCAGAACGCCGAAAATCCAGTTTTCATTGCTTTTAGTCAAAAAAAGAAGGCTTGATTTTTTAAATTAAAATTCATGTTTTTGCTCTCGTGAAAAGTAACGTTTTGTCTGTTGTGCCTTTAGAAATTTCCACAGTCAATATTTTACTTACTTACTTGGACCGGTATGTCGCAGCTTGTAATGTGACAAAAACATTGAATATTTTACAAGCCGGGAACAGTACAGCTTGATCTATTTATAATGGTTGTTGTGAATATCTCAAATCTTTTACTCGTTTAGAGTCGCATGCCTTCTTTCTTCCGTTCTCTGTTGGCGTCAAACAGAATTTGTTTGCGAAAATAAACAGAACCGTTTCGCGAAAAGGTAAGTAAGGATACATTGTGTACCTACCTACATACATACCGTTACACCTGTATACATATCGTTACATCTAAAATAAAAAAATCTCAAATGCAGATCATGCATTATAAATAAAAAAACATCACACTCGAAATTAAATTTTAATACACAATCTAACATTATTACGCTAAATTTACCACTGACAAAGAATCCCATATATAATAAATTGAGTCAGTTGTAATGTGTGTTTAGAAATGTCTCGTAATTTATAAACACACTTTCGCATTTATAAAATAATTGTATTATTAATGGAATTAATGAAAAAAATTGTGGAATGTAAAAAATTAAAGGCATTTTCGCAGAAAATGGACCCACCCGTCTTGAAATTATTATGTGGTGGGTAATATTAGCTTCACTCTGATAAGTATTCCAAAATTTAGTTTTTAATTGAATGAAAGTCGATATATTATTATAATAGAAACCATTATAACCAAGATTTTTGTTATCACATAATATTTTTCTGTTCAGTTGAGCAGTTTATAAGATACGGACGCGACTGGCCTGGAAACCCCAAGAATACAACTCCTAAGTAATAACAGTTATTATTTACTTCCAAATGTAAATGATTTTGAACTTATTTAGACGTGACGTGATTTAGACGTGATTACTTGAAATCTACGTAAAAGTCCATATATTTGTATATATTATATAGGTATGGTGAGAAGTTTTCACGCTAATATTATAAAGACGTATAGTTTGTAACTTATGTATGTTTGTAGGAAGTAATGCTTGCAACTCTACTGTACCGATTATGAAAATTCTTACACTTATAGAAAGCTAAACAATCTCTGGCATAGGTTATGTGTGAAACAGAGCAAAGTAGTTTATACAAATAACCACAGTTATAACTTGACGTTTAGCATCTTAACTTACTATAGTAAGTCCGCTTTGCCTATACGCAATTTACTCGTTCCAGTACAAGGGTTGATTTATTCAGAAAGACATGACAAGGATTTTAGTGAAAAAAAGTCATAATCGAATTTAATGACTCTATTAAACAGTTTACAAATAAGAATATCAATCAAATTGTTATCCAAAACAAAAGTTTTGCGGACTACCCTCGAAAGTGTAGCTTTATGTTAGTTCTTACAATGGGTGGCGGCAAATAACTGAAGCTTACAATCAGCTCTGTATCAAACGAGCAGTCCCACACCAGTTCGGCGTCGGGAAAGTTTATTTCTGTAAGTACATTAAGCTATACAAGCTTTCGACTTACCCGCCGCGCCGGACCGTTACTTAAAATTGCATCGTTTTGTTACGGGCTAAGTAAAGTAAGTACAGTGCTTAGTGGTACTGGTATTTGGACTGAGCTGAGGAAGTTAAATGAAGTTCAGTGTAATTACTCTCGGAGAGGCGGTTAACTCGGCTTTCAGTTATGGTGACAGCCGCCGCGCCGACTCGCGTTCTAATTGGGACCAATATTAATAATGAAACGGGACCTTTTACAGCCGGAACGGGGAACACATATCTTGTGGAAGCTGATATTGAACTGGATGGGAGGCAAAACCGAGGCTGTGGCGTCGGGCATTTGTAGCGCACGTTTTCTGTGACTTATAACTGCTTGATTATCGCATTAGTTTTATTTTGTTCTTAATTAATCTTCGTAAATAGCTTTTACTAGTTTTTATTACAGACCATTAATTGTTGTTCTTGGTTTAAATTAAACAAAATAAGTAATCAACATCGCAGTGACATTTCATTTAAATTTGAGATTAACGAAAAGCGAAATCAAATGACAATTAAGTACAAAGGTAATTATTTCTTAGGTTGTTTGCGATTATTAAACATTAAACGCCTGAAAGTTCATCCATCACATATCATAGATCGGTAGAAATCGCACACGGTGCGTTTTACGCAATCTTTTTTGCCTCACACCTGCAACTTGTAGAATGAGCTCCATCCTGCGGCATTTCCGAGTAACTATAACATAGGGTTCTTCAAAGGGGCTGTTAATAGAGTCTTTAAAGCTCGGCAACGTATCTGTGATGCACCTGGTGCTGCAGGTATCCATAGGCAATAGTGATCGCTTACCATCAGGCGGCACGTTAGCTTGTTTGCCACCTACGGCTTAAAAAAAATAATTAAATAAAACTTAAAATTAAATAAACATTTACATTTTAATACAGATAATGGTTACCAAGTACCACCTACTTGGGATCCAGTCATGAAACCTCAAACCCGACGCAGAACTGGAAGGCCTCTGGACATCGTGAATGACTAAGTACCTACTGCAACATAGGGAATGTTATAATTATAATTTATTGGTGTAAATACTTGCAATTTCTAAAACTTCTATGGACATCCGTCATCTAATCCACATGTGACAAAAGACACTGTTTTTTTTTCGAAACGTCAGGTATTATAATAATGTAAAATACACGCGGTAAACCCCGATAAAAGTGTTTTGTTACAAAGTAAATAGTTACGTAAGGATCTTGAAACTTACTTATAATGAACAAGAAGACAAAACGCTACCCTATTAAACTAGCGTGTTATCTGTTTAAACTATCAATATCCACTAACAAGGCGCAGAAGAGGACTCCAATTCCAATCCAGTATATGTAGGAACGCGTTCCTCATACAATAAAGTGATAAAAGTTTCCCAAGCTTCAACTTCCATAATTTTCAACTCAAACAGAAGCCCAAAAACGTACAGTTGAGCTAACGTAAGATAATTTCATTGTTTGAATTTACGCCTACAGCTATTATTCGGAAACTTGTGGGACGGAATGTATTAGTATCGTTTATTGGTAGGCTTATCTCCTACGAAATAAATAAATAAATATTCGAGACATTTTTGCACACACGGTCACCTGACCCCAAACTAAGGAAACCTTATACTATGGCTGCCAGAGACTGATATACATGCATCTATATTTTTAAATGCATTAATACTTAAATAGATACTAACACCCAGATAATAATATATAACAAAAACAAATGTTCGTCACATGTCCTAGGTGGGAATCGAACCCACGCCCCGAAGCGCAGAAGGCAGGTTTACTACCAACTGGGCCACCGGGGCAGTCAAATAATAGTCATCATCATTTCAGCCATAGGACGTCCACTGCTGGACATAGGCTTCTCCCATCGATCTCCAAAAGGGCCGGTTGAAAGCGGCCTGCATCCAGCGTTTCCCTGCGGTCTCTTTTGCGGTTGTCTGTCCATCTTGTGGGTGTACGTCCTAAGCTGCGCTTACCGGTCCGTGGTTAGAGACCATAGAGAATCCTGGAATAGAGTTCCAGAACCTATAATAGCACCTATCACAAAGTTACTATTATTTTAAACTGACGTAGTTAACAGGGTTAACCACAAGACCACAACTTAACCACAGGCTCATTGGCACATCATACTTAACAAGTTTGTTCCATAACTCATAATTATACGTATTTTTATGCAAACAACTAATTATTTAACGTTAAAAAAAACTAAGAAGGCAAATTTATAGGATTTTCATTCAAGGAATTCATTCACATGCTTCAGGGGTTGCAAAAATAAAGGGGCGCGAGGTTACATTTCAGGGCGAACAAAACAACTAAGTAGTCATAATACAAACTAATCAAAGGGACTTGATAGAAAATAATTTTGACTAGTATCGTACCGTTTGTATCAGCACCATTTAAGCAACAGCAGAGGCGGCGTAAAGCATATGGGCCATCGCCTACGGCCTCGCAGCTCGAAATCATAGACCGCATCATCGCGGAGATGGCGATCAAGCGCAAGTCCATTAAAAAAAAGTCCAAATATGAGTAAAGTTACACTACCAAGAAGAACAAATAGGGTCGTAACGTCACAGTTGAGGCGAACTAGTTTTTTTTCAATTCAATTCAATCAATTTATTTCAGAAAACAATTCCATATATATACAAAATGAGAAAAATTAGAATTATTATTACATACACATAACATAAAAAGTTAGTAGTTTATTTTTAATCCCCATAACCGGCTTACCCTGAAACACGCCCGCGCCTGTTGAATTGCAATAGCAATACAATACAACAATAGCTTACATTAATAACCATGGTTGCACGAGCGAGCTCAGATAATATTGTGAGCCACTAAACTGAATGTGCATGCTATGTGCATTGTGCATAGCTACGCACGTACAGCGTGTCTAGCAATTACGTATTTGAATGTAACATGCGACAATCAGCTTGCTGAAATGTCCAGATTGCTCAAAGATCTTAGAGTAACAACTGACACGATATAATAAATTATGCAAAGTTTTCATACTACTAAACTATGTTTACTCAAAAATGCTTGTAATGTTGACATTATTTTGACAACCTTCTTTGGGCTAAGTCGACCTTACCGTGCTACTCGAAAAGGCGCCAGCAAAGTTGTATGGAGTTTCATTGCTGGCGTGTTTTTTAGCGGCCAGCAATTTCCTTTAAAAATCGAATTGTCGAGTATTGTTTCAAAAATAGTTCAGTGCAAAAAGATTTTATTCAGAATTTGGCTATATTATAGATAGTACACAAAAACAAATGCGCGGGAAAGAGACAAAACCGCGGCGCTGTGCACTTTTCTTCAATTGTATTTCCCATCAATTTATTTTTGTGATCCCTATTTAAAATAAAATTGTAAGGATGAATTCTGCGAACACATTGAATTGCATTCCCAATTCCCAATGTGTTTAACACCCCCCGGACGTACAAAAGTAAGCGAAATTAGTGATTAAAAAAGTATTTCCCTGGAAAGACGGTCCCGAATTTTAGTAATAATAATCTTTGGTCCAAAATTTTAACAATTGTTACTTTGAATAAAAAATTACTCGCATTTTTTGAGTAAAGCACTATACAAGCCTTGATCCGCAATAACTGCTGGCCACGATATGATGACCTAGAGATAAGAGGTAAGATAGAGAGATAAGATAGCTTGGTCATCATTGCAGCCCTTGCTGACCGTGCTATAAAAGCCTCGACCTTCGGTCTCGGCCTTTATTTTAGCTTGTCTATCAACGGATGTAATGCTGACCGCGCTGTGAAGGCCTGGACCTGCGCTACGCTGGGCTTTCTGCCATCATCATCGCTGCCAGCAACGTACTCATTACAGACCGCGGCAGTAATGTACTAATACTAGTTTCCTTTGTAGATCTTACGACCTCTACTTATATCTTTACAACCCTTGACTTATTTTAAGGTTGACTTATTTTATTGGCTAAAAACGCCAAAACATACTTAGAGAAAACTTAAGGGTGATGATATATAGGGAGAGTACATCTATAAATATTGTGGTTTTTTTTTTACTTCAAGTTTAAGTCAGACCTATCTAGAGTTACCATCCGTCCGGATCTGTCCGAACATGTTTGGACTTTTAGACCTTTGTCCAGCTTTTTTAGCTTGGGCGATGTAGTACGAGTAAATCTTGATTGATATCTCCATAGAAACTTTTTTTTTTTTTAATTATCTACTTACCTACTTTTATTGAAATATCCGGCTCTGACTGGACTTTTAAAATTTTGATATGGTAACTTACTTAAAATTTATAAAAATTAGATACTTCCAAAACTCCAAAGGAGCCTCTTGTAAAGGCTCCACCACTTTACAGGGGTATGAGTTTGACTTGACCGTGACTTACTTTGCTTGACTCTGACTGTGACTTTTTTGACGCTATTAATAATATGTAAACTGTCTAATATTACGACTAAAGGACATTGAATCAACGGTCATAATTTTTTTTACAAAAAAAATAAGTTATAAAATTACGTTACATAATCCAGGGAATTATAATGCAACTAGGTAGGTTAAAAATGTATTTGCAAAAACTATTTGCTCAAATTCGAGAAGATTGGATCATTTACGCATGTTATCGTCAAACAAACATTTACAAAGGTCAATTTGTTCCGCAGACTCTGAAACCTTCGATTTGCTTGATCAACTGAACTGGTCGCGCCCTGCTGTTTTGCCCATGATTTTAAATATTTACTTTGCGCGCGTGTGTATGTGTGTGTGTGACCAAATTTGCACCGTCCTTTCGCACTCTACTTTTTTGCCAAATTGAATCAATATCGTTTCAGCCATACGGCTGTAACAACTTTTACGACTTTCTAGTAGGTATGACAGAGAGGCGTTCTTATTTTCGTATTTATTACTAGCTAAATGCCCGCGACTTTACACGGCCTTCGGCTCGTCAATACGTATATAGATAGGTATAATCTTCAAGAATCCCTTCTTAGTGCTCACCTAACATAGGAAATCAATTGTAAAAAAATGCATGCTTCTAGACCCAGCAGTTTAGGCTGTGTTGATTGTCAATGAGTTAGGAATCTCAGCATGAATGAACAGTGTGTAAAGAGTGAAGTGTGTAAATTGTGTGAGATCTGTGTCATGAATTGTGAAAACTGTGTGAAGGTTACAATATTACCGACCCAATTTATCTGGCAATCTAAACTAAAATTATTTTCAAAGTCTTGTTTTTAACCGACTTCAAAAGAGGAAAGGGTTCCCAATTCCGTTTTTTTTTTAATGTTTGCTACCTCAAAGCTCCGTGATTTATGAACCGATTTGAAAAATTATTTTCTTCATTGAAAGTACAATACAATACAACTTTATTACACACCGAAAATACAAATGAAACTTAAACTAACATAAAAAACAAATAAATGGCAGTATAATAGGCGGCCTTATCGCCTAAAGCGATTTCTTCCAGGCAACCTTTGGCAAAGTATTGGCATATTTTCATATTGGTTCCATATAATTTCATCAAAATCGGTTTAGTAGTTTTTCTTATAAATCAAAATAAGTGAAATAGCGTATTTTACTAATTTTGAGAAGGATTTTTAAATTGATAATTATTAACAGCTTGGTTCTCAATTAAATTAGGCCGCTTGAATATTTTTCTGAACATTTGTCTACCCTGATAATCAAAACGTACCACACAGTTCGGGACTTCTAGCAGCCCTATATTTGTTAGCTTGTAACAATCTCCTGTTCAAGCGTTCAGCATAATGCAATCTATTTAAATGCAGAGAACCTAGAGCGCGCGTTGGGACTAAAAGGATCTAAAGTAAGTATTATTGCTAAATTAATTCAGAACACACTTGTACTTAGAATAGGTGGATAATGAGAAGTCTCGATTGGTAGAAATAGTCGTCTGGAGGAAACTTTGCTCTTTTTACATGGCTACCCAAAAAGAGGAGTATTATGTTTTAGGGTTCATGAATGCATGTGGGTTTCTTAATTCCACAATAGCCGCTGAATGACTGGACCGTTTTTAATGTATCGTTTTATTGCTTGCCATCATCGCAGTACCCCATAGTGACATAATATAGGTCTAATTATATAAATAAACTTTAATAATATAAAAAATACTTTTTTAAAACAAGCTTTTTGGTATTCTTCCCAGCAAACCCTTTAATTTTATACCCATATCATGATGTTGACCCGGGTATGTCCTAAAACTGCGACCAGAACCACCGGAGGATGGGCAGCAGCGTCCTATTAGTACACGGTGAACGTACTGCGATCCCCAAGCCGCCTGCCAAGCGTGGGTATTATGGCAACACCCCTCTCTACGAGGGAGGCCTTTGTTCAGCAGTGGACGTTTACAGGCTGATGATGATGATGTAGATAAGAACATTTGTTCGCCATATTGAATATATCATCTAGGACCAAAATACTTCCAAAATACAAGTATTTTGGTCCTTGATGATGTGTCCCGGCTTCGCTTATCACCAGGTTGATCCTATTTAGCCAGAGACACCCAGTTACAAGGGAAAGTAACCATGCAGGTCCTACCTATCCTAGGGGTCTGGTACTAGCTTTGAAACGGGACAGTTGTGAAGAAAAAGTTAAAAACTGATCAATTAACTGCTGAAGCCACCTTACTGCTCCATGGCCGCTAAAATAGAGGCTCTACCCAGTGACCACGGGCACTACACAGTGTTCTGTAATTTCTTCTGCACGGTGATTGCATTCAATGCGTCATACGTAATACAAAGCCTTGGGATGCAGCGGATAAATCTGCTGCAAGCGATTACACTGTCAGTATTTAGAAGCTGTAAAGTCTTCAAATATAGTGTTTATTGTAGGTTCGGTTGTGATTCCGGCGGCATACGGCGCGGACGGCGCGGGAGACGCGGGCACGGACGCCGCCGTGTTTGGCCGCCGAGTGTGCAAACTCCTGGCGCATTTGCAATTCGTTTGCGGACTACGAAATACTCTGCACCCGACCAAGTCTTTTGTGTAACCGGATTTCTCGGCTAACGACCTAGATTCTGCATATTTATGTAGTTTGGTCACACACTTTTTCGTGTCTGTAAATGTCTGCTGCTGAATTTGTGATGTCTATGAAAATGCGAGCGCTGTGTAAAACGTGATGGGTTCATTATTAAATGTAATAATTTAGGTATAGACAGATTCATAATGTTCTTTCAGTTTTCTGCATTAGCCAGTTATGTCAAACAATATTATGTTTATTTTGGTGAGGTTACTTTGCCCTACTTATTTATTTCGTGGTTTGCCACTTCAGTTTGTAGGAAAGTTGAGGAAAATAAATCAAAGTTACTAAACAAATGAACGTCAAAGCACCAAAGAAAATGAATTTTCTGTGGTGTGCACGCGTATAAGGTTGTGAAACGGGCGAAAAGATCGGCAAACCAGCTTAGAAAATAATGTACCTACATAATTTTTACACCGAAGGCAACACGAGAGAATCCAAGATTAACAATTGCCCTAAGCCGGGGAACGAGAAAATTAACTTTTAAATGTAAATTTTACGAGGAAGTCATAACGTGAAAGCTGCCGCGGTTAGCTCTGATTTATTGCACTTGGAATTGAAAGTGTTAAAGGAGTTGCAATCTGAAAAAAGTTTTAATAGGTAACCTCTTTAAAGAAATATAAATCATGATTATAGAGCGAATTTAACTTTCGCAAAGTTGTAGAACATTAGGCTCATCTTCTGGAGTGCCTATTTAATGATGACAATTACTGTTAATCACAAAAGTATTAATGCGCTGCAAAGTGCCCAGACGCTGGATAATTAGGACTATTAACTAGCCTTACTTTTGCAAACTTAAAGAATTTCTTTCAGCGTTTACTTGTAGTTAATAAATGTGTTGTTCATATCAGCCTCAGTGGAATCTATGTATTATACGGGTATTAAGGTGATACACATATTTTACTCAAAATGCCAAATTTACAGATAACTACCTTATACTTAAAGACTATAGAAAGACCCGGGGAACCTCGTCCACTGCTATAACCACGACCTTAATATACTTACGACTGCATAAATCGAACTAAAATTATTGAAAGTTCACTTAAAATGTTAAAAAAATTGTTTCAACTGTTATTGTACAACATTAATTTTCGTTCAGATAATGTTGCTATATTTATTCATATAAATATTTTACAACCAAGAATTTTCCAAATCGGTTTATTAATGACGGAATTCTGAGAAAAAAATACTGAGAATTCCTTCCTTTTTTGAAGACGGCAAAAAAGGTTATGAGTTAAAAAGTAAAAAATTACCTACGTTGTATTGTAAATAAAAATAATTTTGCGTTGTTGTAGAAGTAAATAAACTATTCTTAATTTTATTTATCCCTGCTAAATTATTAAATTTAAATCTAAAAAAAAAAAGGTTTTAACCTAAGAATAAATAAATTTAATCAGCAAATTTTACCTTACCGTAAAGGTATGTGAACTCGTAATCGGAGTCTAAATTTATTTCGGAAGAGGGCAATCGACAACGTAACTCTTTAGATGGCAAAGTTAGATGGAATAAATCTCTTAAGCGTTGACGAATGGCGCAAAGTAACGAATGTGTACAATCAAAACTTGGCTGAGATTCATTGCCACAAATTGAACAAAAATATGAAGCCAAAGAATCTGAGAACGGATATGGCTGAGAGCGGGCGCTGTAACTTTCTAAACTTTTTCATTTCCGCCTCTAAAATTATAAAACGCGGAGAAGTTTTGAGCATAAACTATCGGCTTGAAACATAGTCGTGCATTTGTGATAATCATGGACATCAAAAAGAAATAACTCAATTTGACCATGTTGTTTTGGTGTTTTTATTTTTATTTGCGATGCGATATTTCGATTTTTTCGTCTATTACTGTTTTTTTCACCGAATTTTCAAATTTTTCGGGCAAATTTTTCTTCTAAAGCAGTCCGAACAACACAAAACAAAAAAATCAAATCAGTCAAGACATTTTTGAGTTTTAACGAGATTAACGAACAGCGATAGATTATGGGGTTGTGTTTGACCGCCACCTCACTTGTTGTTAAGCGATGATAATCTACGATGTATCTATGCTTGCCTAGTAGAAACTCGCAACTTGAAGGGTGTCTTCAAGTCACGAGTAAATCGGTAGTTGTACCTATCTGGGAACACCCAGTCAGGCAGCGCTTCTACAGTCTAGCGGTACGCACAATAAAAAAAGGAATCAAAGCGCTACATACGAATTCTCGGAATATCAACCATGAAACGGTGTTGCTTTTTCGTGCCCGCCCTGGCCGTCCGATATAAAATAGAAGGAGGGAATTAGATCATTTATAATTATTAGTGTAATATGTAAGTAAAGCGTACCGCCATATAGCCGTAATATCGTCTACAATATCATGGTTGTATCTAAAATATTCTAAACATATAGGTAAGTATTAGCTAACTTTTACACTTTTATGCAAACAAGCTGCGATGGCTCGGGCGTGATGGTAGAGCGGATGGAGAAGGGTTGGACTGTGAAGAGAATTTACTCCAGCCAGCTGGTGTGACGCCGTGAAGAAGGATCTTTGCTTCCTCCGGCGGCCTGAGCGGTGTGAGATCGCACAGCGCCATGATGAGTGGTGTCTTTTATTATATTCGGGGAAAAAAATTCACACACTTCCATCTGACCGCAAATTAACCAAAGTTTTTACTATGGCTGTCATAGTACTGATATACATACATTTAAATTTTTAATACATACCTAAATAGATATTAACACCCAGATATGGAACAAACACAAATGTTCATCACATTAATGTTTGCCCTAGGGAAGGGCAAACATTGGGGAACCCACGCCCGTAAGCGCAGAAGGCAGGTTCACTACCAACTGGGCCAGCAGGGCTATCAATTATTTGAGGTTATACGACCTACGATAGAAAAACTGCGCCAACTAATTAAGTTACCAAATAAATTATCTTCAATAAATTTTAAAACGAAACTGAAAAAAATACGCTAAATTTACTTGTTAATAACTGAAGAAAAAATCAAGGGAGAATAACGTTGGTGGTGAAATAGCATCGCCATCGCCTTTATTTAATGGAGGCTCCTTACATAACCGGAAGCACTCAATTACAGCATAATCAAGGCGTCCGGCAGGAGACCGATGGGCGCAGCGCCGAGGCCCCGTCACTCGCTTAAATGTCACGGCTTTAATGCACGACCCATTCATTATTAAAGTACGAACCTCTTTCGACGACCCTCCTTACAATACTACCCTCAAAAAAGATCTAAGTGAAAAATGAAGCTAGAACACACAATAAGCTTATATAACCCACCCAACTTCATCCGATAAAATGTAAAGTATACCCAGGGTTTCAAAAATTAATTTGTTTTCCCTTATAAACACAGTCCAGCGAATATTATTTTATATTCAGCTTTTCTCTCGGTGCAAAAGGCTGTTGTACACTTCAACGAAGCAAGAGCTCGTCTGCCAGCGATTGTTTATATCTATGAAAAAGATAATTGAAAATAAATTAGATGAAAACATTGCGTAAATATTTTTTCACTAGAATTTCTTATCTTTTCATATCAACGGTACGGACGTTCGTTAGGTGCATATTTATACAGGGTTACCCATATAGACTATGCTAAGCCGAGAGGAGGTCATTTTACTCATTATTATGAACAACTTTTACTATACGCAGGGTTGCCCCTGAAATAGCGAAAAAACCGCAGTTCCATAGATTTTGTCGAGTGTCAATGACCATTTTTTATATGGAACATTTTTGTGTTTTTTTTTCCGCTACAGTCTAACCCTAACCTAACATAACCTTCAACGCTATACCTAACCCTGTATATATATACAAATATTTATAGTATACTGTACTGTAGTATACTGTGTTTGTAGTGTACTTGTTATTGTTACTTGGTATATTATAGACGTGTATATTATATATACATATAGGGTTATAAGTATTTTTTTTAAATATGATGTAGGGAAGCAACAAGAGGTTTTAGGAATTTCAAAAATATACCTGTATAAGAAATCCACGTATGACATTAAATTTAAACCAAAGTCATCCTAATCCAAAAAAGTTTGATCGATTTTTCTTTCTTACACCAAAACAAAGTGCATTTGCTAATAATACCACCTCATTACTCAACATTTACTTAACATACCTGTATATAAATGTACCTACAAGAAGTTCTTGAGTTACATGTTTCAATGAAATAATACACATTACCCTATGGCAATAGTCAGTACGGAACGATCTATTTAAAATTTCGTGAAAATTGTCATTAAAAAATCTTCTTGCTTGCAACTATTATGCATTACATTACAGTGTTTGTAATGTAATTACATTAGGATATTATTTTATTATAGGAATTACATTACATTAGGATACTAAAATACCGTTTAAATTATCTTTGATTCTAAACTCAGTACCAACCTAAGTACCCGTAGCATAAAATTTATATAGATTGGACACTTGATATGTTATAAAATAACTTCTATAGGTATTAATTTATGGACTTAAATAAAATAGCTATCTAGAAGTACGGCACGCAGACCGCTCCGAGCTTGTCCCTCGAGCTGTTATTACTTTATCCGTAATCAAACAGTCGCGAGGGCGGCCCTCGATTGAAGGACGTTAACCGTAGCTATTTGTTACATATTGTGTTGGTATTTCATTTATCACGGCGATTCAATTTTCGCATCGATTAATCATTTAACAACGCGGACAGTGGCCGGACGGGACGAGCACTCAGAGCTAAGCCACGCAGAAGGAAATTATTTAGACACAATGGACATGGACTGGACACTACTAACACACGTCTGTATCATATGCATTGTGCGCAGACAGACACAATTGAATTAGCTATTTATTTATGTTATTTATCCCAATTTGCTATGAAAATAAATTACCACATTAGATGAAACGTGATTCGATTCACGTTCGTAAACGAACTCAGGACTTTTGTGATAATTGTTTTATGATAATAAACGAGTATGACTGCTGAATACGTGAATTACTACATACCTAACTCCTTCATCCTTTCAATATTTATGTTGGTACTACAGATAAAAAACCATAACTAAAGACTAGCTTTTGCTTACTTTTTTAAATTAAATTAGTGTATTTTGTCGATAACTTAAATGACTCATATTTAATTTACTTTTAATTTGACTTACGTTTAATACGAATTAATAACATAACAGCAAAGCTTAGCCATAGGTATAAGTACTTATTTTTATAGATGAGTAGCTGTTGAACTCCGTACGCATTAGGCTTTCATATAGACGTATAACCCCTTATTTGCTTAAATTCGGCCCTTTCGCAAAATGCTTTCTTATATAGCGAACCTCTATATACGGTCCACAAGGTATCTACCTGACAATTTTCAGCTTCGTAGTTACCTGGTAGCTTTCGAGGTTTTATGATGATTTAGTCAGTCAGTCAGTGTTCCATACAAACAATTTTTTGAGTGGTATTTCTCAGTTATACTATCTATACAACGAGCTATTGAAATATCGCAGAACCTCTGAAGGGGGCATTGTTGAGTACATACATTTTATCGAGTGGCAATGAGCATTTTGTATGGAACAGCTGATTTTTTACGCGATTTTAGAGTTGGTCCCAAAGTAAAAGTTGTTCATAATAAGGAGTAAAATGACCCCTTAAGGGCTTTTGCGTTATTTCGTTGGCACGTTGTATTAATATACATATAGAACACATATACATACATATAGAATTTAGATAAAATTTTTTGAAAGTTGTATTCTCAATAATTTATTGCGCGTTATGAAATTCACATACAGATCTTACCATGTTTGAAGACATAATTATAAAACTTTGTATCCAGGGCTTTTGAAAAGGCTTCATTCCTCAATCAATTCTCATCGCACCCACTTCTACAGCACGTTTGTTTGATTCGACAAATTGTAAAAAGTTTGTTTTCCGAATTGAATGTGAATCGGGGTTTTGTGCCTGAAACCTTATTGAGCAGACAATAAACCGGGATTATATTAAGCACTGGATGCAATAAAACGGCGCTTACGATCACACAACTCGATGACATCAATAAAATTGCTGCATCACCCATTCGCTATTTTATGTGACATTCACAATTTATATGCCTAAGGAGTGTTTTTTATTTTATTGCTTTTCAAGTAAAATATTATTCGTATTCAAATACTGTATTGAACGAATTGCCTTTTAATACTGAGCATTTAAATCGACCGTATAAATTTTTTGGCAGCGAAAAGCTATTGGTATTTCAGTTGGAAAAATCCTGACATACAAAAACCTTTACAGGCAGCTTTCCTACATAATACTTAATAACTTTTGTTCCATGGCTTTTAATAATGCTTCTTTTTAGGGTTCTGTACCCATAGAGTGTGAACGAGACCCTATTACTAAGCCTACGCTGTATGTCTGTCTGTCTGTCCATCCTACCTTTAACAGCTGTATCTTTCGAACCGTATAGATAACCAGTTGAAATGTTTACAGAATATGTAAAGTTACGGCGGATTAACTAAAA
Organism: Agriopis aurantiaria; assembly: GCA_914767915.1. Lineage (NCBI taxonomy): Eukaryota > Metazoa > Arthropoda > Insecta > Lepidoptera > Geometridae > Agriopis > Agriopis aurantiaria. The sequence goes on from OU611988.1 coordinate 11,468,093, forward strand.
AATAATAATATAGTCAAAAAGTAAAAGTTAAAAGGGGGTCATCCAACCAACTTTCGTTTTATTTTATTTGGCGTAATGTAAAAACGGTTATACGTCAAGCGCCAAACTTAGCATGATTATAGTACACACTCTAAACTAGAGTAAAACAACAAACAATAAATATTGGCCAAGTGCAAGTCGGTGACAAATTTTTCTTCACCACCAAGCAACGACGGGTGCAGTCGGTACTTGGATGGCACCTGGGCGTGATGTTGTTTTTTGCACAACTTTTTATATTTTGCAATGGTACGGAATCCTCAGTGCGCGATCCCGACTCGCACTCGCCCGTTTTTTCTCTTTCACAACAAAAACAAAAATGTTTACATAACAATAACTGGACTTGGGGGTTGACGAAGATTGCACCCAAAAACAAACAGCAAAAAATTAATATTTTTGTCAATGTTTTAATAATTGTGAAGAGTCATGTAACGAAAGTTCCATCTTTACCATTAGATATAATAATGTAGAAATTTTATATTATGCATACAGGGTTACACGGAAAAAACGAAAGGAAGTCATTTACTCACCATTAACAATACCTTTTACTTTAATACCAAATCTAAAATCTCAAAAAATACAAGCAATCGTGTCGAGTCTGAATAATATTTTTCAATGGATCAGATTATTTTTTTCGTGTTTTCAGGGTTAATCCCATAATAAAAGTTGTTCATAATGATGAATACAAGGACCACCTTTCAGCTTAATACCAGCGTTCCTTGTGGCCTTGTTTATAAGGTAAACATACATTGGAAACATTTAATAAACGTTTACAAAATGTTAGTGCTCGTAACTGCAAATTCCGGTACTTACCTAGTAGCGTGCAGTAGCTTTAATAGGTCCGACCATAAAAATGTCGATCTCATAAATCAGAGTATTAATAACACTATACTCGTATTTCCAAAGTTCACTCACAGCTTACCTACCCACTGAACCGAAGAGGCAACTATCCAAATTGCCGGCCAGTCCTAATGGCAGTTTCCTATAACACTTTTGAACACAAATTACATTATCGATGTTACAATTAATATGCATCGTTACTTTGAACTTTAGTTAGTGGGAGTGAGGTGAAGCAAGTTTTAATAAGGGTCTCTCTGGGTCATTACAGCTCCTAGCGGTAATTGTGAGAGGCAGCCCAGCACTTAACCCAGGGCTGCCCCTGCCGACTGCCGACTCATACGTCCCGCTCATATCTGCTACATAATGAGGATTTATTGTCGTTTCTAAAAAGTTATATATTTACATGACGTTTTATAATGTAGATGATCAACGCCGGCTCTGGGGTAGAGCGAAAAGTCGCTCTAGGCGCCAGATAGCAAAGGACGCCAAAATACCAAAAGCGAAAAGTAATCGAGCAATTTTATTTTATTTTGATCGCGCCTTAGGTCGGAGGCGGCGTGGCAGGCGGCGGGGCACACTTGCATTATTTGTAACTAGCATATTATTTTATGTAGAAATAGTTTATAGCCTGGATTAGCACATGGAATACTTTTTATTCCTCAATCGATTCGTTTTCAGAAAAGATATGCACCGAAAGCAGAAAGGCAGGCTGTCGTTCAGTGTGGAGGTTAAAGGGGGAGGCCTATGTTCAGCAGTGGACTTCTTCTGGCTGATGATGATGATGATGTGCCGAAAGACAATCTCATTCTACCCTGATTAAAGGCTAAAGCTATAGATGATTCATACGCCAACGTCATTGTACTATAGTGCGGCCGCTGAAAGAATTCCTCTGACATTTCGCATTACAACGTAAACAGCTGACCGAAAACAGTAAATTCTGATCACTTTTACTAGCTTTTTGTACATAAGATTGTAGCTGGTAGCCAATATATTATTACAGTAAAATATTATAAGAAAATGTTTTCATATAGATTTTTTACAATGTTATTGCAGCTGTCAGACGCATTTTCTCATCGGCAGGACTGTACAAACAGCGTACATCGTACCGACACAAGTGACGTCCGGCCACGCTCGAAGGTAACTTCTAAAGCTTGGTAATATCGACTACTTGGAATTTTTATTACACTTCAGTCTTGACACTGGAAATAGACAAGATTTCTAAGGCATGAATTTAAAAACACTTTTGTCACTCTAATTTTAGGATTCTAGCGATAGATTCTACATACATTACCTTCCGCTCACTTTGAAATCGTATGAGAAATTTGGAAGTTATGTGAACAAAGAAACTCACACATACGCAACTTGAAGCTAACACTAATTTCTAGGTAAAAGGTTTAAATTTATTAAGTCCAGGGTAGGCAATTGGTATACTGCATTCGATTTTGTGATGATCAATGGCAAAACTAAACAACGAGTATATATCAATATCTTTTTTAACTCCCGCAATAAGTGATATTCTTCAAACCGATTTCGGCTGCGACCGACGGCTGACCTGTTTTTCTTGAATCCTAGCTAAAAACATTAATCGTCACTTTTCAAAAAACTAAAGTCAAAATCGGTTCAGCCGTTTGGGAACTACCTACGATACCACAGACAGATACACAGACACAAACTAAACATACAGATACACACGTTAAACTTATAGCCCTCTTTTTGTTTCGGGGGTCAAAAACAAAATAACGGGCCCAAGTACTAATTTCGCCCATTCATTGCTACTACTAAAAATATTAAACTAGTGAAGTGTTCAACCTAAACAACATACAATAAGCAATTAGTTCGTCCTGTCTTTCAAATTGGTCGACCCTGGACAGGAGAGCTCTCCGAGGACTTGACAGCAGTTATGCCAACCCTAACTTAACGACACTTTTGTTGGGCGCGACCACTCCTTACTGCTCTTCTCTGTATTTCTATGGCTTTGACAAATAAAATAAATGTTGGTTCCCAAGGGCTTTATATAGTAAAACCGTCATCGCTTTTAAAAACATTTTATAATGATGTTAAGGCAAAATGTGATCCACCATTTTTTTCTGTGTATTCGAAATAATATTACTAAAACATGAACAACAACAACACTTACAACACTTTAAAACATGTGTTCAAATCGCGAAAGTTTAAAAATTACTAATATTACTATGTCAATGACAATTATACAAAAAAATTTATTATAATATTATTATTCAGATCTTGATCTAAAGTTCGCTCGGAGTCAAAATACGAATCGTAATATTTCACTCAATCGAAAAAATCTTGAACATGTCTTTTTATTATTTATTATCGGTTTTATTTTATAAATATCATAAATTTTACATAACATAATACCCAAATAATTAACAGGACACCTTTTAGAGAACGCTCTGGCAATTTTTTTATTTGTGTAGTACTAGGAAACGCAATATAAAATTAAAAGAAAGAAAAAAACACATTCCAGACGCTACTTTTACTATGGACCAATCCTGAAATCGCAAAAAAAACAGCTTATCCATAAAAACGGTCAATATGACAGCATTATAACACTCTACAAAATGTATGGAGCAACTGATATTGTCTATGGAATGTGATTATATTACCCATGATCAACTTTTATTAAGAGACCAATCTCTTAATAAAAGTTGATCATGGGTAACGGACCCTTTTCCGCGTAGTACGTTTAAAGAAATACTTTGAAATGCATTATTGACTACTATCACTAGACGATACGTCTTTAGTTCTAGATTAACCTTGACAATGTAAATGTACCCTTAATGGGCATGTAAAAAATTAAGGTGATTGAATTGTATATTGTACTCGTGTAACACAGCCAGAATTTACCTGTATAACACAAAGCCTGTGGCCACTTCTTGGGGAAGTAAATATACAGGGTTTCCAAGCAAAAATAATAGCTCTGAGTAAGGGACTAGTTTAGGTAGCTCAAAAAAATCGAAAGGCTTTCATATTATAGTGTCGCCAAAGTTAGCAATTAAACGTTTTAGTTGTCGTCAAATTATTATATCTCGTGACTCAAGTGTGGTACCGCCAAGTGTTGTATAATTTACTAATATTCTGAAATAAGTCCACTGTATATACGTTGCCTGTAATAAAATACGGTAGTGTAGCAATGCTACCTATATACCCCGTTTTTTTCCATCTCATATCAAACTACTATATGATGTAACATAAAAAAACTTGTGCCTACCATTTATTAACCGACTTCAGGAGGAGGTTATCAATTCGACTTTATGTTTTATTTTGTTTTGTTAACCGCTACCTACGTGACGTATAAAAAGTCTGAATCAACCGACTCCGGGTGACTGTCACAAAACGGTGGGTATCAGTTTTCCTATGTTCTACTCTACAAATCGGACACGTTTTCAAAAATCCAATTCGTTGTTATAAAGGCTTGGACTAGTGGCGTGGCACTCTCAGGAGAGATGATGCTTGTAGTTTACTGCGTGAAATAATATTAGATACTCCACGAGTTAAATTACAATGTTGTTTTAACAATTGCTAAATAAATAAATTTATTCTCAGAAAATGGCTTTCATTTGAAAAGTCAACCTTAGCGAATAATTCTCGCACATTTTTGACCCGGCAAAACTTGACTTTGAAAACGGCATGGCATTAATTACGTATAACTAGTACGTAGTAAACAAAATAAAACAACAATTGGCTAAGCGCGTGTCGAAACTCGAGACACGAATATGGTAGGGTTCCATTTTTCGTAGCCAAAGTCATATCATTGTGGTCACAATCATCATAGTTCAAAAATTGGTGCTCACTGAAAAATTCGAAAGACCAAAGTTCCAAAATTTCATAGGTGCATCATACCAACATAACATATACTAAAGTTATATAATTATTTACGGGATATTTACCGTGGTAAGGTTGTGGAATGAGCTCCCGATATTACGGCCAGTTACATGCACTAATGTTCACGGGAAGACTTAAGGGTGCGGGTGCGTGGTTGAACAGTTAAAAAGTTAAGTGCAGACAACGATCTACCCTTTTTCTTAGTCTTTTGCTACGGTTATCACTAGAACTCGAACCTAAGTCCCGAGAAAATACACTCACTGTGTATAGCATTTTGAACACATTTTGAACGCGAACTTTTATTTTTAAGGCAACCTAATACTGGATTCTACGCATTTCGAGATCTCAATAGTTTCCTATACTAGCCTTGGTATGTAATGGCGTTCGGTGGACAAGATTTTAGGTTTGTAAAATTCAATCCAGTGCACAACAGGGACAAACTCGCGGAGGTGCCTCGCGCGCTGGACAGGTTGGCAAAGTCGACACATGTTATGGGTCCAACAGTATATAACAAGCTGCCGATTCATATCACGTCTGCGCCCACGATGGGCAGTTTTAAGTCACGGCTCAAGCGCTGGCTTGTCGAGCAAACGTTCTACAGCCACGATGAATTTGTGCAATTTGAATCCTAAATTTTTATTATAGACATACATATTTTTTTTTTATTACCTACATTTTGTTAGTGATATTTTTTGTATGATGTGTTGTGTTCTTATTATTATTTTTTGACTTGTTTTTGTATTTTTATTCTTTTTAATTTGTATTTGACATACTATTTTCTCTTTTGATAATTAATATTTATTTCAAAGGAAGACCAACAGCTTTTAAAAAATATAACGATCTTAATAGATCCAGAAGCTAATTATAGGTCCTCGCTGATAAAAAATTTAAAAGTCACAATTTATAAGTTATTATGCAGTTACACAATATCCGTTTGTCGAAAAAATAAAAATTACATAACAATAGTTCCCTACTCAACAGCTGCCTAACCGCCACAACGCTCATACAGAATAGATCCAACCCTAAGCGCCTATCGATGGTGTTAAATATATTTATAATAGTAATTTGTATTAATTATAATTCGGTATTTTTGTGTTATATTGTTATTATTTCTACTGGAGATTAGGCATGGGTGCTCGGTTGTGGTACAATATTACCTATATTGTACTATAATCGAGTATTTGTGTCTGGTCTCCAGTGGAAATAATGATAATCAATTCAATATTTAGACCTATAATCATTTGAATTTTGTACCCATTTTGTAATAGACATCGCCTGTAACTACTGTTATTAATAAATATGATTATGATTAAAACAGTGTAGGTACAACCCTGCAATTTGCCGTCCTATCCTATCTAAAATATATCTTTTTCATCCTGGTAACAACAGTTTTGACATAAGAGTAAAGAATGTAACATGTTTAATTTGTTTATACTTATTTAGCACTCCTTCTATGAGTTAAACCCAAAGCTCATTATTATATAATGTGGAACAGTCTTAGAATAGTTACTCCGTGTTTTAATCTTTTTCGTTCTTTCAAATTTTTTACTCGATTGAAAAAGACAAAAGATGAAGTAAGTACTGAAAGGTAACACCGCGTTTATAAAAAAAATACATACAGTCGAATTGATAACCTCCTCTTGAAGTCGGTTAAAAAGGGGGTTACGCCAGACGTCACGGTAAACTATTCAGTTAAAACTACTATTATTGATGCAAGCACAGTTCAGCTGAGACCGCTGAACTCGGAATCAATGATACAATGACTTTATTGGTAGAAAGCCGTGAATCAATTTAAAATAATAAGAATAATATGCTAGCTGCCCCCCACGGTTTCACCCACATGAATTTACCCTCAAGTTATTTTTTTTATCTGGGTTATAAGTATCCTATCATCCTAAAAAGTAAAAATCACATCGCCCCGTAGCTGTGTTGCTACTTGAAAGAAGGACAAACAAACAAGCTCTCTCATTTCTAACATTAGTATGATAATGAATGTCATACTGATATACCTAATGGAGATGCAATAAAATGTATGCAGAATATAGAAGCGGATGAATCATAAAATGTTGAAAATTGTTTTTGTTGTACAGATTTGCGAAGTGAATGAGAACAGGCGCTGATGGATTTGAGACCTCTCTGAGCTGCGACAGACATAAATTAATGTGGGGCAGTCAAAGCTTTGGCAAGAGGTGCTAGGACGGCAGTGGATCAGTAAGGATCGATGATATTAGAAAAGAAGACTGAACAAACGTGCGTACCTAGAGCTTATTCATATGTTTTTTATTTATTTGTTTGATAATTTGTTTAATTCATTGTATTTGTATCTGTCTGGCCTTTGACAGTATAGCGTCACTTCGCCGAGTCTCAAGGCGTCCTATGCTATATTTTTTGACAGGTATCCACTCTAGTAAATTGTGTAGCGTTGAGAAAACTTAATGTACTATCGATACTCTTATACAGGGTTACACAGAGCGGTGGTAGTTAGCCGAAAGGGGGTCATTATATTTATCATTATGAAAAACTTTGAATATAGACCCAAACCAAAAAGTCTATGGACTTGCTAATTTTAATATTTTACCACCTTGGACTCACGCCGTTTCATATACATTTCGATGAGTGCTAATGACATTTCACTTTTTTTTTTTAAATATAAGTTATTTATAATGATAAGTACAATGACTTTAATTCTACTTAGTACCAGCCTTGCTTTACCTAGGTACAGACAATATAGTTTTTATTATATATGTAGCGGGCAACTGCTTTTATTAACTTAACAAAATACAAATCTAAATTCTAAATTATACCTCTGAGTTCGTTATACATGCGATATTGCGGCCACAAACTGCGCAGCTAGAGTACGAATATGTACGAAATATCAAATTTCTTGTGCAGCTCAACATCTCAATTTAACTCTCCTTAACTTCAAAATATTTGTCAATTTTGCGCGACACAACACTCACAAGTGACCGTTTCGTTTCGTACACTTTTGAGAAACGTTAGAATTATAGCCCCGTTGGCTCAGTTGGTAGTAAACGTTTGGGGGCGTGAGTTCGATTCCTACCTAGGGCTATTCATGGGTATTAATAAAATATTTTTAAGTATGTATTTAGAAATATACATGTATGTATATCAGTCTCTGGCAGTCATAGTACAAGCTTTGCTTAGTTTGGGGTCAGATGACCGTGTGTGCAAAAATGTCCCGTATATTTATTATTTATTTATAAATATTTTTGTCTGAGATTTGTTTGCAGGTGAAATTAGTCTTCCTTAGTCAAAGTAGTAGATTGCAATCACAGAAACTAGTCACTCCCGTCTAATGTCCCGTCGGAAGCTTACGACGCCTAATTCAATTCCAGGCAGCTCGCGGAATACTAACGAGGGTCTAAGTAAAGAAAATCACATGTGAGAACACGCCCACTTCACTTACCTTTAACTTCCACCAACGAACCGGACATGAGAGCATTTCGACAGGGCTTCCGTTCGTTTTACTTTTTAATGATCTGTGGAAGCTTGAGAATAAATTGGTCAGTCTGATTTACCGAACATTTTGTTCAAGTATTACATCATTTACAAAATAGTATATTAATATTCCAAATATAAAGGCAAGAAACACGACAGAAATTATGAATCAAGATGTCGCAGACATCATATGCTTCCTCTCTATGAGAGACGAAAAATAGCCGACATTGTATTGTTGATGAAAATAGCACAATCTCAGATCGATTCTCCAAATCTTCTTTCTATAATAAATCTGAAAGTCCCTACAAGGTCTTCTGTAAGACATCCTATTAGTCTCCATATCCCTCATATAGTTCTATAAACTACAGGCAAACCTCTTTTTTCATAAGGTCAGCAAACTGTGTTAACAGTCTGAATGATTTTCCCGAATTTTATTTATTTCATACATCTCCACACAAATAACAAGAGCTACAAGAACTCAAAACAACTGAATTGACTGTCTTCAAGAACTGGTTTGGTGCAAATTTTGAACTGTCTCGTTTATACGTTACTAGCGACCCACCCGCCCGGCTTCGCACGGGTGTAATTTACGGGCGAAGCCGGGGTGGGTCGCTTGTTATATATATAAACCTTCCGTGAAAAAGTATCTAACTGATGGCGAAAACCGCATCAAAATCCGTTGCGTGGTTTAGGAGGACTTAGCGGCCATACAGACAGACAGACGCGAAAGGCGACTTTAATTTATATATGTTATGACATTACTTGTCTAGCACTTATACTACTATATTTTTATACTTTTAATATTTTGTACTTTTACACTTACCTTGACCTATAGTAAAAAAAATGCGTAAACAAGCTGTTAATTAGATTTTTAAGTTATCAAAATTCTTTGTAAATTCGTTATTTTTCCTGAATAAAAAATTAGAATTAAAATAAAAAAATTAAAGTGTACGAATAGGTGTTTAAGGTGGTACGTTCCACATATGGCAGGAAATCCAAATTTCAATCAGTTTTCTTGTCCTTGTAGCTAGGCCATGTAATTACTAGGCATGATGACTAATATTTTTTTATTACCTCATAAAAAAGCTGATCAAAAATAGAGCCCATCAACGAAAACAAAATTAAAATTAGTTCAAAAATAAATAAGATATAAGCATTTTAATTTAATTTAATTTCATGCTAGACAAAGAGCGCACTATACTGAGCCGTGACGTCACGGCTCAGGAGCGCTATACAAATGCTATACTAACACACGCTTTGCGAGAAAGGGATAGACCTCTATCTCTAGGGATAGATCATCCCCTCTCCATCCCCACCTAAAACTTTAAATACTCATATCTCAGAGATTTATCAGCCAATTCAAATATTTTTTTCAGTATGTGTAATGTATTTACTTATGTTCAAGTCAAACTTGAGTATTATTATGTTTAGACTTTTAGTTCGACAATTTGTCATGAGATGGCGCCACACATAAAATTAGCACGCGCAAGCGTTACATTCGTTGGAATATGGATAGTTTACGTGGTACTTCTTTTAAAATATACTTCTAACACTTGATACGGAGTTTCATTTTGTGACAAATTGAACCCTATTCTCAGTACAGCGATTCTCAGAGGCTTAGTTTTAAACATGGTCCTTCGAGCCGGATAGACAGCGATCTGTCAAGTAGTTGAGTGTGTAAGTCATAACCTCTCCAGTTACGCACTAGAAACCGATGGTGGATCGCCATTGAACAATGTGCTCATCGTGATCGATCTGTCAAGTGGATCGGTGCGATTTGTCGGAAAGTGCACAAGATCACTTTCCGCCGCGGAAGCAGAAAGAGGCTAGAGGAGGCACCGAGCGTGAAGTCAACAACGACGTGACCGAAGACGGAGCCTTTTGAAGACTTCACACCAGCAACGTGTATCGAAGTTGAACATTAGTGAGGTGATTGGTTTGCAAGTGAAAAATTGTGAGTACATTTTATATTTATTAATATCTGTGAAGTGTCATTCCAAAACGTCATTCAGCGACTCAGCATAAATCTGAAGATTATTGGGACTTATAGTTATCAGAATAATATATTTGAACTAATTAGGAACTTGTGATATTTCATGCATGTTAGCTTAACTTAGAATAATTTCTCAAAAAGTGTTTATACGAGGAATCCACGCCGGTTTTCACTCAGAATTTAATACGGTTTGAAACACTTAGAAAAATTTTGTAGTGATTTTAAATACCAAGTGGTGTCATAGTAAACCGTACAAAATGGCAAACATAATAAAATGTTTGTTGGCTTCTAAAAAAAATATTGAAAGGGGTTATGATAATTTTAAGAAATCTCCAAAAGATCGGTTGTCTAAAGAATCTTACTTGCAAATTAGGCTTGAAAATTTGGAACAAGAGTGGAGTATTGTCAAAGAAAATAACTTGAAATTATCAGCTGAAGCCACCGATGACATTTTAAAACACGATTATTTTGAAAGCGATGTTTATGAAAACATCGAGGAAACTTATATCACTTACAAACTTGATTTGAAGGAAGCTCTAAATATTCTGGGCAACTTAAAAACTGTGCATAGCTGTTTAAGTACCACAACAACTAAAGCGGACTACAATGTTCGTCTTCCGAAAATCACAATCCCTACGTTTTCCGGTCAATATGCAGAGTGGCCCACATTTCGTGATCTGTACATGTCACTGATACATAACAACAACTCAATAGATAATGTACAAAAAATGCATTATTTGAAAGGGCATCTTTCAGGTGAAGCGGAACAGCTTTTAAGACACGTTCCCATCACAGCAGCTAATTACCAGGAGTCATGGTCTATTCTCAAGAGCAGGTATAATAATAAAAAATTCCTAGCTAATTGTCTATTGAGTCGGTTTATGAGTCAGCCCAGCATTGGAACAGAGTCATGCAGTGCAATTAAGGATGTCTTAGACACAACTAACGATACTTTGAATGGTTTGAGAAATTTGAATATCAACGTCGATTCTTGGGACGTCATTGTGGTGCACATTATTTGCACCAAGTTAGACTCTGAATCGCGTAAGCTATGGGAAGCTAAAATAAGTATTTCAGACGATCTTCCTACTTTGCAACAGATGAGAGAGTTTTTGGAGTCCAGGTTTAGATCTCTCGAGTTCTTGGACACCAAAACCAAACCAAAGTTTTCAAACCAAAAACCCAAAGTTTTGCATGCAATCACCACAGATTCCAATGTTGGTTCAAATCAGTGTCCATACTGTAAGAAAGGAGATCATAAAATGTGGACTTGTAAAGAATTTGCGAATGTTGATTATGACACCCGATACAATTTTGTGCAAACCAGTGGTCTTTGCTTCAACTGTTTGGGTAGAAATCACTCGGCGAACGCTTGCCGGTCTTCTACCAAATGTCGCGTTTGCAAACGCAACCATCACTCTTTAATTCATCCAACACCATCTGTAGAATCGCATACTTCTAGTTTAGATAAACCAGAAGAAGTGGAGTTAGAAGTAAACACCACAGTGTCCAACGCCAAGGCAGTTTTAGACAATCCTGTATCAACTTCGAATGTCAGCGCACATTTCACGAAGCAGGCCAGACCCAGTCAGATTTTGTTAGCTACCGCTATCGTCAACACTTCAGCAAGAAATGGTAGCGCACAGCTTCTAAGAGCATTGTTGGATCAAGGTTCACAAGCATCTTTTGTCACAGAATCGACTGTCCAGTTGCTTGGTCTTAAAAAAATACCCAACAGAAGCGTCATATCGGGATTAGGTGGCGATAAAGGCAAATTAGCCTCAAAGTACATAACTGTGATAACGATTCAATCGCGTCACGATCCCAATTTCCAGGTGGAAGTTCGAGCGCACGTCCTAAGTTCAATTACGAGTTTGCTTCCATCCGAAAAGGTCGAGTGCATAGATTGGCCAGAGCTAGCAAAGATCAGTCTTGCTGATCCACATTTTACTAACCCAAATAAAATAGATCTTTTGCTTGGTGCAGACGTGTACGGGCAAGTATTGAGAGATGGTATGATCAAAGGTCCTAATGGTCTGTTAACGGCCCAACACACAGCCTTAGGATGGATTTTGTCAGGTCCAGTTTATCAAAATCATGGTGAATCATTTTCAGCAAGGTGTCACCACAACACTATCGTGAGTTTGCATGCTCATGTAGACGACAATGAGTTGCTAAAACAATTTTGGCATGTTGAGTCGGACTCTTTTGAGACAAAAATGCTCACTCGAGAAGAGCAATTGTGTGAGGAATTTTACAGCCAAACTACTAAAAGAGACTCAACAGGACGTTATGTCGTAAGTCTTCCGTTTAACGAAGTCGACCCTCAATGCAAGTATGGAAATTCGAGACAAATTGCTCTCAAAAGATTTCATCTTCTAGAGCATCGTTTCGAAAAGAACCCCGAAATCAAGACAAGATACTCCGAAGTAATGCAAGAATATCTCGACCTTGGTCATATGGAACGTTTGAAAAGCACAGATAAGCAGTCAAATGGTGTATATCTGCCGCATCATGCCGTCATACGTGAAGATAAAAGGACGACTAAGGTCAGAGTAGTGTTCGATGCTTCATGCCAAGGAACAAACGGAGTATCTCTCAATGACAATTTAATGGTTGGCCCTACACTGCAACAGGATTTACGGCACATCATAATGAGATGGCGCACGCATCCTATCTGCCTTAGTGCTGACATCGTTAAAATGTACCGCCAAGTCATCGTGACCTCTGAAGACACAGATTTCCAGCGGCTAGTATGGAGAAACAATCCGGAATCTGACATACAAGATTTTAGATTATTAAGAGTCACTTTTGGTACAGCGTCTGCTCCTTATCTGGCGGTGAAAACGCTGCAGCAGCTGGCAACCGATGAAAGCGCAGAAGCTCCTGAAATAGCAAAAAGAGTTAAGACTGATTTTTATGTAGACGATCTGTTGACAGGCTGCCAAACAGTGAAGGAAGGAATAAAGATATATACAGAAATGAAGAAACTATTGGCCAAAGGTGGATTTGATTTGCAGAAATGGATTACAAATAACAAAGACTTAGCAGAAGTAGTGATGGATAGACAAGGAAACCAGGAGAGAAAGGTAGACATAAAGATGAACGAAGTAGTGAAGGTTTTAGGACTCACCTGGGACAAGGAATCAGATTCCTTTCATTACTCTGTGCAACTGCCTGTTTTGCTGAATCCCATTACGAAAAGAAGGGTAATCTCTGATATCTCGCGTCTGTTTGACCCCTTAGGTTGGGTCGCGCCCTGTGTCATTGTTGCCAAAGTCATGATCCAGAAACTGTGGTTAGCTGGAATAGATTGGGATGAAGAGTTGTCTGAAGAATTGCTTCAAGAGTGGTTGAACTACCGATCCAAACTGGTTCGGGTAAGTGAAGTTTCAGTGCCGAGATGGGTAGAAGCTTCAAATGACGATGTATGCAGAGAGATTCATGGCTTTTGCGATGCAAGTAGCACTGCATACGCTGCGGTAGTTTATTTGAGAACGGTTGACGCAGTGGGCAATGTACACGTTAATCTCATTGCGGCCAAAACCAAGGTAGCTCCAACTATGCAAGTGTCTATACCACGCCTTGAGCTTATGGGTGCCGTTTTAGTTGCTAAGTTGGCCACTGAAGTAGCCAGAGTGCTGGAAGTTGATAGTGCAAATCTTCGGTGCTGGACAGACTCAACTGTAGTGTTGTCATGGCTTAGCAGTCATCCAAGTAGGTGGACAACATTTATCGCTAACAGAACTTCTGAAATCCTAACCAAACTAGACAACACTCACTGGTCTCATGTAGAATCTAACCAAAACCCCGCAGATGCAGCATCTAGAGGATGTACTCCCGATCAGCTGGTTCAAAATACGATATGGCTGCAAGGTCCATCATGGCTTAAAGAGTCAACTATTGAGTACAGACGACCAAAGTCGATATCTACAGAACTAGAACAAAAAAAGGTCAAGGTCCATCTATTCATTGACACAATGACTGATCCTCCCATTTGGACAAACTTTTCATCTCTCCACAGACTTATACGTGTCATTGCTTTTTGTCGGAGATTTTTAAAGATTAAGGACGTGTCTATGAAGCTACACAAATTTCAACCTTTCGTCGAGAGTTCAGAGCTTGAGGAAGCCTTAGAATCTTGTATTCGACAATGTCAATTGTTGGAATTGGAAGGGGATATAAGAAAGTTGAAGCCACTCAACCCGTACAAGGATGACAGAGGAATTTTAAGGGTTCGTGGCAGAATCCAGAACTCAAATCTTCCAGAAGATGCCAAACACCCGATCATCCTTCCTCACAAAAGTCATCTCACTGACTTAATTATTGATGACGCCCACAAAAAAACACTGCATGGTGGTCCTCAGTTAATGTTGACCTACTTGCGAACCAAATATTGGATAGTGTCAGCCAAAAATTTGGTCAAAAAACACGTACACAAGTGTGTAGTCTGTGTTCGACATGCAGCGTCAACCAAAACCCAATTCATGGGTCAGTTACCACCTGCAAGAGTGACGCCAGCAAGAGCGTTTCTTCACAGCGGCGTTGATTTTGCAGGTCCCATTAATCTGAGGATTTCAAAAGGTCGGGGTAATCGTAGCTACAAGGGATATATCTGCCTTTTTGTCTGTATGGCCTCGAAAGCCATACATTTAGAGGCCGTTAGCGACCTCACATCACAAGGTTTTATTGCAGGATTCAAACGGTTTGTTGCCCGAAGAGGACATGTGAGCGATATTTGGAGCGATAATGGCACAAACTTCGTAGGAGCTTCCAAAGAACTTAAAGACATGGTTAATGTAGAGCGTTCTTCCGTAGCCGTTGAAATTCGTGAGTGGTTAAGCTACAACAATGTCACGTGGCACTTTATACCACCACACGGACCGAATTTCGGTGGTTTATGGGAATCAGGAGTAAAGTCCACCAAATTTCATTTGAAACGCATCATAGGAGACTCCACTCTCACATTTGAAGAAATTACTACGGTTTTGTCGCAAGTTGAGGCTTGTCTCAATTCACGACCTTTGTCTATGCTGCCTGATCAGACGAATGTTTTACCACTCACTCCAGGGCACTTCTTAATTGGAGAGCCATTGATAGTAGTTCCTGATCGCTGTTACGAACAAGACAACATCAGTAGCTTGAGACGGTGGCAACTGATTCAGAGAATGACTCAAGACTTTTGGCGACGTTGGTCGAATGAGTATCTTGTTTATTGTTTGCAGCGCTACAAATGGACGAAGATCACTCCTCAACCAAAAGTAGGAGATGTAGTCCTTGTTAAGGAAGATAACCTTCCACCAGGAAGATGGTTACTGGGAAAAATCGTAAACCTACATCCTGGTTTGGACGGAATTACTAGGGTAGTGACTCTCAAATGTAACAAATCTTTTATTAAACGACCTACCTCCAAGCTTTGCATATTGCCGGTGACCGATTGATACAATTTCGAGCTGTAATGGCATGTTATTCTAGTTTAAATGTTAGCTTAAGGTATTTCTTGCATTGTAAACTCATTTAGAATTTAAGTTTTTACTCTCACCAGTTTGTTAATTCTAAGGCTGTCGAAGAATTGTTTGAGTTATAGTTAGTAGAAAGCATGTTGTTCTAATTCTACACCCCCTTGAGCTCATGGTGGGCGGTGTTCTGTGTGAAGAACGTAAATAACGTCCTTGGTGGGCGGTATGTTCAAGTCAAACTTGAGTATTATTATGTTTAGACTTTTAGTTCGACAATTTGTCATGAGATGGCGCCACACATAAAATTAGCACGCGCAAGCGTTACATTCGTTGGAATATGGATAGTTTACGTGGTACTTCTTTTAAAATATACTTCTAACACTTGATACGGAGTTTCATTTTGTGACAAATTGAACCCTATTCTCAGTACAGCGATTCTCAGAGGCTTAGTTTTAAACAACTTATATTCATCGCTAAACCGGTTATTTGTAATAAATTAAACATTAGGAATCATGCCTATTGTAAACGATCATGATGTTTGTGCAAATTACCCAGCCTAGCTACAATGACAAAATACTGTTTGTAATTTGAATTTCCCACCATATATACAGGTAGTTAGGTAAAAGGTTCTCAGGCCGAAATAAAATAGGTTCGTAGCACGATAATTCAAGAACTATAATAAACACGATATACGAAACAACATAAGATTAGAAATATAACAAAGGCAACTCCGAGCTGTGTGAAATGTATTAATTTCGGAGTATTAAACTCTATTAGGGGATTATTTTTCAAAAAAACGAAGATACAACTATATTTCACTTATAAAAATATGCCTATATGAGTACCAATTTCGATATTTTTAACTTTAAAAATAACAAACTTCCAAATAATCTCTCATCGCCTATTTAACCCTCTCCGAGGGGTGATTTTTCAAAAATCCTTTCTTTTTCTTTATTTATAAAGAACATTTTTGCTAAATTTTAATCTTCTGGAGCCGGTGGTTTAGACTATGTGTTATCTGTCGGTGAATGAATTAATCTAAGATTTTTACTAAGTAGATCTAAGTAATAGATCAGAATGATAATGTTTAACGTTATGTTATACAAACGATACGGAGGATTTACCTGAAGAAGTATAAAACCGAATGGTGGAGATAATTTAATAACAACCACCACAAATAACCAATTGATGGTATAAATACCTACTGATATGTTTGTATAGAGCACTCCACCCATTATCTTAGCACCATCTTCGACCAAAATAAAATGAATGGACAGGCCCAGTAGAAGAACATTTTTGAAGATAACAAAATGAGCGCCGGCTCTCATTTCGTTTCAGTCTGTCTCTAGCCGCAGAAACTGCAACACGTGTCTATTGTTACGTGATAACGAAACATCTGAAAAAATTATGCATTCATATGCTTTCCCGAAGTTTAAATACACATATAATACCGGGATCTATTTTTTGTTACAAATATACTGTACATTTTTATAATTAGTGTTGAATTATATGTCCGATGGTTTTGACTCGTTTTTACTGAGCAATTACAATGGTTAGGGCCCGTCCATTCATTTTATTTTAGTCGAAGAGCACCATATATTTAGAAAGATTTATGTCCAGTAAATCCCGCTACGCGATACATCTCTAGATATATAGATAGACTACCTACGGATAATTTTATTATGCTCCGCAATAAGTGTAGTATATTTTTAGAATAAAAATGTTTTCAGAGTTCCCCAGCGGCGCGTCTACAGTGGCCGACAACCAGTCCGCTGTCGGCAAGTAAGTATTGTGGAATGATTAATTGTTCTGTAAATTGAATTCACCGTGATAAATGAAATATCCGCACAATAGGTAATAAATTACGCTGACCCGACTGGGGCGTAAGATGAAACGGTCTGAAAGTACGTACGGACAGATGTTACAGGATAATAGGTATGAAACACAACACGTTAAACACCTGCCTGGAGGTATTGTCGGCATTTTAATTCGCGCGGGGCACGGACCGGCTTTGTGATCCACTCTCAGTGCGCCGCGAACATATTGCTTCGTACTGCCCCGCACATTCGCGTCGAACCATGGAAATGTGCTACAGTAATTTATGGTAGCAAAAACAACTGCAACACCTTTAAATATATTTTCTTTATCGCATAAAAATACCAACTGTATATTTTAATTGAATCATTCTCGCTAGAGAAGTGAGAAAGAATGGACTAAGCCCGCATGAACGTAAGTGTTTAGGGCTTTACTTGGCTTAGAGTGGATAAAGATGATTACATGAAATGTCTCGCGGTATTGCAGGTGCGAAACTTTGAGGGGTTTCATGCGAATGTATGAATATTTAACAGTTATACATTATGTTCGGTCAGGAAGTTACCTCACGGACGTGGGAATTAGGTAGAGGCAAGGTTCGGTAGCGCGCTTAGAGTGACGTGAGTGCCCAGAGGGAGCGGCCATCAGTTCAATTAACCTCGCCGAGTGCATGACGTGCGTCACCGAGCCGAGACAGAGATCCATCGAGCTCGAGTGGCCGACAAGCCGCTGCGGCTGGCTTATCGCACCGCACTCCTCGCATCGAGCTTATTATTTCACTTAACAGGCAAATTTAGCCCTGAACAAACTATAAAACGATCTTAATATGCAATTATGATTGTGTAATATGGGCCTAACACAGTGAGAAAGGCACTCGAGGCGCACATTTATTGAACAAAGCGGCAAGAAAAACGACGGCAACAAGCGGCGCCGGCTGTTCTAAATTGCCAACACTTCTGAGCTGCGAGCGTTTACTGGAGTTCACTCTACTTCATTATTTGTTACATTGCATCGATCCGGGATGGAGGAAAGGTGCCACCTATAAAAAAGAGCCAATAAACCCGCTCGGATGGAAATGCGATATAGTTATTATGACGGCAGGAAAGTTGGAACATAACTGCTGAGTAATATTGTGCTACGGTTAAAAGCTGCGTTAAAACTACGAGCAGTTTTCGGAGCTGGAAAAGGTTTAACTCGAAATGGTTTTTTATTATATTGTCTGCATGACTGCATATAGTGCATACTGGAGTACCACAGTTTGTGAACTGAACGTCATCGTCATACTCTGAAGTAATTCAGTTGATTTTAATGAAAATTCGTTTGTGTATCAAGACTGCGCCCCGCACAGCGAGCGCAACTTTTTTAAATTCCAAACCAACTCACTAAAGTAATTAGAATTTTTCCAACGGCCCCATTGTGCTACGAACTCGGCTCACGCAAACTTTTAATGCGACTTAAATTCAAATGCTATTTCACGGTTTCTCTTTGAGAAGTTGATTTTAATGAAATATCGAGTAAGAGAACATTGATTATCCACTTTTTGTTCGGATTTGAATACTAAGTGAAAAAAGTTGTAATGAGATTGTATTCGATTCTTTTACAAGGTAAGTACCCAGATTCATCAACGCAAGAAGTTTTAAACTGCGTACTGTGTTTCCGCGTCACCACAAAAGTATCCAAATACGTATACATACCTATAGCGGATTCAAACTAAAGCTCGTCTCATTCAAGAGACTGATCGCATTCTGTGCAAATCGGAGTCATCAATCGAAGAGGCTTTCGATCAAAGACAAGGGACAAAGGGACATCGCAGAGTGAAAAGTAGGTAGCTGAAAAACATAAGAGTTATTACACTAGGTTCGTAAAAAATATATAGACTGTAGATCTACATTGTGCAGATTAATGTGGAAATATTTTATGCACAACTTAAAAAACAGAAAATTAACGAAAACTTAAATAAATAACTAAAAACTAAACTTAAAATAACTAAATAAAAGCCAAAAACTTAAACTAAAAAACCATTAATGGAGGGAAAGGCCCCCAGAATGCTGGCGGCATTGCCACGTTGAATAGCAATGCTGAATATCTGGGCGAAATAAAAGCCAGCATTCAGGACACCCGATGCCTCCACCAATTAATTAAATCAGACTGCAATTAGTTGGATATACTTTTAACTCCTTAACTGTCCTTAACTGTTGGCCTTTTGGAAAAGCTCAGAGTCACACAGCAGGCAATGGAGAGAGCTATGCTCGGAGTTTCTTTGCGCGATAAGATCCGAAACATGGATATTCGCCAAAGAACCAGAGTCACCGACATGGCTGTTAAAATTTGCAAGTTGAAATGGCAATGGACAGGCCACATCGCTCGAAGAACCGATAACCGATGGGGAAGAAAGGTTCTGGAGTGGAGACCACGAACCGAAAGACGCAGCGTAGGGAGGCCTCCCACTAGATGGACCGACGACATTGTGAGAGTCGCGGGTATCCAGTGGATGCAAAAGGCGGGCTGTCGTTCAGTGTGGAGGTTAAAGGGGGGGCCTATGTTCAGCAGTGGACGTCTTCCGGATGATGATGATGATGATGACTTTTAACTCACTGCCAACTGGTTTTCCACCATGCTAACCGCAAATTGTCTGCTAATTATCATACATGTTTTATATGTTTATCGGCACTTCTTATTCGAGATGGGGGCGATAAGTCCTGCACTGATGTCCCGTTTGGGGTGTATTGTGCATTTCCCCCTACCAGACCTACCCGAGCCAACCCAACTCCTTGAAATATCAAAGTGGTGTTCTGGGGCGCCGGCACAGTTGCTCCAGTGGCGTAGATGGAAGTGTGCATAATGACGATGATGAAAAGCAATCTAGCTGTTGCGGTGCCGTGAATGAAAAAGTGCAATGATACCTCATTCAACCCGGTAGCGAATCTAGTTTCTTCTGTGGCTTCACAAAGCCACAGCACATGCTCTACAGTTTCGTTCTCCTTATCGGGACTTATCGCGCATTATTTTATTTAGGTAAAAATAGGTATATTACCTATCGCTCGACGTTTCGACCATTTTACGCGTTCATTTATAATGTCGATAATGTGGTTTAGTCGACATTGGACCTATTCGCAAAATGGCATAGCCTTAAAATAAGTCGCGATAAGTCCCAATAAACATTTAAAACATGTGTTGAAATCGCGAAAGTTTAAAAGTTAGTTTTCATACAATTTTGGAGTACCAAAGCTTGGTTAGTATACCTTTTTTAACCGAGCGACGTCAAAACAGGGAAACCACCCAGTTTTGACCTCGGTTTGTTTTTAAATAAAAAAAACTTATTTACAAGCTTGTATTTAACTTGCAATATTCGTTTGTTTAGGTACAATTTTATTATATTTTCTGTGGTTTACGTCAAAACTTGCAAGCTGAATTGAACCAGTTCCTTCGAACCGATTTTGCTGAAATTTTGCATACACCTAGTTGTGGTGACAATACAATATGCAATACCCAATATTGCAATATTTTCAAAATAAAAACAAAAAAATAATAAAGCATCATATAAAAAACTTGTCGGACCACGTCGAGAGCTTAATACATAACAAAAAAAACAGTAATATAATTTTGCATAATATAAAAAGAACCTTGGAAACCTTGGGGAAAGAAATTGGGGAAATTGGTTAACGAATGTCGGAATAATCGATGTACATGCATCAAAGTAATAAAATTATAATAAACAAATAAAAAAGGCACGAAATGAGATTCTCCTGTAGTCAGTTAAAAAGGTAGTTGTCACCTTAGGTAAAAACATATGCTATAACAGTAACTAGTAGGTACGTCCAAAAAATAAATTTATTCGCTTAGATACAATGAAACTGCGAAAATATTTTCGGAATAACAAAGTATTTGGTGCGAGTATTTCGTGGCCTAAAGGAATGAAATTCCGTCGAATCACGGCGCGGTGAAAATCGCCACAACAATAACGCTTAGAATTTGTGATTTGAAGATAATTTTTGTACGTTTTTTCAGTAGATCATCCTTCTTTGTTTAAATTAAAGGCTTAACTCAGAACCCAACTTTCATATAACTGGTGTCTGCCTAAATTTAAGAGCCGTTATAATTTGTTTTTGCTATCCCGCTGTCACATATGCGTTAATTGAAAATTTATGATGATGATGATGAAGCAGCCATAGCTTAGCGGTTGGAGTGCTCGAAGCGCAAACTCGGTATAACAAACTAAAACGAAAATAGTATAGGTACTTTTCATATTTTGACCGGTCAAAGTTGTGTGTAAGTTACTCGTTGTTACTTTAACGAATCTTTAATATTAGCATTCTTGTTGTAGACCTAGTCTTAAAAACGCCATCTTTGCATTAGTTTGCATTAAATCTCTGGATCTTATACAACATCTTACAATCTTGTTACAACAGATTTCTTTTAAAATAAAGCTTTTGTTAGCTCGGCTTTAAAATCTTGTTTTATCACGCAATAGCGATTCTAGTTAAAATGCTTATCTACAGAACTGAGCAAATAGCTCCAACATAAATGAAACCTTTAATCATTATGTTCACAAAACATTGTAACAAGAATAAATGATCCACAAAGGGCCATAGGTCGTGATTGAACGAGATTGCGGCTGCAGTCGTCTGGATAATACGTAAGGGATTCATCCAAAACGTTTCGCCAACGCAAAGTTCCTAATGAAATAAGTTAGTAATCCTCGGGTAATTCGTTAAGTGTTTGTGCGATAGATACCTATTCCAAACCCCGCGAGCAGTTCTCATCGAGTGTAGGCTTCGATAACAATGATTCGTAACATTTAATTAGCTGAACGACTTCGGTACTCTATCCATTAAGGAAAGGTATCCTTCGATACCCTTCCATATTACAGATATTGAACTCGCTTAAATCCATTAGAGACCCTTTCAGGTTTTTGACTACGATGAGTCACGCTCGGCTTTTGGACAGTATTTGAAATATAATAACCGGCGCTCGACGTTGTATGATCGCAAGTGAATCTTGATCCAATTACAGACAATAATATTGACAGATGTCGTCGGAGCCGAAACTTTTCCAACATTTCAAATGATATCAAATAAAAAAGTTCCGTGGAATAAAGTTGAAACTAACCGACGGTCGGCGGCCGGCGCAGGTTATTTATATAAGTCATGTCAGACACCGCCTCGGAACCAAAAGTTCACTCATATTTTTTGTTTGACAAATTGCCGTGGTAACGGGACTTGGCTAAAGTTTCACCTCCATTTAAGCCACCATTAATACCTACCGGTGCGCGTGACTCTTTTTACATTTTATGGACCTTCGAATAATGTACCTGACTGTTGGAATAAATGTCTCTGCTCGACCTCTTAATATTGTCAGACATTTCTAGTTTCAGTAGAATTGCGTTTTGTTTGGGCATCTGCGATATTTAATTAATGTCATCAGAGTGCTACAGTATATACTTCAGTTTCTCTGTGAGATTGAATCAGAAATGAGGAGATCCGTAGACGAACGAAAGTTACCGACATAGCCCACCAGATTAGCAAATTGAAGTGGCAGTGGGCAGGGCACATAGTATGCAGAACAGATGGCTGATGGAGTCAAAAGGTTTTCGAATGGAGACCACAGACCGGTAAACTCAGCGTAGGACGTCCACCCACAAGATGGACAGACGACCCAAAAGAGACCGCAGGGAAACGCTGGATGCAGGCTGCTTCCAGCCAGCTCTTTTGGAGATCGATGGGGAGGCTTATGTTTAGCAGTGGACATCCTATAGCTGAAATTATGATGATGATGATATATGCTAAATCTACCTACAGGACAACTAGAAAAACCCCAGCATAAATGATCGACATAAATCCATCTACACTAGATCTACATCTACACTAGACACTAGAACAATATCTGACACATAGTGGTTGTCAATTTTCATTAACGAATTACGTGAACAAAGGTTTGGCCTATGACACAGACGTTATCTAGACGAATCTATTGATTGAGACCTGCTTAATTTATTACAATCGAAGCAGCCTGCGGGCTGGAACAAAAGTACGTGCTCTGACGGAGCTGGGGCTTGAGAACAAATCAAATTCTGACTACGCTACGACATGACTAGCGTTAAAAAAATGAAAATGAGAACGTCGTTTGCTACAGCGCGCTACGATACTCGTAGACTACGAATGCTACGATAAACGTAGCCACGGCTCTGAGATTTTTGCCGGATTTATTCTGTTACTTTTTTGCATAAAAGGGCTTTGCGTTTAGACTTATCATCCAAAAATAAATTTGTCTGCTTTTGCTGGATCACAATATATCGTAGAAAAGTGATATATCATTTCGTCATGACTCTCCTTATCCTTATACATGAGCGTAAATAAAATACCAAAAAATCTCGAACGGGAAACGTATAAAATCGTTCAATGTTTTGCTAAAAATTTCTTTTCCTGTAGCAAACCCACCCTATTTTTTCTTTTCATCATTGAACGTTGACAAAAAAAAAATTTTTACTACAGTATATACGTTTCTGCTCTAGTCAGCCGAAAACTCCTCGTGGAATACAAAGAAAAAAAAACTTGGTTATCGTTTCTACTGATAAATTGATTTGTTTTTAAACCCTCGATTAAAAGCTGAGAACAATCTCAATCAAATCACCTTTCAAACAAAAAAAACTAAATCAAAATCAGTTTAGCCATTTAGGAACTAAGATGTCACAGACAGAAACAGATACCTACTAAAGTTTAACTTATAACACACCTCTTTTTGCGTCGGGGGTTAAAAAGATTACATATTTATCACAATTTTATTATTGATTCTATTTAATATTTGAGCTTCGTTAGCATCAGCCGCAATACTGAAATCAATTAAATATACATTCCGGGTCAGCGAACTGAGAAATGTATGGGTGGCGCTTGCTCCCGGGCTGCGCCGATCCGGGGCGCCGCTGCCACCCGCCGCTGTCTGTTCTACATGCACAATATGCACATACACACTATGCACAGATTGCACAGGGCACGTGCTCTCTTATACTCATATATCCACTCAATAATACTACTCCTGTCCAACAAAAAAAAACAAATTAAAATCAGTTCAGCCGTTTGAGAGCTACGATGTCACAAACAGACACACAGATTCATTGATATACATATACACAGATACACAGAGACATTTATACACTGATACACACGTTAACCTTATAACAGCACTATTTTAGCGTCGGGGGTTAAAAAATTACGATGAATTCAACTGCGAGTATTTCAATTATTTTTCGAAATTATTTCTGACTTACTCTAGTTCAGATTATATGAAGTGTTCACAATACATTTCAGTACAGTTACAGTATTCTTCTGCAGTAAAAGATAAACTGAAATTTTCTGTAAAAAATATCTGCACGTTTTATCTCTCCACTACAACACTGATTCAATATTATTTATTAAATATAGGTAGGTACCTAAGACGCGCACTCCATAAAGTAAAAGCGCAAGTCTCGGAGGATAGCGACGTAAATTAAATTTGTAAAATGAAAGTTCAGAAAGAATATCAACAGGAGATGGGGGGAGATATTTTAACCTTCGTTGGCACATAGAATGAGATGATAACAAGGCGTTTAGTATTCCGGTCACGGAAGCCCGATCCACCTGCTTTTCATATCACGACAATTGCCGACCCCGAGGAGTCGGCTCTCTGGCTGAATGACAATTCTTGTCTATGAAAATCAATTGGAGGGAACGATGAGCACCGGGGCCGGCGACAATTCCAATTTCATTAATGGCTTCCGCCGGCTTCGCTCGTCGGCCGCCGCCGCGTCGCGCCCTGGAGCCTGTGCCGCCTCGCATTCCAAATGCCTCAATCCCCCATTTGTTTGTGGATAACCATTTATCTAGATATGATAGAGGATGACCGCGATACGGATATCTATATTTTACTATTCTCGAACAAATACATTACACAGGGTTATTTTTAACGCACCCACCTAAAACGACTGGCAGCCCCCCGGCCTCAGATCGCTGAGTTTCATACTACTATAATTTTTTTGTTTTCAAAAATTATCGACCCTAAAATACTAGCAACGCACCCCGGCTTTGCACGGGTGTAAATCTTTTTTTTTACACCTTGGGTTACATTATTAGAGTTTTAGTAAAAATACCTTTTTTTTTTATATAGTATATAGCCTATGTCACCCGGGGATAGTGTAACTTCCCAACAGTGAAAAAAAAAAAACAAACAAACAGATCTTTCCTCTTCATCATCTATACTAATATTATAAAGAGGAAAGATTTGATTGTTTGTTTGTTTGCATTGAATAGGCTCCGAAACTACTGAACCGATTTGAAAAATTCTTTCAGTTTTGGGAAGCCACACAATCCCCGGGTGACATTGGCTATAATCTATACCCGTGCGAAGCTGGGGGTATTATATATATATATATATATATATGTGTGTATAGATAAAACTAAACTAAACTAATCTAATAAAACGACTACCCACGATGCTGGCCGCATTGCCGCGTTGAATTGCAATAGGTACTAATCGGTGTTCAATATATCGGCCAGCAATTTGGTCACGAGATGCATCGACCAGACGTGTCGATAAATCTTAAAAAATATTTAGTAAACTAAAATAAAAATTTACTAATATTGTTGTAAACAGTATTGTAGTAAACGGGTAGTATACCTACCGTGGGAATTGTTCCCAGGATACTGCCTCATTACCCTTACACTATACGGAATCATGTATACGGATACTCATAATATATCGACGTAACTTGAAAGCATTTAACGGAAGTAAAGTTTGCTCTCGGAAACTTCTACGTGAGATTTTGTATACGAGTACACGAGTATCCCAGGTTAATACGTAACAAACTCTCCGTATTGCCGCTCGCGCAACTACAACCAACTTTGGATTGACTTCACTTTTAGACAATGTTCTCTTTGAAATTCTGATTTCGGCCGAAGCTGGCAAACCAGCGGTTAATCTTCGCAAGTTAATTAAGTACCAGAAACATGAAAGCATTAAATTTTATACCTACGATATACCTACCTACAATTCAAAAATTATACTACCATCAGGATTCGAACGTCCGGAATCCAAGTGTCGAGTGTTCTAACCGCTAAGTTACAGTCAGCACAGGGTTCGGTAATTCCGACCTTGGCGACCGCGACCGGCGGCTGCAGCAACGTCGCGCGACCCACCGTTCAGTATGAATTTATATGGAGTGATTTACGTAGTACATATAGAGCGATGGGAGTGCTAAACAATGTAAGCGATCCAAACGCGACGCGGTCGCTTGCATTGTTTAGCTTGCATTGGTCGTAGTCGCCACGATCGGAATGCTACCTTTACAGTGCGTCCGTAAGGTTGAGTGCTCGGGGCGTTTACTAATTTTTTGAATTTTTTGAGTTGTCTCTATCATTTAAATGGTAATTCCTAAAGACAACAATTCAACATAAAATTTCTTAAAATATTATATAGTTCTTTGTTTGTGTTTTATGGTTTTGAAGTCGGTTTTTTAAAAGATAATTTATTTATCCTACTCGTTACTTATCAATGTCTTATTTGATTGGCCAGTAAAATTGTAATCTAAAGCACAGATTACCTTAATAATAACCATGGTTTTAGTTTACCTTTGGTTCGGACATTTTTGAACACTGACGAAAATCCATAACCTTGTCTTTGATAAAGTCTGTTAAAGTGTTGGTACTCAGTTTTATGTAAATTATGCACTGCGTTTATCCGTTAACTTAACCAATAACAAAATACCTCATGTTCGAATATTTAGTATTACGATATTCGGTTAAATTAGAATATCGGCTCATGTATTCGCACGCCCATAGCTCACGTAGTAATTTGTATGAATAACGCCTGCTCGCTCGAATCCGCCTATGTAATGAAGTTATCGGTGAGAAGATTTACACGTAATTAGAATAAATAGTCGTTGCCCTTTGCCAGCTATAACTTCACCTTGGTTTATTACATACTTAATTCTTGGAGATACAATGTTGAAACATCGTAAGCCTTTACTTCTCGCATTTGTTTTAACTTGATTAACTACACATCTCAAAGTTGTCTCTCATAAAGCTATATTAAACTCTGTTCTTCTCTTCGTACTTTCACATTACTAGTAATCAACTCTTTTTTTTTACTTTTTAGGGTGCCATACCCAAAGGTTAAAAACGGGACCCTATTACTGAGCCCACGTTGTCGGTCCGGCTGTCTGTCCGTCCTACATTTAAACGACTGTATCTTTCGAACCGTAATAAGTCGGACCAAATAGTTTTTTTAATTGATAATTATTGTATTTTCTGGTGGTACGGAACCCTCAGTGCACGAGCCCGACTCATACTTTGCCGGTTTATTTATTATTTCTTAGTTAATCCGCCGTAACATTACATATTCTGAGAAAATTTCAACTGGCCATCTATTACGGTTCGAAAGATACAGCCGTTAATAGGTATATAGGGCAGACGGACAGACAGACATCGTAGGCTTAGAAATAGGGTCCCGTTTATACACTTTAGAAACGGAACCCTAAAAACGACCACAAAATTAGTAAATTCATTCTGTGGGATTAATCTAAAAAGTATATCCTTTCAAATAAAAAAATTATTTTCCAAATCGCTTTATAACTGACGGAGTTCTGAGATGCCAAACATAAAAAAAAAGTTTTGAGAACTCCTTTTTTGTAGTCGGTTAAAAACATATCTGTCAAGTTTTGCCGGGTAAAAGTTGTGTGGAAATTTGACGTTGAGCCCTAAAGCTCTACTAGTTTTCATTGGTGTACTTAAGAGTAAAATGATCCATTCGTAACTCCTATCCTACAGAAAACAACGATAAAATTATATAAATCCATCGCACATACCACATCTCTGCGCAATAAATTATTATGTATTTATTCAAAACGTGACACACATTTCGGACTTCACGTGCAGTAAAATAGAGGTATTGTTCCGTCACATTTTAGTAGACGATAGGGTAAAACACCACAAAGAGACAAAATAAATGAATTTTCCTATACCTAACCACCAATTCCTAAACTATGAGTGTGACCACAACTATATGGCTTTGGATACGGAACCGTACCATATGCGTGTCTCGACACGCTCTTGTTTCACGCTCAATTTTGGCCAGGTCCACAGAGCTTCGTTCGTTTGAATTTTTCTATAGATACCGAACCAGCGAATATGGCCAGAATTATATGGCTTTGGATATGGAACACTACCCACCAAAATTTTGTGAAATGAAAACATTTTTTTAGAAAAGTTTACTTGGCGCTTGGCCGCTAACTTGCCTGATGTTAAGCGATGATGCGGTCTACGATGGAGCACGCTTGCCTAGAAGAAAAGAAACCGATTCACTCTCTTCTTCTCTCGAATATCTTGAAACTATCACATCAGCCAGGCACAAAAAAGCGAGGAGGTGATGAGTTTCGACCGCTATGCGAGTGGTTGTGATGGATCGACGTGTTTAATTAGCAGCGGTATGCCTGTTGCGTATTGTGCGGATTGCGCGTATCTATCCCGACACTGCGGATTAATACTTTGGTTTGGTTTAGCGAGGCGAGGCTTACAGGGCCTACGATGTAATTAGTTTTGGTGTTACGAGTTGCTACACAAACAATCCCCTGTACGATTTATATCTACCTATCTATCGTGCTCTCGTCCGTAGGCAGTGGCTAAATCAATATCGGTCCGCTTCATTGGCTAAGCCTGGCTTTAAATAAATGGTAATTCCGTTTAACTGCATCGCTTTGGCTCGGTTTAGATGCGAAAGTGCATTATCACCGGTAATAATACCTATGAGTGCATAGTTGTAGTTAAGCTTATTAGAATGAAAAGCAGTTGTTTGTGAGTTTTTACAAAATTCTGACAGCGTTCAGTGATTCGGTAACAACGCCGCGCGTGCCCGGAAACGAAACAATTGACAACTCGTTCATCAGATTCGCGTTGACACGCTGGATTTCCGGAAAAAAGGAGTGTTGTAGTTGGCACCATAAAATAGAAATGTTTTTGTACAATACGTCTGTACTGAAATACACATTAATGAAAGGTACATTCAGTCATACTCGCGACTAAGTATTTGACTAAGTATACATGTTGGGTACGCTGCCAACTGGTAGTGGGCTTGAGCATTTGGATTGTCTTTAGACCTTCAACGGTCTATAGGCAGTCTAACTGTATTTGTAGTGTTAGTTTTAGCTTGTATTTTGTTTAGTTATTAAAGGCACTTGCCCAGTAATGCTGAATTGTCAAAAAAAAAGTATTTGAAACGCTCTTCTATTTGTTACCCGACTGCTCAGAAAAAGGGTGGTGGTTTTCAGGTGTATTTAAGTATACACCTGTAATTAGCCGGTAATTAGTTAGCATCCTCTTAAAGGCGGCTTCAATGCATCGAAACAAACAACTTTTGTTTTACAAAAGCGCATAATAATTCGCGAAAAAAATCTGCTGTTTCATATATTTTGTCGGGACTCAGGAGTAAATGTTTATTTTTATGGAACGACTATATTTTCTTTCTTGAATTTCAAAAAGTCGTATATCTAAAGTTGTTTGTTTTGATGTACTGAGGCCGCTTAAGAGGATGGTAACCGATTACCATGGTAATAATGGGCTACTGCAGTAGCCCTATATATTGTATACTACCTACGCACGCGGTTTCACCCGCGTAGTGATGAAAAATTGTGATGATGGTGATGAAAAGTATGTCATTCTCTGGCTCTTGAACTATACCCATGCAAAAAATCAGGTCGATCCGTTGTTCCGTTGCAGCGTGAAAGAGGAACAAACACACATACTTTCGCGTTTATTATATTAGTAGGATTCTTATATAACCTCTGAACGGCTTCACAGATTTTGAAGTGTGTGACAGAGTTTGGTCATGAGATTCGTGTTTATGTCTGGAATGTCATAGGCAACATTTTGTAGTCGTATATTTGTTTTTCTTAAAAGACAACATAGCAACACAACATACAACATTTATTACAATAAAATACTTGTTACGCAAAAAAACTAAAATAACAATGCTGATAAAAATACTGCATACCGTAATAAATAGTTAAATTGATTAATTACGTGGAATTCAATTATAACATAAACGAAGTGTTGTTGGATCGAGCGTGTCGCAGTGTTTGGCCGACAGAGCAAAGCGCGTGGTCACTCGACCGGAAACCGTGACGAAAGAAACCGATCAGAGGAAACTTATTCAGACAAATGATATTGAAAAAACCGGAGCGACGGCGTCGCAACGCCACCTTGACCTGAGTCGCCCTTGACTGTGGTGAAAACGGTCGCGGGCAAGACGGCTGACTGCACTCATCAGGTTATGATCTTCAACAATATGTGATAACGTAAACAATACTACTGTAAAAACTATGATAAAGTACAAATGCAAAGCATTACAACCATTAATAATATAATAGCACTGTGCATTTTCCTATACTTACGGTGCTTACAAATTGAAAGAGGCTAATGAACATTGCAGATTATGTCGATTAATAGATACATGCCCAATTTGCCCATAATATCATAGACACTCAATATTTAAAAAGTTAATACTTAAATACTGTTTACCTGCTTGCGCGTTATTATAAGTCTTAGGTATTTCATAAGTACTTACCTACCAGAACAGAGTGCATGAACTATGACTGAAACCGTAGAGGTAATGCGCATATTCAATAGAAATATAATTCAGGTCAATCTGTGACCGCCACTCTTCACCCTGACATTAAAAGGTACAAGTATTATTGGCAATAGTATATAAGCAAAGAGAAAACAGCAACAGGCATCATTTGGCAATCATTGCCTAACAGAACCAGGAGAGCAGAACAAGATGGGAAAAATTGTGTTGGTTTGCTTGGCTGCGGTCGTAGCGGTTGCTTGCGCAAGAGATGTGCGCCAGAGGAGAGATCTATTGGCGGCTGCGTCACACTGGGAG
Source organism: Agriopis aurantiaria (assembly GCA_914767915.1). Classification (NCBI taxonomy): domain Eukaryota; kingdom Metazoa; phylum Arthropoda; class Insecta; order Lepidoptera; family Geometridae; genus Agriopis; species Agriopis aurantiaria. The sequence continues at coordinate 11,499,443 of OU611988.1, forward strand.
AAGGGAGATGGCGGCGAGCATCACGGGGACCACCACCAGGAGCACGGCGGCCACGGGGAGAAAGGATACAAGGGTTACCACGAACACGACCACGGCAAGAAAGGACACTCACATCACGAAGGAGACAAGGGCCACTACGATGAACACGGTGGCCACAAAAAAGGCCACCATCATGACGAAGGCTACTTTGACGAGCACCACCACGGCGAAAAGGGTGAAAAGGGGCACGGTTTTGAAGAAAAAGGCCACTTCCACAAAGGACACTCCACAAAAGGGCATCACGGTATTCACAAGATAGATGAATTTAAAAAGGACAAGCACTTCCATGACAAGCACGGTGAATCTGGATTCGAAGAGGGATACGGCGGTGATCATCACGAAGGTGGTTACGAGAAGGGCGGGCACTTCGATAAGGGCCACAAGGAGGGCGGGTTCCACGAGCACGAGCACGGCAAGAAGGGCCACCACGAAAAGGGAGGCCACCACCACGATCACAAGGGCTTCCACGACGAGGGCGGGAACGACGAGAACTATGACCACCACGCCGGCCACGGCAGCAAAGGTGGTCATGAGGAGCACAAGGACTGGGGCTGGAAAGGACACTAATGAGATACTTTATTGATTTTCAGAACTTGATATGAAACTGTTTGTTATTGTTGAAATTTTGTAATACTTACGATAAATTTAAATAAAATATTTACAATTTTAAAAAGTTGTTATTTATTTTTTGGGTTGATAGATAATCGTTCCATATTAACGTTTACGATAATTTTTGAAATAAAATTATGGTACTTTACCGTTAAATCAGAAATAATATATTAGGATTTAATATCAAAGATTTAATTAATACTAAATGTGTTAAAACCACGTCAGTTTCCATAATATAATACTTAATGTAATACCTACTTACTACTTACAGGGTTAAGACACATTTTTACATAATTATATATTTATTTAGAAATTGGCTTGCGTTTGACCGCCAACTCACCTGATGTTAAGCGATGATGCGGTCTACGATGGAGCACGCTTGCCAAGAAGAAACCGATTCACTCGTGAATTGAAGACACCCAGATTGACTTTAAATCAAGATTCTATATAATTGGAGATATCTCGCCTTAGCCACTTGACACCAACTTTAAAATTCAAATAGGTTAAGATAAGGATAGTAGAGCATCCCAGTTCATTTACAGAAACTTCCAATCCTGAAAATCTCTCAGACCATTGTTTAAAATCTTCAACTGGGATATTGTAGCGCTAGTTTATCGACTGTAGAGTCCTAAATTATAGAAATAAAGGTAAATTTTAAACCACAAAAATATCTCCATTTAACTTTCTTTTTAGTTTTTTTCCTTGGTGCTTGATTTAATCATTTCTACAACATAAACTTTGGGACTTTTTTCATGAAAAGCATTTTAGCATGTATTTGTCCTATAGATACGCACAATAAGTCTACCTGAGTTATGAGAAATGTTAGTATGTATATGTACTTATAATAAAAGCGTCCTTTTATTTTACCTCGAAGAACTCTGCGCTTAAAGCTTGCAGGTAGCGAGAAAGGACACGAACATATTGTCGGTGTTAGGGAGTAATCGAGATAATAATGAGCTTCATTTTTCTTTAGTATTTTCTTCTTCCGTGGAAATAGCTAGGAAGGGCTTAAAAGATAAAATGATACAACTTTATGTACAAAGCAAACGCGATAAATAACAGGATTGCAGTAAGACATTTAGTAGGATTAAAAGTGCTTATGACAGAAAATAGATATTAATAACAAATCACATCACACTAATATTATAAAAGCGAAAGTTTATGTGTGAGTGTGTATGTTTGTTACTTTTTCAAGCAGAAATGGCTGGACAAATTTGGATTAAATTTGGAATGTAGATAGCTTATGTCCTGGATTAACACATAGGCTACTTTTCATCATCATCACTACTTTTCTTCATCATTACGCGGGTGAAAACGCGGGACGCAGCTAGTGTGTTAAAAATATCAACACAACACCATGATCCGTCATGGCACTTAATGAACCTAATTTTAAAATAATTAAGAAATATATATAGGTTCATAACTAGGAGGTACAGGAGGTATTATATTTATATGAAGACTAGCTGACCTGACAGACGTTGTCCTGTCTTAGAACTGTCAAACACGCAAAGTCAAAATTGTAAATCTTATTTTTTTACACCTTGGGTTACATTATTGGAGTTTTATAATCTTTGGTTTTAGTAAGGATCCCTATTTTTTTATTTTTTTTTATTTAATATAGCCATGTTACCCAGGGATAGTGTAGCTTCCCAACAGTGAAAGAATTTTTCAAATCGGTTGAGTAGTTGCGGAGCCTATTCAATGCAAACAAACAAACAATCAAATCTTTCCTCTTTATAATATGATGAGTATAGATAGACTAGAAGTTTGTGTAAGAAAGTTTTGATGGTGAACTTTCGCAAAAAACGAAATATATTCAATTGAAATCAATTGTAATATGAAGGTATACAATTTTTTTTAACGGCAATCTAAACTGTTTTAACTGGTCTAGTTTAAACTTCTGTTCATGATAATGAACTGAACTTGAAAAAATATTTAATAATCTCCTTTCAACACAAGAAGTTTTGACGCCAACTTCAAAAAAACATGTCGCTTCATTGTATTATTTACCTTGTTTATTTTCGGGTGTACGCGCGCTCCGTGACTATGCCGTGGCTGCAACTGAGCATTCATGGACTCACGTATGTTCCCTGGGTATTTTTTTGTTAGTTTTTTTCATAACCATGGATGCAGAGTCGTCATGTTAATCAAGTTTACATAGTCATCAATAGCGTCAAACAAGTCATAGTCACAAATCAAAGTCAAGTCAAACTCATGCTCCAGTAAAGTGGTGGAGACTTTACAAGAGGCTTCTATGGAGTTTTAGAAACCTTGATAGCCCGTTGGTCCAGTTGGTAGTGAACCTGCCTTCTGCGTTTGGGGGCGTGGGTTCGATTCCCGCCTAGGACAAACATTTATGTGATGAGCGTTTGTGTTTGTTCTATATCTGGTAGTATGTATTTAAAACTATATATGTATGATATCAGTCTCTGGCAGCCACATCACAAGCTTTGCTTAGTTTGGGGTCAGATGACCGTGTGAGGACTAACTTTCTGCCAGTTTAGTGGGCCATATTTTGCAAAGGATACACTTAATTTAAAAGTTATCTATCTTATCTTATCTTTATTTCAAAATGCCTATTCAAAGTTACAAATTATTTATATAGAAGTTAATAAAAGGTTTAAAAGTATTAGACGGACGGACAGACGGACAGCACGAACTTAATAAGGATTCTTTGTAAGTTTCGTACACAACCCTAAAACATGCATTAAATCATTTCATCCGTTTGGGAGGTACGAAAAAACAGACATACACCATGGAAGTTTCCTTTTAGGGTATAAAACGTCCTTGACATACACACAGACACACCACCAGACAGTAGACGTCAAACTTATAACACCCCTCGGCTTTTGACGTCAGTGTTGAAAAAGAACAACACGCAAAGTAATACCGCACACAGTCGGACGCCAGAGAAAGACTTTGTAAATCACATGACCATGATTTACAAAGGCTTTCCATTACACAGCAAAATTCAGAAAAGGGTAAAACCGCGAGAGAATGCCTACAACAGTGGCAACCTGTTTTACAAACAAACATGTGAATGCCGTAAGTACACACGCCTCCACACACGCGTTTTATAAAGCAAATAATGTGGAAAAACAAATGAACAAAATACTTACAATTCGTATGCACACCGTAGCTATGTGTGCCTATATGAATAATTACTCCTTGGGTAGTTTTGAAGGTTGGGAGCCAAAAATGCTACCTGTAGCCAGCATAATGTGTAAGAGTTAAAACCGCCCGGCCTCAAGGCACACCTTCATTTACGACTTATTATTATTCTAACTACCTACAGTATCAAAAATGCAGTTTACGTAATCTCTGTGACTGGTCAAATCATCACCAGTACCGTCAGCAATGTTAGCTGAACTGGAAGGAAGTAGAAATCTGTCGCGCATGCAACCTTGACACTATCGGACATAGTAAGCTTACCTAACCGTTTCTGTAGTTGGTATATAAATTCATTGTCACCGATGCAGTTATCATTCACAACTGCAACAAGCCACATCAACCATGAGGAGCCTGCTCGTGTTAGCGGGCCTGGTGGCCCTAGCAGCGCTAGTGGCCGGGCGCGACACGCGCTCGCGGCGCGCCGCTGACCTAGAGGTGGCCGCCTCGGGACACCACTGGGACAAGGGCGGCGGCCACGAGCACCACGGACACCACCACGGGGAGCACGGCGGACACGAGCACAAGGGGCACAAGGGACACCACGAGGACCACCACGGCAAGCACGGACACCACCACCACGAGGGACACAAAGGACACCATGGCGAACACGGCGGACACAAGAAACACCACCACCACGACGACGGCTACCACCATCATCATCACCACGGAAAGAAGGGCGAAGACGGACACGGGCACGAGGAGCATGGCCACTGGCACAAGGGACACGACACGAAGGGACACCACGGCGTCGAGAAACACGACGAGTTCAAGAAGGACAAGCACTTCCACGATCACCACGGTGAAAAGGGCTATAAAGAGCATCACGGCGGACACCACCACGAAGGTGGCCACAAGAAGGGTGGACACTTCCACAAGGGACACAAGCACGGTGGGCACCACGAGCACCACCACGGCAAGAAGGGCCATCACGAGGGCGGTGGACACCACCACGACCACAAAGGGCACCACGGTGAAGGTGGACACCACGAGCACTGGCACCACCACGACGACCACGGCAAGAAGGGTGGTCACGAGGACCACAAGTCTTGGGGCCACAAAAAGGGTCACTAATCTGCTCCTATATGTTCCACATTTGTTAATTGTTGCATTGTTGGAAATGACTGTTTTTGTTATGTTTTATACTTCAAAAGATTACATTTAATAGAAAACTATTTTAACGTATTTACTTATAGGCCTCCTGCCTCCCGCTACTATAGCACTGCTACGAGCCCTATACCATCTAGTAAAGAAGTGATTAATAGTTTGACCAATGCTTTGGTTGATTTGGTCGTCCGTAGAAACCCGCTGCCTCTAGTATAGAAGTGACGAAATCCTGAAAATTCAGTTTGACAAAAATATTACTTTTTGGAATTGGAGATAGATTTTATTTTGACCTTTAACTTGCGAGGGTAAGCGACAGTATGGCTGAGAATGAAGCACGTTGATCTAAAAGAAATCTATTCACTTTTGTCTTTAAGAACCTTAGATTGTACTTACTTACTTCTATTATCTAGTTAAGTTAGTAGCCAACCAACTAAAACAAAATGCATCTACGCTCACTCGTTTTCTATTCTTGCTGTGTCAGGGAACTCAGGGAAAATCAGCAAGAATGTCAATATAATTATGGTTCTATTTTCTATGTGCAAATAGCTGCATGCGTAAACCTTGCTTTGAAGAAGAGTCGTGGAATAGTTGAATAATTTAAATAAACTGCAACGAAGATATTTATTTCCCAGGAATTAAAACAACATTAGATAACTAAAGTTTAGTTTTTTAAATAAACAAGGCATATGTGACTAGGATTTGGTTAAAAATTTATTGTATCACTTATTCACTTTGAGCTATACTTTTAACCGCATTGATATAATATGTACAAGATTCCTAGTAGCGAAACGTAAAATGATACCAAAAAAGCTAGATAATATTATCTAGGTCTCTCGATCGTCCCGTCATACGTCAAGTAACCTCCGAAGCCAAAACGCGTAAAATTTAATTTTAAAAAAACACTATTTGTTTCTTGTATTCATGTAAGAATTACACCCACAATAAAGATAAGTCTACGAACATCACATTTCAAAGGTGTATTCATTTACTAGCTGTTCATTTCTTCACAAAATTATAAGAAAACGAAAAAAATAACAACGCCATTTCAAAACTCTTTGGTGTTTGGCAACAACAATTTTGGCATGTTTACCTATATACCCATGTTTTTAACACTTATGTTTCATCACTATCAACTATTATTCGTCTTTTTAATCAAACTTTATAATTGTGATAAGTAGTATGTCCATTAATTACCAAATGAAAATGGCAGCCAAACCTCAGCCACAGATCAAATAACAAAAGTGGTTACATCTAACCTTATGTTAAAACTATTTACACGGAACTACATAGGTACAGATACAACAAACTCCTTAATATTTCCACTTATTAGTATGACACAACTTTTTCATATATTAAAATTATTTTATTTATAGCCACCTACTTCTTAAGAAAAAAAAAACATACAGTCGAATCACAGATCTACTACCTATAGATTTTCAATGAGCGTGGCTAGCTCAGTGCCTCTCGCTCATCATCGTATTTTCGCTCACTGCGCTTCTTGCAGCCCAAAATGCTACAACCAACCATTGTAAAATATCTTTTACAATTATTTCTCAGAGGAAACACGCATTTATCACATTAAATCACCAAAAAAAGGCAATAAATATAATTCAGACCCGTTTTGTTTGTCACTGATTATTACAGATTTTGACACTTGAGGTACCAAAAACAGGTCACGCCGATAAGGACAACAAAATCTATTTATGTCCTTTTCGTACTTGTGCTGAGCCATATCAAGTTGTCTCTTTCACTAAAATATATTGCCGATCTGGTTGTGTATATCTGTGAGTCGAATTGATAACCTTCTCCTGAAGTCGGTTAAAAACAAGTTATTATCATGAATTTTAGCAAAGTAACGCACAATTCCATTAATTACTGAATTTTCCTATTACTTAATACAAAAACAATTAAGGAGGTACTTGTTCCCGTATTAATATTTTTGACCTGTATTTTGCATTTACTCCGGTTTTTCATTCATCCAATTTTTGCGGTATTTTCTATTATTTATTATTTATTTAATACTTTATTGCACACTTACAAATTAAGTAGATATGTACAATTGGAGGACTTAATGCTAAACATTTTCTACCAGTCATCCACCAGGTTGGAACAAATGGTAGGTAGGCGTGCATCTAAAACACCTTATAAAAGACAAAAAGAAATAAATAGAAATACCAAAGTTTTACAAGAAAATATACAAAACAACAAATTTCATGCACTGGTATTACTGGTATGCCATCGCGCATGCGCAGAAACGTATCTATGACGTCACTCGAACAAAGATTGGCTTCACAAACGAACGCTGCGCTTTCATTGAACAGTCCATCTCAAGTCCATCTGGACACGTAGTATAAGTAAAAGATCGTTGCTTTTAACATTACCACAAAAAAGGTTCCTGAAAAAGTCAGATAAAAAAAATTGTGTGCACACATTGTACAGGGTTATTGTAAATTTTAAGTGTACTAAGTATTTAACTGTGGAGGGCGGAAATACTAAGAGAAACCTTTCCAAGGCTTAACGGTGTTAATAGACCGATAAACTACGGAGACGGGAGAGTGTCTAAAGTGGAGACCGCGTATCGGCAAAGTATAGAAAAAGACGACCTGCAGCCAAATGAAGTGACGACCTGCAGCCAGATGAAGTGACGACCTGCGAAAGGCGGCTGGTGGCAAGTGAATGCGACAATTCACATATGGCGGGAAATTCAAATTTCATACAGTTTTCTTATCCTTTTACCTAGGCCGGGGTAATTATTGTAAAAAACATGGTTTTTGCATCGACCAAAATAAAATGAATGGCCGGGCCCTAACCATGGAACTTGCTCAGTAAAAACGAGTCAAACCCGTCGGACATTATACTTCAACACCTAATTATAAAAGGTATAGTATACTCGTTACAAAAAATAGATACCGGTTTTATTTGTGTATTTACACTTCGGGAAAGCATACGAATGCATAATTTTGTCAGATGTTTCGTTATCATGCACGTAACCATAGACTCGTGTTGCACTTCCTACGGCTAGAGACCGACTAAAACGAAATGAGAGCCGGCGCTCATTTTGTAATCTTCAAAAATGCGCTTCTACTGGGCCCGTCCATTCATTTTATTTTGGTCGAAGGGTTTTTGCGCAAATCGTTAGGTGTTTTTTATATTATCTTGTACAGTTATTTATAAGTAACGCACCATGTTCCTTAAATTTGTCAATAAAACGTTTGAAACAGCAAAAAATTGCGTATTAGCAAATGTAAGCAATAATGTTAATTAAAGATTGATATCTTTACATGATTTTGTAAAGGATAATAATCAATTTGCGCAAAAACCATGACCGTTTACAATAATTACCCGGCCTAGATACAAGAACAAAAAAAACTGTTTGAAATTTGAATTTCCCGCTATAAGTGAAACGTACCAGCCCACGTCCACCATTGGACGAACATCAAATAGGCTGGTGATGATGATGATGATGGTGATGACAAATAGACTATATATATATATATATATATATATATATATATATATGTATAATTATATATATATATATATATATATATATAAATATAAATATATATAATAATATAAATATATATATATATATATATATGTATAATAGTATATATATATATATATATATATATATACTATTATCGTTATGTAAGTAATGTATCAATCACAACAAAAAAAATATGTTTTTGTTGTGACTGATACATAACCTACCATAACCTTGGATGTCAATATGTAGGTACCCTAATACCGTAAGAATATTCGTCGAAACCATTGACCTACTTGCGTTTATATGTAAGCATTTACTGTATATCAAATAACTAGCTGAATCCCGCGGTGTTACCCGTGATTTTCCAGTTTTTCCAAATTTTCTAGGGAAGAAAAGTACCCTATTGCCGTCCTTATCATATACACTTTTTGCCAAAGTTCGTTATCCTATGCGAGGCGAGTCATTTCGTGACAAGCGAACAAACAGACAGAAAAATAGACAGCGAGACAGAGTCACTTTCACTCTTATATTATAAGTTAGGATTAGGATTATCATAGGTAGTTACATTAAAATTAACAAGCTTTTTACTAACTGCGATGTAAAAGCAGTTTTTTTACCGACTTCGAAAAAAGAGGAAGGTTCTCAATGGGGGCCGTATATAAAAAAAACTATTTACTTATTTAAAGTTCTGTGTGTATGCCCATCAGCGGGTTTGTTGAATGTATTTCTTATTTTAAAAGAATTATGTGTTATGTAAATATGTGTTTTGTGTGTGTGTCTATAGATTCAATGTCGAGACAAAAATAAAAGTCACTTAATTTTGATTACTGTATTTTTTTACTATTTATTATTATTATTCTGTTTTGTTTGTTTTAATGTAATTTCTGTTTGATTCTTATTTTATTGTAATAATTTTAAAAGAGTGGTACTATGATTGTACCTACCAACAGCACAAACTATTGAATTTGGTTGTACCGAATTTATGATTTGATATATATACCGATTTCATGAAGTGTAACTGTAATTTGTTATTGACTATGATGACTATGACTATGTGGCGGATATCCAAACAAATATTTAATAATAGGGGGGTTCAGGACATGTTCTTTTGTTTTTGCTCTATCATAAAAACGGTAATACAAACTTGGTGTGCAAATGCTACTGTACAAATTCTAAAATAAACATCAAATAATAAAAATCGGCTAAGTGCAAGTAGGGTTTGCGTCAAGGATCCCGAACTCGATGAAAGAGAACACAAATGTGTTGTAGTACGGTACCCTCCGTGCGAGACTCCGGCTTGCACTTAGTCGGTTGTTACAACCCATCTTCGAATACGACATATGGTACTAGATACTAAATTTGACTGGTATTATTGGTTATCGAAGCTTCACTGATCTAAAAGTTGACCGATTGACCTTGACAGTATTCAATGCCACTGCAGTATGTACCGCAGTAGAAATGCAATCGTTGCTCAATACAACTGCCGAGAAAACCAGACCCAGTGTCTATAAAACCTTGTGGTCGACATTAATATCTATCATAACAAAATACACTTTCAACAGAGGCAGTCAGTGGTCAGTCATAATGAAGGTAGCTCTAATTCTGGGCGTGGTGGCACTCCTGGCGGTGGTGCAAGCGCGAAACTTGAGAGAAAAACGCGACGCGGACCTGGAAGCTGCCGCCACCGGGCACGGCGGCAAGTGGGACAAGGGTGGCGGTCACGAGCACCACGCCGACCACCACCACGACCACGGCAGTAAAGGACACAAGGGATACAAGGGACACCACCACCACGAGCACGGCAAGAAGGGACACCACCACCACGAGGGACACAAAGGACACCACGACGAGCACGGTGGACATAAAAAAGGGCACCACCACGAAGATGGACACCATCACGAGCATCACCACGGTGAAAAGGGTGAAAAGGGACACGGCTTCGAAGAAAAGGGACACTACCACAAGGGCCACTCGACGAAAGGCCACCATGGCGTGCACAAAGTAGACGAGTTCAAGAAGGACAAGCACTTCCACGACAAGCACGGTCACTCCGGATACGAAGAGGGTCACGGAGGCCACCACCATGAGCATGGACACAAGAAGGGAGGCGAGTTCCACAAGGGACACAAGCACGGCGGACACCATGAGCACCACCACGGCAAGAAGGGACACCACGAGAAGGGAGGACACCACCACGAACATAAGGGGCACCATGATGAAGGCGGACACCACGAACATCACCACCACCACAGCGGGCACGGCAAGAAGGGCGGCCATGAAGACCACAAACACTGGGGCTTCAAGAAAGGACACTAAACCTTACCCAATAATTTATTGTTGTTATTAGCTGTATTTTGTTATTGTTTTAATGATATAACGACACTCGTGTAAATAAACACCTTATATACAATTAGCCATAGTGTTTTTTACGTAACATGTAAAATGTAATTTTAGCTCGTCGTAATTATATTCATTCTTTTTCATTTCATTATCAAAATTTATCAAATTACTTACTTTAAACCTTTAGCGCGTTTTACCTGAAGTAGGTACAATTAACAAAACTCCGACAAAAGCTGAAAATATTTTCTTAAATCATAGATAAAATCTCTTGACTAGTCCTTTCAAACAAAAACACTAAATCAAAATCGGTACATCCGTTTGGGAGCTACGATGCCACAGACAAATACACAGATACACATTAGGTATAACCCCCCTTTATTGTGTCGGCGGTTAAAAACAAAAATGATTGTATGAGTACTTACATTTGAATACAAACACACATTACATTTACATGATTTAAATATTATTTTATATTGAAGTGTTTCAACGCTTTAGGACTTAGGTACCTACTGTTTAAATTTTAAAGACAAAGAATAACTATACCCCTTCATGAGGTTTTTTAGGGTTTACTTTAAAATTAAAGTGCATTACGTTATCATTTTCTAATCATGTGTACCGTTTGGTAAATATGATCCGACAAAGCTGACAAGGTGTCTGTCCCTCCCTGAGTTTCTAGAATATATCGAATATGTTTATAATGAACTTGTCAACAAAATGAAGTTAATTAATATAATACAGTTGTCAGATTTTCATTTTATTATTTAAATAGAAACTTAAAATGCTAAGTGCATTCAATATAAATCATTATTTAAATACACTGAATGAATTCCAAGAATGGTGCGCAATACCTTTACTAACCAATACAAAATAGATTACTTAATTTCAACAAAAGCTACGAAACGCGTATCGCACATCTACGCGGATAGCTACTGATGCTACGAGAAATGTCTTTACGAAGTTGAAAGTGTATGTATAATATCAACGTTTTTAAGGTTCCGTACCCAAAGTGTAAAAACGGGACCCTATTACCTACGAAGTCTGTCCGTCCGTCCGTCTGTCCGTCCTACCTTTAAACGGCTGTATCTTTCCAACCATAATAGATAGCCAGTTGAAATTTTCACAGAATATGTAATGTTACAGAAATAATAAAAAAGCCAAAAAGTAAAAACGGTAAAAGGGTCCATACAACGAACGTAATTGTTTACGTATTTTTGTAATTGCTCTAATGTAAAAACGGTAATACGTACGAGTAAGCGTCAAACTTGGCATGATTATAGCTTGGTATAAGTACACACTCTAAAGTCTAACAACAAATAATAAATAATGTCTAAGTGCGAGTCTTATTTTATACTTGGACGACCTTATCATTCGAACTTCGACCATATCATTTCACCGAATCGAAATCCCATATTTTACTAATTTTGAAGTTGGTTTTTTAAATTGATAATTATTGTTCTTTAGTGGTGGTACGGAACACTCCGTGTGCGAGCCCGACTCGCAGTTGGCCGGTTTTATATTTTACTTAGTATACGGTACGGTTACGATTTTATTTTTATTATCTACTACGTGTATAATAATAACATAAAATTAAATGTAAAACAAAATGCTGATTGTAGGACGACTTAAAAAAATAAAACTATCCCACAGATTTTCTATAACTTAAGTCCAAGAACAACTAACCATGCTAAACTGGGGGGCAGTGGTTACATATTTGAGCCGTTTAAGGTTGAGAAATTGGGCCCTTGGGGACCGAGGGAGTTCACCTCATTTTCAAAAATATTTCAGAGCGCCTGGTTCATGCGCGCGTGTTCAAAATGCTGGCGTGTTTCTGGCTCAACAGCATTGCTATTCAGCTTGGTAATCCCGCCAGCATGCTAGGTACGCTACCAGCCGGTAGTGGGCTCAAGCATATTTTGGATTATCTCTAGATATTCAACGGTCTATGGGCACTCTGTTTTTGTAGTGTTAACTAGTGTTAGCTTGTATTTTAATTAGTAAGAAAAGAACCTGCCTGAAAAAATAACTACTAGATATTATAGGTAATTATCTAAATTACAGTAACGTATCTTTTAGGTTATAAAATATCTTACAAAACAACTTCATAGCTTTGAGAATATTGTAGTGCAGCACACAGCCTTAACTTAAACTTAATTTAAACTTCTTCCGGGACTTCGCCGCGGTAGTTGGATAAATAAACACTGATTAAATTTTATACTTACTTAGGAAACTATAATACATAATAATAACGGTAGACACCAAACAATGGCGGAGTTCTTTGTTACTTATTGAGATAAAAATACGAATAAATATTAAATCATCATCATCATAATCAGCCTATACTAGTCCACTGCTAGACATAGGCCTCTCCTAAGGAAAGCCACTCAGCCCGATCTTCGGATTTTCGCTTCCAACCCCTGCCAGCTGCCTCACGTACCTACCTATATATCGTCACTCCATCGAGTCTCAGGGCGTCCAACTGGATATTGATACTGGATACCGGATACTGTACGGTACGGTACTGATCGTACGAGAACCGGTGGTGAACAGAAATTAGTCACCGACTCGCACTTGACCATTTATTATTATTTGTTGTTATACTTTAGAGTGTGTACTATAATCATGCCAAAGTTTGACGTTTGTATTACCGTTTTTACATTAGAGTAAATAGAAAAATACGTTTTCATTACTCATACTCGGAAAGTAGGTCTGAAGTTGCCTGAGGAGCGGGTTGAAAGTAATAGATTTGAGCCCTAGCGAGAATCACTTTCAACTGACAGTGACAGTTGACAACTGACAGACATTAAATTATAAATAAATAAAAACCAGTTCTATTTTCACATTTGTATTGAACCATGTTCCAACTTAATTTTTCTCCTCAGAGGATTATGGTCTCGCACTTCTCGAGCATTTGCCAGAGTCAGCATGTAAAAAAAATATAAAAAATGGCGGGAATTAGATCTTCATTGTAAAGTTTTGATTATACTTCCATATAGCAGATTTGTATTAACACAATGAGTTCATCTGAATCCGATATGGATTTAACGCCTGATTTCATAAGAGAAGAGGCTGTACATGAGGGTGTAAGTGTAGTGTGGCGGCAGTAGTGGAAAATTAATTTCACACCAAAAATCCACGTCGCTTACCAACAGGCGAGTTGGTGGTCAAACGCGGACTTATCAGCGTTAAAAAAAAAAAAAAAAAAAAAAAAAAAAATGTTGGTTTATGTACAATATTATAAAATTCACTCATATTTTCTTTAGTCAGTTCATGTTTTTATTTTTAGTTTCCTTGTATTCGTAATGAAAAGCACAGTGTTTACCTCGGGGTTAAAGACTTATTTAGTCCCTCGAACTATTAGCCAAACCCCGTCTCGGGACTAAATAAGTTACTTCCACCCCTAGGATAACAATGTACTATTAAAAACTCTTTCGGTTTTTTTTTTTACTTTTTGTATTAATCTGCCGTAACATTACATAATTATTCTGGCAATAACAACTACAATCTACAATTTCAACTGGCTATTAACTATTACGGTTCTAAAATACAACTGTTTAAACGTAGGACAGACAGACAGACAGACAGCATAGGTAGTTTAGTACCCGTTGATACCCTTTGGGTACGGAACCCTAAAAAGTAGATAAAAATCTATACTTTTTACTTGCATTCTAGTCCCCTGCATCGTACATGGAGGAGAGCGTCCACACGCCCATTACTTAATTTTTATTTTATATTAGCCATTGCTTAATTTGCCATTGTTTAGTTTTTATTACAGTATCTAATGTAAATCTGGAATAAACTATTTTCATTTATTCATTAAGAATAGAATATCATTTATTATCATATAGTTACATTAGTACCTAATCTCTATCTTCTTCTCTATCTTCTCTATCCCTTCTCTTCTCTATCTCTATCTCTTCTCTATCTCTACATAGTATAAATTAAAGTCATTTTCCGCGTCTGTCTGTCTGTATGGCCGCTAACTTCTCCTAAACCACGCAACGGATTTTGATGCGGCTTTCACTATCAGTTAGATAATTTTTCACGGAAGGTTTATATATATATAACAAGTGATCCGCCCTAGCTTCGCACGTAAATTACACCGCTAATTACGTCGCTAGTAATATGATAAAAATATAAACTACGAATGCTTCTATTATGGACTCGTCAATTTATTGCACAATTCAAAATTTTGTAGTTAGGTGTGAGAGTCATTGAGTCTTGCTCAGCAAACGAATTTAAACTATAATGAGGGTAGATCTATGCGCGTAAAAGCGACTGCTGGGTTCCATAGTAAAACATAATAGGTACATATAGTTTCACCATTGACATACGTAGTATAAGTATGAGATCGTTGAGTTTCACCGTGTCCGTCCAGCTTTCCGTCCTTCAATTTCATCCCTGGTATTTTTTTAAGTATATTAATCGTAAATATTTGAAATTATTTTGTTTTATCAAGTATTTTATATGAACACAAGTTGTTTTTTATTCATGCTAAGATTAATGTTATTTTGCTGGACCCCTATAATATTAAAAATAGCTATTGGATTTTTTCCTAACTAATAAAACTGCAATGTTACTCGTAATAATGGGTCTGGAATTTTTTCTTGTCCTTATTTTTTTACTAGTTGCACCCTGCGTTTTCACGCGCCATCCTATAGGATCTGTTTTTTTGATATTTTTTTGGGAAAAAAAACTAGCCTATATGAATATCCAGGATATAAATTAACTTCATGCCAAAATAGATTCGAATAGCAATTGGTTCAAACGTCGGCGACAAACATACACACTAACTATCACATATACAGGGCTACACCTAACCATTATGTATGCCGGAAGGAGGTTATAATTGTTCTCATAACTATGAAATAAATTTATTATGGGAAAAACTATCGCATCCCCTAAAATCGCGAAAAAAAACTGCCTTTCCACATCCACACATGTTGTTGAATGTGATGACATTATTCTACGGAACAGCTGTATGTTTTTAGCGACAGTTAGGTATATGATTATTAACGGGATATGTACCGTATCAAGGGAAATATCCCGTTAATAATCAAATAACTTTAGTGAACAGAGTTAATAAGTAGTTTAAACTGGTCCCATGGTTTTTTCAAAAAGTTGTTCATAATGATGAGCACGATGACCTCCTTTCGGATTAGTACCGCCTTTATGTGTTCCCCTGTAAAATCTTAATGTATAACTTTTCATATATTAAATACTTCGCTGAATAAGCTTTTAGTTTACGAGGAGAGAGAAAAAGAGAATTAAGATATTTTTAGTCAGATTATTTTGTGTAAGTAGATGTCTAACGTAAATAACGACTTTATCTTTGTAGAATAAAATAATATAGGGATGATTTCAGTTAAGTTTTCATGACATTCGCTGCAAAGGAGACAAGACTGCAAGATCTGCCACTGCCGGTGCCAAGTTTTTGTAATCTTACTAATAGCTTGGAAATTGCAAATTGCGTTGCGCAAGCAGACACCTAGTATCTACCTAATGCAAGTAACTAATTACACACCGAATTACTAGAGAATAGATTCAGGTTATAAGTACTAGGTTCATTTCAAAATTCTTTTGCATTTTAGTGTCAATGTTAGACTAACTAATCTGAGTGATGTCAGATTAGTTTTCAATTTTGCACTTACGACTATTAAAGTAGCATTCCGATCTTAGCGACTGCGACCGACAGCGACCGACACGTCACGTTACGCGGTGGCTTGCATTGTTTAGCACTTCATATAAATAATTCATACTTAGCAGTGGGTCGCGCCACAGAGTACCTACCTTTTTATATACAGAAAGGTCGCGCGACTCGGGTCGCTGTCGCCAATATCAGAATGCTACCTTTAGGTAACTCCATATTAGGTACCCGCGACTTCGTACGCGTAGATTCATATAAACTTTCAAAGACCTTTTGCTTCGTCCCTTTCGCAAAACTCTTTATTATCAGATCTTTACACCCCATAAGAAATCTACCTGACAAATTTCATTTTGCATCAGGACAAGTAGATTTAACCGACTTTTAAAAAGGAAGAAGGATCTGAATTGGACCAGTTCATTTTTATAGATTCATACAATTGTCGATCATCATCAATCGGCATCTCAAATAAAAAAATTCTTAATTTCACCTTCACTCACTAGCCTTACCGCCTTCGTCCATGTATCAGCCACAGTATCAACGGGGATGTTTCAACAGCTCTAAGTGGTTTTATCAAGAATGCTGCAGACATTGGCGGATCCAAGCGGATCCCCCCAAAACACCTAGCAATTACATACATTCGACAAAAAATTTCGATTCCTTCGAGCCTTGTCAGATGCGCCCTGGTTTCTAGTCAATTGAGACTAGAAATCTAGAAACCATGATGACTGGTCTCCTACAGATATTTTTACAGTCGCGCTACCATCATGGTGATTTTCGTTAAATCACGTCAGGCGCTCACTGTGAATGTGTTCATTAAATTAAAAAGGAAACGTTAATAATCTTGATTCCATGAGTTTCCATGAATAAAATTAGCATCGTCGTTAACACCTGTATGCAACTTTTACGTAGGTACCTACTCATATTATTTTGTAAATAATTGAGGCGTAGTTCTTTAAAACAGATTACCTACGTTGCCTATCATGCAGGCTTGATGCAGTTAATATAGCAAAGTCAATGCCATCTTTATTTTGTCAAGCCAGTTGAACAAGAAGTTACAAAAAAAGAAGAAAATAAAGAACGAAAGAAGTTCAAGAAATATTGTTGTCCTTTGCGATTAGTTAGAATTTTTAAACTAAGCAAGAAGCAAGCAGGCCGTACATAGATTCAGTACCCTCTACGAGGCCGTAGGTATGTTGCTCTGTGTCTTCACTGTCATTCCTGAATTCATCATTCATTCTTTGGTGTCTTTCGTTGTGTTGCCAACATTTCACATGTCTCGAATGTCAGTATTGCGCCAGTCACCAGTAGTGTCGAGTCGAGAAATGCGAGTTCACGAGGAAGGAACCTATAAAGCTGGGATGCTGTGGACGTCAGCCGTTCACTCGGTCAGGATTACGGGGCACCGCTTTCGCCCGCCCCATAAATCTAGAGGGAGTGTGACGTCACTAATCCTCCTATTCACTTCCTAATTTGTGTTAAGACCTAAAAAGCCTAGACTATCGATTGATAGCACTCTCTTTGAACGCTTCTTTCAAACATATAATGAGAATAGGTAGTTAGGTACTTTCTTAAAAATATATTTGAGTAGGTACCTACCCAATTGAATAGGAAGGCCGGTTTATCAATACCCATTCTCTCAGATCAGACAAACAAGGGAGATACAATTATCCTTCGTGTCCAAATGTCTTCTTTTTTACACTATAATATAGGTAGGTACCGATTTTATAAATGATAAATTTTAGTAATCACGGCAGTAGACCAATTTTTTTAATCATACAATTATAGTAATGTATATATATGTAAAACTATTTAAATTAATAACATGATATAGTCTTAACTATTGAAATTGTTTAGACAGTTAGTTTAATTAATACTTTTTATATAAATAATATTTTATTACGGTATTTTTATACCATCTCTCTAGATTTGTACGCCTATACTTACTTGTAATTTTTTTTATTAATAAAGAATTGCATTGTATTGTACAAACTAGGCAAAACATGATACAAAGTGACAAATATTTTAACCCACCTATTGTGTATGTGTTTTTAAATGTGTGTATGATTTACTCGTGTTTTGTGCAAATAAATTATCTTTATCTAAACTGTGAGTAGTAGGTACTGTTCACTAACTCATTTTTCACGCACATTAAGAAAATAAACTTGTAGCGATATCAATGAACTAATAGTGCAAAAAAGGGCGACAAGGTCATAGACTAAGACAAGGTGGTCTGCTGAGTGGGTTCGACTTAAGACATCAAACCAGATTGAGGCCAGATGCGTTCTCGCCCGCTACACCACCTTACCACAGAATACACAGTAGTACAACCTGGACCATATCTCCCTTGTTACTCAATATTTTATTGCAAACATTATTTTGTAGTTACATGAAATTCTTGAATAACATGTCTCAATAAAGTGGTATACTTTACACATTATTATATACATTATGATATGACACTATTAGGGTATGGCAATAGTCAGGACGGAAGCATACAAATTAACATTAAAAAATTTCGTTGTTGTCTTCGCGCTCGAAGACAACAACACGACGTACGTACTTGCATTTGGATTCATAGATAACATTACAATGATTTGTGAAACTAACTTTTTTCCATAACTATCTTTTAAATAATTTAGCAATGTTTTAATACCTACCTACATATTTTGACAGCCATTAATAGATATAAGCCTTTCGGGGGTAGGCTAAAAGTCCAGCCTATGAATGAATGAATAAATAGATATAAGGGCCAGAGTTGTGTATTGCAAGGTTGGACTTCACTTTCACTGTATTAGTAAAAAACAAAAAGTAATATTTCCTTGTACAGATGTGTCTTATTAAATCCTTCGTATCCGTAGTAGGTAAATTTTGTAACAATTTCATGCTAATCTAATTTCTTACTTTAACCACCACCAGCATTCAAAATTTAATCAAAAACATCACTTCCTTGATAAAGAATTCGAGTGAGCAAAAGCCCGCATTTTCTGAAAATGCTCCGAAAGGAAGCGCGTTTGATTGAGCGTCTACAAAGCTGAGTTAAGAACAAAGCCGTCACATATCCGAAGAAAATAAAATATCTTCTCCGTTACCTGATGGCCTAGATTACAGAGATTTCCACGCCGCTCTTAATAGTGGATTTAGAAACAAAGAGTTGAACAATTCAGATCTGTCGCTATAGATTTTCATTGAACTGATAAAAGGCACTCTGGTGTGCTTTGTAGGTGGGCTGTCTCGGGACCAGTGTCGTGTATTCCACGCGGACTACTCTACCAATATAAAGCGGTTCGATTTATGAGTAGATACCTCCGACCGCCAGCGCCTATATACATCGTGTTCGATACACAGAAACACAATGGAAGGATCCAATAACCTGTGCGCTACCGAGAACTACCAAATCATATTTTACAAGAGCTTCGCAATAAAACTTTATCGCCACGCTTTATTGAAAGGTAGATACTTTCTCCTTTGTGAAATTTCTATTCTACAATGAAAATTACTACCTTATGCATCAAAGATCGTCTTATACTACTCATAGTCGGTAGTTGACCTACAAAGAAATTCGGCGAATATAAAAATAGAAAGACGTTAAGATGATCTTGATAATGCAATTAGATAGATACCTATGATAAAGATATAGAGTATTAAAACTAGCTAGTAATAAACAGTCTACTAACTTCAAAAAGTCGTAGGCACCTATCGATTGTCGATAACCTAAACTCAGAAAGCATCTGCGTTTTATCACAATCGTTTACGGGTAAATTGCCTTCTTTATGCAAAACATCGAAGTAGTTGCCGAAAATCGACTTCGAAATCCAAGCCTTCTTTTCAATTTCTTTTCTAAACGTTCGACCTGCTTATTGTTCCTGAAAATCGTAGAGTCAGCAACCGCGACCCGAAATTATTCTCATCGCTTACGAGGATTTACTTTTTAAAAGGATGTACCTACGTAATAATTAATTATCTTCGATGTTGTGAATGAGTAACAAAATATAAAACGTAACAATTATTTTAATTTAATAATTTAAATAATGCTAGCCTACTTTATTCGCCTCTACAGAAATTTGAATAGAATCAAACCGCAATAGGCGAGTCACGAACAGCCGCGACCACTTTTAACTCCAAGAAATAAATAATTGTTAACAAATAAACTGATGACTTGATCCGCGACGTAGTACAAAACGATAAGCCAAAGGCGATTGAAGCTGTTTTCAGTGCCCCTTCTTGTATCCGAATTTCTTGTGATGCTCGTGCTCGCCCTTCTTGCCGTGATCGTGGTGATGTTTGTGGTGAGAGTCGTGACCTCCCGATGTCTTGTGCCCCTTGTGCTCATGATGATGACCACCCTTCTCATGATGACCTTTCTCGCCGTGCTCGTGTTCGTGATGTCCACCGTGATGATGACCCTTGTGGTAGTTGCCTCCTTTCTTATGGCCATGCTCCTCGTGGAACCCTCCGTGTTTCTCTTCGTGACCAGAATCACCTTCCTCATCGAAGAAAGTTTTATCTTTTTTGAATTCGTCAAGCTTGTGGATTTCGTGGTGTCCTTTCGTTGAATGGCCTTTGTTGTAGTGTCCTTTTTCAGCGTATTTATGACCCTTTTCTCCCTTTTCCCCTTTGTGATGTTCGTCGTAATGCCCGTCTTCGTGGTGGTGGGCCTCTTTATGCCCGCCGTGATCATCGTATTCTCCTTTATGTTTTTCTTCATCGTGATGGCCCTTCTTGCCCTTCTCGTGATGATGATGACCTTTGTAGCCCTTGTGCCCGTCTTCCTTGTGATCATGGTGATGTTCAGCATGGTGTTCCTTACCACCTCCCTTTTTGTGTTCCTCGTTGTGATGCTCTGCTTTCTTATGTCCAGTGGCTGCGGGAGCTTGATCGGCTACATCTTGAATTTCTTTTTCATTACGTGGAGGAAGACGACGCGCTTCAACTATTAATAGGAATGTCAAAATTCCTAAAACGAAGACTGCCCTCATGTTACGAGGTCGCCGGTATTACGGTGCAGCGTTGCAGTGTACTCTCGGCCTAAAATTGGCGACATCATTGATGGTGCAGCACCTTTATATAAAGAGTTGAGTAAGGTGTGGTAAACGTCACGTCTTGCCGACGAACAGCGCGGCGGCACGTTGCGGCAAGCCCGCGCTCGAACATTCTGTTTGTTCAACCAAACTGATGAATAACTTCTTTTTTTAACGTCTGCTATAAAAGAATGTATTACAAAGAGTGTATCGGAAACTAAAAAATCGTTTAACTCGGTGATAACAATCAATTCAAAGTTAGAGTAGGTAATACAAATTTTTCACGAAAAATACGCTGATATTTTTCGTACGTTTTTATCTTTCACCTTGCTTTTCTTTCACCATTATTAAACTTCAGTTGCGTGACATACCTATCTACCTGCACATAGTTAACGCATTGGCAAGCGTTTTATTTAATTACCTGCGTACACTTCCACAAAAGCATGCGCATGTAATAACCGGGTTTCCAGTAGGCAGCTCTCCCTAATCATTGGTTTCTGTGGTTCGCCACATCGCTTCAAGACTGACCCACTTGTTGCTCGGGAATGCGTCCGAGCCACATTTGGGCCACATCGCACTCACGGCTCATAAACTAAAATGATTTTACATGATAAATCCGAGGCGTCAATTATATAGGTACACTACACTCGCTCGCTCTATCACGGCGAAAACAGGCCGGCTGAAACTAAACCCTATCATTAGGGTCATGTCCATATGGCAGGCGGCCAAGCGCATACCTACTCCAATTTCTTGTCACTTATGACTGTCGACAGCGACACAGTCATGTGTATCATAGTATCTACACGGCAAAATTGGACTTTTCGTTAACAATCTAATAATACAAGCGGTACAAAGCCTCAGAAATAAATTACGTATGTATACTTACCTACCTAGTCGTGCTCGCAACGTTCCTGTGTGTAGGTAAGATACAGAACTTGTTCAATATCAAGGTGGGCTTTTTTCATTTTAGGCCTTTTGTGTTGTCTTTTTTACTATTGTGCTATAGGTTACTTTAGGTATCTAATAAGCTACAGGCTACAGCTGGTGCAAATTAGGATACCTAATGGTTTTGATATGACTACCAACTAACGTCATACTAATATGCTTTGCAGACGCATAAAATAAACCGCTCGCCAATTTATAAAATATCAGCAAATAGAATGCGATGTTATTCGGAAATGGGCATAAAATTTACTGGTATCTACACAAAGCTCTAAGAAAAAAAATACTTTAGGAATACATTAGGTAAGTAGGTTTCTATCTAATAAAATCGGTTTGTTCCAATCTTTTAGTACTACTTCGATTTATCTATAAGTTTGGAAAAAACATTCCAAACTTTTAGACTCATTCATATTTATTTCTGTCGATCTAACTGACTGGACAAAATCATTCCAAAAATATATATTTTTTATTACGATTGTTTTAACTATTTGGACACGACTATTCCAAGCTTTTAATCTACTTATAAAACTATCGTATAAGTACATTCACATTCACGTTTAATTTCATTCGATTAGGCAAACTGGAAGTTTGCCTCAACACACACAGTGCAAATTTGTATACCAATGATTTTTTATGTGACTTCCGACCAATATACTTTGCGATGCAGAAGAATTAAATGAATCGCTCACCTATTTATAAAATATCACCAAATAAAATGCGATGTTATTCGATCATAAAACCTATACCTATATGTAGCTTCTTAGTGCTCTGAAATATGAAACGTTACCGTAGCTCGTTTCGTCTTCTTTATTAAATAGACAGGTAAGTTCAAGGTTTATCGCAGCTTAAACTCTTGGCAAGTAGCTACCGCAGTAAAACAAGTTAATTACAATTTACTTGGTGGGTGACAACGTTCGCAGAATAGAACAACAGGTACTTGGGTATTATATACCTACGTGACTAGCTGTTGCCAGCGAATTTATACGCTTTGATTTTTATTTAGACATTTGACCTCCTTTTTTCAGTCCTTTGGCAAAATCCTTTCTTAGCGGATCTCTACACCCCTTGTACCTCTATCTGCCGAATTTCAGCTTCATACTCGTAGATCGAGTAGCTTTCAAGATGTCGTGAGGAGTCAGTCACTCAGTAGGTATTTCGATTTTAGCATTAAAATGCAGGGTGTATCTCAACTTTTACTTTAGGACCACCCCTAAAACCGCGAAAAAAACAGTTGTTGCATAGAAAAATGTCGACGATGAAAAAAAGCTCAACGAAAAAAACCCAGTGACCCAGATTTTTGTTCGCGATTTCCAGTATTGGTCCTAAAGTAAAAGGTGTTTCTATTGATGAGTAACTACAATGATATCCTCGAATCACTCCGTCGTCTAAAAGAACACAACGTAGGTATAGATTTAAATTATTTTGTTGTAATAATTTCTTGTCTTCTAATCGCTTTTGCATCTATGTTTTTCGCTAAAATGGAAAAAAGGTGTACACAGGAGCATAGCCTAATATATTGGTGGCCTGGCAGAGTTCACAGAGGCTGCTCACAGAATATGTGAAAAGCATACTTTCAGGGACATCTATTGTTGACGCAATAGATGTCACTGAAAGTAGGTATAACGAGACAAAAAATAATTATATACAATACAATTTTTGTACCATCAAAATAAAAAATTAAGTTGTTATAGCATCACTTTAGTTTATCTGTAATGGTGTTATAAGTGTTTTTAATAATAAATAAATAAAAATATTTTTTACGCAAAGGCGAAGCGCGCGCACCTCGGCTGACATAGGTAGGTACGCTTGTTTGTTCGACTTTAATTTGTTTTTCGCGTTTTATTTATTTGGTGTCATTCATTTGTTTTGAATTAATAGTTATTTATGATACAAGTGCGGAAAGTTGGTTATTACAAACGAGTAGACGAATGTAAGCCCGAGACGAAGTCGAGGGCTTACCATAGTCACGAGTTTGTAATAACCAATCCGCACGTGTGCCATACAACGTTTTACAACACATTTGCGAGAAAAAAAGGCTACAAATGAAACAATTTTTGTTTATAACTTAATATCAGTCACAACAATAGTTTCTATAATATAATAAGAAAATGGCGCGAACATGCAAATAGCGCCACTATCACGTGGTGAAAATTAGAACTACATCTTTCGTCTCATTTTCTCTTTAGTATTAAACTGAGACAAACGTATTGAGCAAAAGCGCTTCCAAGGAGGTTTGATCATTCAGCTTATTTATTCTCGTAATATGAAACTCTTTTGTGGAATTCTTATGTAAAATATGATGGAAATTAAAAAAATACCGTAAATCACACGCACGGTGCTATACATCTGAGCGTGCGGACAAATTCATTACCGCACGCTCCGTTGTATGATCTACGTAATGTTTAACTTTCGAACGATGTATACAGGCTTCGTAAGTGCACTTTTTGAGGAAATGTGTTGTAAAAAAAGTTATACCACTGTACCTATACTAGAGGGGCCCGTGGTCCAGATGCTTAGAAACAAATATTGAAGCACCAACCGTACACAACAATTTGATAAAAAATAAAAATACGAACTGAATACCTGAAAGCCTTTCTCCTTTTTTGAAGTCGGTTAAAAATGAAACTTTGTTTGGTTTGGTATTGGTGTATTTTTGTGTAGGTACCTAATACATAGCGTCTATTTTGTGTCACAATGTTGCGTGTTAACAAGTCGTACCCATTTCTTTAGTTAGGTGACAGTTTCTTCAGGTAGTTTGGTACTAACTAAGTAATAACTAAAATGAAACTTCCCTCCACGCTACAGTAAACAAACATGTTACACCTACGTAACATAGGTAACTAGCAATGTAGATAGAAATCCTACAAAACTTTAAATGCAAAAGGAAAGTTGCTACTCTGAGTCTCTGACTAAGAAATTAACTCTCGACAGGAGACCAGTGTTCGATCATTCATATTATAGACCCACCAGGCCCCTAGCTAGCTAGTTACACATCAAACACGTGTCAGCCAGAAGTACCTGGTGGGTTACCATAGTCCCAAAAACATTCTTAAATAACCTTACATTTCGTATTATTTAGTCTATGATATTATGTAGTATATTTAGCTTCATGTTTTTTGAGGTTTATATAAGCTCATTGTCTAATACTAACAAGTATTGAATCTTATAGTAACCTTACATTGAATTTTGTCTCGCTCTCTCGGTTTTGTATTGCCATAGTTGGCAAACAAGCAGACGGGCTACCTGATGGTAAGCAGTCACCGTCGCCTATGGATACTAGTAACACCAGAGGCATCACAACTATACGATACATAGCAACTCTCGGCTAATAACAGAGCAAGATAAAAATCAATGTAAGGTTATTATAAGAATGTTTTTGAGATTATAATAACCTGAGCAACGCATTCGCAGAGCAGCTGCGTGCGCTCGTACTTATTATTATTTTGGTGTGTACTTGTGTAGTGGTTCATACAGTTACAAAACGACCTATACGTACAACCGGAATTAACATATTTTTTTACAGAACCGTGTGAGTGAGATCTTTCAAATTGTTCGCCTGATGGCAAGCCCACGGTTCCCTCCACCTAGTCATTCAAAATCGAGCATAAGCAAAAATTTGAACTTTCATAATGTAGGCTCTAACGAGAATGAGTAGGTATTATAGTACCTCAAAATTTAATAAATTTTAGGGCTGGCTTAATAGCTTACTACTAACGTGTCTTTCCTTTTAGTTTTTTCCGAGCAAGCTGTATAAGTACTATTGGGAAACGTTATCAATTTCAGTGGCTGCGAGTATTTTCTATAGGAAACGGTTGATTGCCGCCACGACTAATTCACCGGCCACTATGTGGGCCAATCTCGGGCAGCGCTCTAGTTTCTCAACGCGAGTTACTTATCAAGCCGGGAGCCGTTGCCAACTGTCCACCGCCAACAATTTTATGTAACTTTGTTGTTGAAACGTGCTGTGAAATTGATAAGTTTGTTTGTACTCGGATTTTAATTGTTATCGTACATTTTTCGTCTGCAGCCGTCGCCGCGCCGTACCAGATAACGTCTACTAGTTCCATTTTATTGCAACCGTTTTAATTTTTTGGCAAACTTAAGTGAACCTTTTTGCCGGGATTCATATTGCCGCAATTAATTTGGCACTTGAAACGGTTCCAAATTATTCTGGAGGTGACGATCGAGGCTGGAAATTATGTCTGTTTTTAATATTGTGGTCAGTTAAACAATAAACGGATAACTGCCTACGTTTTAAAATTGTGGTTTTTGTGTTGGGCTATTGGTGATGAATAAAAGTTGATTTAATAAACAATATTTTATGGTAACAAAATCACAGTCAACAACTTAACACGAACCTTAGCTTAGCTTAATATGATAAATCTAGGTAAAGGCTGCATTGGGACAGAGGGTTATCTAGGTGGAGCTTGTTAGTGACCCTTCTTGTGGCCCCAGTGCTTATGGTCTTCGTGGCCTCCCTTGTCTCCGTGATCGTGATGATGATGGTGATGTTCATGGTGGCCGCCATCCTCGTGATGTCCTTTATGGTCGTGGTGGTGTCCTCCCTTCTCGTGGTGTCCCTTCTTGCCGTGGTGGTGCTCGTGGTGTCCGCCGTGCTTGTGTCCCTTGTGGAACTCGCCGCCCTTCTTATGTCCGTGCTCCTCGTGGTGCCCTCCGTGGTGCTCGTGGTGTCCGCCGTCGTGATGTTTATCGTGGAAGTGCTTCTCTTTTTTGAACTCGTCATGCTTGTGAACACCATGATGACCCTTAGTCGAATGGCCCTTATGGTAATGACCCTCCTCGTGGTGGCCGTGTCCCTTGTGGCCCTTCTCGCCGTGGTGATGCTCGTGGTGGTGGCCGTCGTCATGGTGGTGATGTTTCTTGTGACCACCATGATCGTCGTGGTGTCCTTTGTGTCCCTCGTGGTGGTGGTGTCCCTTCTTGCCGTGTTCGTGGTGGTGGTGTCCCTTGTAACCCTTGTGTCCCTTGTCTCCGTGGTCGTGGTGATGGTGTGCGTGGTGCTCGTGACCGCCGCCTTTGTCCCACTTGCCCCCGTGCCCGGTGGCCGCGGTCTCCAAGTCAGTGTCCCTCTTTTCCCGGGTGGAGCGGCAGCTGACTGCCGCCAGCGCTGCGAGTGCCACGCAGCACACGAGTAAAGCCCTCATACTTCGGATGGATATGACACCAGAGATCGAAGCTGACTGATAATGATGCCGGTGTTCCTTAAGTTTTTATACTGATTGTCAGTTTAGTCTGCGTAGTATGAAAATTGTGTAAATCCCAAGGTTGCACTGTGTACCCGGGTCATAGTAGTTCGTTGCGGCACCCAGTGTCTCAATAAGTAGGTACCACTGCAACTTTAAAATAAAAAGTGTACCTAGGTACTGCAATAACATTTTGAACAATACAGATCATTCAATAAGTATCGCCTGCTTTATTCAAGTATATTTTCTATAAAAAGTTTCTGACTTTTCACATATCGCCGAATCCGTTGCATAAAAACAATTATTTTAGGCCTAATTTGTGTATTCTCTAATCTCTGGCAACTTATCGCAGCTTAGTAAAAAAATTGTATGGTTTGGATAACTGTATACCACGGAAGAGGGAAGGACTCTTCCGCGATGTATGTATACGATCACCTAAGTAACCAAGATCACCTAAGTAACCAAATTTTCTTGAACTATTGTACAGAGCGACCAACTTGTTTGAAGTCGTTAAATAGCACACCTCCGCCGCAAAACCATCGCACCGAAACCGCTACTCGTTGAAATATTAACCCTTTATATTGTTGCATATAGCAAGAGTTTCAAATAAACGCCAAAAGCGCCAAGAGACAGTTCTTCATGAATGGCTGCTGTTCGTTACACGATATAGGGTTCACATTTAAACTAGTGGCGGTTTAGGGGATTTGCGTTTCGCAGGCATGAAAGGTTAGCTGCACCAAGAACGAAATTTTCCATAGAAGACTGGAGGAAACGCCACAGATAGGGTTACCATCTTTCCAGATTTTCCGCCATGTCCGGACTTTTAGACATGTGTCCGGGCTTTTTTAGCTTGAGCAATGTAATAAGAGTCAATCTTGACATCAAAAACAAAACTTAAATCTTTAAAAAAATTACCAACATACTAAATGTCCGGACTTTTATTGAAATAGTCGGGGTTAAGTCCGGTTTTTTTTCCTTCAAATTTTGATATGGTAACCCATCCACAGATAAGTCGGTACTGTAGAAGGTAAAATTAAAACACAATCATGTACTTTTTCTTATTTATTGATATTATAATCATCAACAATGAATTACAGGAGAACTACAAGATATCATTATTATTTTAAATCTAATGTCTAATGAATTTAAACTAATATAATTCGTATATTAATTTCAATTTTTATAATAAATCACAATATACTTACCAACTTTAAGTTGGCGAAATTTTTCAAATAAAGGAACATAGCTATAGCATATCGGAAACGCATGAATTAGTGTTTCACACCTCGAAGTTAATTTCTCTAACAACTAATATCAGTCCTAATTACTCAAATCAGCGCAATAACCGCACACAATACGACAAAAATACCCAAATATTTAAATGTCTCTCTGAAGCCAAAAACTTTGTAAATTACACCTCGACATCTAATAAAACTAAGAAACTTTTCATGAAAACCATAATTTTGTGAAACAAGGCAGCTGAAAATAAAAATACTGTTTTAAACTATCACGGTTGTTCACTAAAGTTATATGATTATTTACGGGATATTTACCGTGGTAAAGCTGTGGAATGAGCTCCCACCGCTTACCACGGTAAATATTCCGTAAATAATTGTATAACTTTAGCTGAAAATAACTATGGAAAATCTAAACTTGAAGCTCAATTTTAAAACGAATTTTCTTAGAAACCATTTGCTCTTTTACGGGTTTGATATTATCCTTATTTTCGTTTGATTAATGAACGAGGTACAAATATTAGCAGTTACAAGAACTTTATAAGCGACGACAGTAATTATGAAATCTAGGATCAAACGCAGTTTCTAAAGAAATCCGATATTGTAAATTCTATGATTTTAATATTATCTGTCAAGGTGTGAAGCCCATATGATGCCCGAGACATTGCAAAGTCTCAAGCTATACTCCACCTACGCCTAGAACAACACCCAAAAATACATTTCAATTCAAGAAATACTGACCTGCTTGATAAGTGCAATAATCAAAGCAAAGAACCACGCCTAACGTACCCCCCCGTTTATAGCTTCATGATAAAAACATACCTAACCGAGAAATACTTTCACTAATCTAGCCTCTCAGCCCCATCCTCTGTAAGGGCTTATTCCAAACGAACCCAAAACTATTGTTAGTTATTTTTACACGCATCATTATCACTTTGAATATGATAAAATTACAGTCACTACATTTTACAAAATACTCACTTTTGATTATTTGGATAATTTTGAATATTAAAAGATGGTTTTATTATTTCTATAAAAAAATACAGTGACCCCATAACAAATAAACTGGTGTACTTTTAGATTGAAATTATATAACACCAGTGAATGCGAGGCCACTTATTAACATTTAGCCGTATTCAATCAGATACCCTGACATGCACACAGATTAAACTGTTATTCGATTATATCATAACGTTTCAAAATTCTATGTCTAGTATAAAATTGCAATTAAACAGGCAATTTTATTTAATTCAACTAGTGTTTATAGTTCCACGTGAGCGTTGATAACATATACATGGTAATACGCATCTTGGAATATGGATATATCTTGAATCAATAAACCACTGGACGAGAAATAGCGAAGATCATGACTCAACCGTGTATCTTCTAACTGAGATATACGTTTTAGTTGTGTTGAAACAAGCTCGCTATGTGTACAAATAGCAATACAAAAAGGAAAATCTTTGTTTAAACACGCGACAAATGACGTAAAAAATTTGTCTACCACAGATTAATCGCGTTTTTATTTACTTTTAACATGTCATTCCATATTCAAATGTCATAGACAATTCGAAAATGTTGACGACCGACAGTAGTCGAAATTCAACGACGTAAATTCCTTTCTCAAAGACGAAACTGCGCAACGATCCGAGTTAACACCGACATTGCCCTTACCCCTGAGCTGCGGTCGTTTTCCTGTCATCCTTCAAATTCTTTGCAACCAATCCGAGTGTTGTATTTTTGAATTGTCCATAACATCTAAATAGTAAATCCCAAAATTTGGAACACTTATATATGAAACGTTGCATTTCCAGTAGTATAATGATTCAAGACAAAGTATTACAATTAGCAGCGCTTTCCGAACGAAAGTAGGCGGATATGCGGTTTATACACGCTCCTCTCCGTAGTAGCCCCTTCGTTCGAGCTGCGTAGACATTTACCTAGGCTTGATAGATACGAACAATAGACGTCGCTAGTTGAGATGGAAGCCGCGCTCGTTGGTCGCGGCGAGCAGCCGCTCACGAAGCACCTCCTTGCCCGAGTACTCCGGCAGCTTCAGGTAATGCACGCACGTGTTAACCGACGGATAGGACCCGTCGCCGGCGTCCACCTGACAAACAAGACAATATGAACAAGCGAGCATTATTCTATTCAACCTACTCGCGGATGGATAAACTCCCTAACAGGTCCTCTTTTTAACCAACTTCCAAAAACTTCAACAGGGAGTTCTCAATTCGGTAGTTTTTAGGGTTCCGTACCCAAAGGGAAAAACGGGACCCTATTACTAAGCCTACGCTGTCTGTCTGTCCGTCTGTCCTACTTTTAAACGGCTGTATCTTTCGAACCGTAATAGATAGCCAGTTGAAATTTTCACACAATGTGTAATTTTACGGCGGACTAACTAAAAAAATATAAAAAAGTCTAAAGTAAAAACAAGAGGGATGTCCCCATACCCCAAAAGTATGTTTGAACGTATTTTTGTCTTTGCTTTAATATAGTATAAAAAGAATATTTTTAAAAAAGTTTCCACTGTGTATATTTTAGTTACCTTCCTGACGACAGTGAGTCGGGGGTGCAGGTTGGCCAGTCCGCCGGGGGGCAGGCTGCTGCAGCCGGTCGCGAACTGCAGGAATGCCTTGCGCTCGCGCACCGTCATCTCCACCAGCACCTCCACCAGCCGCAGGAACCCAGGACTGCACACCATGATACAATCGGGTCAAAAAAATCACAGGTGGAATGACCAGAACAACATAATTAAGATAATATATAGGTTTAATATTAACAAATCGAATCATCATCATCATCATCAGCCAGAAGACGTCCACTGCTGAACATAGGCCTCCCCCTTTAACCTCCACACTGAACGACAGCCTGCCTTTTGCTTCCACTGGATGCCAGCGACTCTATGTCGTCGGTCCATCTAGTGGGAGCCCTACCTACGCTGCGTCTTCCGGTTCGTGGTCTCCACTCAAGAACCTTTCTTACCCATCGGTTATCGGTTCTCCGAACGATGTGGCCTGCCGAATAAATCAAATAATAAGAGCTATTGCACTGACATACACAAATCAGTAAGTGATCTTGTGGCGTGTGCGTCGCGAGCTCGCATTGGCTGCGCAACAATTTATTTGCGCAAGCGCAATACAATACAATAACTCTTTATTAAAATACCACAAAACAAGGATAACATAAACATTACAATCAAAAATATTATCTAGGCGTTTAACAGGCGGCCTTATCGCTAAAAGCGATCTTTTCCAGGTAAACGTGCACGGAAAGGATTTTATTTAAAAAAAATTGAATTTGAATGCTATTCATTGTAATATGAGTAAATTCTGGTATAATCAGTTCAGATTGGGTATAGTGAGGTACCTGTCCCGTGTGTAGCCGAGCTTGGGCTCGGTGTACTGCAGCAGGTGCTCGCGCGTCCAGGCGGGGCCGCGCTCGCCGCACAGCAGCAGCCGCAGCTCGCAGGGCGAGAAGGCGCGCAGCCGGCGCGGCGGGAACACGGCGCCGAACCCTCGTCTGAACGCCGCCGTCTGCCGGCGCACGCCCTCGCGCACCATCCACCGCGCGCTGCTCTCCGCGTACGCGCGCGCGTTGCACCCGCTCACCTGCCACACAGAACGCAACAGTCCACACATGGCCTACCCGCTCAACTGGATCGGTCCCTGAGATGCGCACGACAATAACATGGTGAGACGAAGCACCCGCTTTGTACCAACCGTCACTTTTTTGACGCTGCTACCTTAGGAACCCATTCTATTTAGTGATAGGCCCGTACATTACAGACTATTCATAGGAATTTGAGCGTACACAACAAAACTCAAATTAGTGAACATAAGCAACCTTCGACCTGGGGCTCGATTTTAGAAGCGATTTGATATTCCGCACGAAAATATCATGCGAAATGTCTGACTTTCGAAAGAAATCCCAAACACAAGTTGCATTT
The DNA here is from genome assembly GCA_914767915.1 of Agriopis aurantiaria. NCBI lineage: Eukaryota > Metazoa > Arthropoda > Insecta > Lepidoptera > Geometridae > Agriopis > Agriopis aurantiaria. The sequence continues at coordinate 11,532,188 of OU611988.1, forward strand.
TTTAATTAATCATATCACTCTCTAACGCAACGAGTGGTTTAAACCGTTCGAATTTGCTTTCTATCAATAGAAAATCCCTCATTTCGCATATTTTTGTGCGAAATCATAGAAGCGATTCAAAAATCGAGCCCTAGGATCAGTATCTGGATATCTGGATGGCAAAGCAGTCTTTAAGCGAGAGTGCATTTACTGAGTACTACTGTTTCTGGTAGCATGTTTAACGTTAAGCACGTTGACCCTATCAGCTGATGTAAAAAATAAAGGTGAATAACCTCGATGTTTTCTCCGCTGTCGCAGAGCGGCTGCAGCGCGGCGGCGGGGTCCGCCATGGGCGCCACGTGCGTCATTGTGAGCGCGAGCTGTTCGAACGAGGCGCCCTCTACCCTGAGTTCACTCGCGCGGCGACTCTTCTCGTCCTCGTCTAGTGAAGAGTCCTTCGTTATCTCGTCGTACTCACACGCCGCCGCCAGCACGCTCGATAGGAATCTAACAATACAGATCACTTTAATATGGTGGACCGGTGGAGATCGATACATTCACGTCAAATGGTAACACTGACCGGATGCATTATTCTCCTTTATGTGCAAGCTCTCTGTGCACTCTTCTATTAATTTTAGATTTTATTAAATTTTCAGCAAAACTTAGCTATATTATACAATATCATGCAGACCAAAAGGAGGGTAATGTTTTTTGATGAATGTAAGTAAAGTGTGTTTTTGTCTGTTCCTTATCGTGAACGTCATCGTGGAGCTTAAATGGATTGACAGATTCGATAGATTCGTCTTCATGTCTGAAGTGTCATAAGCTATATTTTGCAACCGGGATTTTTGTTTGTTTTTATAATAAGTGCAAGGCCGTAGCCAGGAATTCATTTCGGGAGGGTAGTACCAGTAGAACACTACTTCCCCAGTACGGTCCGGAACACTACCTCTGAACGGTAGGTTGGCTAAGACATCTAAGGCCCGTATTCTAAAACAAGACTCAAGTATCGTTTGATCTTAGTTCACCTGATTATTACTTGAGCTTAGAATCGTTGCTTAAGTATTGTTCTTATTCCAAAACTGCCCTTAGACTCAACTCAGCTGAATCTAGATTTAAGTAGAGTTTCAAGCGGATATTCTTTTTGTCTATGAATCAGTCTGTTTTCGTTTACATTTTTATTTTAGTTTAACAATGTCGTTCCGCGTAACGCATAATTAAAAATGTTACAATAATTTAATTAATTAAATAAACAGTAATGTAGTTTGAAATTATTAAGTATTTAACTATTTAGGTAATGATCTACACTATATCATAAAGGTTTTATACATTTTTATGCTTAAAACCCTAGAATCTACTCAAAGCATTTTTCGTCAAATAATTTCAAGAAAAATTATGTAATACGGAGCGTCAACAATGTCAATGTATTGTGAAATGTCACATTAGTCTTGTTTATTTTTTCGTGATTTTCTTTGGAAATTTAATTCAATTCAAGTAAATCAAGGAAGTAAAGAACTGTGCTACGAAATACTAGTATCTTATCCTGCCTTTATTTGGATATTTTTAGGATTTCCCCTTCAGTTTGGAAAGAAAAATTTCTATTAAAAAAATATTGGTATTATTATATTCAGATATTTATTTTCCTTCTTAAATTTACGTTTTTTTACAATATTTCCTATAAAAACAAAATATTATAAAAAAACCTAAACCTAGAGTGCCGCCGGCAGCGGGGCAGGGCCCAAGCTGCCGGTGGTTAGGGCTGCAGAGTGAGGAACCTCCTGGCAAGACGTGCCGTGTCAAGGATTACCGCCTTCTGCATCTGACCCTTGACCCAACCATCTAGCGAGAGCCTCTTATTATATTATTATTATATTACTATTCCTAGTAATTAAAATGATTATAAATAAAAGACTGACCTTATTATTTAGTAGTTTTGTTTAATTTTTATATTCATTTAAAAGCTATATGATTAACAAATGAGTTAATTAATACAGACAGTTTTTTTAACCAATTTGTTAAAGTTGTATAGGAGACCATGCTTCAGTCAATCAAAACTGCTAATAATGGAAGCTCTAACTGCAACCCATCAGATGTTCCTGCGATAGCGCATTTTAAAATTATTTGCATCCATTGATCTTCAGCATCTCTCAAGTGTCGCATTGGAATGCTAACAGTGATCTGTCTATTCACTGGGAAAATTTGATCATAATATTCGATATCTTCAGAAATATCCGTGGTGCAAAGAAAATAATAACAAGTTTAATAACAACCAAACCAAGTACACTACACAGAAATCTCTGCTCAAGCGTGATACAGACGTCACTTGCGTGATCGCAGATCATATGTCAACTTGAGTACAGATTGGCAACTGAGTGACGTTTTAGAATACAGGTGAACTACGATCGTAAAATCTTGACTCAAGTTTAGTTCTAGAATAAAATCTCTACTTAAAACTAGTTTTAAGTAGAGAATCTTGACTGAGCGTCGTTTTGGAATACGGGCCTAAGACATTTCGCGGGGGGAGGGTTGGGGGTTTAGCGTCCTACGGCTTTGAATAGGTGTAAGATAGTAAAGTGCAATTCTGTAATGTACAATACCTGTGTCTGATGGGGTCGATTTCCTCCAAGACGTCGTTAGTCAATTCTTCTCCGCACATGATTCGCAAGAACGGTTCTGACAGCGGCAGATCAACTAATCGCCCGTCTTGTAACACCTATAAAGATATACATTTGCTTTATAAATTACAAGCAAGAGTTTTTGTAGTGTTAGATTTATTTATAAAATATGAGAAAAGCATGTTTGTTGATGACTACTATGGGACTGTTAATTTATTTTGTAAAACGATTTAGGGGAAGAGTCCAATTAAGTCCTATTTTCCTTTTCCTTTGATATTTCTTACGAGTGGGAGGGAGTAACAAATGGACCATAATGTTTAGATATTAGATAATGTTAGATTTAGTGATCAAGTGCGAAAAAAATGCTCATTGATGAAATGTACTGTTAATACCAATAAAAGTACCTAAAACAAATAAATAAAATATTACATTTACCTTAGCTAAGAAAACCCCTAGGAACCAGAAATATTTGCAAACTTTATCACAGATGGGTGAGTCTTGAGGTAGTGGCCCTGGGAAGAGGCCACCGGATTGCGTCACATAGTAACCCGGAGGTTTTTCTGCAAAATTAAAAATAATTTATTTAGTTTTAACAACCATATACAGTGGTATGAAGGATTGATCGGACATTGACCTTATCATCTGATGTGATTCATATAGCGACATTAGCGACGCTCTGACAATGACCCTATCATCGGATGTGATTCATATAGCGACACTGTCATTGACCCTATCATCTGATGTGATTCATATAGTTTGCTTGGTAATTAACCTTAGCAGATAAGATGATTTTCGAGTGGTGCTTGGTCGTTGACTCTATCAGCTGACGTGACTAATACAATGATATTTGGTCATTGACCTGTCCGCTCATGTTAGATTTGTGACGATAGGTCATTGACCTTAACAGTAAACGGTGGAGTGTGCCGTGCGGTTCGATTAATTGATCGAGGTGATCGACTGGATGATGTTGAGGTCGCTCGGTCACTGACCCTATCAGTTGATGTGGAAGTGTAGAGTGTAGTTACCGTGCGGCGCGACGAGGTGGTTGAGGTGGTCGAGGTGGTCGGGATGCGGCGGCGTGCCGTCGTGCAGCCACATGCCGAGGTCGGCGCGCTGCAGCTCGGCCGCCACCAGCGCGTAGAACTCGAGCGTGGGCCCGAGCCCCGTGCCCTCCTCGCCCGCGAACTCCACCTCCAGCACAGACTTGCGCCCCGCATGCACGCGCATCACCTAACGCAAACACGCACATCATATACATCAACCCTCGTTTGCATGAATGCTTCATAGACTAATCTGCAGTGCAAGTACCGTTCTTTTAGCGATCGTCAAATTGACAGTTGAGGTCGTCAAATTCGATAATATGCCATTTTTTCAGTACTCGCTGTGATCGATTCTATGGCATTTTAGCGAATTTTCGATCGCTAAAAGAACGGTACTTGCACCCCTGGTGGGTTAGACAAGACCCATTTTTTGTTGTTGTCAAAAGATCTGTCATCTTCTCGCTGACTAGAAGAGTCATGCGTGAAAGCGAAACCAAATTTTTTATAGAACAGATTTCCAGAACCTGCGGAAAGATGAAATTGTATGAAAATTACATTAGCTTGAGATAACATCTCTAAGCTAATGTCAGGGCAATGTAATTTTCATACAATTTCATCTTTCCGCAGGTTCTGGAAATCTGTTCTATAAAAAATTTAATCTCTCTTTCACGCATGACTCTTCTAGTCAGCGAGAAGATGACAGATCTATTTATAGCATAGATTAGCTTATCGAGCGTTTATGCATAAGATGGTTTGGGGATAACGCAGCGCCTAGTTTTCTCAGTTGTATCTAGCTAGGCCTCCAGCATCGCTTTGACCCCTTGCTCAGCAGATCTATTCGGGTGAAATATGGCATTGACTGAATACAGGACGCGAGGTGTGCGTGATGTGGGTGATTTGGGCTAATTTGGAAAGTGAAGTTAGTTCACGTGATTGCGTCCTACACATTTACTATTTCGTACATCCATAACTTGACAAGTTACGTATTGTCAATATGAAAAGTACCACTAACCTGCACAGCGGATCGCAGTAGATCGGGTTCTCGGGGGATGCGCACGCGTTCGTGCCGCAGGCGGCCCATACGGAACTCTGTCGCTTCCAGGTCGGGCCGTCGCGGCGAGACCGTGTTGCCCGCCCTGATATTTTCAAAATCACGTGAATATCTTAACAGAGAATACGATAAATAGATACTTTTCATGAAGGCCCTTCCGATGTAGGGGATTATTATCGCGACCGTGATACCCAAATATCCTGGTAGCATTTGATGCACTTATTCCGGGTACAATAGGCATGATGACTAATATTTTTGTATTACCTCATAAAAAAGCTGATCATAAATAGAGCACATCAACAAAAACAAAATTAAAATTAGTTCAAAAATAAATAAGATACAAGCATTTTAATTTCATGCTAGACAGAGAGCGCACTATACTGAGCCGTGACGTCACGGCTCAAGAGCGCCATACAAATGCTATACTAACACACGCTTTGCGAGAAAGGGATAGAACATCCCCTCTCTATCCCCACCTAAAACTTCAAACGCTCATATCTTGATATATCATCTAGATTTATCAGCCAATTCAAATAATTTTTGCAGTATGTGTAATGTATTTAGTTATATTCATCGCTAAGCCGGTTATTTGTAATGAATTAAACATTAGGACACATGCCTATTGCTAAGGCCCTTGGCATGGCTGAGCATGTGGCATGTGAGATAGATAATCTCACATGGGATTCATTGCCATAAACGCGCCCTTACTGGCCTTAAAGGTTGTGTGCCCTTAGTCTCGATGACCAGATAAACTCGTGTGTAAGCTACTTTATCTGCGTAGTATTGTCAAGTTTAAGGATGAGCTCACCTCTGCCTGTCAAGAGCGCGGTCCCGTTGCGCCTGCAGCCAGACGATGGTGCGCGAGGTGCCGAACGCCGTGCAAGCGAAGAACATCTGCCGCGTCTCCAGCGGGAACAGGAACGGACACCAGTCGTTCAGTTGTTGACACCTGCACAATACACGCGTTAATAATGAGCATTATAAACGTTGCGGGACCAAAAATGTCCTATCTGTTATACCAGTATCTACTCACTTTGTCCCGCAAGAAAAAGACATCTGAAGTGAGAATAACTTAGAAGAGTGAAAACAATAATCCTGAATTGGTTTATTCTAGACAAGCGTGCTCCATCGTAGACCTCATCGCTTAACATATGGCGAGATGGCGGCTTAACGCAAGCATATTATTAAATAAAAAATATGGAGAAGTCTGTCTTTTTCTTCGCTGTCACGTTTACGCACTGGTAAAAAGGGTGGGCAAGCATCATTTTGTAGCTGCTTGAGACCAGACGATGTGTGATACGAGTGATGTTGCCAAAATGAGGTATAGTGAATGTGTTAAACGTTGTACAAAGCTGAACGAAAACTGTAAATTCTGATCACTTTTACTATCTTATTGAACGTAAGATTGTAGCTGGTAGCCAATGTACTACAATAAAATAATATTTAAAAAAAAAACATTCGGATTGTAACAATGTTATTGCAGCTGTCAGACGCAATCACTCAGCGGCCGGACTGTAGTAGTAGGTACTAAGACATCTACCGATACATACAGTCAGTGTTGTGTGTCGCAGTGACATCCCTACGTTTTTGTAAGATCAAGTGAGCGTAGAAAAACACCCGCACTTCTCGCCGAACTCACACGCAGTTTTCAGTCTTAACGTGACCATGGCAAACTTCTGCCCGATAGCGTATTAAAACATGACGTATGATAATGAAGGTAGTTTGAAAAGGATTAACAAAGTAAATACCAGGGCGGCGTGGCGCCGGCGGCGAGCGTTAGCGGCTCTTGTAGCTGCTGGTGCAGCTTGTTGGTGAGTTTAGTGGAGAGGAAGGCGTCAGCGGGTATGGCGGGCACCGCGCTCCGCAGCCGGCGCAGCACGCGCACGCAGCACGTCGCCATCGCGCCCTCAGCACCTTGCGCTCCGACGATTCCACGCTCTAAGCAAACATCAAACGTTATACCATCTTACTACAGTTGGTGAACACCTCACATTGGTAAAGAATATCTTTGTAAAAGCAATTTGTAACCTTTACAAGAGCCGTATTACAAAATACTATCGTTCAATTTTAGGTATCTGGATTTACGGTCAGAAAACAAAACAATGAAGCTATGATTGTCAAGACGAATATAAATCAGTAAAGGTTTTTTTTTTTTTTATGTAGGTAGTTTAACGAAATCCATTCTAAAATTTTTCCTCTCAGAGTTTTACGAAAAACTAAATAGCTTAAATATATTTTTTTACAACTCACCTGGATCACTGGGTTCGTCGTCTTCGCTATCACTGGAGGAGGCAAACGTCTCCATTCCCTCGATTTCTTTGTATGTAAGCGTGTATGTAGTGTCACGGTGTGTGTCTGTGTGCGGTAGGCGTTGGTTGAGGGCCAGCACGGCGCGGTAGACGGTCCAGGAAGGACGCTCGAGTGGGAGAGAAGCACCGCAAGCGGACAGCACGAGTCGCAGGGCCGGCAGCCGCGCAGTGCCCACCCCGCTCGAGCCGCTCGCGGTACTCGCGGCGCCGCTGGTGTTGCTACACGCGCTGTTTGTAGCGTTCTCTTTGATTTCGAGTGCGGAAGCCTCGTCTGCTTCCTCTTCATCGGAACCCTCGTTCAGTGGTATTTCGAGATCTACCATGGTAACAAACAAAGATATATTTAGTAAAAAAACACTTTTCTAAGGTCAAATCTAACTGTCAAAACTTTCACCATCTCGCCCGATACGAGAACGCTACGGCGGTAGCGGAGTACGTGACATCTGACATCTCCGGGACCTCATTATTAAATTATACATGGAATCTCAGAATTTGCAAATGGTTTAGTTCCAATCAAACATGAATACAAAGAAATGAGAGAGATTTTTTTAAATTAATATATGAAAATTGTGACACGGAAAGAGGAAAATGCCAAACCAAGTATATTCTTATCGAGATGGGGGCGATAAGTCCTGCACTGACCTCCCGCTTGGGGTGTATTGTGCATTTCCCCCTACCAGCACCTACCCGAGCCAACCCAACTACTTGAAATATCGGAGTGAGGCTCTGGGGCGCTGGCACACACGCTCCAACGGCGTAGATGGAAGTGTGCATAATGAGGATGCAAAACAGTCTAGCTGTTGTGGTGACGTGGATGAAAAAGGCAAAGATAGATGCCTCATGCAACTCGGTAGCGATTCTAGTTTCTTCTGTGCAAGGGCGAATCCAGGGGGGGGGGGGGGCTGGGCTGGGCTGGGTCCAGGACCTAGGTGGACCACTAATTAATGTAAAAATGTAAAAATAAATTATAAAAAAAATATTAAAACTTTCACCCCTGGCACCAAAACTGGATCCGCCCATGATTATGTGGCTTCTCAATGCCAAAGCACCAGCTCTACAGTTTCGTTCTCCTTCATGCAGCCACGCCACGACACAGTGGACTGTCCGTGGCTCCCAAATTATACAAGTGACTATTCAAAATGCATTTACCGGTTATAAGGCCTACTAGCAGGCGAAGGTCCTGTCGATGCAACTTCAATAGATTGTTAGTGATCTTCCTTTCAAGAATTGGGAAAGAGGCTTTAGCATGCTTACAGTCAAAACACAAAACAAGTATATAAGGGTGACACTAACCGACAGTCTGGTTGAGGTTGGTGCGTCCTGGACGCGGGTCAAACGCCGGTATAAGCGCAGAGAACTGCCGCTTGAGCACGAAGTCGTCGTCCCAGGGCCGCCGGCCGCCGCCCCGCCCGCTCCCCGCCAGCCCCCCGCGCACCGCCTCCAGCGCCTCTTCCTCCATCAGCGACAGCAGATTGCGCGACACCTGCCCAAACTAAGACGATTTAGTCTACTACTCTCTTTGTCTTCGTTTCCTAAGGCCACACATCGAGTGTATTTCTAGTCACATTTTTTTTTTAATATTTTTATCTTTTTATAGTCATGTATGTTACTAATTTGATTTCACCACCGTCCACTATCTATAATCTACATTCTAAGTATACAAAGCGGTTATCGCTAAAAGCAATATTTAACAGACAACCTTTAGATGAGTGGATGTAGATTATTGATAGTGTGGACGGTGGTGAAATCATATTAGGTTGTCTGGGAACCATCGCTTTAAGCGATAACCGCCCTTTATACCTATTTTTAACCTTTTCTTCCTGTAATATTCTATTTGGGATGTCAAAAATAGTCACTGTATTGTATCGGGGCATAAAGCATTTACTATTATTTCCCACAACGGCACTCGCGCATTATTATTAAGTCTTCCACAGACAAAAGTGGGTCAGTAGCAGCACAGGGCGTAATCACAAGACACTTTACATCGCAGCAGGCGGCAGCTTCAATGCAGGTCAGCGATGAAGCCGTTGTCACTAAGGCCACCATTTTAACTCTTCACATCGGGAGCGGCAGGCTGTCACACTGAAGCACCGCAGCTGCTAGACTTGTAGGTCGGCAGCAAGCTGATAGTCCCTAAGCAGCGCAGTCACGAAGTTGGCCCACGCTCATATTTGATGTATAGAAGTTGGTAAAAAAAATGTGGACCTGCGCTCAAGCTATGCTGCCGCTGCTGATGATTTTGGCTTGTAGAAGTGTTAAGGGCTACATTGTAAGATTCCAGGAAAATAAATGTGATATAACTTACAACTTCCTGGTAGGTGGGTTCGTTTTCTTTGTCGCTATCGAGCGCGTCATCAGCATCGTCGTCGTCCTCTAACTCGGTCAGCAGCGCAGGCGCGCGGCACGACTCCAGGAAGTCTTCCAACGACACCTATACATATAACGTTATATATACATACAACTAAACATGCTCTCAGGATACATTACATCAGAATAATTCACAATCCAGACAACTATCAGAGGTACGCGGGGCCGTTCTGAACGCTGATTGTGCCTCTCAAGGTCACAACCGCGGTACTGGCGCGTCATTGGTGAACAGAGATTTATAAGCGCCATTTGCGCTAATGTATTGTTAGAATACGGCAGCTGTGTCTATGTACCAGGGTGGAGAAGTTGTTGCTTTTAATACTAATATTCATGGCAAGAACATAAAATTTGTCTGAAAAATTGTATTATACGATGCAACGAATTGGGAGGCTGTTCTCATACATATGCTATTTGTATGAAGTTAGTTAACCATTCGTCTATTCTAATAGACTATCAGGTATACAGGTGTGATGTGTTAAAAATACCAGGCTTATAAAATATAATTAAATTTCATCTGTATACTGAAGAAATTATTAAATCTGCTTATAAACGCATACCACCTTATTAATAAACGTGGAGTAGTCTTGGAATAGTTACGCCGTGTTTTGTCTTGTTCTCTCTTTCACATTATGAACTCGATCGAAAAAGACAAAAGACGGAGTAACTATTCCAAGCCTACTCCACGTTTATTAATAAGGGGGTTAAAGTTTTAGTTGGATTATGAAGGGTCCCATTCTTGCAAAATATTTTTTTAAAATACATTTTAGTTTTGTTTTTGGTGATCGAATATTTATGATCAGCTTTTTAATGACAATAAAAAATATGTTCGGTCGCCTATTCCCTGTGCTAAGTCAAGACAACGGCAATGAATATAAATACTACAGACACATACCTGTTCACTCTCGCTGGAAGTAGAGGTGAGAGATAAGGTTAGTGCGTTTTGTGCGTTCGGCGCGAGCGACGGATAGCTCTGCGCGGCGGAGAGAAGCCCGCCCGGGAAGTTGCTTGATAGCGCCAAGCGGACTAAGCTGGAATTAGATAAATACACTAAGTTATTTTAAAATATTTTACCCAGAACTGCGCAACCGACTTTAAAACATCTTAGTTTTGATGTGCCAATACATTGCCATTTAGAGCATTCCATCATCATCATAATCAGCCTTTTAACAGTCCACTGCTGGACTTTGAGCCTACCCTCGAAAGGGTGATTGGGCCATATTTGAACATTCCATATTTTCGTAATTCCTTGGTATCATTTGACCACTGAAACTTGCCTAGACGGCTTCTGCTTGTGATCCCAATGTAATGATCAAGATGCAATGCAGTTGCTTTCGTCCATTTCTTATTTCGCCCTAATCATCAAGTTGTAAGCAAATTTATGTACTATTTCGGAGATATATCCTGTCAAATAAAAATGAATCATCAAAAGCAGTTGCATTATGCAAAATTTTAGACCAAATAATCCTTTTCCTCGGTTGGTCCAGATTTTTTTTCGCCTATAAGTGTGTTCCTATTAAGATCTCCGTCAGGCACAGAGGCGAGCCGAGGGGGTTTCAGTAGGTGCAATCCGACATAACCTTTTTTATGCCATAAGTTCAAACAGCCCTATTGAAGAAAGTATGTTATAGTAACTCCGGAAATTCCGTAGAAGGGCCGCTCATTTCAACTCAGGTATAAGGCATAAAAACACGTAAAACAGTTTACAATTTCCTCAGATCTATATGTGGCTGAACTTTCAGGCGGTGTCAGTTAGTGCGATGATAAAACCGCGACACCGGCATCAGATCGAACTTTCCCCGTTGGAAATGCAACCTGGCTGTACCGTATACAGCAATATCTTTAAATTTACCCCCGTTACCAAAATAACGTGCATAGTGTAGTTACCTTGGGAAGAGACTAGATGAGTTGTTGGTGCGGTTTGCGCGCTGCGGGTTCATCATACCACGGCCGGCGCCCACGCCGCGCGTCATGCCCAGAGATTCCAGGAGCCGCGCCGCACCCTGGTTCAACACAACATTCTGTAGTGCTCACAATTTGTCACTAGGTTAGGAATAGGTCATAAAACGTGTGAGTAGAGTGGGGCATATTGCGCACTCATTCACACTTACAGTTCTTATGGCAACGCATAGTGATGTACAGCGCTAGTGTCATAATATTATCAATAAAATAACTAACATTCATAGATATCAAACAAATTAATTATAAAAAAGTAAAATGATTTGTTAAAGTACTTAAAGTCATTGGTTATTGTAATAATAGCGCGTGAGAGTAAGACACCACGACAATTTTATCGATATCGATAGCGCGTGCTTGACGAAAGAAAGAAAAATATTTATTTGTAACAGAAACAAAATATACAGATACAGATATTACTAATAAAATTAAAACAACAATGTAATAGCACGGGCACATCACTACGCAAAACATGATTTATGACCCCGCTTGCAACGAGATATTGAGAATTTTATAACAAGCAATCGCTTTAGGAATATCAGAGGCTGTTCTCAAGCTTCTGTCTTCTTTCTATTCTTTGTCTATCGCCGAAAGAGCATAATTTAGTGAAAGCAGCAGTTACAACTGTGACCCTTCACGGAATAACACTAGGCGACATCATCGCAGACTAAACAGTAAACACTGCTGACACGTAAGAGAATAATTATTTTAGTTTTAAAACTAAAACACATGCTTATGGGATTGGTTAAAACTAAATGAGCCCAAATTCGAAGGGTGTACTAGTAGCCATTGAAGAGTTCCAGATCAGTTTGACATTTCCAAATTATTGTATCGTCATCTGCAACTGCATTAAATATACTAGCAAAGTTTCAAATCGTTATGGCGACGTTTAGAATTAGGTTTAAATTTACTGCCAATATTTGTTTACACAGTTAGTTACAAGTAAAGGTAAAAAAAGCGTTCCCGGGGACCAGTTCCGAACGCTGATTGGTCCTCTCAAGGTTACAACCGCAATGCTGACTTGTGGGTGGGTGTATTTATATGAGCGTTATTTACGCTAATGTGTTGATAGAGTACAGCAGCTGGTGTCTACGTGCCAGAAGTGGTAACTTTAATTAATACTCCTGGCAGGAAAGTGAAATTGTTGTATGTTTTTTTTTTATTGTAAGGTCCAACGAATTCGGAGTCAACTGTTCTCACAACTGCACTCAAACATAGGCTATTAATTCTTTGATCATAATTATATAGTTTGGAGTTGCCTTAAACTCAAGGTAGTAAGTATTGCACACACTGATATACTCTTACTAGTTCTACAAACGCACACTTCAATATTGAGCGGCACACAAATGCAAACGAGATGATCAAAATGTTATTAAATGGACGACCAAGGGAGTCATGTAAGTGCTAAATGGGAAACTGTATTGTACTGTATGTATTTAACGTTAAAAAACGGGAATAAATACAACTGAGTGATATCTAAAACACAATTCTGAAATGTTAATCTGTTACCTGCTGCGTCAGATCTGGCTCGCTAGCGCTCATGTTACCGGAGCCACCGCTGGACTGGTTGTCCTTCTTGTGGTCGCCGTATTGCCCTTCAGCGCGCTCGTTTTCTAAGCACTGCACATACAAATGTAAATGCTAGTAACATCTATAGATATACAAACACACGGATGTCGGGCCAAGTACAAAATTCACGAAAAGTGTCCTGAGTTTACATATGTATTAAATGTATTTCAATTTAGATATATGTATAGAAATAGCAACACACAAATAAATAAATGTCCTAAATAGCTAGCTTAATTTAGCTTGCAACAATTTTCATCTACTTTGAGCGTGTGAGCATAATTTCCTTAATAGTTAATATGTTTTTTTTTTCTACTTTTGGAGTGACTATTGACTGACCCAAAATCAATATGTTTGTAAATCTATGGTAATACAAAATACTTTAAGTATAGCCCGTTCAATCTACAAAATATGTGTCTTACTTTTTCTCCTAATCAGCTACAGTGCAACTGTGCAATGTTCTGCTCTCAGATCAGACAATTAAAGGAGATTTGATAATGTAGCGTGGCGCATTCGAATGCATCAGACCTAAATCAGGCTTGATGCCTTTAGTTAAACTCACTCTGTAGACGATCTTACCGGTCTTTTTAAGCGTATTATTAGTTAGATGATTGGTTTCGCTGCAAGTTTCTTAAAATGAGTTATGTATGAGTAAGTGTGCTTTACTTACAGTTTTTGCGTTATAAGGTTTAGCGTTAAGGTAAACAAATATTTATGACACACGGAGACATTTGAACACGAACGATAATTGTACTAAGGTAAATCTTCCTAGTTTGTCTGATCTGAGATTCTGCTAGTGTATTAGTTATATCGTTCCACACTTAATCTATACCCTATCAGATAATCATCCAATTACCTGCAAGCTGCTGTTAATTAGCCAAAAGTGACTGTATTTTCAGTTAGTTTTTCTAACAGTAATTTTTAAACTTTCGCGATTTGAACATATGTTTTAAGCGATGAGCGAAAGGTACATATTTTTTACCTAAATTAAATAATACGTGATAAGTCCCGATAAACGTTTAAAAGTTTTTCTAACATTACTACATAGTATAAAACAAAGTCGCTTCCCGCTGTCTGTCCGTCCCTATGTATGCTTAGATCTATAAAACTACGCAACGGATTTTGATGCGGTTTTCACCATCAGTTAGAAACTTTTCACGGAAGGTTTATATATGTAACAAGAGCCCCGCCCTGGCTTCGCACGTAAGTTACACCCGTGCGAAGCCGGGCGGGCGGGTCGCTAGTAAACTAATAAGTTGCAGTCACTTTACTAAAAAGATAATTATGTGATATGATATAAGATGTTTTCATTCGGCTTATTGCAATTTATTACATCTGTCAGTGATCATCAAATAGCCAACAGATTCTAATGATTTATGTATACACTAAAATCAATTTATTAATTACACAGAACCTTGCACTGTAAATAAGTAGAAGAACCTTGCACTGTAAATAAGTAGAATTAAGGCAGGATGTATCATATCTATTCGCTGTATTGCGCTATTTAGTGTTATAAATTAGTGACATTCGAGCAGTAAAAACAAAAAAAACTAAAACGAGTACTACTTTGGCAAATTAAAAAGCTTCTAAAACTGTATAATATGTTTAAATACATTTATATCTAAAAAGGGGGTCTGTGCTTTGGTAGATCGAAATCTAAAAAAGACTCCTTTACATAAAATTTTGTATTAGTTTATTTTTGGAAAGGAGAAATTTTTTTATTGTGAAGTGGTCATTTTGCTAATGGTGGTCATCTTGAGAAGTGGTCTGTTTGAGAACGAATATCGTAAAAGACGTTTCGTCTCAGTTACCTGTATCTGTATGCGGTTAGCGTTATTCCTTAGCGTATGTAAGAGCGAGGCGGGCAAGCCCAGCAGCTCACTGGAGAGCAAAGCGTTGGCACTGTTGCGCACCGCGTCGCTTTCGTTGCGCGCTTCGCCCTCCTGCGTTACAGAAACGGGGCGTCACGCGACACAACACAACAAAACGGTGCCATTCTACTGTGCACTACTTGTTCTCACCACTAAACAACAAACATTAGGTCACAGAGAATAACAGCTACCAAAAACACTTAGTTCATGCGCAGAGATATGCACATAAGCCGCTGTATCAAAGAGCTTGTATGTACAGTTTAATTCATTTTAGATGTTCAACTATGTACACAAACATGGCGCACAGGCAACCAATGATAATCACTAGTGCGGTAATTCAGAGCATTCATTCAAATATGGCATGGTTATTTATGTGGTGGTAGGTACATAAATAACAGACTGTATATACGCGCCTTATGCACAGATCGCTGTGCATGTATAATATATTCCAAAGGCACAGAGAAAAACGGCTATTGTCCTAGGTACGATGTTAGGACTAATAGAAAACGATAATATCACTCTCCATACATTTATGCATTGCTTTCCTGGCGTTTTACGCGTTTTATGCTATGGAAAATGATACTATCGTTTTCTGCCGGAGCTAACATAATACTTGATAATACCTAGGGTCAATGACCGTTTTTCTCTGTGCCTTTGGAACAAACTATAATAAAACATTTATCAAACTTAGCATTCTTACTTCATTTATTTTTTAATAGTGGCATGAAAATATCCATCCCATGTGGTCAAATTTGCTCAAAGTAGCGAAAGAACAAATGCGTGATATTTTCAATGCTTTTCAGGCTAACCAACGTAAACAAAGTAAATATTGTGAACAAACACAACACAACAAATTACACTCACATCTAAAGTGAACTTTGTGACCTTTTGTGTCGCCCACTCAGTGAATATTACAAAATATTATTCAACGCAACTTTAGCTGACCAAAAATTATAAACTTTTATAAATAAATTTTACCGTAGACTGCTTAGCTAATGCTGTAGAAAAAATCAACAACTTTTAACCCCACATCCAACAGAGATCACTTTAAATAGCATGCACTGCACAACTAAAATAATAATATCTTATAATATAAAAGAGAAAGGTGTCTGTTCAATCCAGGCATATAATTAGCAGAAAAAGATATAAAACCGAACCTCTTGAGAATTAGCCTCCGGTACGGGTTCCTTAGCTGGGTATGGTTTGGTGATGTCAGTGATGCTGGCAGGTCCCATCTCCATATTTGTGAACGATGTGTTGCCCAGATCCATACAGTTATTGCTTTCGGCACCGAGAGTCAACGATTCTACTATTGTAGCGAGATCTGAAACACATTATAATTTATCAATAACCAATATAAGTACAATCTATCATCTCCCAATATTGTCCCTTAGTGTTCCAAGACTAAAGAGATCGAACTGAATTATTGTATGAAAAAAGGTAACGGCCAGTTAACTAGGCGGTGCCTAGATAAACCAAAAGCCGAATATTTGTACCTAATACACATACTGTACCTTGTATAAGTGTATTACTATTATTTTTAATTTTTTTTTTTTCGTTTTAATATTGGCTTATTTATATGTCCATGAAATAATGAAAGAATATTTATTTTACTGTTTTAATGGTGTGCCGGGTGTATTCAAATTAGTTGTTTACCCAGAATTATAACCGCGCGACCTGTATCTTAACAACAAGGGCCGATTTTACACATATTCACACTTAAATTTTTTATTGCAAAACTTCATGATGATGCTCAAGTTATCTTGTATGTAAGAAAGAAAGAAAGAAAGAAAGAAAGAAAGAAAGAAAATAAATTGTGTGTAAGTAATTTATGTGTGTTTGTATCACAAAATATACATACAAACGCCGCCTTGTTTCCGTAGCAAACCCTTTGACATTCCATCCAATTAAACTGATTTGCTAATACTACTACTGGTGCACCGGCCTATCCGCACAAGTTATGTGTGTGTGAGTAATTATTGTAGGGTTGACCGTTGAGCAAGCCTAATCGAGTGGGACAAAAACAACGCTATACGTAAAATAGCTCTGATTCGCACCGCCACTTCACTTGTGACTGGCGACAATGACCGGTGGCTGACGTCGACACAGGAGTACTAATAGGCGAACGTTACGGGTGAAGATAAGTTGGCGGGGGTTGAGTGTCGAATCTTTACGTAGTAAAAAAGGCAACAACACGAACAAAAGACAAAACAAAATTACGGGCAAAGAATACTTTTTCCGTAGCCTCTGTTCCATCACTCTGCCCGGGTCAACTAATGCCGCTCAAGGGCCTCCGCCATGGGTTTTACTGACCAGTATTAATGTGGTGAGTGGAGTGGTTAATGGCCGAGAGGTCAGTGGCCTGTGTTCGCGGTCGAGACATGTTGCTAGCCATCTCCTCGCCTGATATGTTATCAGCAGACGACGCCTGCTCCGTTGACGCCACTGACACCTGGAAGCACACAGAAGCTTTTTTTCTTTGGCCTCAGCACATCTGGCATTGTGCCAATTCTCAAGTTTTCATCAATGACAGTTTCAAACAGAGGAAGACAAGTAGCTCACTCACAGTGCTGGTTAGGCTCAACTGAATCTAAACGACACTTCAGCCGACTCAGGCTCAATCGCATGAATATTCTAACGCACCATTATATCCTTGTTATCCATGTGCCTTGCTTTTTCTGTCAAGAAGTTTCGGAACCTTGTCTTGTGATAGGAATTTCACTTGTTCTCCGTTTCAAACCGTTGTTGGTTTTCTAATCTATTATAATATATTGCTTTTGCTATCAACACCCTGCGATTATAAAAGTCGTTCATTCTGTCAGTTGCGACTACGTGGTCATTGACCTTAGTGAATATAATAATAACATGTGCCCCAGTTTCACCCCCAATGCACCTATATTCCCGCTTTTGTTCAAGAATAAAAAGTAACCTGAGTAGACCTGAGGATTCACGCTACTTTCTTACCAAATTTCATCAAGAGAGTGCTTGGTCGTGAAATAATTGAGAAACATACAGACTGACATTTACATTTATGATATTATTTGTTTTTTATTTGATTGAGTTAAGAATGTATGTTTTGCTATCTGTTTTGTTGGCTGGTGTGGTGGTGTGTGTCTTGATAGGCAGTGGCAGTATTTACCTGGCCGTCCACAGCCGTAGCGTCGGGCAGGCTGGGAGTTGAATGACTCTTTCGGCTTTGCTTGGCGCCTTCCGCACCACCACTCACTACCTTGAGATCAAACTTGCCCTCAGCGCCCATTCTATATGAATTTCGTCCTCCGTGATCCCACCTGCACAGATAAATATATTTAAGCACCCTTTAACCAACCAAATTAACCAGCAGAGACGATAGCATTAAAACTAAACTTTCACGAATGTGTCACAAATCTTATTAATAAGTCATTTTGTAGGCTTGCACCTTACTCGCTAGGAGTCATCTGACCACATCAGGAGCAGTGCGTACAGATCCGTCGCGAGTCGGTAACTTCAAAAGTGCATGTGTGATAACATTATTAAAATTTCATGTATATCTAGTTATTTTTTTTTTCTTAAAATTTTCTGATCAGCACAGACGGGCACTTACCATGGGAAGAGCCTCGTTATGGTGTGATCTCATAAGCAAATTTGATGAATGTTGAACCTTTAGATCCTAGGTAGGAAGTAAAGACCCTTCGCGGCTGTGTGGTTACCTGACGTCGACCCATCCGTTGTGTAGGTCGGAGGTGAGGGTGCCGAGCGCGGGGTGCGGCCCGTCCTGGTCGCGCCACTTCCAGTCAGCACCGCGCACCACGCGCGCGCCTGCGCACACTCCGCGCGCGCCGCGCGACCAGCGCCGGGCCCGCGCGCCCCCGCACGCCGCGCCCGCACTGCCCGCGCCACCGCCCGGCGCGCGAGGCGCCTCCACGACCACGCTCACCACCTGTACAAAGACAACATTTACGACATGATTTTTGTAGTGGAAAACTCAATAGGGTATCGGACAAGTGTTTGATTTGTTAATACAAGTGCCGCATTTATAAGTATAGTGCGCTCTATCTGTCTAGAAAAACATTAAAATGCTTTGTATCATTCTTAATTTGCTTAATTTTGATCACATTTATTACTCTCTACGCTGATTATGGTCAACTTTTATCGAAGACAATAAAAAATAATTAGTCCGGTAACTTATTGCAGAGCCTGCCCATCTATTCGGATGCTAAACCACAGAGTGCGAACATGGAACGTGCGAACATGGAACGTACTGTCCATGGTTCGTTCCATGGAGGTGCAGCTTCATAGACGCGTAGTCGTTATTATACGCCTGGTTGAAGCTTACATACGAAACTTCGGACTCACGTCGCTGAACGCAAGCTTCATGACACCTGCCCTCCTGCGTGTCATATACCATACCATACATAAACACAATATTTAAATGTATAAAAACGGCGGGAACGAAACCAACGGGAGAGAATGTATGTTTACAATAGTCTGTATAAATTTTAGTCTCACAATCTCAAAAGCTTTCTTAGATTAATCTTACACTGAGCTTTGTCTCACTCTCTCGGTTATTTAGAGAACGAGACCAAATTCAATGTAAGATTACAGTAATGATGTTTTTGAAGTTTTAATTGAAATGCGATGAAATGAAGACCTATTCTAAGCAGTGGGTTGAAAATGATTGATGATGTAAGATTTTTTTTTTTAATGAAAAGCCTTTGTGAATTGTGTTGAAAAGCTTACCTTGCCGTATATCTCAAGTCCGGAGAGCGAGAGGTAGTGGCTCTGTCCGCTGGCATTCTTGCCGTTCTGCTGCACGCGCAGGTAGCGGTAGGGTGCGTCGGCGCGCAGCCGCCACGTGGCCGTGCTGCCCGGCTCTTGCAGCGCTTGCTCGTCGCTGTGCGCCACTAGAGTCGACCACGTTACGCCGTCCATAGACATCTATAACAACACAAGCACGTATTCATACTCCGATGTATCAACACAGAGAAAGCATTCAGTAGCACTAGGTCGTCACCGTGCGGTGTCCTTATACATCTGCCTAATGACAACCCACCCTGTAATGGAACTGTGGACGACACAAAGAATAACACAGCAATACAGTGACGAATACAATTAACAATATAGAGTCGAATAAAATTAAGTGCTCATCCCTACTGGCTGAAGTCAAACTTGTCTTGCCATCTATCTCTTCATCTCGCAAACGCCATCTTCGTCTATACAGCGTGTTTCAAAAAGGTGTGATAATACTGAAGGGTATGTATGTACTCATTATTATAAATCTTTTGCTACGGGAGCATCTCTAAAATCGCTCGAATCATTGAACGTTTTCTATGGATTTTTTTCGCGATTTAGATGTTGGTATCATAGTTAAAAAAATCATAATGATGAGTACAATGACTTCTTTAATTAACGCTTAATACAGGGTATATTCGTAACCCTGTATAAACTGATTTAAAAGAACCAATAAACCTATGACAAATGTAGTATATAAAAAGGTAAATCTAAAATACAACTTACTTGGAATAGCCAATTCCTGAGCGCGGACCGTCCGTAACCGCGTGCGTGTCGCAGCGTATACGCAGACGGCACAATATGTAGCCCGAGGTCGACCGCTATGAACGCTCTTCTATCGTCATTTGTATGTACGTTCAGTGGTTCGGGCGAGCGGGATAGCGCGTCTTCAGCACGTCCATAGGGTAACTGCCGTCCATCAGATGACCAGACGCAGACTAGTCCGTGTGCTCCAGGATTTACCCATTCGCATGTGCCACCGTTGCTACCGATGAAATACAACACACCATTCTCGTCGAAATCGTGCTGAAAACGACAACATTATTACTTGATAGGTTTTCAATGTTACCGGGATTGTTCGCATTAATAAAATAAGTAGCCTATTTTTTTTAAATCAAAATCCACTATAATGCACCTCGGTCATTTACCTTGACAGCTGATGTTGAGAGTCATTGACCCTATCAGCTGATAGAAAAGCTACACCCTTTTATTTAACCGTGATTTTAAAGTTATCTCGAATTTTTTCAGGGTTAAACCATTACACACATTCTCCATGATGCACACTATTTGCTAGTCAAACGTCATCGAGGTCAGTTCAGCCGTTGTCAATTCGATCAATTTATTTGTTACTTTTGCGTTTTGGACGATACCTACATCGTAGTTGAAGGTGATAGACGCTTCACTCTTGATCTTCTGCACGTACTGAAAGCTGGCGCGATCAAGGTCGTACCACTGGCGCGCGACCGACTTGGCGAGGAACCGCTCGAGTTGTCGCACAGTCGTCAGCGCTTCCACTTTCAGGTTGCGCCCGTTGTTATTGCCCACTGCGTTCGCGTTCGGATCTTCTACCGGGTCGTCGTTAGCGCGCTCCACACGAAGTCTGAAGTAAATTTATTTATTATAATTTAAATTTAGCTACGCTTTAATTGTCCTCTGCGTTTGCATAAACGAAATACTTTGGTACATACATAAAAAAAACTTTTCGCTTGCGAAATACACAATGCACATGACTGATTTAACAATTGGTGTTAAAATCTGCCAAAATATTTTGCAGCGGACTTTTGCAGATTTTATGTGTGCAAGTGTGTGTCCGCCAGAGCAGAATCATTGTGAAGCCTCATCAACACAGATGGACGGACTTTAATAATAATAATGTTTAATAATAATAATAATCTTTATTGGCACAAAGAAAAATACAAACAAACAATTAAATCCACTGGCTCCGAACTAGTAAAAAACGGTGTTTCGGAAGCTAGTGGCTTCTCCCAGTATCAGAAATTAAATATTATGTCTTAAATAAAGATATTAAATTAAAATAGTTTATAATTTAAATAAAAAGTTTAGTCTGCCAGTTTATCTGCGTATCTTGAGTCAGCGCTCAGCGTACGAAGCATGCGTGAGCACTGTGAGTGTCGATCAAGAGACCTGGGGCCTTACGGACAACTGCTATTACAGGCACCTAATCCGCTCAGTTGGAAAATCACGCGACCGCAAACCTTATCGCGCCCAGATACGGTTTGCGGTCGCGTGATTTTCCAACTGAGCGGATTAGGTGCCTGTAATAGCAGTTGTCCGTAAGGCCCCAGGTCTCTTGATCGACACTCACAGTGCTCACGCATGCTTCGATGGAACAACATACGTTTTTCATACAACACAGTGTCCGACATCGCATAACACTTACCGCGGAGATGTGGAGCAAAAGTTTAAAGGAAAAATGACGGGCGAATTGAGAAACTTTCTTGTTTGAGATAAAGTAAAATGTGATGGGTACCTGATCCGCTTGGTGAGGTGATGCAGCATGGCGTGGTGCACGGGCGGCGGCGCGTCGCCGGCGGGCGCCAGCACGGGCATCCGCTCCACGCTCTCCAGCACGGCCACCAGCCGCGCCGCCACCGCCGCGCCCGCGCCGCGCGCCCACTCGCGCACCGCCTCCGCGCGGGCGCCAGCCATGCCTGCCCCGTCTGCACAACACACGTCACATTACGTTCGAGTGCACCCAGACATCGCGAGCCGTGCGCCACGAATGGTTCGCCACGAATGCCTGAGGCTGTGTGGACAGGGTGCACACTGTTTCGCCGCACGTCGCGAGCGCTTGCCTCAGTACGCCAGTCCAGGCCGTGCGTTGTGTGTAGATGGCTATTTTTGGATTGCGAATCAAGCACAAAATGTGAAACAGAAAACAAGACAAACGCAATGTGCTATACTAAGGTCAAAATCACCAGTTCTTAGCAAAGATGTAAGGTGTTGTTAACATAGCAAAAACGCTGCCAGGTCTTTGTATATTTTTTAATTTTTGTAATACAGTAAATGCTTACTTAAAAATCCATAGAAAACTGACCGTTTGGTTGCGGCGATAGCAGGTGCAGTAGCGCGGGCGCGAGTCCCTCAGAGTGCAGCTCGTAGGCGGAGAGCTGGTCGTCGGCGCAAAGCAGCTGCGTGAGGTGGTCTAACGCAGCCGGCAGCTCGCGCCGCCACTCTGCCGTGGGCTGCGTGGCGAGCCGTGTGAGCCGCGCCAGCAACGCACGGAGCCGGGCCACGGGCGCCCGCGGCGCGCGCACGGCAGCACGCGACAAGTGCCGCGCGTACAGCGCGCGCGCGCGACTCCATACCTACCACACACATCATTCTCAGATAAAGTCGTGAGTAAATTGGTTTCTTCTAGGCAAGCGAACTCCATCGTAAAACGCATCATCGCTTAAAATCAGGCGAGGTGGCAGTCAAATGCAAGCCTATTATTCAACAAAAAACCTACTAACATCCTTAAACGTTCTATAAAAACACGTGGAAGCACCGAAGATCTGTGTCTGGATCTTTTGTCATGTTTACCTATATACATACAGGCAAAATTTCCAGTATAATTTTCACCATTGGCGGCGCGATTCTGTCGTCTTATTTGATGTTCTACTGCACGAAACACGTATAGGATTCACATTGCAATAAATTATTTTCGCCTCCACCACTCCACCACCTCAAATGACCATTATAAGAAATATGTATACATATAAGACCATGTCATATAAAACCAAAATTTTTTCTTGATAATCACATTTCATAACAGCCGCGGATAAAAACCTTCGGCTAACATCCGAATGACCACCAACCATTTATTTTACGAAAAATAAGTTGCCTATTACACTCTACAGTTAAATCATCTAAATGTAAAAAAAAAAAAAACAATCCGTATGCGCAGTATTGTAGCAAGAAAGGACACACGAACATACCTGAGCTTTCACTGCTTCGGTTTTAGCCGAGAGTCGATTTCGCGTTTGATTGGATGTCGTGGTCGCGGCGGCTTCTGCCCTTCTATCCGCCCAGCCGCTGGCTAGCTCTGGACCTACGACACAATGCCACGTTACATTAATGACTCGGTAAGAAGGCATAATATAATAAATACGCAGCACAGTACAAAAAAATTCAATCTTACCTAAGAATGTTTCTGCAGTGAATGAATGTCTGGTGCCTCTGTTCGATTCGAAAATAAATCCGGGTATATCTTCTCTTAAAATCGTAGTCTGTTGTTGTCCATCAGTGTTGTGAATGTGTAGTTCTTTATCCCTGAAAACAAAAATTATCATTAGTCTCATCTTGTCAAGTGGCATGTGATCAGACAAATTTTCCTAGCGCGTAACCTGCTCATTGCTACGCGTTGTATGGACATTTTTCAGATCATGATTGTGTCACGACAGTTAAGATTGATTTCGGGCCTAAGATTTAAATTTTTGAGAGTTAGAGTCAAGTTTACATACTTTTTGCACGTCAAAGCCCAGTTGCCGATTATAAGTTTACTGGAGCCAGGTTTGGAGAGTATAGGCTGCGGCACGTGGTTCTTGACCGATGCTCTTGCTCTTTGTAATTTGTCAATGAATTCTCCACGGTTTTCTGTGAAAAATTAAATAAATTAGTTATTCTTATTATTTATTTAAATTGTTATTTTCAAATTATTCAGCGCAAAGCAAGACGCAGCCGCGCGCGCGCTACTGCGGCTGCGTCTTAATCAAGGTGCGCATTCACCTTGAAAAAGACCGCTAGGCGTTGAAACTAGTCGGAGTTGACGGCTTAATCATACGTGAGTAATTCCCGTGTAATATAAATACAATTATTGATGGTCCGGAGATAACGAAGGCAAGGGCAAAGGGCCCGAGCGACATATGTCCTAATTTTTTACCTCATAAAAAAGCTGATCATAATTAAAGTCCATCATAGAAAACAAAGTATCGCCTCTATCGCTCTCTATCCCCACGAAAAACTTAAAACTATTATATCTCAGAAATGTATCAGCCAGTTTAAATAAATGTTTCAGTATGTGTAATGTTTTAAATTATATCCTTCGCTATGCCAGTTATTTGTAATAAATGAAACATTAGGACACAATAATGTTGGAACGATGTTGTTACAAAGTTAATGAATGGGTCACGTGTTATGGTCGAGATTGTTACCTGTGTTGTCTGTCTGGTGCTCGGGGCTGCCGCTGGAGTACATGGTGGCGAGCTTGCCGTCGAGCAGGAAGCGGAACCAGCCGTTGGAGCCGGTGCTGAGCTCGAGCGCGGCCGCGTCGCTCCACGCGTACAGCGCGTCGCGGCCGCGGCACAGCGACCACTCGCGCCACGCGTACGCCACGCCAGCCGCCACGCACATTGCGTCTGCTCCACCGCTCGCAACCGCCCCCGCAGCCACGCCCGCACCCGTCGTGACGCTCCCGGCGCCCTCTGGAAACATTCACCAACAATATTCTAATGACTGTTTACAGAATACTATTTACCTATTCAGGCCCAAGTTGGTGTTGCAACGGGGCATTTACACTATTTAAGTTTGTATTAGTGAAAAATATTTTTGGCTTTTGTGTAACTATTTAACTCATATCTATTGTGTTGTTAGCACCTGTTTGTTTTCCATGTAAAATCAAATAAATGAATTTTAAGTATGAGAACAATGGACACAGGTCACTGTAATACCCTATACTTAGTGCTGTTGTCCACGCCGCTGCTTTTTATTTCTTTGTCTAGCTTCGTGTTGCACACGATCGCCATCACATCGTTATTCTAATTTAAAATGGGGGTATTGAAGCCTGCACTAACATCCCGCTTGGTGTGTATTGTGCATTTGCCCCTGCCTGACCACAAATAAGCCGAGCGCTCCTTAAAATAACGGAGCACGGCTTTTGGTGGATTAGAAGGTCAGTGGCATTGTATTGACTTATTGTGGAGTTCTTTAAGGAGTTCCGACCATAATCGTCAGTCTTCTGTGGCGTTGAAGTGCAGCAGCATATGCTCAAAGGTCTCGTTTTCTCTAGACAGCCTCGGCACAGAGGCCTATATGAAGCTCCAATTTTGTACAAGTGATAGATTCGTTTACAGTGACCTGTGATGGTACCTATCGTTAGATGGAGGTCCGACTTAGTTAACTTAGGTAGTTTGTTACATACTTTCTTATCTATTGATAGGTAGAAAGCTTTTGCGATCATCCTAAACTCAATTTAAATACATCTCGTTTCCGAACAAAAGGCGGCGGTCGACAATCGCACTAAATAATGGTTTGTTATTTTCTATAGAAAAAAAATATATAAATAAATATTCGGGACATTTTTGCACACACGGTCATCTGACCCCAAACTAAGCAAAGCTTGTGATATGGCTGCCAGACTGATATACATACATACATACATACATATGTAGTTTTAAATACATACTTAAATAGATATTAACAACCAGATATAGAACAAACACAAATGTTCATCACACAAATGTTTGTCCTAGATGGGAATATCGAACCCACGCCCCAGAAGAAAAGAAAAGAAAAGAGACTACTTTGGTTATTTTTGTTTTTGGCTGATAATGATGACTGTGACTGTACCTGTGGTAGAAGTCTCTCCGTCGTCCGGTAGTTGGCTAGCCCCCGCAGCGGCCAAAGCCTCCACCTTGCTGAAGACCCCGAGGCGCGCGAACTGCTCCAGGTATATATCTGAAGCCTTCACCATCAGCTCCTCGGCTATTCCCAGCACAATCAAGTGACCGTCGTCGTCATCCTACCAATCGAACGAAAATTCACATCTTTGCCATGGTTTAAAAAAGTAGAGCAGAAAACCCTAGTGAATCATTTGATAATAGAAATGTACATTTATTTTATTATAGTCTGTGCAAAAGACGCAAAAGAGACACTTCACCATACGGTTCATGTGAGTTCACCACCTCAACATACGATTGAAGACCTGTGCGGGCGTCGCGCGTTTGTGGGAATAGCTATGGAGGAGTCCACGCTCAAAAGTGACTTATATGCGCAAGCTATTATGGAAACATAGGACATCAAATGACTTATACAAGGTTACGCAGAAAGGATGCGCTTAGCCGAAAGTCGCTTATCTATTCTGTATATTATTATATTTAAAAGGGTTTGTTATGATCATCATTATGAACAACTTTTACTATGGGACCAACACTGAAATCGCAAAAAACATATTAACATAGGTATGGTATTATGGACTCATTTCGGCTTAGTACACCTTTTCCGCGAAACCCTGTAGACAGAAGACTAGACCCAGAGGCAATTGTTTATGTTACCGCTTGTTAAGCAAAAAAAAAGTAAACGTATCTAAATTCACAAGAAAATCAACACAAACAATATTATACAGTAAACACAAGTAAGATGCAAGTAAGTTTCGATGGTGTGACATTTATTACAACAATGCGGATGCGCTTACAGAAACATGATATGTAAAACTGTAAATAGGTAAAAAGTTTATGTAAGACATTTATTAGTATTATAAAATAATGACTCTGCCGCTGCGTACATTTTCCGCAGTTGAAAGCCGAAAGGATGGCATCATGGCGTGGATCACACAGTCACGATCGAATCCATGCGATGTCGCCACAAGCAACCATGGGACTACGGCTCCAAAACATTGTTACATATATCTAGGACCTTCTCATTTATAAAACTTTTGCCAAAACATCTGATGCCCATTTTCACTAAAGCAAGGAGTCGCCTAAATCAGATGCCTAAAAATTTAGGAGTTGCCTAGGGCTTTAGGCCAAACTTTAGGTGATAACTAGTGACGTTAGGCGTCACCTGAAGTTACGACTTCGATTCGGGGGTGCCTAATGATAGGCAACTCTTAAACTGACAGCCCGTACCGCATACGCTCACACACATCGAAACCATAGATAACTGTCAAAAATTTAGGCAACTCTAGGTTAGGCTACTAGTTTAGGTTTGGCGTATTTAGCTTAGGAGTCAACAATATTACAAATGGATTTCTAAAACAGAAGATTATACGGATTAAGACTCTCCTTAGATTAGAAGTTCCTAAGTTAGGTGTCACCTTGTTCTTGGTTAGTGAAAATGGGCATAATTGTTATGTGCTCCTACTTGGAAAACCGTTTTTTTCATGTTGGCTGGCAGGGCCTGCTAAAAACAAACCAACTTTAAAGCTGCCAATGAGCCAAGCCAAGAGGCCACATTAACATTTGGGAGCCATAATATTAGTGTCGAGGATCATCACACCATCGGAACGTTACCGCTGGCGGGCGGATGTAGCGGCATCGGAGCGCCCGGGGCTGCTGCCGCCGCCCCACCTCGCCCTGGTCACCAGAACTATTTTATTATAATATACTTAATAACACTAAATAGTACGAGTTTTATGAGTCAATGCCTGTTGAAAAATCTTAGTGCAAAATCGGATATCTGAGTCTTTGGGATGATAATTAAGTGTCATAAATATTAACTTAATGCTGGATCGCCTAATTAACGATTTCAAAGGTTCGTTTCGGTGGCAAATTTATATTTCCGAAGCACTGTAAGTCCTCTTGAACAGTGCGCTGCTAATTAAAGCCCGTTGCAAACGACGCTCAGTAAACTGGCGCGAGTAATACTTGCACAAGTGGGCTAAGTAAGAGTATTCAATAGACATTTCAATTTCGAATTTCAATATTTGTATTAATTTTAATACGTATTTTACTTATATATATATTTGTATCGAATACTCATACTTCACCCAAAGTACTACACATCGTCTGCAACGGGTTTAACTCATGACATGTCAAGTAGTAAGGCCCGGGCCGGTATCCACTAAAACTGAGCTGGGCGAAGCGGAGTGGTTCCTACATGTCCTCTCTGAGTCTGTTACTATTCCTACATAGAGAGGACGCTGGTCAGACTCTGTGGCAGAAAGCGCGCGGTGCAGTCCAGAGATGTGAGCGGAGCGAAGCAAATACGTGGCAACAGAATACGCGCAGAATAGTAGTACCTTTATACATGGTGGGTTGATTAATTATATGACCTTGACAATATTTTATTTAATGTTGAAAATAAATTTACGCTTTACTAAGTTAAAAAATGAAGAGGTGATAGAAAAAGGGGATGCGAAAATTAAACTTATTTCCGCTCCAGTCAAGTCAGCACTCATGCCCATCTGGGTTTGGTGGAATCTCGCCCCGCCGCTCTGGTTTGTTTTAGTGGATAGCGGTCCAGACACGGCTCTATGTTGATGGTGAGAAAGTGGGAATAAGAGGTATGTGTTACCGCGTTGTCGAGCACAGCGGCGATGAGCATAGTGAGGAGGTGCGCGGCGCGCGCGGCGGGCTCGGCCGACACGCGCCGCAGCAGGCGCGCGGGCGCGTAGTGCACCATCTTGCGCACGAGCGAGAGGCACGCGCGCCGCACGCTCGCGCCGCCCGCGCCCAGGTACCGCGCGCTAAACACTGGGATCAGCCGCCTGGGGGGAAAGGCCCAACATATACTTGTTAAAAAGATGTTGCTTTACATTCCATTAACATATTTTTATATTATACTAGCTTTTGTCCGCGACTTTGTACGCGTAGCCTTTCATATAAACTTTCAACCCCCAATTTCTCCCCCTTAATTCAGCCCTTTTGCAAAATCCTTTCTTAGCGGATCTCCACATCCCGTAAGGAATCTACTTCCCAAATTTCAGCTTCGTAGATCAAGACTTCGAGTTTTCGAGATGAGTCAGTGATCAGAACAATAAACCAAATCAATGTAAATGTGCTAACTGTTTATTAATAACCTGCCCCCCGATTCTACTAAACAAATTGTCTTTAAATTGTAATTGTTGCAATTTTAATTGACAAATAACTGCCTCAAAATTAACAATTTTTAATGTTTTTTTATACTAAGTTATAATATTAGGTGGTTATATTTATCAAGTATAAAAAAATATTTAAAACTGTCAATTTTGAGGCAGTTATTTAACAATTAAAATCGCAACAATTACAATTTAAAGACAATTTCTTTAGTAGAATCGGGGCCCTGTTGGAGATCATAGATTGAAGGCAAGCTCTCACAGGTATGGACTTAACGCAGTTAACGATGGCGAGTGATCGACCAGTGTCTCCGTCGTATTATTACCGAAAAGTATATACAAGATAATTATCACACATAAACCCCCGATAAATGATCTATAAGGGCTGTTAATAGTATTTAAGGGTCGGCAACGTATCTGTGATGCCCCTGGTGTTACAGGTATCCATAGGCGACGGTGATCGCTTACCATCAGATGACCCGTTAACTGGTGAGCCACGAATGGCACAAAAAAAATGCAAACGGCTAAACAGATTTTGAATCATAGCTAAGAACTCTCGATCAAGTCGCCTTTCAAACGAAAAAAACTAATTTAACATCGGTAAACTCACTCCAAATAAATGGCGGCCATTTCTTTATCTCCTGTCTCGGGGAAGTCGTCGTCATTGCTCGGAGATGGTGTGTCATGTCCGCCGACCACCAGCCACTCGCCGGGGCATTGTAGTATCGCCGCCACTTCTCGGTGCCCTACAATTAAACATATTGGTGTAACGTGGATTGTCGTTATTACAAACCACACAGTTTGTGGACAGCAGTACTAATAGTTCTCGACTTCACTTTTGTGCTGTGTGTTGTCCGATTTGCGAGGGGCATATATATATTCCAGTAAACGTTCAAACATAATTATAAAAAGAGTATCTTTGCATAGGAAATTTGAAATTGTAAGCAATATACAAAGTGGCGTCTCGCTCGCCCTTCTAAATTGTTTTTCAGTTGTTTGTACCTAATTCGAGTTACCATGTCTATTTTTTATAACATTATTTAATGGCTTTTTTCTCGAGAATTTTATTAAATGGAGTAATTTTATAATACCGAATAGGAGAGGCCTATGTCCAGCAGTGGACTGTTAAAGGCTGATGATGACGATGATGATGAATGATACCGAATAACGCTCTCACAGACTGAACACGACTTACAGAACACCCTGGACCCTTATTCTCTATCTAATATAAGATTCCTAGCCATAAACGCATGACGGCATAATAATAAAAATAATAAATTGAAAATTTACTGTTGTCTTACTTTCTATGACCACATGAAACACGTAACGCGGCCGCGTTACGTTATTTGCGTGGAATTGGCAATGTCAAGTTTGCTAACGCGATTAAGTGCGTGACGCGCTCGTTTTGAACTGTCAAAATAATGTGGAGCAAGCTATGTGCGTGTTTGTCAATAAAATATAGCATTCAATAGGAAGACGCGTTTGATTGGTGTAAATTTGTTACCGTGTAAAAGACGTGTTGTAACACGTTTACGGCGTGTTATTGGCGTGCCATGTGGTTTCATACATAATTAGGGTCCATAGGATGTAGTAGTACATTACCTTGATCGTGTCGTTCTCTGGCCTTGTCTAGCGGGGTCTTGCCGTCCTCGTCACGCAAGTCTGCATTGGCGCCAAATCGGAGTAGGACCTTAGCGATCGCCGGACGACCGAAGCAAGCCGCGTAGTGTAGAGACGAGCTGCGCTGACCACGGTTCACGTCCGCACCTGTATGTGAGACTTTTGTATAGCATGTGCTATGAACCAGCGATTAGCTTTTTTAAATAAAATATCGGGGAAAAATTTAGTTTGTATCAAAATTAAAACAAAAGCGGAACAAAACCAAAAAAAAATATTTTTATTTTTTATTTAGCTTTTTTAAGGAAACTTACAGCCTAATAGTATATAAATAAACAAAAATTACATAGACATAGACATAGACATAATTTATTTGTGGCAAAAAAATACAATAACACAATATACACGGAAAATTATCAGGTGACTGGGCCAATTACAAGTTCCCGCCTATAAAATATTTCATCTTTCCGCACGCGTTAACGCTAACAAAAAGCGGGTCTTGTCTAACCCCCCAGGGCGACCTACTAGCTATGAGGAACAAAAGGAAAAAAACTTCAATATGGAGACTAACCTTTTTCGCATAAAAACTCGACCATTTCCTTGGTTCCGAAGGCAGCTGCCCAGTTGAGCAGCGTCTGCCCGACGTCGTCCGTAAAGTTGACGTCCACAGAGCCGCCCGACACCGCCGCCAGCAGCGCGTCTGTATCTTTACCGCGTATACAATCTAAAAATAAACAAGGTACCATATTAAAAAAAAAAAATTAGTAAAAATATAATAATAACACACATACACTCATAGCTCCATTGGTAACTAGTTCCGCCCCGCGGTTTTATCCCGTGTGCGTTACATGTTTCCGAGATAAAAGTATTTATTTATTATAAAAGTAAAGTTTTTTTTTTATCAAGCCTTCCTACTAAGTCTAGGCAAAAAATTGCGTCGATCCGATGCTCTGATGCTGCGTGAAAGAGCAACAAACAAACACTTTCGCATTTAAATTATAAATATGATTAGTATGATGCATAATGCTCTGGTCTTCCCACTGCCACGCGCTACGGTGCCACTGAGGTTGTCAGTGGCTTTACTTGTGCAACAGCACAGTTTAAATTAGAAAACATCACAATATCAAACGGGAAATTGGATTTAAGTTATAAACGTCGTGAAATTCCATATTCAGCAAGTGTACAAACCGCGGTGTAGGTAATAGGACATTTACCGATACAGCGTTGTATGTTGTAGAGACAACCCTGCGACTTGTCAAGATCAAGTGAGGTTAGAAGAACAAAACAGCCGCTCTTCTCGCCGAACTCGCCCGCAGTTTTCAATCGGCTCGTGACCACGGCCATTGTAACATGGTCGAAAAGTCAAGCGAAAGGTACCTATTTTTACCTAAATAAAATAATTCGCTCCCGATAAACATTAAGCATACAGTTTGTACACTCTCCAGTGTTTATCGTCTAATTAATCAACTAAACAACAAATCCATGTCGTCTCGTGAGTTCCATGACACAGGGAATCCTAATGGGAGCTATGAGTATGAAGTATAAGATATTCTTTATTGTCATAAGAGTAAATCTATTATTATGATCTAGGATAAAAAAAAAGAAAAGATTACGTTTATGGACACAATATAGGCTTTAGTGTGAGACTAATAAGGAAGATAGTTACCTATAAGCTGTCGATGCGACTTGTCGCCGCGCGGGCCGGCGCTAGCGCCCTCGCCGCCGGCGCCGGAGCCGCTGGTGCCGGCCGCCGGGGTACCGGTGCGGGGCGCTCCACTGAAACATCTCTCAGTAAGCGCATTTTCTCACGAGCAACCGCACGACACTATTTGCGTTCACGATACACGATAAACCTGGAGCCTTACGCCTCCTTGCGCGGTCTCAAACTAACGTTAAAACAGCGCAGTTCGGAAAATCACGCGAACGTGAACCTTGACTCAATCAGATACGGTATGCAGTCGCGCACCTTTTTTAATCACTTTAACTGGATTGCTTAAAATAGCTAGGTGTAAGGCCCCGGTTATCGTACGTTTTTCCACGAAGAAATATTCCCTAGCTGCACTACAGTCGCGGCTAGTGGTCTTCACGCACAATAGGCATGATGACTAATATTTTTTATTACCTCATAAAAAAGGTGATCATAAATAGAGCCCATCAACGAAAACAAAATTAAAATTAGTTCAAAAATAAATAAGTTATAAGCATTTTAATTTCATGCTAGACAAAGAGCGCACTATACTGAGCCTTGACGTCACGGCTCAGGAGCGCCATACTAATGCTATACTAACACACGCTTTGCGAGAAAGAGATAGAGCATCCCCTTCTCTATCCCCACCTAAAACTTTAAACACTCATATCTCAGAGATTTATCAGCCGAATTAAATATTTTTTTCAGTATGTGTAATGTATTTAGTTATATTCATCGCTGTCGGTTATTTGTATTAAATTAAACATTAGGACACATGCCTATCCTTATAGGATGAGAAGCCAGCCCTAATGTCAATCATTAGGCCGCCCACAGGCCTTTGACATAGCTGAAAGGTGATACTGCAACAATGCCTTTCACTGAAGCTCTTCATCCAATGCCACATCCTGCTGGCACTTTTCCCCGTGATGTTTCAGCCTCTGCTATAGTTTTTAAGTTGCTGTTGTTGTCTGATAAATCCGTAAAAAGTTTATGCTAAGTTAGCTACAACTAATTAATCTGCTAAAACGCAAGTAGGCTAACTAAGTTTATTAAGAATCCCGTGAACTAGTCTTGTGGCACATGGAGACAAATTTATGGAAACTTTTTTTTTTAAATGTTATTGATTCAAAAATATAAAAATTACGTTCGTGACAAATGTATGATCCTATAAATTTATTTTAGTTGGAAATGCACAATACACCCCAAGCAGGACGCGAGTGCATGGCTCGAATAAGCGTAAGGGCATCGGTGTTTTCCAATATGTATGGAACACTTACGTCTGTATAGCGTGCCGGCCTTCGCAGAGTAACACGAGCAGCAAGTCCACGAGTCGCATGCACTCCAAGCACCAGCGCTCGTCCGCCTGCACCGCTGCCTCCACAGCCGAACACAGCTCCAGACGCACCAGGTCCTTCACACCGAACAACATTCAAGTTAAATTTATTTTCGCCATAGAAACACAAACATTTCTTTGAAAACAACCCATATTACAACTTTTTTTAAATTCTTATAACATATTTATTCCTTGTAAAACGTTTAATGTTTTTATGGCCAATAAATATTTCTGTATTCTGATTTCAAGATAAGCTACGTCAATATACAGAAGAACATTCTACATAACACATTAAAATTTAAGGTGGTACGATTCACATATGGCGGGAAATTCAAATTTCATACAGTTTTCTTGTCCTTGTAGCTTGGTAATTATTGTACATGACACGGTGTTTGCGCATATCGTTTGGGTGTTCATTACATTATCATTAACAGCTAATTATCAATAACGCTCCATATTACTTACATGTGTCAATAAACCGTTTGAAACAGCAAAATTTATCGGCAAATGCATGTAATAATGTTCATTAAATATTTATATCTTTACATGATTTTGTAAAGGGTAATAATCAATTTGCGCAAACACCATGACCGTTTACAATAATTACCCGGACTAGCCACAAGAACAAAAAAACTGTTTGAAATTTGAATTTCCCGCCATAAGTGAAATGTACCAGCTTAAGTTATATGAGTAAAGCATCGTTTGTCAAGCTTGATAAACTAAACTAAATCCATTAATAAAGGATATAGTACCAACTTATCTACATACGTACGTTTACATACTATATTTTATGACCCAACATCAAAGATGGACCAGCATGTTAAAGAATTATTTTTTTACGTGTGTGATCTGCGCCGATCCCCGGCAGAGAGTCGACAGCAAGCTAACTGTAGTGGAGACTGATGGCGCCAAGCCTTTGTCGTCGCCGCTCTCAGTGCTTCCCAAACGGCGCACCAGCTCTTCAATCAAACCTGAGAACAAGGAAAACTTTAAGGGCTTATGCAACTTGCGTTCACTATCTCACACACATTATACATTTCATTGCACATTATACATTTCAATAATAATAAAATAAAATAAATTTCTGAAGATATAAAATGACTATTTATGAAAAATCTAAGAAAGATTTATATAAGAGCCTGAGATCTATTTATCATAATCACGTTTATTGGTAAAATATTGAATCTGAGTTTTAAATATATTGGGTCCCAAAAATCATGAAATTTTATATATGAATACGAAGGTGACTTGGTCCTCTGTCTGTTTGTTAACTGTTGACGTGAATGGCTGAACATATTTTGATCAAACTTGGCAAGAAACTGTGGATTAGCATAATGGGTATAAGATAGTTTTATTTATTTGAGCTGGAAACTAGAAAATCGCAGAACAAAACCGAGTAGCGCAGGTAGTAAGGAAAAATGAACAAGTAGTTTTGTCAGTTGAAACTTCTGCATGGTAACAGCAAATTGACTTCCTATGAATGTTGATTTTAATCACGCAATTTTACTAGCAAATAGTGAATACGGACGCATTTGCCGCTTCACAGATCATTTCACAACGATTCGTGCGATCCAGCCCGTCGCTTCCGAACGGTTTCGCCATTACTATAAGTGGTGAGCAATTCATTCATAGTATGTAATGCTAGAAGACGCTACGATACATATAGCTGCAGCCTCTTGACTCCCTACAGAGGAGAGCCACTAGAATTGTTGACGATGCCTAGCTCACTAACAAGCTGGACCCACTTAGCCTCTGAAGAGATGTGGGTTTCCTGTGTATTTTCTATCGCTTGTTTTTTGGGTAATGCTCTGAAGAGCTTTTTGATCTCATTCCTGAGTCTGACTTCCACTACCGCATATCCCGACTGTCCCAGCACCATCAAAAACTGCACCCCCACATCTTGCAAAGCTGAAAATCCCGCACCGTCCGATTTTTCCGCTCCTTTCTTCTGCGGACCTGCAACCCTTTCCCGCCGAGCTTCAACGAGAAGTGTTTTAAAAAGGGTGTATATAACTACCTTTCCGGGCTGGCAGAACACCGTCAACACCGCTAGTGTTGCAGGTTGCCATATGCGGCGGTTTCTGATTACCATGAAGCATACCGCAAGCTTAATTTGCTGCTTTTTTGTAAAAAAAAAACATGTTTGCCTTTGTTTTACAGATAGTCTCTATGAAGTTTCGCTTTATGACGTACTCGTATATGAAACCGAATAACAACGTCTAACTTGGTAATTAGGTAACGGTTAAGTATCCGTCTGGAACTTACTATAGTTATCACCTTTTCATTACCGGACGTCCAGACGAACGGCAAAGCGTCACCCTTACTTGGTTGAAATACTATTTATTCACACCAAGCGTTTTGACTCCACTTTCTTAATTAGAACAGCAAAACAATGGAACGCCTTGCCCCTGTCTGTGTTTCCGCAGCATTACAATCTTGGAGTGTTCAAGTCTAGGGTTAATAGGTTATTACTGGGCAAACGTGCTCCATCTTCGACCGCATCATCGCTTTCCATCAGGCGAGATCGCGGTCAAACGATAGCCTAGTCCGATGCAAAAAAAAAAAAAAAAAGTTATTGAAATTAAAACACTTAATATAACGGGTTTTACAGCGTGTAGTTTTCATTATTTTAATTCCTGACGTTTCAAACACTTTGTATTATCTGTAGTCACAGGAAGAATCAGGTTGGTTTCTATAATTATTTTCACTCTAGAATGAAAGTAAAAACATATTTTATGTTATTTACAATGACTGGCCCTCTAGTACCAGTACCAGTATTCAAATCGCACTAATGCTCAGCATCATTGATCACGATTTGGTTTCGCTTAGACAAACAACTGCCGTCTTACCACAAAAGATTTAAGCACGCTTTAGACAAGTGTTTAGCATATTTTTCGCAGTGAAACAATTGCTAAACACTTGTCTAAAGAGTGCTTAAATCTTTTGTGGTAAGACAGAAAATGTTTATTTAAGGTTAAAGTCCTCGGGTTCCTCGGGTCCGAGAAATTGTTTTATACGACTACATAAAGCACTGCAGCTCACTAAAACAATAGCAATCCAGATTTTGTAATAGTTACTATGGTATCCATCTGAATTTTACGGACATGCGTCGTTCGAATATAGCGTTTCGCGATTAAAGGTCGTCTTAAGCCCCACGCTAGTACCGCATCGCACGCTCTGCAGGCAGTCTTGAGCGAGAGCGAGACGGATAGTCAGTACGTACCGTGCTCAGCGAGCGGCTGCGGGTCGGCGTGCGCGCGCGCAAACCGGTCGGCGAGCGAGGCGAAGCAGCGCAGTGCCGCGTCAGCCACGCGTGCGTCGGCGTGCCGCAGCAGTGCTGACAGCGAGGACACTGCGTCCCCTACTCGCGCATCACCCGGCTCCATCTTGCCGCATACCCTGCGCAGAGAACACAATTACGCGTCCTAAATCACAAGCATACTTTGAAATGTTTTAAAACTCCCGATAAAGAGCTGATCACCTCCAAACAGCTGAACAATTTTAATGAATCATAGCAAATAACACTTTCGTTCAAGTCACCTTTTAAAACAAACACAATCGGTTCAGCCGTTTGGGAGCTACGATGCCACAGACAGACTCACAGATACACATGTTAAACTTATAACACCCCTCGTTTTGCATAGATGAACTTCCAGATAGATGGGATGACTATCATAATTATCAATTTTTTATTATTTTACAGAAAGAATTCAAATTACATGACAGAGTGCATCATGTTTCGGGACTTAGCACGTATTATTTTATTTAGAACATTTAAAACATGTGTTCAAAGTTTTAAAATTATTAGAGTGCATTATCACATATTATATCATAAATATTGCCAAAAAAAATATAGTATTTTTATACATCTGACTTTTGACTGCAATCTGATTTAAGATAGATTTAGTTTTTACTGTATTAAAAGGTAAGCATAGATTTAAGAACGGACCAATAAAGGTCATGGTCATGTCTGACCAAACCATCTTTAATAATAAGTATTTTAAAAAACCCCAACCTGATGGAAAGCAATACTAAGAGTATCGAGGTGAGTATTAATAAATATTATTGATTTAAAATACTCTTTTTTTTACTCTTTTAGGCGTCGGCCATATTAAAAGTAGGTGACTTCATTTTATTTTTTGTATTGTTCTCATTAAACCCTTTTGATACCAATATTATGGAAGTGCATAAAAAATAACTGGTCAGCCATCTTTGGGAGTCCGCCATATTGAATTTAGAATGATGTCACTTAGCTAACCATGCATTGTCATCCAAACTAAACGTGTATTCAGCTCAATCGCTTGGGCAGAACCGGTCGAAATTCAGTTGCAAGATTTGTCTCATACATACATACATACGTAATAACAGGGCAAGTTAAATAAAAGCTTGTAATATAGAGTGAAATCATTATAATTATGTTGGTGGTACCTGGAGACGACGGCCATGGCCGAGTGCAGCGTGTCCTTGTGCACGGCGGTGCCGTGGTGCGTGATGAAGTGCAGCACGGAGGGCAGGCCACCGCCCTCCCACACCGCGCCCGCCTCCCGCGTGCACACTAGCTCCAGCACCTGCAGTACAACACATCCGTACAACAACGTCGCCTGACGTCGCCTGATAGTAGGCCTTACAACCGGTCATTGCAACTTGAATAGTCACTGTATAAGCTAGGAGCCACAGACAGCCCACTGTGTCGTGGCTGCATGAAAGAGAACGAAACTGTAGAGCATGAGCTGTGGCATTGTGAAGCCACAGAAGAAACTAGAATCGCTACCGGGTTGCACGAGGCACCGTTGCTTCTTTCATCCACGTCGCCACAACAGCTAGACTGCTTTTCATCATCATTACTTACACTACCATCTACGTCGCTGGAGCAACTGTGTCAGCGCCCCAGAGCCTCACTCCGATATTTCAAGGAGTTGGGTTGGCTTGGGTAGGTGCTGGTAGGGGGAAATGCACAATACACCCCAAGCGGGACGTCAGTGCAGGACTTATCGCCCCCATCTCAAATAAGAATAAGAACGTCGACTGACGTCTCGCTCGACATGAAGGAGGCATTAGAAAGTTCGCGCGGCCATCGGAGGGTTAAGTACCCAAAGGGTAAAACGGGACCCTATTACTGAGCCTACGTTGTCTGTCCGCCCGTACGTCTGTCCTACCTTTTAACGACTGTATCTTTTGAACCCTAATAGATAGCCAGTTGAAATTTTTACAGAATATGTAATGTTACGGCGGATTAACTAAGAAATAATAAAAAAGTAAAAACGAAAGGGCCCCATGCAACAAACGTATTTTTTACGTATTTTTGTATTAGCTCTAATCTAAAAACAGTAATACGTACAAGCGTCAAACTTTGCATGATTATAGTACACAATCTAAAGTATTAAAAAACCGGACTAGTACGAGTACGACTCGTGCTCTGAGGGTTCCGTTGGAAGGAACCCTTAGCGCGCGAGACAAAAAATAAACTAACTGAAGTTGAAATATTAAAAGACAAACTTAACTTTGTAGTTGACTATAAGGTTCTTCCATACATTCCAACTACAAAATGTAAGTTTGTAATAGCAAAATAATTATTTTTAAATGATATAACTTCAAATTTGTAACTTTCGGATTTATTCCTATATATGTGATATGAGACCTTGCCTTTTGCCAAACTTCATGATTCTAGATCAACGGGAAGTACCCTATAGGTTTTGATTCCCCTGTGAAATCGCAAAATATGCGACATAAACGTTCATATCTTTTGATTGCATTGATTTACAACTTTTATTTTTTTACAGCCGAAAGAAACCGTAGACCCTAGTATAAATTTCAACTTGGTACCTTTACGCGTTCTTGAGAAAAAGGGTCTTGACAGACGGACAGACAGACGGACAACGAAGTGATCCTATAAGGGTTCCGTTTTTTTCCTTTTGAGGTACGGAACCCTAAAAACAAATAATAAATATTGGTCAAGTGCGAGTCGGTGACAAATTTCTGGTCATTACCAAGTTAAGCTACGTATTTTGCTATTTAGATGACCTCATCTTTCGATCGAATCGAAAAACCACAATATTTTACTAATTTTGAAGTCGGTTTTTTTTTGTATTTTGTGATGTTACGGAACCCTCAGTGCACGAGCTCGACTCGCACTCGGCCGGTTTATTTTTAGGCAATTTTATCGTGTGTATGCAGTTTGTGGTGCGAACAATAAAGAGTTTATCCATCTATCTAATAGCAATAAGGCGCGACAGCGCGGGCCAGTCACAACGGAACTTGGATAAGATAATCTCTTCTACTATGTCCACCAGTGTCACGTGTTTAGTGCCATATGTTGGCGTGGGGATGAGCCGATGGACCCGCGACCCTGGTCTTACGAACCACATTGGAATTCTCCCTACAGATTTACATTTAGAACAAACCCTGCTTTAAAACGAGATGTGCATTTACCTGTAACAAGTAGTACATGTAAGTAAATGAACATCATAGTCAGTAGTAACTGTTCGTAGTTATGATAACAAACATGTTGTCTAAATCCTTTGCGTTAAATTGTCTAAGAACAGCCGATCATCCATCTACCATAAATAATCTTGCGGTTTAGAAAGTTTCTAGAACTCTCCATCGTAGACCACATCATCGCTTAACAACAAGCGAGGTGGTGGTAAAAAATAAGCCTATTATACAATTTCGGGGGAAAACTCTAACCTAAGTTGGTTCCATGGAGACTTTTTATTCTTGTATGGAAAAGGATCGAAATGCATTTTTTTTTTGTCAATATCTTATTCTGATTATAAATGCCAATAAAAATATCTCAAAATCCATGGATGTCTCGCAAGAGCGTTTTCGTGTAGCTATAACGGTTACGTTAGTTGCCCTTACTGTCCCTTTATTAAAGCTTTCATTCGGTATAATTTATCCAACAAACTTGTGAATAAACCTGCAAGGTAAGGCAATGCTAAATATCTGCTTCTTCATAACCAGTTAAATAACGTTGCGGCATGAAATCACGGCACGCAAACATTTCATTCAATTTATCTAATGCCATTTAACCATGAAGGCTAAACCAAAAGCAAGAATTTTTTGTACACCACATTACAGAAAAAAATCTAGACATTTTGCTTAGCGACATGATAATGAAGTGCAGTGTAATTAGTTCCTGACCTTGATACACTGCTCGGCCAAGTCCTTGCTAGTGCGGTTGTTGGGATCAACGGTCAGTAGTCGGCTGCAAATTGCCTTGACTGCTCCTTCGATGGCCACTATACGCCGTGTGCACTCAGCTGAAAATTGTAATGAGCTCAATGATAATACATTTTAACTTTATTAGTTGTTGTACTAAGACTAAAATCACAGAAGTTTATTAGGATAGAAACCACAAGCACGTCAAGTAGTATGAAAAACCAGCATTCATTCATTCAACATTTAAGAGCGTTAGCTCGTGTCAGTGGAGTAACTTCCAGGCTTGACGGTCTTCTGCCAGTTTTTTCACCACCCTGTACGACAATATGACATTTGCCATCTCTTTTATTTGATGTAAGAATACTCTTCTTGGTCTTTCCGGTCCTCTCTTTCCTTCTACCTTTACCTCTATGATGGTTTTCATTAATCTGTCATGTCGTACAAACAAGGTGGCATCTTGGTGCATCTTGCCTCTTCTAGTCTCTATACTAGCTAGTAGTCTTCTTAAAACCAGCGTGACGCATTTTTGTATCTACTATGACTTCACGAAAGCAGTTTGCCGTGCGAAATAAACTACCACTAAACTAGTGGTAGTTTATTTCGCACGGCAAACTGCTTTTGAAGGGTTTTACTGTTTAATATAGCGCAATTTTTCATTTTGTATTGACGTCTGGCATGCTACTGCCATGACGACGGAGATAGCCCGATATACTTCAATAATATATTTAAAAAAAATAGCAATTAGCTTTTTACAATGTTATTGTAGCTGTCGGTGCAAATAAATGGATGGAAATGATTTCCCTCTATGAAATGCCGAAATAAAATAAATATTCCGGATAAAAGTCCAAAAAATAATAGTAAGACATGGACACATCCGTGTATCGCATACCGAAAGTGAATGGAACTGTAGCCAAATTTTATGGACAAGTGATCTCGAGTGAATCGTTTTCTTCTAGGCAAGCGTGCTTCATCGTAGACCACATCATCGCTTAATATCAGGCGAGGTGGCTGTTAAACGCAAGCCTATTATTCAAATTTTGTAATTGTAATTTTGCAAGATCGTAGATAAATTCTTCAAATAGGCAATTTATCTTAGAATATTAGTAATTTTTTTGAGCTATTTATATAAAAAAAATTATTACACATTTTTACCACCATTATGCGTGTTAAAAAGTCCATAAATGAATTATTCATAGCTTTGTTGGCCACACATTATGTCCAAATGTCTTCTAATATGTATGCAAACTATTTATTAATTTACATACAAGTTGTTAAAAGTAATTTTTGCTTATACTTACCAGACACATCCAAATAGTAAGTAATGGCCCTCGCCGTAACTTCCAACACATTGTCTGGTGCACATTCATCAAGGAATATTTTGCACAGTGCTGGTAAAAACGTCCTAGGAGGGCAGCTGCAACAAAAATGGACACGCTGCTTTAAAATATATCAAATAGTAACATTAAGTCATCTACAAAGTTTGTTAGTCTGTTTAGAACAGTCAAGTCAAACATACAATCAAATCCAGAGTTTAGCAGATTTTATTTTTATGCTACTGAATAACGAGACTATCGAGTCACTCGCCTGATGGTAAGCGTAGCTCTTGCCTTTAAAAGTTCAGTGTCATTCAATAGTTTAAGCCCTGTGCGGCAATGCAATGCACTAGTCACCCTGATATCACCACCACTGGTGAAAATTGTCTATGAGCGGCCGCACACATAGACACAAAATACGACCACTCGTGGCCGCCACAAGCGCTTAGTCGAAACTTTTCATACGTTTTGCCGCGGCCACTCGAAAGCTCAGTGTGCGCCGACACCATACAAATCGTATGAAAAGTTTCGTCCAGCACTTGTGGCGGCCACGAGTGGTTGCATTTTGTGGCTGTGTGCGACCGCTCTAATTTCGCCAAAGGTGATGAAAGGGGTCAGAATAAGTCAAAAGAGAGAGGAATGATAAAAGGAGCTAGTCTGCCCGTGAACATAGTGCATCCAACTATGCCGAAATATCGGGAGCTCCATCCCCAATCTAATGGTACTAAAAGATTTATGGATTTGGTTGACGGACCGCCGTCCAACCAACGGGAGGGAAAGATAATTTTTTCTCTTTCTGACCCGTTGGTTGGACGGCGGTCCGTCAACCAAACCCGTCTCACCTGTTAGCTACTTAATAACGGTAAATATCCCATTACTGAACCGTATTATTATTATTTATGATTAGTCCCATTACTTTGAAGGACATAGGTAGCTATAGGTAGGCAGTATCTGGAATTTCTGGTTTAGCATACTTGTCCTGTCATTCATAAAAATGAAGTCTTATTTGTATTGTGAAAACCTTGTGGACAAACCAAGGTCTCACACACTAGGTATGAGTCACATTGATTAAAGTCAACACAATCAACAATAGCATGTTAACTAGGTAAATCGCCAACACATTTTAAACAACAATGAGTTGGGAAAATAAGTGATAAGACTTTAATGGAAGCTTTTTGTTCCTTTTCTCTGTCTGGGATTGGACAAACCATAAGCAGAAATGT
The DNA here is from genome assembly GCA_914767915.1 of Agriopis aurantiaria. Classification (NCBI taxonomy): domain Eukaryota; kingdom Metazoa; phylum Arthropoda; class Insecta; order Lepidoptera; family Geometridae; genus Agriopis; species Agriopis aurantiaria. The sequence continues at coordinate 11,575,794 of OU611988.1, forward strand.
TTTGTTCTTTGATCGTGGGGGCCATCCATAAATTATGTCACAATTTTAAGGGGGAGGGAGGGGGTCAACAATGTGTGACATAGTATGACATGGGACGAGTCATAAGCTAGACATAGTAAAAGAGGCAGCGTTTCATGCTTTTCATGTAGTTATGTATTTTATTTCCTTGTATTTCATTTTGTATTTGTGTGTTCTCACAAACGTATTGATAAACGTCATGTGACACACGTGCGTGAAGGTTATTGTAAACTCAGGACTGTGGATTGTTTCAGGACAAACATTGTCCTCTCGTTTACAATAACTTTCTTTCCGCACTTGTATCACAATGTACTATTCTGAAAATAAACTATATTTCTATTTTAATATTTACCTTTCAAAGCACCTATCGACATTGTCAGACATAAGTAACAGCATGCAAAGTTGTTCAAGAGCAATGAGCTGCATATCGCGCTCGTCGCCCTGCCCCGTTAGCAGCCATTCCAGCAATGTTTCTGGATCCACCTCTGCCATCTACATTGTAAAAAAAAAACATTAAAAGGGTAGCCCGGAAGAAATGTGAAATAACTATAACAAAAAGCATGTAAGTAGATAAAGACGTTGATTCTGTTATACAGTGCCACCAGCTTAGCTGTTTAGCAGGTGGGCAAAATTGGAACTACACATTTTTTCTAGGTGAATTTCTTAGGCGACTATACTTTGTACTCCACTAGCGACTCTGTCAACTGAACAGCTAAGATAGTGGGACTGTACCTTATCATAAACTAAACTAAATTTGAAAGATCTATAATTGTTGCAATCCTTTTTTCACACATTGTAATGAAAAGAGAAGCAGAAAATTTTAGTCTTCTCAAATTGCTTTTTAGTGAGTGCTAAAACAGAATAGATGCCAATGATGTAATATAATTTTCTAAACTAAGCTTGGCATCCCTTTAATAGGGTACTTGACTGTATTAAAAATATTATGCCAATTGACGCCATCCATAAACATGACATAATGAAAAAGCATATTTCATTGATTTTTTGATAAAAATATGCTTATTTTTTGTAAAAAACGCGAATAAAATAACTGTATTTTCGACATTTGATCACGTGATCGAAAACGGTCTGTAACTGGCTTCATCCCTAGTGACGTCACACAAATCTAAACAAACAGATTTTGTATTGATATTTGCGAATTTAATGTTGTAAAGCTATTTTGAGAGCGATTTATCCAGAAATTTTCACCAAAAACATTCCGGAGGTTAAATGTGAGAAGAATGGAGAAACATTTTGTGCAAGCAGACAGCAGTAACTTACCCAAAATTAATGTTTTTATGGTTGCATATTTCTTTAATAATAATCCACGTCATTGTTTCTACGCTGCAGAACTCAAAACGTAAAAACTACAATGTCAGTATTAATTTTTAATTGTTCTCCAAGCAAAACATTCAATCAAGTTGTACAAAAAGTATGTTGTAGTAGGTGGATATCACTATTTTGTTAGGTTATGTCGAGCTTTACAATGTTTAAAAAGAAAGTAACAGTACATAAAATAGTAATGCAATAAAAACACAAATTATAATAGAAATATATAGACTCAAATATGTACCTCAAAATGATCTTCGCACATAGAAACACTTGAATTAGCTCCAATACTTTTGGGTTCTCTACGAGCTACTTAGTTCCAACCTTAGATTGGTTCCAACCACTTTTTTCGAGTTTTGGGGAGTTTTGGGTGCATTGGAACAGGAACAAATAGATTTTCCAGTGTCTTTATGGAAGTATTTGTACATTTTGGCACTACACAATATTTATAAACCATTACTTCTATTAGAAATTAATTAATCATCAAACTTTTACAGCCTGGCTGCAGTTGTTTTGTTTTGTGTGACGTCAATTAGTCACGTGATCGGAGCTATGACGCAGGTCTGCGTTTTGGCGCGATATTTTTTTATTCAAACTTTAACATCGATTTATATCGCAAATACGACTGATATCCAGAAAATATAAATGCAGTATACATTATTTTATATCAAACAATAATGTGCAATAGTTTCCCAAAAGTAGTCAAATACCCTATTGGGATGGCTGAATAAGCTGCAGCCGGGTGACGCAAAATGGGCCAATGAATGGCCTAGTTGCGAAAAGTAAAATGACAGTTAAAACAGAGATTGAAAGTCCTCATCAAAACTTTTGCTGAAGGCAGGCCTGGCGCACTACACACTTAAGGTATGTAGCTATAAGTAGCAGTCTTGTCGTACCTGCCGCGCGATAGACAGAGATAACGCGACATAAGTTACGCGATAGCCAGCGCTAAATAAATGTTGATAAAAATTATATGGGTCCACCTCTAAAGTACGAACTACCAAATAAAAAAAAGTTATACTTTCAGTTTGGTCTCATAGAAATTTCATCAAAATTGGTTCAGTAGTTTGGCTTTTAAATCAAAATAACTGGAAAAAAATCATCCAAGTATACAAAATTGCATATTTACTCATTTAAAAGTTGGTTTTTTAAATTGATAATCTTATGATGCAAAGATTTCCTTATTACACTGGCTAGACGTACCTTTAGAGATGTGGCTCAGCTCACCTAAAAACAAACAACAATTTAAAGCCATCTGTAGTCTATTCACTGTTGGATGGTCCGTGACATATACAGGTTTTTTTTTAAATTCTTTCCTTTTAAGATTATTTTAGCATGTACATTTGCCAGTCTGGTGTCAAGCATTGATATTTTTTAATGCTTTTATTAAATATACTAGCTGCGCCCCGCGGATTCACCCGCGTAGTGAAGAAAAATGGTGGTGATGATGATGATGAAAAGTATGCCTATGTCACTCTCCGACCTTTGAACTATACCCATGCAAAAAATCAGGTTAATCCGTTGCTCTGTTGCTGCGTGAAAGAGGAATAAACAAAACAAAAATCCAACAAACAAACACACTTTCGCATTTATAATATTAGTATGATTATATAGATATTGTCAAACTAGTCAGAGTCAAGCAAAGTAAGTCATGGTCAAGTCCAAGGCATGCCCTAGTAAAGTGGTGGAGAGTTTACTAGAGGCTTCTGTGGAGTTTTGGAAACAACATGAAAAGACATTTTTCACCTCGTTATATCACTTTCTCACACTCAAGCATTTTTACGAGCACCTTATAAATAATAATCCATCATTCTTACACATTAACACTCGAAATTACACAAGTTTTGGAGAATAATACAATGAGGTGAAAAGTTGGTGCCAAAACTCCCCAGCTGCAATTAATTATCCAAAAGTAAAAGAAAAACCTGTTCTTATTTCCTTGTTATATTTCTAACATAAAGTAATAAATTGTAGCCTACTAGAATATTTTTTGTTCAAATAATGTTTCCGATTTTGGCTTTTTTCTGCAGCTGTCAGCAATCATCCGATAGCAAACACACTACAGTTAAAAATCAACTGCTTTAGTTCAATCACATGTTTTGCTTTAACCTTTGTGTCCAGGTTTGGGCCCAAGGCTCCATTGCATTCAGTACAGATGCTCATTATTTAAAAAAAATAAAAATGATACAGTGCATAACGTCGCAGCATAGGTAGGCCTCCCACTAGATGGATCAATGACATTGAGAGTCACGGGCATCCAATGGATGCAGATAACATGCTGTCTTTCAGTGTGGAGTGTGGGCCTATGTTCAGCAAGGGAGCCCCTTCTGGCTGCTGATGATGTGATGAATTATATATTTAATCATATAATTATTATACGTCAGCATACATGTGCACTAGGGATGTTATAGATCTTTGATACCGATTTCAAAAAGTCAGAAGTTCTGATTGATATTACACCTCTGACTCAGACATTTTTCAGTTTACGTATTATTTCATTTACGTCAGCGCGTACAAACAAACCTAAACTTGTTCGGAACAAGTGTGGACTTGTCACACGGGGATACCCCTCCCCATGTGCTTTTTTCTATCAATTTCTAACTTGTCTTTTCGCATAACTGCCCCGACGGTACAGCCCCTGATCCTAAATTTCACCTGTTTTAAGTTATTCTCTTTAGGTAGGTGGCAAAAAATGCACAACAACAGATCGTATTTCAGCACGTTGAGGTTCATGTTCGCTTAATATTGCACAATCACCTAAACTGAAATACTCATTACAGAGGTGAAGGTATGGCTCCAGGTCATTTGTTTTGTTTAGTGCGTTCGCTTTAATGAAACTTATGCCAGCTCCAGATCAGTGACAAATATATTTAAATTAAACAATGAAGCCATAAACAAGTTTTATTTGGAACTGCTTCACTGATTCACTTACTAGATTTAATTTACTACTAGTACCATTTGACTTAAAATATAAATTAAGTAGTTAATTAAATGTTGTGTCATCATGACATAGATTCAAGAAAATTTGACTAATTATTTTTACTCTCAACGCCTAGGTAGGTGTATTTTTTTTATTTTTTTAAAGAGGCTAAATAATGTTTGTTTTGTGTTGTGTAATTTTATTAGACCTTACGGACCTTACGGAAAACAGCTAATTGCGGCACCTAATCCACTCAACACATCTCTCTTCTGCCTCTGCCACTCTGTCTGACTTCAATTCCGATACAGACTATGACCAGCCAAATTTGAAAAATCCTACTCCAGCATAGGTTCCGATAAAACAACATCGTAACATCCCTAATGTGCACATAAACCTAAATACTTACACAAATATATCTCTTTCATAATATTAAATTAATATACGTACTGCCTTAGCAAACCTGTAGACATTAGTGACTGTAGGACATAAACTATGACTCTATGATCATAAAGTCTCCAAATAACTAACTTAACCAAATAAAACTACCTACCAACCTTTAATTGACATCCATATTATAGTATATTATAATTAGCATATTTATTGCCTGAATATTTTTTTAAACATTTTAATGAAGTGAGGGTTTTTGTGAATGTATGTAATAGTGCATTGAATTAATATTTACAAATAATAATTAAAATTATGCAGCTCACTTACCTACCAATTTTTTTTAATTGGAAACGGTTATTGCTATAATTGTGCCATATTTCTTCCTTAACAAAAGCATGCATCAAAGATGTGATTGCAATCTTGGAATCAAAAGTAGGTTACGATTGATGAAAACAATGCATTACAAAGAACACACCTTTCTCTTAACTACAGCAGAACACACATTGCATTTGACTGGGCTTTATAGATTGGTGCTGTAGTTTCTTTTATTGAAAGATATGTTAGTTTACTTCATCAATTTTTCCAGTAGACAGCTAGAAGGAAAATAAATAAATACCTTTTGAGGGCAAGAGTGAAGGTGAAAATATTTCTTACCACTAGTCAATCCAATATATTCATCGATGCTTTTCACAATATGCACGTCGAACTCACAGAAAATACGATCTTTTGAGATACGTTAACCAAAGAATGTTTTGCAATTTCACAATGATTTTTCACAAAAAAACTCGCGATCAGCAAACCAAAATCATCAATTGTAATGGTAATGCTGCCAGATGCAAGGGAATTAATTATTGTTTTCTAACATTTTTATTGCCATGTTGCTAATATCTGAAATCCCGAGTGACAGTGACCTTTTTTCCACTACACGGATCGTACAAGTTTTTGGCGCCAACGTTAAAAAAACATGTCGGCTTGTGCTATTATTTTCCTAAACTTATGTATTTTCGAGTGTTAATGTGTATTAAATGGTGAATTATTTCACTATACTATTATTCATTAAGTGCTCGTAAACGTGCTCGAGTGTGGGCAAGTGATATAACGAGGTGAAACGTGTCTTTTCGTGTTGTTTCCAAAACTCCATAGGAGCCTCTTGTAAAGTCCCCACCACTTTACAGGGGCATGAGTTTGACTTGACCGTGACTTACTTAACTTGACTCTGACCGTGACTATGACTTGTTTAACGCTATTAAGACTGTGAAGACTATACAAAACAGATGAACAGGCGGTATGGCTTTAAAGGCTTTAGGCTGTCCGATGGGCGAATAATATTTAAAAAGAAAGGAACATTTAAAGTGTTAATAGACGTGTGGATTTGGTTGGATGGCGGTCCGTCAACCAAGTCCGTCTCGTCTGTTATTTTTGTTTAAACTATTAAATTATGGTTTTATACTTCAGCTTCTCCTTTGGCACTTATGTGCTAACGGGGAAACTGTAGGTACCTTTAACGCTTTCATTTATTTATTTATTCTGAAATTCAATATTGCATAATATTTTATATGCATAAGAAATGTAACGCCAAAATCCTCTCAGAGGATAGAATAAAAAAACAGTCACTCGTTACTATTTGTCACTGTCTACTGTCTGTCATGAAAAAAGGAGCAGTGCGGCCTATTGTATTTGTAGGCTCCACTCTTATATACCTACATATACCAACATAATCATATTTTATATTTATTCATCACTTTTCATCATTAAATTAATAACTAAATAATTTCAGATTTACAAATATTAATACATACTATTTATTATGTATATCAATCATTCACACATATATAAATACACAGTACATAATCTAATAATATAAACCAAATAAATACTTGTAATATTTAATCGTACAAATCGGATGCAATGGAAACACGCCATTCGCGCAGCGCCTATTGTTCTAACGTCGAGCGAGCGGCCGCAGTTTAGTAAAGAGTTAGTACGCGGCAAACCCGGCGCGGACCGGTTACTTGCCGGCGCGCCGACCGCTCCTCGCGCGCCCTCTGTAAGCAGTCTGTTTTAGATAGCGGAACTACTCGCGTGTCGCACCTATCGCATACCTAATTTACTTCCTTCCGAACTTTGATTACTGTTTTATATCACCACCGATTGTTATTACCTCATCACCCTTCTGACATTATATTATATGGTGAACTGTGGATTGAAATAAACACCTGGAAAGTGAACAGTGACGTACTCATTTATCGCCACCATCACCGACGCTAGGAACCATCTAACCACCATCCATCACCATAACTGGTGACCCCTGGACCTACACGAAGATGAGTGACAGCGGTGAGTCTGATAATGTACCTAAATCAGTTAAATCAAATGGAAGCGACGGTGACAATGTTACCACGCGTCGTTGCAAAAAGGTGCGCGTTTCCACAGCACCGATACGGCAAGTCAAGATTAAAGTGCCACCTTTTTCACCGGACGATCCGGAGATCTGGTTTGCACTTTTGGAAGGCCAGTTCCATAATCATAACATTACTGATGACGCAAACAGGTTTAATAATGTTATTATACACCTTGATATGCAATATGCAAAAGAAGTTAAAGACATTATAATGAGCCCACCAGCCAAGAACCGGTACCAAAAAATTAAAACGGAACTCATAAGGCGCCTCTCTGCCTCGCACGAAAAAAAAGTCAAGCAGCTGTTGACACACGAGCAATTGGGAGATAGAAGACCATCACAGTTCCTGAGACATCTCCAGGACTTGGCCGGACCTGCTGTCCCTGAAGACTTCATCAAGACTATTTGGAGCAATCGCCTGTCCAGCAGTATCCAGACAGTGCTGGCCTCTCAGACCTCCCAAACCTTAGAAGATCTTGCTGACCTAGCTGACCGGATTCAGGAGATCACGACACCAACTTACGTCGCATCAACCTCGTCTAACACCGAACGTGCTCAACCACCTAGTGAGATAGCAGAGCTGAAGCAGATGGTGGAGCGCCTTGCCCTGAAGCTCGACGAGCATACTCGTGCATCATGCAGCTCCAACGACCGTTCTAGACCACAGCAGCGCCGTTCTTCATCTCGTCAGATGTCACGTTCGAACTCCAGCTATCGAAAGTTTCCTCTGTGCTGGTATCACTCGAGGCATGGCGCTAATGCTCACAAGTGCATCAAGCCATGCGACTTCGGGAAAGCGGGAAACGCTGTGGGCAGTCGCTAATGGCGGCTGACGATTGCCCTGCGTCTACTGGTCGCCTCTTTGTTACTGACCGTGGCTCTGACACCCAGTTCCTGGTGGACACCGGCAGTGACCTCTGCGTGTACCCTCGATCTGCACTGCGGGAACCACGGAGTAAGACTAACTACCAACTATGTGCAGCAAATGGTACCAACATCGATACTTACGGCTACATAGAACTTAGTCTTAATTTAGGCTTGAGGCGTAACTTCCCTTGGCGTTTTACTGTAGCAGATGTAACTAAAGCTATCATAGGTGTTGATTTTCTGAGCCATTATAATTTAATTGTAGATTGTCGCAATCAGCGAATAATAGATAATACTACTACATTAAGTTCTAGTGCTTCTAAGGCTCATACTGATGTATTTTCTGTTAAAACTTGGTCAGGCGACACGCGGTACCACGCGATTCTTAGTAATTTCTCTGAAATTACCCGCCCTTCAGGCACACCAATGCTACCGAAACACAACACTAAGCACCACATCAGAACAACACCTGGCCCACCTATTTCTTGTACTCCCCGTCGACTAGCTCCCGACAAACTTAAGATAGCTAGGCGGGAATTCGAACTTATGCTCAGCAATGGCACAGCGCGACCTTCAGAAAGTCCTTGGGCTTCTCCATTACACCTTGCACCTAAAAAAGATAATGGCTGGAGACCTTGCGGCGACTTTAGAATGCTTAACGCACGCACTATTCCCGACCGTTATCCCATCAGACACATTCAAGACTTTGCACACAGCATATCTGGTTGTGTGGTCTTCTCGACAATAGACCTTGTCAAGGCCTATAACCAGATACCTGTGCACGAAGACGACATCCCAAAGACCGCCATCTCAACCCCATTTGGTCTGTATGAATTTCCATACATGACCTTTGGTTTGAGAAATGCTGGTCAGACCTTCCAGCGTTTTGTGGATGAGTTGACTAGAGGCCTCGATTTCTGCTACTGTTATCTTGATGACTTTCTGGTCTTCTCAAAAACAGCAGAAGAACATGAGACTCACCTCCACCAACTCTTCACGCGCATGAAGGAATATGGTATTTTGCTCAACACTTCGAAGTGTATCTTCGGAGCTAGCGAAGTATCATTCCTAGGGTATCGAATCTCACCATCAGGCACGAAACCCCTAGATACAAAAGTCGAAGCAATTCGGAATTTCCCACCACCGAAGACGGTGAAAGAACTGAGACGCTTCTTAGGGATGCTTAATTTTTACAGGCGATTTTTACCACACGCTGCAAATATTCAAGCACCCCTAAATGCATTGCTAACTGGCTCAGTCAAAGCGTCTTATCCAGTTCACCTTTCCGGAGAAACTCTCACTGCTTTCGACCAATCCAAAGAGAACCTGGCCAATGCTGCATTACTCGCACACCCAGATTGTCAGGCCAAACTCGCTCTGGTAACAGATGCGTCTGATTTGGCAATGGGTTCTGTTCTGCAACAGCTGGTTAACGGCGTATGGCAACCACTTGCATTCTTTTCGCGTAAGCTGAATCCAGCTCAGCAAAAGTATTCGCCATACGACCGTGAACTCTTGGCCATATACGAAAGTATTAGGTACTTTCGCCATATGTTGGAGGCTCGACATTTCGTGGTATATACAGACCACAAGCCCCTCTGTTTTGCTTTTAGCGAAAGAAAAGTAAACTGTTCTCCTCGTCAATTTAGGCATCTTGATTATATCTCTCAATTCACTACGGACATTCGGCACATATCTGGCAGCGACAATGTCGTTGCCGATACGCTCTCCAGAATTGAGGAACTACAGATACCAATTGACTGGGGCTTATTAGCCACATCACAAGCCTCTGACCACGAAATGGCACAACTTCTTGGTGGTGAATCTTCACTCCGCCTAAAGAAGCTGAAATTACCCAACAGTCAAACTGAACTTTATTGCGACGTAAGCCTGACCTTACCAAGACCTTTCGTGACGAAATCGTTTCGAAAACAAGTTTTTGACAGTCTCCATAATCTCAGCCACCCGGGCGCAAAAGCAACTGCTAAGTTAGTTGCTGAGCGTTTTATTTGGCCTGGGGCGCGCAAAGACTGTCGAGAATGGTCACAAAAATGCTTGGCTTGTCAGCGAGCTAAAGTAAGTCGACATGTGTCATCTCCATTGGGCACTTTCGATTTACCCCGCGCTCGTTTCGCTTACGTCCATGTGGATATTATTGGCCCAATGCCGCTCTCACAAGGCCAGAAATACTGCCTCACAGCAGTAGACCGTTTTACACGTTGGCCCGAGGTCACGCCAATGCCAGATATGACAGCTGAAACTGTTGGCAAGGCGTTGATGTCGTGGATATCCAGATTTGGAGCTCCAACAGACATTGTGACTGATCGCGGTGCTCAGTTTGAATCAGCACTGTTCCAATATCTAGGAAAAATTACTGGATTCAAACACCGCAGAACTACCGCCTATCATCCAGCGTGTAATGGATTAGTGGAGAGATTTCACCGCCAACTTAAGGCAGCAATAATGTGCCATGCGGACAGCAATTGGGTTGACACATTACCTTTGGTGCTCTTGGGTATCAGGAGCTCATTTAAAGAAGATCTTCAAACTTCTTCAGCAGAGTTAGTGTATGGCGAGACGTTACGTCTGCCGAGTGAGTTTTTCCAGCCATCCGTCGCTGATAGTACCGACATTTCGGACTTCACAACTCGCTTACGCCACTTCGCTGTGAAGCTACAACCCAAACCTGCTGCTCGCCACAATAAAAACAAAATCTTTATTTTTAAAGATTTAGCAACTACGAGCCACGTCTTTTTGCGGGTCGATGCAGTACGAGGTGCCTTAAAACCTCCCTTCACTGGCCCTCACGAAGTGCTCGAACGGGGTGACAAAGTTTTTAAAATATTGGTTAAAGGCAAAGCGGTTACTGTCTCAATTGATCGGCTCAAACCAGCCTACATTCTGACAGAACCGTCCCCTACACCTACTTCAACCCCCACTACTCCCATCCCACCAGACCCAATCCCAATACGACAACAGGATATCCCAGTACCAGTACCCAACCCAGCCACAGTACCAGTCCCGGTCCCGGCTCAGGTCATAAAAAAGACTCGCTCTGGGCGTACGGTTCGTTTTCCCGACTTCTATCGACCGTAGTAACGGTCTGGAGGGGAGTGATGTAGGCTCCACTCTTATATACCTACATATACCAACATAATCATATTTTATATTTATTCATCACTTTTCATCATTAAATTAATAACTAAATAATTTCAGATTTACAAATATTAATACATACTATTTATTATGTATATCAATCATTCACACATATATAAATACACAGTACATAATCTAATAATATAAACCAAATAAATACTTATAATATTTAATCGTACAAATCGGATGCAATGGAAACACGCCATTCGCGCAGCGCCTATTGTTCTAACGTCGAGCGAGCGGCCGCAGTTTAGTAAAGAGTTAGTACGCGGCAAACCCGGCGCGGACCGGTTACTTGCCGGCGCGCCGACCGCTCCTCGCGCGCCCTCTGTAAGCAGTCTGTTTTAGATAGCGGAACTACTCGCGTGTCGCACCTATCGCATACCTAATTTACTTCCTTCCGAACTTTGATTACTGTTTTATATCACCACCGATTGTTATTACCTCATCACCCTTCTGACATTATATTATATGGTGAACTGTGGATTGAAATAAACACCTGGAAAGTGAACAGTGACGTACTCATTTATCGCCACCATCACCGACGCTAGGAACCATCTAACCACCATCCATCACCATATATTCTCTTTGCAGCAAGTAATCAGCGTTGCCAGAATGTTACTTTTGTAACATTTTATGTTACTTTTGATCCTCTCATGTTACCTCCATGTTACACGACTCAAAATGTTACTTTTGGAACATTAAGGCAACACGGTATTTATGGCCCGATATTAAGGGGAGTAAAGCCCTTTGAAAGGGTGTTGATTACATAGGGTGCACTGTATGTTTTCGGTACTGGCCAGTGACCACTACATAAACAATGTTTAAAAGTAATTACATTTGAAAATAGAACCTTTTGGCTGTAGAATACAGTTTGTTTCATCTGACTGTCACTTGTTTTAGCGTTTTAGCGTCATTTTAGAAATTGCCTGTCTACATCACCATGGCTCCAAGGGTCTTTGACCAGTGTGTGTTGCCAGCTTGCCAGTGATGACATATAGTACTGAGACGTGGTCCTTAACTGTTGGCTTTATGGAAAAACTCAGAGTCACACAGCGGGCAATGGAGAGAGCTATACTCGCAGTTTCTTTGCGCGATAGAATCCGGAACGTAGATATTCGCCAAAGAACCAGAGTCACCGAAATAGCTGTTAAAATTTGCAAGTTGAAGTGGCAATGGGCAGGCCACATTGCTCGAAGAACCGAATACCGATGGGGAAGAAAGGTTCTGAAGTGGAGACCACGAACCGGAAGACGCAGCGTAGGTAGGCCTCCCACTAGATGGACCGACGACATTGTGAGAATCGCGGGCATCCAGTGGATGCAAAAGGCAGTCTATCGTTCAGTGTGGAGGTTTAAGGGAGAGGCCAATGTTCAGCAGTGGACGTCTTCTGGCTGACGATGATGATGACATCACCATGGATTTAAATTTTTCGTAGTATAATTTTCTACGATTTTAAGTGTAATTTGACAGCTCAGCAGACCTTCGCTCAGCTTCAAACTGCTTTTGGCGATGAAGCATCATGCAAGACGAGTATTTATAGCTGGTTTGCAGTACTCAAACGCAGTCGTGTCAATTTCAGTGACGAATTTCGTGATAGTCACATGTCCAGTATGTCCACCGCTGTGAATAACAAAAACATCGATGCTGTGCACCGTATGATCGAAACAGACAGGCATGTGACCTACCATGAGATTCAGCATTTTTAGGCTTAAGTATGAGTCAAATACAACCAATCATAGTAAGCGTAGACACAAACATTTGGGTGTGAAAAAGCTGTGGTCTCGGTACTCTTGGTGGATCCCACACAATTAGACTGAGGCTCAAATAGCGGACCTCGTCACTTGGTGCAGTGCCATGCTTACCAGATTCAACGAAAGAGCGTCAAATTTAGTGTTCCACATAGTAATGTGACGAAACATGGATTTATTAGTACAATCCCAAAACAAAGCAGCAATCGAGCGTAGTGTAGTGTTAGGTCTTTCAAGATGAGCCGAAAGGTGTGAGTCCAAAATACCTGTCCCTTGAGATGAAAGTATTCGAACAGTGTATGTTGCCAGTGATGTATGAAGTATGATGACATGCGGCACTGGAACGTGGTCTCTCACTATGGGTCTCTTATGTAGTCTCAAAGTCGCACAACGAGCTATAGAGAAGGGTATGCTCGGGGTTTCTCTACGAGATTGAATCAGAAATGAGGAGATCCGTAGACGAACGAAATTTCCCAGCATAGCCCACTGGACTAGCAAGTTGAAGTGGCAGTGGGCAGGACATATAGCACGCAGAACAAATGGCCAATTGGGCCGAAAGGTTCTCGAATGGAGACCTCGGAACGATTAGCGCAGTGTAGGACGGTCCACCCATAAGATGGACAAACGACCTAAAAGAGACCACAGGAGAAGGCTGGATGCAGCAGGCCGCTTGCAACCGGCCTTTTCGAAAATCGATGAGGGGAGGTCTATGTCCAGCAGTGGACGGCATATGGCCAAAATGATGATGATGATGATGATTTTTCCACATAAAATAGGTGATGTTACTTTTCTCGTGAAAATGTTACTTTTTGAGCTGTCTCATGTTATATATGACTATCTGCCACTGGCAACACTGCAAGTAATAGTGTTCCGTGCTTTGCAGTGCGGTGTTGGTTTATCTTATTATTTGTATTTTCAAAGAAAAATATGAATATTATTCGTCGAAAACAAACCAAATATACATGTGCATAGTAATATTATGTGGTTCTAAATTTAATACGCTAAACCAAAACTAAGAATTGTTTCGTATCCTCCATTTAGAGAATATTTCAACGGTACGTAGCAAAGGTAGAATCAAAAATGAATCGAGATAAAAGAGAAGTTGAATATCCAGTTGAATTGGAATCCCAGTTTATTATGAGGTTACCAGAAGAACCAGCTAAAGCTCTAAGAGAAGTTCTGAAGACTGGCGAAAACTTCAAAAACAGACTGACTATTCAGTTAGAAAATGACATGAGGCATGGTGAAGTCCGATTTGATGATTGGCTACTGCATGCAAAGATCGTGGACCTGCCTACTGTAGTTGAGTCACTGAAAACAATTGATAGAAAAAGTGTTTACAAAACTGCAGACATCTGCCAAATGATGATATGTAAGGATGAGCTCGAGCCAGCCTCTACTGAGGAAGAATTGCCTGCCAAGAACAAGAAAAAAGATCCATTTAAAGTTGATAAAAAGTTTTTGTTTCCTCATGGAATCACACCGCCCACTAAAAATGTTCGCAAGCGGCGTTTTAGGAAAACATTAAAAAAGAAAAGTGTAGATGCTCCAGAAATAGAAAAGGAAGTTAAAAGACTTCTCAGGGCTGATAATGAGGCTGTAAGTGTCACATGGGAGGTCATTGAAGAGGCAGTCAAAGATGAAGAGCACGGTGCCAAATCAGAACCAACCACATCCGCAAAATCGGAAAAGGTGAAAACCAAAAAGGAGCAAATCAAAAATGAAAGTGCCAAGCAATCATCTTCTAAAGTAGAAGATATATTTGGGGGAACATTAAGTGACAGCGATTTGGAGGATGAAAATGTGAATGTGGATATAGACGACAGCAGAATGTCTGCTTACGACACTTACTCTGAGACATCTGCACAGGCACCTGATTTCGGCAGGAAATCTTTTGCCACAGAATTTAGTTCAGACATGTTTTACTATCCTCCAGAATTGAATGAGGGTTTGCAAGAGAGTCAACATCATAAGGGTAAAAGAGAACTGGAAATGCCTTCCACTTCAAGAAATGATCCATTTACCCTTGGTGATTATTCTCAGCCTACTGACATTGGCATTAAGCTGCAGCAATTGACAGCAGAGCTGGAAGAGCTCAAACAAAAGAAACAGAGGACACAGCACGAGATAGCTGGAATGGAAAACATATCTCTCAGGCAAAGGTTCCAAGATGTTCTCCAGAATATAAATAAGGATATTATGTATAAAGAAAATGAATACCAAAGAGTGTTGTCTCAAAAATAGTTTTTATCATGATATTTTGAACACACAACTTATGTATTTGTAAGCAAGTTTAAAACATAAGAGTAGGAGTATATTTGCTCTAGTTCGTGTCTTTGTGTGTTCCACAGCATTCTCACAGGTAATCTTAGCGGAAAGCTTTGAATGTGAAGATGGTTATTAAATGGTCTCATTGTAGCAATTCATTCATATTAATAATATTATTGTTAGTTAGAGTATACCTATTATATTGAAGGTAATTATTGTTATTTGAGTTTAAAAATATAAAGTATACATTACATTGTACCTTACCTAATTATCACAATTAATATGCATCAACTTATTGTAAATTAATAAATATAAAAGATAATTATCTTTTGCTTAATTAGCCTGCATTAGTAATAGGCTTGTACCCTAATGTTTCATTTATTACAATTACAGGATATAATTTAATTAAATACATTACATTTAAAACAACAAGTAATAAATACTGGCCAAGTGTGAGTCGCTGACCAATTTCTGCAGGTACTGGCTTACTACATCCTGTGGTTATCACTGTCGACTTTACTCTAGGATGTTGTATACCATGGATTTGGAATTTGCGTACACCCTCAGCGTACACCATTACTTTAATAATAATAATAAAAAATCAGAGCCCTAACCTCCGATTGTGAACTAGTGGAAGTAGGTAGTGTAATTCCTGGTATTGACATTCGGATTTCAATTCCAGTTAGCAGTTAGTTGCTAGTTGCTAGGCAATATAATTTACAAACAAAACCAACAGAAATTCAAAATCAATGACCAACTTTTTAAAACAGTCATTGATGAGCTGATGTCCAATAAAAAAAACTCTACCTACACGATATGATTAGTGGGATCAATGGTCTTAAATAACTTATTGAGTGGGATACACAGTTTACACTAGACTCTACAAACACAGAAGACCTAGGTAGGTACATCAACGTCTACAACTTTTGTGACCTGTGAAATTGAGGTAAGCATTGATGTAAGTAATTTTTAACCGACTTCAAGAGGAGGTTATCAATTCGACTGTATGTTTTTTTTTTTTTTTTGTTCCTTTTTTTTGTATGTTTGTTACGCGATTACTCCGCCAATTTAGAATTGTTTTTGATGATTCTTTTTTTGGTTGGTAGGTCATAGCTCATAGGTGGTCCCATAATTTTTTTATCGATATTGATTCAGTGCTTTTTGAAAAATCTACAAAAATATCTACAAATTCAATGTACATTGGAAACATTGGACAGTGCCACCAACTTAGCTGTTAAGGTGGACAACATTGGAACTACAGTTATTTCTTGGTGAATTTCATACTTTGTTCTCTACTAGCGACGCTGTCAACTAAACAGCAAACATCACAGATCTACTACTGACAAACATAGAGGAACAGACTTCAAAAAACAAAGAAGTGTCTCCATGGCGACCATGATGCGACCATGCCCTGTTGTTTTTTGTTAAATTTTTCACGACCATGGATACAGAGTATTTGAGTCGTAATATTAATTAGTGTCGTGTATTTAGTATTAAATATTTTATATAGTGTTCAATAGCGTCAAACAAGCTAGTCAAGCAGAGCTAATCATGCACGGTCAAGTCAAACTCATGCACCAGTAAAGTGGTGGAGGCTTTACAAGAGGCTTCTATGGAGTTTTGGACCCTTATTAGGGTTTATTATTCCTTTTTAGGGTTCCGTATCCAAAGGGTAAAAACGGGACCTACGGGTTAACTGAGCCTACGCTATCTGCATGTGATGTCTGTCCTACCTTTTAACGGCTGTCTTTTGAACCGTAATAGATAGCCAGTTTTTTTTACAGAAATTGTAAATTACAGCGTATTAAGTTAACAAATAATAATAAAATCAAAAAGTAAAAACTAAAAGTGGCCCTACAACAAACGTATTTTTTACGTATTTTTGTAATTGGTCTAATGTAAAAACGGCAATATGTAGGTACAAGCGTCAAACTTGGCATGATTATAGTACACACTCTAAAGTATAACAGTAGGTAATAAATAATGGCAAAGTGTGAGTCAGTGACAAATGTCTGTTCAATACCATGTTAACCAACGTAGAGCGCGGTCGGTACTTGGATGGGTGACGGGGCAAGGAAGTTATTAGGGTATAATATATACCATCCTTGGTGACGGGTGATGGCACCTGGACGTGATGTTTTTTGCACTTTTTGTATTTTGTGGTGGTACGGAACGTACGCGAGCGCGCTCAGTGCGCGAGCCCGACACGCACTTTTTTATCACTGCGGAATAAATCCCACTAAAAATTTAAAAATAAAGATAATTTTTAGAAAAAAAAAGAACCGACTTCATGATTATACCTTCATTTACAAACTAAAACTAAAAAGTAGAAAATAATATTTAAATAACTTCAAAACAATGAGCATTACAGGACAATCAACGAAATTATTAATACATATATTACCTACTTATATACATATTTACAATAGGGTATTTGACAACTTTTGGGAAACTATTGCACATTATTGTCTGATATAAAATAATGTATACTGCATTTATATTTTCTGGATATCAGTCGTATTTGCGATATAAATCGATGTTAAAGTTTGAATAAAAAAATATCGCGCCAAAACGCAGACCTGGGTCATAGCTCCGATCACGTGACTAATTGACGTCACACAAAACAAAACATCTGCAGCCAGGCAGCAAAAGTTTGATGATTAATTAATTTCTAATAGAAGTAATGGTTTATAAATACTGTGTAGTGCCACAATGTACAAATACTTCCATAAAGACACTGGAAAATCTATTTGTTCTTGTTCCAATGGACCCCAAAACTCGAAAAAAGTGGTTAGAATTAGCTCGTAGAGAACCCAAAAGTATTGGAGCTAATTAAAGTGTTTCTATGTGCGAAGATCATTTTGAGGTACATAGTTGAGTCTACATATTTCTATTATAATTTGTGTTTTTATTGCATTACTATTTTATGTACTGTTACTTTCTTTTTAAACATTGTAAAGCTTGACATAACCTAACAATATAGTGATATCCACCTACTACACTATCACCTACCTGTTTGAAGCTTCTAAGCTACACCGCAAGCTAAGCTTACGTCGAAAGTATGAAGCAACGCTGCGAGCGAAGCTAACTTTTCAACCTTCAGCCAAGGAGGCTGATGCGTGGTGGTAAAAGGAGGCAGTAGGGCTACAGAGTTCACTTTCGAAGGATGAAAAGACGCCGCAGCTACCTGTGTTAAACTAAGCTAAATAAACTTAGCTTGCGATCTGGCCTGCACTTAAATTCATATTATTTTTACAGATAGAGAATGATGTAGCAAACTACATGAAGTACAAGATGGGCTTTGCCCAGAAAATTCTTTTGAAAGATGGAGTATTGCCTACAAAATTTAGTTGCCAACAAGATGGTAAAAGAAGAACTGGAGCTGGTACATATCGAGGAGGATTTGTAAAGACAAAAAGAATGGAACTTGTGAGTGAAAGTATAAAAGAAAACTTGCTGCATGAAAAAAGTTGTGAACAAAGTAATGAAACACACAGTACAACTTTAGTGAACAACCGTGATAGTTTAAAACAAAGTAATGAAAATGTAACACAGCAAAATATTTCTGCCCAGCCCGAACAAATACCAAAAACACAGGACAAAGAGACAATTACAGACACTATTGTAACTGCAGAAAAATATATTCAAATAGCTATGAAATGAATGAATAGCTATGATACATTTTAGAAGCAAATCTGTTCAAACTTCTTCTAAAAAAGATGTTTTCACCTCTCCTTTTAAAGTTTCCACCACATCGAGTTCGACTTCACCGTTTAAGATTAAACCAACTAGCTACCAATGACCATCAAAATCAATAGTTAAGAAACCATTACTTCTCGAAGACGAAAGATCGGATAGTGATGTTTCCAGTTTCACGGAAAGCAGAAGTTCGACAAACAAAAATAATTGCCAGCTTGCGAATCCATATAGAAAGAGTCATTAGACGTTTAAGAGAATTTCATATGCTGAAGCAACACTGTTATAAATTCTAACATACTTCGTGTACTTGACCAAGTAATTGTTATAGCTTGTGCTCTTATCAACTTGCAGGACGGGCTTATTAAATAATAACAATTACTTGGTCAAGTTCACTAAGTATGTTAGAATTTATAACAGAGTCAGCATATGAAATCTTACAATATTATAATGAGGAAATATTTGTATGTATGTTTGTAATGAATTGGCTCAAAAAGTACTGGACTGATTTAAAAATTCTTTCACCATTTGACTGCTACATTATCACTGATTAATATAGGCTATTTTAATAGGCTATATAACTATACCCGTGCGGAGCCGGGGCGGACCGCTAGTTCTCTTATTTGACTAATAACTTTCTATAGACAGGACTTGTCGCCCCCATTAGCCCCATAGCTTCAATAATATAATTTTGGTCAGGTACTGGGTGCCTGCTGATTTGGCAAACTTTTACAATGATTATTCTATTTTGTGCAGATAGGCAAAGCTTGGTGTCGGTTTTTGTTTTATGTAGGCCTGTAGGGTTTCTGATGTATGTAGAAAAATAAAACAGTTAAGTAATAGATGATTTTTGCCTACTGATTTGACAAACTTTTACATCGATTACTCCAATATTTGTGAGATGGTGATGATGGTGAATTTACGAGGTGTAAAGCTTTGATGTCGGTTTCTGTACGGTATCTCATGTATTTAGAAAAATAAAACAATTAGATAAGCAACAAATGTTTATTTTTATTTTATCATAGCCTAGTAATCTAGTACGTAATCAGTTTTATTCTGTAAAAGTGCGACGATACAAAATTGGATAAATATTGGCTATCCAAAATAAAACCAATTTACTTAGCAAGCTACTTACATACTCATTGTCATAAGTAACTAAAATAATTTCTCCTGCCTCATGTGCTTTAGATGCTGTGATACGGCCATATCTCAACTCGTACCACAGCTTACTTTATTTTGTTGTCTTGTTGATTCTTCTTTGATAAAACTCACTGCTGTTTCATTGAATTTCTCCCTCATGATCTGCATCAATTTATTAATATCACTTTTATTTTCTGTGCTTTGTCCCATAATAAAATGACGCAGTGAATATTGCAAGACACCAGTATGCTGGAAGTCTGTTTGATATTTGAGCAGTTCGCAGTTATTGACTTATTTTTTTAGCTTCTACAACAAATTCTTTCAGTAGTGCTGATATACTAGGATGGTGGGTTAGTTTTTTCTTGCATAGCTCCGGCACAGTTATGTATTTTAAAGTGGTTCCTACTCTAGACAGAATCGGCTTTTTCCAGTAACACTACAGATGTGCATGCAGGTTCCTCGCTACGTCTATGTGCCCACATTAAAAAGGCCACTGCATGTTTGCAGCCTCCAGCAGAAGCAGCACAGTCGTGACACTCACAGCTAATTATTTTTTCTTCTTGTTCATTCACTATCATTTTTAAATTGTATGTTTTATTTTTCACTTTGTGTTCAGGGCACATTTTACACTTTACTGTACAAAGGCTAGATTCCCGATGTAGTTGCACATAGCCAATCACGTCGTCTCCTTAAGACTCTCTTGCAGATCTGTAATGCCAAAAAATATAATAAATTTACAAAATACACTATAACTATCAGATACCTAACCTAAAAAATATTTCTTACTTTTTGTAAAACTTGGCTGAATGTTTTGCTTATAGAACAATTAAAAATTAATACTTACATTGTAGTTTTTACGTTTTTGGGTTCTGCAGCGTAGAAATCAGGATTATTATTGAAAAAATGTGCAACCATAAATACATTAATTTTGTGTAAGTTACTGCTGTCTGCTTGCACAAAATGTTTCTCCATTCTTCTCACATTTAACCTCCGGACTGTTTTTGGTGAAAATTTCTTGATAAATCGCTCTCAAAATAGCTTTACAACATTAAATTCGCAAATATCAATACAAAATCTGTTTGTTTAGATTTGTGTGACGTCACTAGGGATGAAGCCAATTACAGACCGTTTTCGATCACGTGATCAAATGTCGAAAATACAGTTATTTTATTCGTGTTTTATACAAAAAATAAGCATATTTTTATTATAAAATCAATGAAATATGCTTTTTCATTATGTCATGTTTATGGATGACGTCAATTGGCATAATATTTTTAATATAGTCAAGTACCCTATTTATAATCAGTTATTTTTGGAGTCGGTGCCAGCCAAAGCAAAAATAACCTTAATAGATACCTACTTGATTAATCTATTAATATTTATGATATGAATGTGAAATAGAGATAAATATAAAAGAAATCGAACAAAGGCTAATAATTGAAAAGAAGCGCATCAAAATTTATATGTATTTAGACACAACCGTCAACGTGAATTCCGCACATCAGCTGTAAGACTACAGGTGCCAAAAATTAAACTTCAGTGCAGAAAACATAATATCAAAATAGACTGTAGAAAAGTATTTTCCTACAACGGCAGGATTAACCCTTTGCTGGCACCGACTCCAAAAATAACTGATTATAAATTGTAAATATGTATATAAGTAGGTAATATATGTATTAATAATTTCGTTGATTGTCCTGTAATGCTCATTGTTTTGAAGTTATTTAAATATTATTTTCTACTTTTTAGTTTTAGTTTGTAAATGAAGGTATAATCATGAAGTCGGTTCTTTTTTTTTCTAAAAATTATCTTTATTGTCATTCATGTCAGTCATTGTTTAGATCAGGTACAGTCATTGGAGGTAAGTCCGCATCTCCGTTTATTCTATTATGTCCGACTAGTAGTACGATGATCTAACTGTTTGGACTAAAATATTCCAATTTGTTAGACTGGCTAACAAACCTAACTAAAAACCTA
The DNA here is from genome assembly GCA_914767915.1 of Agriopis aurantiaria. Lineage (NCBI taxonomy): Eukaryota > Metazoa > Arthropoda > Insecta > Lepidoptera > Geometridae > Agriopis > Agriopis aurantiaria. The sequence continues at coordinate 11,597,701 of OU611988.1, forward strand.
TATATTTATCTATGGTAAAACTTAGCGTGGAGCTAGTTTAAAGGTATATACCTAGGCTTTGTCGAAGTACCTAGGTACCAATCCTAGATTAGCACATGGGCTTGGCTACTATTTATACCGGATTACCGGAAGAATTGTTGATTCCTGTGGCGCTTTTGATCTCGAAAAGCCGAAAATATTTCATGATTGTACTTCCTGATATTTTTTGGTCTATTCCACTTTAATCACCTGGGTGATAAAAGTCGACTCTTTAGTCGACATTGATCTCCTCGGAATATAATCACCTGGGTGATAATAGGCGACTCCGTTTAAATTATTATTTGAGTATCCTTTGTTCACCTGCACCTAGGTGACCATAGGCGACTCGATTGAAATTATTGTTTTGGTATCTTTTGATCACCCATGAATAAAAAATGGTTCGAATTAGAAATATCATCATCATCATTTCATCCTATCATGTTCCCACTGCTGGGAGACAGGGTTTCTTTCAGAGAGATGATGGGCCCTAGCCCACTATCATCATCATTCGCAAAGTATCCCTAAAATATAAATTTCATCATTTCAACCTATCTTTCCCACTGCTGGGACACAGGCCTTCTCTCAGGGAGAGGATGGGCCCTAATCCATTATCATCATCATTAGCTTACTAGATGTGGGCGTTGACAGATGTCAGTGTTATCATCATCATCATCATCATTACCCTACGCTTATCAGACCACTGCTGCTGGATTCAGGAATCTCTCCATAGTCCATAGGCTGACGTGAGCGTTGACAGATGTCAGTGTGACAGCTTTCAACCTTTGTTGGACGATATCTCGGAAACTGACGATCATCTGGCAGTTCCTTTGCAAAAGTGATAGACCTCGTCGAGATCTTCATTTGGGATGACAGCTGTCAAACTTTGTTGGACGATATCTCGGAAACTGACGATCCTGGACTGGCAGTTCCTTTGCAAAAGTGATAGACCTCGTCGATATCTTCATTTCGGATGACAGCTGTCAAACTTTGTTGGACAATATCTCGGAAACAGACTATTCTAGACTGGCAGTTCCTTTGCAAAAGTGATAGACCTCGTCGAGATCTTCATTTCGGATGACAGCTGTCAAACTTTGTTAGACGATATCTCGGAAACTGACTATTCTGGACTGGCAGTTCCTTTGCAAAAGTGATAGACCTCGTCGATATCTTCATTTCGGATGACAGCTGTCAAACTTTGTTGGACAATATCTCGGAAACAGACTATTCTAGACTGGCAGTTCCTTTGCAAAAGTGATAGACCTCGTCGAGATCTTCATTTCGGATGACAGCTGTCAAACTTTGTTAGACGATATCTCGGAAACTGACTATTCTGGACTGGCAGTTCCTTTGCAAAAGTGATAGACCTTATACGTCCTCGTGCTCCAACTGTTAATATTTTAGTACAGTAATGTAATTCAATTGCAGACACTTCAGCTAAAATATTATTAACCGTTTCCTAGTACATTTTGATCATAATGTTAGAATAATTTTATTGTCTCCAAATTTATATGCTCCAGAAGTTATTTAATTCCGTCATTCTCGAAGGTACAACGCCTGAAGCATGGCACAGGAGTGTGGTGGTGCTCTTCTTCAAAAAAGGTGATAACACCTTATTGAAGAATTATAGACCCATCTCACTCCTGAGCCATGTGTACAAGCTGTTTTTCAGAGTCATTACGAATCGTCTCGAAAGCAGGTTTGATGACTTCCAGACCCCCGAACAAGCCGGTTTCCGTAAAGGCTGGAGCACCGTAGACCACATTCACACGCTCCGCCAGATTATACAGAAGACTGGGGAGTATAATCGGCCATTATGCCTAGCGTTTGTGGACTACGAAAAAGCCTTCGATTCAATCGAGACCTGGGCAGTATTGCAGTCCCTCCAGCGATGTCATATCGACTATAGGTATATCGAAGTGATGAAGTATCTGTATAGAAACGCCACCATGTCGATCCAATTACAGGACGAGAGCACGGAACCAATCCAACTGCAGAAAGGCGTGAGACAGGGAGATTACCTCTCCGAAACTGTTCACGAACGCATTGGAGGACGTTTTCAAGCTCTTGAACTGGAATGGATTCGGCATCAACATCAATGGCGAATACATTCTCTTCACTCACTCACCTTCCTTTTGCCGATGATATAGTCATCATGGCAGAGTCGCTGGAGGACCTCAATACGATGCTCAACGACCTCAGTAGCCTTTCTCAACAGGTGGGTCTTAAAATGAACATGGACAAGACAAAAATTATGTCCAATGTCCATGTTGAACCCGTGCCGGTAGTCGTTGAGAACGATACTCTCGAAGTTGTTGACCATTACACTTATCTTGGACAGATTGTTCAGTTAGGTAAGTCCAATTTAGGCAAAGAGGTCGCCCGAAGAATCCAACTCGGATGGGCAGCGTTCTGGAAATTGCGTGACATCTTCTCGTCCAAGATACCACAGTGCCTCAAGACGAAGGTCTTTGACCAGTGTGTGTTGCCAGTGATGACATATGGACTATGGTACTGAGACGTGGTCCTTAACTGTTGGCCTTTTGGAAAAACTCAGTCACACAGCGGGCAATGGAGAGAGCTATGCTCGGAGTTTCTTTGCGCGATAGAATCCGAAACGTGGATATTCGCCAAAGAACCAGTGTCACCGACATAGCTGTTAAAATTTGCAAGTTGAAGTGGCAATGGGCAGGCCACATCGCTCGAAGAACCGATAACCGATGGGGAAGAAAGGTTCTGGAGTATAGACCACGAACCGGAAGACGCAGCGTAGGTAGGCCTCCCACTAGATGGACCGACGACATTGTGAGAGTCGCGGGCATCCAGTGGATGCAAAAGGCAGGCTGTCGTTCAGTGTGGACGTCTTCTGGCTGATGATGAATTTTATTGTCTTATGAATATTATTATTTTTGTTATTTTTTATATTTCATAAGAAAATTATTGATTTTCCAATAAAAAAGTATATAAAAGACTTTTGCACAAGGCTGTAATTACTTACTGGTAGTTGGAGCACGGGGACTTGTAAGTACCCCGTGCTTCACCCAGGTGGAGAACCGAGGTGGAGCACGAGTCCAACCTCCAAAAATAATGGTAGCCATGGTAAATTGGTAAGGTCTCTGAATTGATCTTTTTTTTTATTTATAAATAAGGCTTGCGCTTGGCCGCCAACTCGCCTGATGCGGACTACAATGGAGCACGCTTGCCTAGAAGAAACCGATTCACTCTCGATTTGAAGACACCTAGATTATAACTATCGGATTATCTGATGCGATCGGCAGCGATTCACGGAAGTCCATCTTTATGCACGCTTATAATATGGGTCGTTCCCATCTGTTCTACTCTTTGTTCTACCAATAGGACAAATGGAAAAAAAACACGTTTGTACGAGTAGGTAGGTACATTGAGTATGGATAGGTTTGGATATAGTAGTAGGTATGTATTACTATTTCTAGTATATATTTATCTATGGTATTACTAACATTTTAGGATAAGCCTAAGTACCTACCTAGTAAGTTGCTTAAGTATCAAATAAAATAAATAGTATCTACGTATTATTTTATTTAATCCGCTTTCATCTCAGTATTTTTAATATTCCGTAGAATAGTAGGTATATTTTTTTATCTTACTCATAACGTTCTTGGATAGCGAGGGTCGTCGCATAATGATGCTGTCATTACCAGAAATTGCGTCACAGTTGGTCGATACAACACTTACACAAGTGGATGAAGATAATGCTCGCACATTGTTCCTGGCCGGGAGCAAGAGTACAGTAAGTGTTTCATGTATTTTACAGATCAATTAAGCAGATGAGCATGTACATACCCTCAGAGTAAATAAAATACATACATACTAAGTACCACAGACTTGAATTTATTCAAGCTCACTCCACTACTTTGCGATCCTGTCGTGCCCTCCAACAAAAAAAATCCTCCCTCTCACGTTAATCTTTCCTACTGTAAGTCCTTCACTTTTCAAGCTGTCCTAGTGTGAATTGCGCTGCCTGCTTCTATCAGGCAGGCCAAATCTCTTCTTATTTCTAGAATCAAGTCTATACACATCCTCGTGTTATTTGGTACCTATATATCTATTATGTATTTTATTTATAATATTTATGGTATGTATGCATCATTGCGTATTTAGTGTATATATATTTATTTAAATTTTATGTGCACCACCGACCGTTTTCAGCTTCTTTAGTCCTGTCCATGCAAAGGTAGCCTGGTTGAAATCGCTTTAGGCGATAAGGCCGCCCATTACACTGCCGTATATTTGTTTTTTAATGTGAATTTAAGTTTTTTTTTATTTTCGTTGTGTAATAAAGAAATATTGTATTGTAAGACCACCACCGTTAGGCAGACTAGACTACCAGCAGGGCTGTCAGGCAACGCGGTGGCTTCGAGGAAAGCGGCGTGGACGCGCGATCATAAGACTGCTGGACCGGAACGGAAAAGCTTGTGCGTCGAAGAGGTCTAGTTGAATACTTAGCAATAGATTGAAAATTGTTGTTGATGATGATACTTACCTAAGTTGCCAAGTAGTACCTACCTACTATTAGGTTTACCCATACTTTTACAAAAATCATTTGAATTTAGAATTTAGTAATTGTCATGATGATATAGTCCATACAGAAATCAAAGACCTCTGAAATCTTAGAATCTGCAGTACCTACCTACCTACTGTAAGTAACTAAGTAGGTACCTACCTACATAAACGCGTAACGTAGGATTACGTAACCCTAGGTAGAGTCTATTAAATAAGTTGGCATAAATGGCATGCAGCAATCTCATCACACCCAAATCTTTGCCTCAACACATTTTTGTTTCCAGGGAAAATCTACTCTACTGAATTCATTCCTGGATAAAACCGATCCTCCGCGAGAGACGTTGGTATTGGAGTACTCTTTCGGCAGGAAGTCTAACCAAAAGCAAGGAATCGAGAAGACCGTATGCCACATTTGGGAATACGGCGGTAAATTGGATGCGCTTATAAACGTCTTGCCGTCTATTCCCGTCATTGGAAACTTTTATTTTATTGTAATGGTGGATTTGAGTAAAATTAAACGTATTTGGGACACGATAGAAACATGTTTCCAAGCTATTAACGACATATATCCAGAATCAGGGAAAAGGCCGGAAATTATAATTATCGGAGGCAAATACGATATATTCAAGAACTATGGTAAGGAAACTAAGTTAACCACAGAAAACAAAATAGACAACATGACTTACCTACTTATGTTAGGTACCTACCTCGCTAGGTGTAATAGCCTATGAGTAATATTTTCATAGTGTTCCGTGACCTACCTACATCACAGATCTACATAATAAAATTGTTTTTTTTTTCAGACAGTGAAATCAGGAAATTCATTTGCACAAGTGTTCGATCTTTGGCATTGTTGTACAACGCTAATTTGTTATTCTATTCGTCAAAAGAGGTCCATTTGACTAGACGAGCTAGGGAAATCTTGCAAAATGCTGGATTTGGAAATGGAATTACTTTCAAAGAAAAAAATACAAATTTTGCGAAACCTTTAGCTATTCCGAGGAGTTCAGATTCTTGGGAGAGTATTGGGACATCTGCTGTAACTTTTGATCAGGTAAAAATAACATGGGTATCAAGAAATCTCTTTGGAAGTATATTAGGTACCTGTCTACCTTAGATTAGGTACCTGTCTACTTAGATGCAATTTCTCCGTAGTGGTTGCTGCAATTAATGCCCTTGATTATCAATTGTATTTGGCTACATGGATTTATATATTATATTATACTCAGGGTTGGGCAGTATTTAAATTACTTGTAATTAAAATACGTAATTGAAATACAAATACGTATTTGGTATTTGTATTTCAATTACTTCATTAAAATGTAATTTGTAATTCGTATTTCAAATACCAGACGCCGAGGTATTTTGTAATTAGTATTTTAAATACTTGAGGCTTCAAAATACATTTTAACATTAAAATACATTTAACCTTCATGTAGCGCTCGTGAGTGCGAAGCGAGAGTGTAACGATGGTAAAGCAGCTATTAGAGTTGGCAGCACTGCACCTGTTATGTATACTGTACGTCAAAATTGCAAAGCAAAGAGCTTTTAATTCTTGAGCGCTACTATCCAAATATAAAAAATGTGTTTATACAATTTAACACAAGTTCGTGCTCATCAGGACCTGTAGAAAGATTATTTTCTTTAGCATATTTTATTCACTCTCCAATAGGCTGTTTGTCGACAGTACATTTAAAAATCTAATGTTCATGAAAGGGAACTCTGGTTTTACTGATTAATTAATAGACATAGTTTTACGACAAATTAAAATACACTAAGAAACAACGGGGGCCTTACGGACAACTGCTATTGCGGCACCAAACTAGCGTTTAATCCGCTCAGTTGGAAAATCACGCGAACGTGAACCTTAACGCGCCCAGATACGGTTTGCGGTCGCGTGATTTTCCAACTGAGCGGATTTAACGCTAGTTTGGTGCCGCAATAGTAGTTGTCCGTAAGGCTCCTGGTCTAGATTAGGTACTTATTTTGTATTTTGTAATATGTATTTTGTATTTCAATTAAAAATAGCAAAATACTGTATTTTGTATTTTATATTATAAATACCTTAATTAAAAATATTTTGTATTTTAATTACTTGCGAGACAGTATTTTGTAATTTGTATTTCAATTAAAGCAAAGCATGTATTTTGATATACCTGATTATACTATACTTATATGTTACCTCTGTTACAGCTGAAAATTAAACACCTAACTCGTCTACCTCCAGAACCTATAACTGCGGGGGTAACACTGATTACCCCCGATCAAAAGACCGCACACCCAGAGCCGAGCCTGGACAAGTTAGCTGCGTTCAAGTATGAAGAGCTGCGTAACTTGGAATCGTTTGACATTCGTATAGATGATTACTTGTTTGGAGTTAATAAATGAAGTAGGTTGCTTGGTAATAACTACGTATTTTTATTCATTTTCAAGTCGCTCAAGTGATCGACGCATATAAATACTTAGGTAATTTATGATTTCCGAGCCCGTAATCTTGCTTCTAGGGCACGTAAGGCATCCCTTGCCGCATCGTTGTCAGAACTGATCGCAATACTCACTTGCAAGCAACGCTTGGCGAGGGTCATGTCACCTGTTGACTGAGATTTTTATTGCGTTATCAAAACTTGTGTAAATTCGATTGACGTATAATTTGTAAACGATAGAATATAAAGTAGGTATCGGTATCTATATAGTTCTATGCATCTGGTTATACAGACAGCGGAGATCTGAAGAAGGACGATCAGACATCGGATCCCGTATAACAAAAGTCAAATCAAGTGGCGCTGGGCAGGAAACTTGGCCAAATACGGTGATGGTGGGCCTCTGACCTGATAGTGACTACGCGAGCGTAACTGTTGCCCCCCAGAAAGCAAATCCAGCAGTGAGATGTACCTAGGAAATCGGAAATCGCTAAACAGTGGAAATTTGCGAAAGAAAGAGGAGGTATAAGCCTGGTAGTGGGTTTAATGAGCTGTTTTTGTGATGATGATGATGATTAAGTATATTAAATAATAATTGCTAAGTACTTACAAGTGCCACATGGGCAAGATTGAACCAAATGTTTGATTTCGTGTCTGGATCAGTAGAAAAGTATAAAGCTTGCCTAAAGCAGGGTAAAATTAAATCCCATTGATTACAGTATAGACAGCAAAGACCCAGGTTATTGTATATTTCAGGGCCTGGAGTATTAGTAGCCAGCAACCTCCTGAAAATTAAGTCAATGATGCATGATCAACATCGTGAATTTTTTATAGGGTCGTACGTCTTAGGGACAGATCCCATGCTAGGTGCATCCTCAAGCCAAATAGCTATACCTATAAGATACTTATACCTAATCGTATGCACTTACCTATAATATCTAAGTGCTATTTCCGGTTGGTCGTTATAGAAGTTGTAGAGAGCAATATTAGCGATTGCTTCCATATTCGATGGGTCTTCCAAAGCAACCGTGCGATACTCTTTAACGGCAAGTGCAGAGTTTCCCATTTGTTCGTGAATTCTCGCTTGTTCTAATAGAAGTGGAGTATACTCGTGAAATACTGACAGACCTTGCTTACAGATATCAAGCGCTGAAAGAGGTTGATTCAGCCCCACATACATAGCAACCAATCGAAGATAAATGGAAATGTGTTTGTTCTGCTTTAATGCCTGCCGAAGACAATCCTCCGACTTTCTATACAAGCCGAGAGCATAATAACATCGAGCTAGAGAGAATTGCCACCACCAGTCTGGATTTTCCTCAATTTTCTGTGCTTGAAACGCTATTTCCATCGCCTGGAATAATAAAATATAAAAAAATTACATGCCTAAGTACTTGCTTAGGGTACCTACTAATTTGATAAGTAGGTAGCTACTAGCATAAATAAACATACTAGTACCTACCTTTCTGACATCTCCCTCGCAGTAAAACACATACTCGAAGAGTGTCTTCGCTGCAGGAGCAAATATTTTGTCCTCCTTACTGAGGAACCTCAGTGACAAAGGCACGCTGGTATTAAAAGCAGCTCCGCCTGCTATCGCTGTGGCTGCCCGTGACACCCGTGCTGCAGTATGAAGTGCTGTTCTTGCACTGCGCTGTACACGAGCTGTGCCTGTCCCTATACGGGAGCGCGCAGTGGCTGTTGCAGTAAATCTTTTCTGCAATATTTAATGTACCTAAGTTTAACGTGACACACAAACTATGCTGAACTGACCTTACTTGTAGGTACTTATATGTATTCTGTGCCTATACACTCAACATTTAACAAAAGTTTGCCACTATCTTACCTTTGTTGACGATTCAATCCCATGCGAAGTCCTTCGAGCACTCTCCCTTAAAAACGAAGTTCCAGGCCTTGGCGTTTTGGCCACAGCAGTTGAAGTTAAGGTGTCTTGTTGTGGAAAATACTCAACCTCTTCATAGCCATTGCCTGCAACCTTCGCCAAGATAGTCATCGCGCGCATTCGAATAAATTCAATCATGCGATCATCCTTTTCTTTAAGAGCGATCTCACATAGTTTGAGACATTCATCGTATTGTTTGATCTTGTATAGGTTTAAGATTTTGTAGTCGATTTCCATCGTTTTCCATCTGTTTTGTAGAGACTACAAATGTCTTGTAATAGAGAGTAGGTATGCTGCCGTATGCTGTGTAGGTACTACTCCGTTGCCGAGCAACCAACTTTAGCCTCCTCATAATATTTTCCACCCTACACTACCATGCATGACCTAGATAGGTAGGTACTACATCGTCAATATCATCAATAGGTAAAGCGATACACCATTCTTAACAACACAATACGAATAAGTATACGTAAATAAGTACCAAAGCAAAATAAATCCGTATATTTTCAGTTCGCCACCCTTTGTACGCCCCATAGCACTTTACCGTCGGATGTCAATGCAAATGGGTTGAAAACGAATCTTCGTTGGAAATGTTTCGGCAGGTGTACTCAACTATTTTCAACATAAAGAATTTTATTTGACTACAATTTGTTTTCATAAAGTCAAAAGAAAATTATGTAAATTATCACGTCTATGGGTAAGTATTTAGATACCTATTGGGAAATGTAAAGGTAGCATTTTCAGTATAATATAAAAAGGTACTCTTTGGGTAGCATTACGATCTTGGCGACCGGCGGCAGCGGCCGCGTAGCGCGACCCACTGCTCAGCCTAAAACTACATTACCTAGTATACTTAGTATGAAATCTTTTTTTTTATGGCGTAGGTGGCAATCAAACAGACGTGCTGCCTGATGGTAAGCAGTCACCGTTGCCTAGGGATACTTGTAGCACCAGAGGCATCACAAATACGTTGCCAACCCTTTAAGACTCGATTCTTCGTTCTTTGGCAATACCTATTTATAATGTTCAGGTGCGTTTATAGCTTTCTATCGAGACTATGCTTTAGGCAAAGTTTACAGCCTTTTTTGTAATACTTACCTACATTTTTAGTAGAGATGCGCCGAGTAGCACTTTTACCGAGTAACGAGTACCGAGTATTAACCGAGTACTCGGCCCATCTCTAATTTTTAGGCTGGTATTTCTTATAAATATTCTCTGGACAGTCAACCAGAGAATCTGATGCTCAGCCGGGGTATACTGGCTTTAGACCCGTTGGAATAAACAAACAGTTTACAATCCCTGCAATTATTCCTGAGATAAAAAGCAGAGCTTTGGAAATTATTTTCATTCGCAACTGTCTCCAGCACAAACCATCATGCTTTTAAGGTGCCTTTTGTTGCTTTTTTCCATCAATCAAATACTGGCTGCAGAAACATGGAGAAAACCCGGTTGTCACAAAATTGGTGCGTACATAATCCCTAAGTCGTCATCATCATCCATTCTTGCCAAGGCTGTCTATTTCGATCAGTTTTTGTTTATTTTTTTATCAATTTTAGGGCCTTTTAGTCTACGTCAATTAGCCTTATCTTTTATTCTAAACGTGGGCTCGCCAAAATGTAAAATAAATAGGCATAGGCTTGTAGAAACCTGATAAACCCTACCTCGACCATCTGATTATTTGCACGTTCAGCGTGTTTTCAGAAGCTTATGATTCAGAGCAGTGGCATTAAGATGGACTGACTGATATACTTACTTAGGTAAGTACTGAAATATAAAGTAGGTACGTTTAAATTGTTTTACAGGTCACACTAGGAATATCAGCATACCAGACTGTGTAGAGTTTAAAATAACGACAAACGCGTGCCGTGGGTACTGCGAGTCGTGGTCACTGCCCAGTATCATGCTAGGGTTCAAGAGGCACCCTGTCACTTCCCTGGGACAATGCTGCAATATCATGGAGTCGGAAGATGTAAGTTGTTGTTTTATTTGAAACAGTTAATGTCATGGCAGAAAGTTTATTTTAACCGACAAAAAAAAGGGGTTCTCATTTTGATCCGTATTATATTTTATTTTATTAGGTAGGTACCTATAAAATATTTAAATCAGTGGGTACTACTCGAATAGCTCAAAGAACTCGACTTTGCGACCCGAATAGGTCGACTTTGCTCAAGGAAGTTTGTCTAAATGATGACTTTACAAGCATTTTTGAGAAAAATAACTTAAACTGATAAATTAGTCCTGTGTAATTTAAACAACTGCGTCTATCGCAATACGTGTGTATCCATTGCCACCACTGGTGGCGATCGAGAACAAAAACCTTCACCATTATTGCCACCAGTGGCGGAGGAAATGGTCGTGACAATCGGGAATAGACGGTTCCGTTGACTTTATGAACTATGAGAACTTGCGTGGACTTTATGTTGACAGCAGTGAGAACTGTGGGACATGCCGCGTGGGTGTGAAGTGAGAATCAGTAGAGGCGTGGTGGGAAAACTCTTCTCCCTGTTCCATTTAGAATAGCGCAACATCAATACAAATTTCATGTATGAACCTGGTGCGAAAGCAAAACTTCTACGTTTTATATCCGACTCTAAAGTATACCTAAGCTTGTCTCTATAGGCGCCCCACTTCATTGTAGGAGTCGCACCCGTTTGTTAAATATTTTTACGGTATTCTCTTTGGTTCCATTCTTCAATGCCTACATATTGTATATCTACCCCTTTAGGGTATATAAAGTCCTTGATATCATAGATAAATATATACTATTGATATCTACTTACCTAGTTACCTTTAATTTTATTGTTTCAGGTACCAGTAAAAGTCTTATGCTTAGACGGTGAAAGAAATCTAATTTTCAAGTCAGCAGTATCATGCGCGTGCTATCATTGTCAAAAAGAATAAACTATCCTACAATGTAAAATAGACCTACTGTCACAAAAATGACGATTAAGTACAAAGATTAAGTAACTATACTTGTAAAAAAATTCCAAAAGTGTAACATATATATTTTATTTGAAAATAAACTGTCAACTTTTTATGTACTACATACCGACGTACGTCTTGTTACATTAGTCTTTTAGATGCTTACAAATAAGGAGGCAGGTAGCCACGTTACTCCGAAAAAATATGAAGCACTAGTAGCTATACAAGGAAGTTACGGTTATGCGAAAAGGGTCCAGTACTTCGGTCCGTAATACCTACCCATAATTAGGTATCAAATCAACACCATTTACCATGGGACCAACTCTAAAATCGCCAATCTGTAGGGGAGGTCCGGGCAAAGTGGACACCTTAAGGTTCGATGGGCTATAAGAAGAGAACCAATATACATATAAACAAAAGAAATGTTTTATGAGAATCAGCATTTATTAAAGTTTTTAATATAATCAACAAAAATTGCCTAACAGAAGTACTTTAATTGGAATTACTAAAAATATTGCAACATGTGCCGCTATCCACTTTGCCCAATGTACCGGGTAAAGTGAATAGGAAGATAGGGCATTAAACATATAGGGTTTTAACCTTATCAGTGCAGATATCACATAGAAATACGCCTATTCCTTTATAAGCCGTGCATTTCTCGTCACTCTATTAAATTCATCACACTGGATCCAATCATCAACTGGTTTTTTATTTAATTATACATAGTTCTCCCCGCAAAAACAGCATACATCATTTTCATCCTCAGTTTCCTTACCATTATTCTTAACTTATCTTTATTATCTTTATTTTTTATATTTTTGATCCTTGTAGCATTTTTATTAGTAGCAGTCTTTTTTTTTCTCATTTAAATCTTTATTTATATTTTACCGTATAATATAGTATCCACTTTGCCCGTGATCCCTTTTTCTTACACCTAGTTGTTTTATTAAACCCAACCTAAAATCAAAATAAGTAACGACAAACTAGCAAAACTCTAAGAATGTTTACTTGAAAATATACTATTAGTGGACACAATTTTAAAAAACAGTGTGGTTAACTTATAAATGGGTTATTTAAGTATTACTTACATCAAAAACTCGTAAGAAATCTTCTTTATTTGTATTTTTCGGCTCCTATGGAGTTTTGGAAACAACACGAAAAGACACGTTTCACCTCGTTATATCACTTCCCACACTCGAGCACGCTTACGAGCACTTAATGAATAATAATTCACCATTTAGTACACATTAACACTCGAAAATACACAAGTTTAGGAAAATAATCCAACGAGCCGACATGTTTTTTTCCACGTTGGCGCCAAAAACTTGCATTTAATTATTTTTTTGTTGTTAAAATTTTCATGACCGTGGATTCAATGTCCTTTGGTCGTAATATTAAACAGTTATCGTGGTATTAATAGCGTCAAACAAGTCATAGTCACAGTCAGTCAAGCTAAGTAAGTCACGGTCAAGTCAAACTCATGCCCCTGTAAAATGGTGGAGACTTTACAAGAGGCTCCTATGGACCGGCTTAATCTTACGTGAGTAATTCCCGTGTAATATAAATAAAAAGGCTCCTATGGAGTTAAGGAAACAACACGAAAAGACACGTTTCACCTCGTTATACCACTTCCCCACACTGGAGCACGTTTACGAGCACTTAATGAATAATAATTCACCATTTAGTACACATTAACACTCGAAAATACACAAGTTTAGGAAAATAATCCAACGAGCCGACATGTTTTTTTCCACATTGGCGTCAAAACTCCCTTGCATTTCATATTAATTTCGGGGTTGCAATGCGGATTATTTAAAATTTGGCGGCCGTTTTCAATCTCTACTTTCATTAGCCAGACTCTACTATACTTGACACTGGCAAATGTACAAGAGTGCGACGCTAAAAACCTCGCAGAGGAAAAAAAAATCTTTAGAGCCATTACAATTACAGCAAAAAAATATTGTACTTATACTGAATCCTCCAGAAGGCGTGAACGCACCCAATAGTGAAGCGACAAAAATTACTCTAATATAGGGTAGTTTTACGCGAACGCGATTAGTTACTCTGTGACCATAATCGCGCCTTGACGTGTTTTACCGTTGCAATATTATTTAAGTTATGCCTTCCTGTGTCGTCCCAACGTGTAAAAATTCAGCTGGGCTACAAAAAAAACAAGATGGGATCACATTCCATACGTAAGTAGCGCATTTAGATGTTGTTTTATTTGATAATTGAATAAATTCGGTATGTAAAGTATTTTATTTGGTATTTTTTTATATTTTTATGTCGTAGATAAGGCTATTTTAAGAAACTAATTTCAATATTTTTGTTTTCTATTGAGTAGTTATTTTACAATATTTTTTTGAAAATTGAAATTATGTGACGTCACCATATAGCACAAAATTTCGTTGCGTTGAGAAGCCTAAAAAAGCACCCCATATTGGCAGCCCTGAAAAAAACCAGACAGTCAAACCACAGAAATGAAAAAATATTCTATTCTGTGTGACGAACAGTGTGTCAAATGTATAATATTTTTATTCTTAAAAGGCACAGAAAATAAAATGCTACAATGTGACGTCATTTAGAGGTCAATGAAAGTCGAATGATTTCTTAGTTTTATGTTAAAATAAATGGCATCTTATCGTTTTAAAAGGTCGGAGTAGAAAAATAAGGGTTGGTAAGATAAAATCTCGGAATGGTTTTGGAATTGGCATAGGTAAATTTTTTTTAGCATACCGAATTGTTCAGTCTTTCATTGTCGAAAGTAATGATACCTCCATTTTGTCGGTGTTGCCAAATATCGAGAGTTGCAATTTTCCCAAGAATGAAAACTTTTATTGGTTGGTAGTTCTATATTATATAATTATTTTCAAAAAATCTTAACAGCTTACTAATAGTTATACAGGGTTACTGGTAATCACTTAGTCAGCGTGCTTTTAGGGGAATCTTGACTGTACAACTTTTGTTCAGCTACTTTTGAAAATTCTACTGACCCATACATTTTGTCGGATATCGGTGAACTTTTTGTATGGGGCAACCGGTTTTTTACCTACTTCCAAAAAGGAGGAGGTACTATGTTCGTATGTATGTATGTTTTTTTTTATAAGTCCAAGATATTTTCGCCAATTGTAAACCAAAAAAAAAAAAAAAAAAACGAAAGGGTATGCTCCCGAGCTGGTGCCATTAACATCAAGTCAGGATCTGATGATGGGATCTCAAGGAAATCGAGGAAAAACTAACTAACTAACAATGTTTGACCGGTTTTCTGGTTTCCGATTGCGCTGAAATTTTGCATACTTATGTAAGTTTAGTAACAATTCAATAATTTGGTACTATTGAGCTGATCTGATGATAGAGCCAGGAGGTTGATAGTGGAACTCCTCAACGGCGAACAGCAAAGGCACGAAATTTTGTAAATCGATTTAACTATAATATAGTCTGTTCTAAACTCCATCATAACATGGCTGCCGCATCCAGGGTTGACTTCCGGCGAGGGAACTCCTCAACGGTGAATATTACTGACACAAAATTTTGTAAATGGATAAAACCATAATGGCCTGTTCTAAATTCCATCATTACATGGCTCATGCACCCAGGGTCGACTTCCGGCGAGGGAACTCTTCAACAGTGAATAGGACAGACATAATTTTTTTTTGCACATGGATTTAATTATGATTGCCCGTTTTAAACTTCTTCATGATGTGGCTGCTAGATCATAAAAACTTGTCATTAAAAACGTTTTTAAATTAAAACCTGTTTTGCACTAAAAAGGTAACATAAATTATTTCAATATTTATTATGTCAATCCGATCAGTATATAGATTTCATTAAAAGTGTGTGTGAATAGTATCTGACCTAAAACATTTAACCAAAAACGGGTAAGTAATGTCTAAGCTGGCAACATTACGCGGGTGGAGGTAAGATAGGCACGGGACGTGGGTTTTGTTTTTGGACTCAGCGTGCGGCTTTCAATCACAGCTTAAGGCGGTTTCTGGTTTCTTCTGTATTCTGAGACTGAATCTATGCTAAATTAAAACCACAGATATACAAAGGATATACACAACCAGCAGTGCAAGTACCGTTCTTTATCGATCGTCAAATTCGCTAAAATGCCGTAGAATCGATCACAGCGAGTACTGAAAAAATGGCATATTAACGAATTTGACGACCTCAACTGTCAATTTGACGATCGCTAAAAGAACGGTACTTGCACCCCAGATCGGCAATATATTTCAGTTTTTTTTTTTTTTTATGATTGACTTTTACTGTTGGCCTTTTGGCCTCTACAGCTTGACCGGACTAGTTAGCGAACGCAGAGTGCGTTCGGCATAACTTGGTGGTTAAGTTTATAGGCGACTAGCACAAGGGCACCTCGAAGGTACGAACCTCGGCTTGGGCCGTCGCCGGGAGTGGGAATCAGACTTGCCCAGGCACCCCAGAGGGGGTGTGCCCTGGAGCCCTAACGGTTTGTTGAACTGAATGATTATTTGGAGAGAATCTAACCGATCTTCTAACAGATCCTGTGGGTCTACGATCCTGCCGGCGGGATCGCTGTGTGTGTGTGTGCCTCTGGTAACCGACGCCTGTACCAAAAACTGAATATTTCCTATTGCTAGGAGCAGTCGGATCGGGCGAAATATATTTCAGTGAAAGAGACAACTTGATATGGCTCAGCACAAGTACAAAAAGGACATAAATAGACTATTTGTCCTTATCGGCGTGGCCTCTTTTTAGGACTGGGAACGTCAAAATCTGACGGTTCATTGACAAACAAAACGGGTCTGAATATTATTTATTGCCTTTTTTGGTGATTTAATGTGTTATGTGCGTCTTTTCTCTGAGTAATAACTGTAAAAATGGTTCTACAATGCTTGGTTGTAGCATTTTGGGCTGCAAGAAGCGCAGTGAGACAAAACGATGAAATATTATTTCACAAGTAAGTAAACACTTACTTAAAAATCAGTCAGTCAGTCTCAGGCTACTAATCTGTGGTCTCAGGTCAGTCTCACAGCAAATAAATGCTCTGAGATCGCGCTACAGTATATATTTTTCTTTAATTTAGTACTACGACCGCCACAAGAATTCATTGCATGTCGCATATTATGTACCTACTCTAAAGGTAATGTCCGGAATTTTTTTAAGCGTCCGGGATTTTCCTTGCTTTTTTCATTTGGTGGTACGTTTCACCAATGGCGGGAAATTCAAATTTCAAACAGCTTTCTTGTCCTTGTAGCACACATTTGTGTTCTAGCACCTTTTTAGGGTTCCGTACCTCAAAAGGAAAAAACGGAACCCTTATAGGATCACTTCGTTGTCCATCTGTCTGTCCGTCTGTCAAGACCCCTTTTCTCAAGAACGCGTAAAGGTATCAAGTTGAAATGTATACTAAATACTTGGATCTACGGTTTCTTTCGACTGTAAAAAAATAAAAGTTGTAAGTCAACGCAATCAAAAGATATGAACGTTTATGTCCCATATTTTGCGATTTCACAGGGAAATCAAAACCTATAAGGTACTTCCCGTTGACCTAGAATCATGAAATTTGGCAAAAAGCAAGGTCTTATTGCATATATATAGGAATAAACCTGAAAGTTACAAATTTGAAGTTATATCATTTAAAAATAATTATTTTGCTATTACAAACTTACATTTTGTAGTTGGAATGTATAGAAGAACCTTATAGTCAACTACAAAGTTAAGTTTGTCTTTCAATATTTCAACTTTAGTTTTTTTTTTTGGACTCGCGCTGTGAGTGTTCTGTCCAACGGAACCCTCAGAGCACGAGTCCTACTCGTACTTGTCCGTTTTTTTTGGATTTTGGATTCGTTATCGATCGTCAAATTGTGCACTGCTGGGGTGCAAGTACCGTTCTTTATCGGACGTCAAATTCGCTAAAATGCCATAGAATCGATCAGAGCGAGTACTGAAAAAAATGGCATATTATCGAATTTGACGACCTCAACTGTCAATTTGACGATCGATAAAAGAACGGTACTTACGGAGTCGACGAATTTTTCACCAGATAAAAATTAAACTAACGGTGGTTCGCTGAACGGTGTCATAGCTTTATGTCAATAGTGACGTCTACAACAATAAGATTCGAACAAAACAAACTTAATAATGTCAAATAGCTCAATGCTTCAATCTACCAGCTGTCAATCTGACAGCAGACGAAAATTTAGCGACCTCAAAAGGTCGATAAAATTTAATCTAGTCAGGCGAAAACTTATACTAGCGAACGCCCGTAAACGGGGCAGTTTAAATTTTAACCGGTTTAATTTTTCACCTCGTGGAGTGTCTAAGCGGGTGTTTTGACGTTCTAGTACACAGATTAGGTAGTAGATCTATGTTCTAGTATAATTAGTCTGGATATGTGCCGTAAACGCACCCCTGATAATGTTGTCTTTGGTGTTGTCTTGTCAATGTCATAAATGTCATTGTCATCTGAGACGTGGATGTGGAATCATGGGAGAGAGCAATTACATTTTATTTTATAATTTGACGATATTCAATGCTTCATTTAAAATAATGATATAAATAATTAAACCCTGGTTTCATAAATTTTGAACGAGGTTAACGATACTATTCACGTCATCTTGATATTGACATTGACGAAGATGTTATGGAGGACGAACCAACTCCGAAGAAGCCTACATGGCAAAACTGCGTCCACTGCCCAAGACTGCTGTTTTCTACCACTGCAGAATTTGAAAGGTATAATTTAAATACTTTGAAAAACTACCTAAATAACTTTATCGGGATCATCATCATCCTATTAATATTGAATTTTTCAGGCATATTCAAGACAAACATAGTATTAAAGAAGGATCCCTTATTCTTTGTCAATATGGACAGAACGGGATGTGTTCAGCTCTACAGTTCGGTGATTTGCGAAAGGCGGGCTTTAAATATCATGTGAGACAGTATCATTTATACTCAAATGATGAAACGGATGACTGGACATTTTATTCTTCATCACAAAATCTCCCAGCAGTATTAAACGATCCTAATAGAGGTAAACAAAGCAATTTTTTCACTAAAACATGGGGTGACAGTTTTATTGACAAAGTGGAAGTATTTCCCAGTCCATATTTACCTGAGATCACTCTTGCCCATTTTGAATCCTACTGCAAAAGAATTGCAAGAAAATATCGAAGACATTGTAGACTCAAAGAAAATATACCTGCTAAAACTAAAGTCCAATCTGTGGAAAATGTGTGTGAGGTGCCTGAAATATTCTTTGAACAGTCATTACCACTTAATGACCCTAGTGTCTTCAGCAAAGTATTTCCAAGTCTCGGTGATGCTGAGGAACGGCACGTCGCAATCAGAACCCTGCAAGAAATATTGAGCACTTACCTTGATGTCATAGAAATGAAAATATCCAAACAAGTTGCTCAGAAGTCTGATGCATTTTTTCATGCAATGCTATCTCATGACACAATAATGGAACAAATGGGAAAAGCTGTCAGTACTGTGATGCAAACTAGAGAGAACATTAAAGAAGTGAAGGTCATGTTAACAGATAGTCCTTTAAAGTTAGTAAGTCTAACAAAAATCAATCATAATTTGGGAAATGTACATGACCTGTTGAAGTTAATGGGTACAGTACAGCAGACTCAGCCTATGATCCAGCTGCTACTGAGCACTTCCGACTATGTGGCTGCCTTAGATTTAATCAGTTCTACACAGAAGGTGCTTTCCACACGACTCTCAGGCATACAAGCTTTTCGACATTTATCACCCCAGTTGACAGAAATGAAAAGGCTTATTCATAAGATGTTGAGTAATGAGTTTCTCAGGTTTATTGTAGCAGATTTAAATAGGCCTCCAAAAGATGATATGGAAACACCAGAGAAGGAAAAAATTGTGTCGATTGTATCAGGAATTCTACGTCTTAAAGAATTTGACTTTATTGATATCTTCAAAATGGAAGCTATGACTTCAATTCAAGCTACAATAAAACAATGTGTCATCGAAATCATTTCAGAAAGAGACGGCAGCACAGAAATCGTATTAAGGGGATCGAACGCAGACAACACATTTCTGTTACACAATGAAGGAATTACATTTTTGGAAAAAGTGACTCCATGTTTGCTTAATTTATTCAAAAGGATATTGTCATTGACTAATGTGATGATTGAAATAAGCCAAATGGATGACATAACAGGCTATGAAAGTGAAGAGGCATGGACACAAGAAGAAATAGTTTCTGTCGAAGAAAAGTTGAAAAAGATGATTGTCTCCCTTTCTGACTACTGCAATGAGCGATGTGCCAATCTCATTATGACGAAATCAGATAGAGAATACTTATTTTCTGATCTGTTTCAGCTTTCCAAATTATCAAAACTAATTGAGAGTTTCTGTGAGGAGTGTGAAAAAGTAACAGGCCACTACAGTAACGCAATGAACTTAGCTTTAAGGAGCTTTGCAATGAAATACATACAAAACTTGCATTCAGAGCGTAGGTCCCAGCTTACTTTGACTCTTAACACAGAGAGGTGGAAGGCAGCAGATGTTCCGTACGAACTGCAGAGCGCTATAAATAAAATATGTGAAAATGGTGAAATTCCTGACAAGATAGTGTATGAAAGTGGAAAGCCAGATGGAAAATTTTTAATCATAAACAAAGAAAGCTTTGCTGTTGTTAGTACAGTTCAGCTCTTGACAAAAATTCTTTTGGAATACTGTGATGCTACACAACAGTCTCCCGTTATAGTCCAATACCTGGTGCACTGTATGTTAGAACTCGTTAGATTATTTAATTCACGTTGCTGCCAGCTTGTCCTTGGAGCTGGTGCCATACAGAGTGCGGGCTTAAAAACTATCTCCACATCAAACTTAGCACTAGTTTCTAGATCACTGCAAGTTGTTCTTTGGTTTTTGCCTCTGATAAAACAACTGCTTGAAAAACAACACTCAAAGGAATTATCGCTAAATGGGTTTGGAAGTATTGAAAGTGATATAGTTAGTCATAAGAAGGAATTAGAAAATAAGATTAGCATCATAGTTAGCAACATGTTGAGTTCTCAGTTGACAGGGTGGGATGCTAAACCTCCGGTTCCATCACAAACATTCCGAAGTATTTCCAAACATTTAGTAAAGCTGCACGAAGCTTTAATAGATATTCTGCCTACTGAACAAATAAGAATGATCTATAAGAAAGTGCATGATAACTTCAAAGATAAACTAAGAGAACAATTAGTGAAAATGAACATTGTAGCCAATGGTAGTCCTCAGCATGGTGTAGTCACATCTGAATTGACATTTTATTTGCAGACTCTTAAAACTCTCAGAGTGCTAAATGAAACTGACAGTGACGATAATATATTGTATGATATTTGGTTAACTTAATTATTTTATAGCACTTAAATTAAAAAGTTTAATAATAAAATGTATGTTATCATTTGTACAGCTTAGTTATTTATGGCATTATAGACAAATAACACCAAAGAAGTTGTAACCAAGCTGTAGCAAACGTATTATTTATTATATTTAAAATTACTATTTAACAACAATATATGATAATTATTATAGCTAAATTGTTTTCTATACTTATTTAAATTGTTGACCAAGCAAAGCGAAGGCCTCAGACTCTATGGGGAAAAATGGGTGTTGATTTGTGTATAAACTTTAGAACAGTTGAGACACGAAACGGCGTTGCAATTGGGTATTTGACTGTATTAAATTTTTTATTCATGGTGTAATCCTAGAAGTTTATTATTATTAATGAATAACCAATAATTTTAATTTAAAAAACCGACTATAAAATTAGTAAATTATGCAATTTCATTCACTTGGATGACATATTTTTTGATTCATACCTAACTATTGAACCGATTTTGACATTTCTATGGGACCAATCTGAAAGTATATCCTTTCAAATAAAAAAAGAAATCTAAATCGATTAATAAATGACGGATTTCTGAGGAAACAAATTGTCAAGTATTTGTCACCATGTCGTGTTGTTTAGGTCGAATGCACAGGTCGAATGACCTTATGACGTCACATGAAAGTAATAGAGATAACAATTTTATGGTGAGTAAGAACTTGTTTATTTGCTTGTGACGTCACTAAAGTAATGTGGCCCCATAAAAATAAATCTCTAAAGGAGCGTATACGTGATTGTATAATTTGAATTTTGATTGTTCATTTAATAATACGAATACTGAAAATTATGAGGATTAAATCACAAGATTGCTTTATTATTATAATATTATAGACAATTTAAGATGTTTCGTAAAAACAGTCAAATACTATTTTGAACCTACATTAAAGTGGGAAGATTTGACTTTTCCATGACCTCACAGCCTTTGTAAGCCACGATACTGCTGCTGCCTCGACTCCAGTGAATGTTGCGGTTTAGATAAATAAAAATGCCCACAATACAATAACAATAAAACTATATTATTATTCAAAGTAAAATATTGATTTCAATCATTCCTAATATGCTTTTCTTAAAATTATAACAGAAACTGTAGAAATTTGGCTTTAATTACACCGCAATAATAGGTACAACAATAGCAATTGACCCAGACAAATTATGAAATATAAATGACTGGCCAAGAGTGTGTCTAAACACGAATATGGTAGGGTTCCATAGCCAAAACCGTAACTGTCGTCACATTCATAGTTCAGAAATTAGAACGAGCGAAGTTTAGCAAAATTTCACTTAATATATAAAAAATTCTTCCCAAAATATTTTTTTTTAATAGGGTATCTAATGAGAAAAACTACTTGGGAAACATTCTTACCACTTTTTGAGTTATAGCAATGAACGCTACAACTCAAAAAGTGGTGATCACAAAATGTTCCAAATAACTTTAAGGTTTTTAAGAAGATAACCTATCAGCATAGCAAATTACAAGTTTCTATATCGAATAGTTTAGAAATTCAGTGGGAGAGGACAACTTTTTCCACTCTCTTAATAACTAAAGAAGTTAGTAGCGTATGTTCTAACTAAAGAATTAGGAAGAATGGACAGACGGACCGACAAAACAATCTTATAAGGATTCCTTGTAGTACTACGGAACCCTAAAAAGGAAACCTAATTTAGACTTGTAAAGCACCATAATCTTATAATTATATATCTTTGGATTTTTCTTTGTTACTTACAGCCGCACTCAGAGGCGTTACTTAAGCTAAGGAATACTTAAAATTGCTCTCTCTTTTTCATGTGTGACAATTTCCGTCAACGAGAAGTTGACAGAGCAATTTTAAGTATTCCTTAGCCGAAGTAACTTCTCTGAGTGCGCCTGTAAATCATATTGCATTGCAACAGCTGAACAGATTAGATGAATGTTTTTGTATAGATTTAGTGTGGCTATTTAGAATTATAATATTTTTTAGTCTGTGAAATAAGAATTAGGTAGTTTGTGATCAAATTGAAGATTGTAAGACACACACACAGTGTAATTGGTAAATTGATTTAGGTGTGGTGGTCTCACTTTTCTGCTCAATAAGTAGGTGTTTATAGGGCCAGTGGTCCAATGATAAAAGACATGACGACTAAGTTTTTATTACCTCATAAAAAATAAATAAATAAAATAAATATTCGGGACATTTTTGCACACACGATCATCTGACCCCAAACTAAGCAAAGCTTGTGATATGGCTGCCAGAGACTGATATACATACATATATAGTTTTAAATACATACTTAAATAGATATTAACAACCAGATATAGAACAAACACAAATGTTTATCACATAAATGTTTGTCCTACGTGGGAATCGAACCCACGCCCCCAAGCTCAGAAGGCAGGTTCACTACCAACTAGACCAACGGGCTATCAGCTAAAAGCTGATCATAAATAAAGGCCATCAACGAAAACAAAATTAAAATTAGTTCAAAAATTAATAAGTTAGGTGCTGTCATGCTAGACAGAGTGCACTATCGCGAGTTATGACGTCACGTCTCAGCCGCGCCATACAAATGTTATACTAACACACGGTTTGCGAGAAAGACAACATCCCTTCTCTATCCCCACCCAAAACTTAAAACACTCTTATCTCAGATATTTATCAGCCAATTTAATTTATTTTTTAATGTGTAAGGTTAGTTAGTTATATTCATCGCTAAGCCTGTTATCCTACTAATATTATGAACGCGAAAGTTTGTATGTATGGATGTTTGTTCCTCTTTCACGCATTGGCGGATCAAAACACCGGGGCAAAACACCTAGCAATTCCATACATTCGACTCAATTTTTCGATTTGATTCCTTCGAACCTTGTCAGAATGTTCCCCCAAAATGAAATCCTGGATTCGCCCCTGCTTTCACGCAAAAACTACTGAATGGATTTTAGTGAAAGTTTACAATAATATAGCTTTTACATTAAAATAACACATAAGCTATAGTAGGTTTAAGCTAGTTTGTAATAAATTAAACTTTAGGACACATGCCTAATGAAGTTGGACCACCACCCTATTCACTAAGTTGTACTTGTACATAAACCCTAGACAGGAATTACCATTAATGACACAACACTCAAGTTGCCATTCTCCATATTCTATCTTATTGTTGTACTTAAACTTAATTTGGTACTTATAAATTAAAACTATGCTTTGCTGTTTTATCCGCACCATCCCCTGGCATTTGATAAAAGCTATTCAATTTTAATCCAGGATACATTCTTTCTCTACCAATTTCATTTGAGTTCCTACTTATCTAAAAATATTTACGTAATTACATCTGTCGGAAGATCTAAAGGTGAAGATTATACTAACTGATAACTATACACTGTAAGTGTACAGTGATTTGTCATAAAAATAAGATGCCATTGGGTATCTTATTAGAAAAGCCATACAAGTACAAAATACTTGAAATGCCAGAAGACTCTTTGTAAGATTCACTTCTGATACAGGCCCTAATTTTATTAAAAAAAAATTAATTAACGTTAAGTTATTTAAAGTTATGCTTTGATCATCTTCCACCACATCGATAATGTGCAAAAGTGTGAAAACATACATTATTAATTTAGTTAACATATTCATTTCTTTCTTTATGATGATGGTTCGGCTGACTTGAAGCAAATCAGTTTCTGCAGTATACTTCGGTAAGCGATGCCTGGGACAGGGTACTAAATGGAACAGTTGAGGCACTGAGTACAGGAAATTGATTATTTGTGGCAAGAAAAATAGCAAAACTGTTTTGCTGAAATGACTCAGGATTGCGACAACAGCGAAAGTCATCCCAGAGACGTAACAAAATGTGTCTCCTACAAAGACCTTGGAGGGATACCTGAAAACAAATACCAATTTGTTAGATGTATAACAAATAATAAATCATATTAGAATGAGCTATGAGCTAGTTTGATGGAATCCGTCCTTGAAGAATGAGCGATGAGAAGGACGGATTCCATCAAACTTCCCTAGATGGCGTTTTTAACCTAAGTGTCACAATTTTATATTTTTTTAACCAATGTAATTTTGTCGGCCATACCTTCTCAAACTCCCTGTCTTTACCAATTTTCGCCGAGATGTTAATGTTATTTAAAAAATAATAGCTATATTCACTTAGTTGAAATATTTGTTCTACTTAATACTGGCTAAATAGACAAAATGTGTTGAATGTGTGAATTTAACATTTCTTTGACAATGACATTAGCAGCAGTTTACATTTGAACTTTACTTTGAACTACTTGGCTAAAAAGCGCCATCTATTAAGTTAGTTGGAACTTATTTAAAGTACTCTCTATGAAAAGCCTTCATGGTAAATATACATACCAATTATGTTTTAGCAATGCTAGTGTTGTAGCCAAATATGGTAGCATTATAGTCAACGAGAAACAGTGAGCTTTGTATTGGTCCCCTGTCAGCTCTATAATATCAAAGATAATAATGGATAGTGCTATGATCACTGACTGACCAACTTCGAGTCCATTGATGCCAGCTAAAATATTTATAGCGTTTGTACAGAACACTGCAAGCATTCCCATGTAAATGTAGTATAGGAATCCTGCAAAAAGAAACAGATTAATATAGAACATGCTTAAAAAATTAATACTAAACCACAATGAATGGCGTAATTCTACACAGAGCACACTTCCATACATAACTTTCTGTTGCAACAACAGGACCTTCACCTGTTAGTAGGCCTTATAACCAGTCATTGCAACTTGAATAAACTCAAGAGAAACCTTTGATCGTGATCGAACTTAATTTAATTAAGATTAGTCCAGATGTTTATTCATAAAATAAAAAAATACTTTCGCATTTTAAATATTACTATTTTGCTATTAAATCACCCCTTTCGCTAATTATTTTCTTAAAGAGCTAACATATTTCCCTCTTTCTCTCCCGTTGGTTGAATGGCATTCTGTCAACCAAATCCATATGTCTGTTAGGAATTTTAGTCAACCTCTAAACCTTAGACACTACCTGCAAAATTCCAGCTTCGTAAGTAAGAAGTTTTTAAGATTTTGATGAGTCAGTCAGTATTTTGCTATTAATATATACATAGATAATGATGATTAGCATAAAATATTTATTTACCAATATTAACGGAGACACCAAGCCACTGCCTTACAGGTATGGGAATGATGAATGTTGTAGAATTAAAGTTGACATAGTAAACTACTAGCAGTGGCAATGAAGCTACAGTTGGGAGAAGTAGCTTGTACCTCCATCGCAAGTCCAACACGTCATCAGCGAAACCCAGTAGCAGCATGCAGCATATTGATAATAACGCTGCAAGTAATTCAGCAAACTGCAAACAAATCATTAGATATTATCTAGTAAGCTTTATCTGTAGCTTACATTTTCCATGTCTGAAACTCTGATTCACCTAGCTTGTATATCTGTTATTAAGAGACAAATAAATATTTTTGTATTTTATTTGTATCTGGTTCTGTGGGCAAAGTAGGTAATGCTTGGGGCAATGACAATTACCTCATGATGAGGGAAATGTTCGGTGTCCATAAGACCACTTCCAAAACTGATTGGAATAAATAAGAAGCTGGTCACTAAGAAAACACATCCTGAGACAACTCCCAAGGCTTCCGGGCTGAAAACAAAATATCATGTAATTAACTGGGATTTAATAATAGCTAATCTCATTATTTTTTACTACCACTAGACGATGATACTGAATGTTATATGTTCTTACATTTTGTTCTTGTTTGTTTTACACAGGTCCACACCGAAGAGACCGGCTTTTATAAATAATTCTTTTAGTTTCGGTATTAGCTCATCAGTAACTATATAAGCAAGTGTCGAAAGAATTACCAATATAATTATGGACCACATTCTAAATATTTAAGGCTTACATGAATAAAAATAAAATAAAAGATATATCACGAAAAGCTTATCGCTGTTTCCTTTCCTGTAATTTTGACAGCGTTGCGTTGCATTTTGTTATCATCAGAGAATATATTCACTACGTTTATGTTATGACGTGCCATGTCGTATGTTATTGTCAACTTTATTTTTATTGTTTTTTTTTTTTTTTTTAATTTTCTTGACCGTGGATTCAATGTCCTTTAGTCGTAATATTAATAAGTTTGCGTAGTCTTAATAGCGTCAAACAAGTCATAGTCACAGTCAGAGTCAAGCTAAGTAAGTCACGGTCAAGTCAAACTCATGCCCCTGTAAAGTGGTGGAGACTTTACAAGAGGCTCCTATGGAGTTTTGGAAACAACACGAAAAGACACGTTTCACCTCGTTATATCACTTGCCCACACTCGAGCACGATTACGAGCACTTAATGAATAATAATTCACCATTCACATTAACTCTCGAAAATACACAAGTGTAGGAAAATAATCCAACGAGCTGACATGTTTTTTTCCACGTTGGCGCCAAAACTGTTTTTATTGTTCTGTGCATCAGTGGTGGAAAAAGTTCAAGTATGCGTTCAAGTAAGCCAGTGTGATTCACACCGGATCGCACCCGGATCGTTCAAACTTCCCGGTACATAATGACAGTGTGAGTGTGTGTGTCAATGTCACTGTCAAGTATTTGTGCTGTCATGTTATTTGTTGTGGGTGGTGCTCTTGTAGCTAGATAAATTGTGATTTGTTTAATTCGATTCTCCTAGAAATAAAATAATCATTCTCATAATATAACAATGGATGAAATAGAAGAAGAAGCAAAGGCAGCAGCAGAAAAAATGGTTATGAATATGATGCAAAGACCTGGTCAATTGGAAAAAGTAAGAATTTTATCATTAACTGCGCCCGCGGTTTTGCCTTCGATTTTCTAGTATTTCGACATTTCTCCAGGTTAAAAATAATCTTATGGAGTATACATCATATGGACGGACCATATGACGGACTTTGTCGTCGTTGTCAATAATAATTGAGATTGGTTCAGCAGTTTAGTACTGAAAAGATAATCATGGACAGACAGAGAAGAGTTATCTACTTTCGCATTACTTAGTAGGTATACTCGTATACTCTGACAGACTAGGTATAACTACATACCCGTACATTCGATAGCCCGTTGGTCCAGTTGGTAGTGAACCTGCCTTCTAAGCTTGGGGCGTGGGTTCGATTCCCACCTAGGACCTACCTAGCCCGTTGGTCCAGTTGGTAGGACAAACATTTATGTGATGAACATTTGTGTTTGTTCTATATCTGGTAGTTAATATCTATTTAAGTATGTATTTAAAACTATATATACATGTATGTATATCAGTCTCTGGCAGCCATATCACAAGCTTTGCTTAGTTTGGGGTCAGATGACCGTGTGTGATAAATGTCCAAAATTATTTATTATTATTTATTTATATACTATAGTAGAGTAGGTCGCGTCAAACTGTCGATATAGGTCAAATTCAAACTTAGAAATTGTATTTACAGAAAATGCATAGATGTTTGAACCGACCTTAAGCAAGCAAATTAAATAAATGTTTCTGAATTACAACATAAAGGTAACTCCTACCTACTGAATCGCATCATGTTGATATCACACTAACTACTTTCTAATATGTGACAATTTATTATATCACGATTAGTATAGTAAGTCATCGTCGTTATGTAGACAAGTATATATATATTATTTATTTATATAAGTGAATATCCTTTTTGTGTATGTTTTCAGGTTGAACAATACAAAAAAAGAATAACGCATAAAAAAGCATCCATAGAAGCTCAGCTAAAATCTGCAGTCCAAGGGAAGCTTGATGGAGTCAGCGTGGGCTTAAAACAGCTGCAGGAATGCATTGATGATGTTCAAGAGATCAGCAAAAAGTTAGTTACATATATTTTATATTGCCTAGAAGAAACCTTTTCACCCCCGACTTGAAAACACCCAGGTTGTAACTACCAGGAAACATCCATTTACCAATATTTTGATTTGGACTATCAGTGACTTCTCATTTGGTTGCTAGCCTGGCTACCATAGCTCCTTAAAGTATAGAACCTTGTTAAAGCTACACAAATATTAGTTTAATATTAACTTAATACGTGGAAAACAAAATGTAGTAAACACTGCAAATTTTCACACAACTTTGACCTGGCAAGACTGAATAGTATACCTTTTTTCTTTTATTATGTTAAACTATTCTCACTAAATCAAGGACATGTCATCTACTTTTTTAGAATGGATGAGCTAGAAGAGCAATTAAAAGGTGTGCCACCACTAGTAGCTTCACTGCAAGCTGTCCGCGAGGAGGACTCTCGCCACTCACAGTATGTCACAGCTATGGACAGCCTGAAACACATCTTCACAGTGCCTGAAAGTGTGGCTAAGACCAAGCAATGGATTGGAGAGGGCAAACTATTGCATGCTCATCAGGTAAACTGCACTCTGTTAAGAAAGGCTACCATTTAAAGCACATTGTCTTACTAGAGTCTAGTAAAATGTAGTAATGTGCTTAAAATGGTAGCCTATGGTTTGTATGTATATGTATGATCTAGTAACTAAACCATACATGTACAAAGTTTGAATTGTACCTACAAAAATGATCTGTTTTTAACTTTTTTAGTGCCTAAATGATTTGGAGAATTCGAGAGATGACTTGCTATATGAACTGCACAGACTGCCAAACCAGTCGTCTCATGATAAAATTATGTTGAAAGCATATTTTGAAGATGTAGAAATGGTTTCTATATTGCTTGAGAAGCAAATCAAACTTATACTGGCAAGGACATTAAACACTGTGCGCAAGGAACCCACTGTAATAGTTACTGCCTTGAGGATCATTGAAAGGGAAGAAAAAAGGGATCAAATGGCCATACAGGTAAGAGTTGACTGCAAACTCTTTATTTAAATTCACCTCTATACAGGATGTTGTTCTGTATTCTCTCATTGACGACCGTAATGGCTCAGTGGTAGCGTACCTGCCTTATAAGAAGGGTTCGATTTCCAGCCAGGTAGATGTTTAAATTATGAGTTTATATATCAGGGCATGCCCAACACAGGAAATCTTAGTAGGGTATGAGTGTAAAACGTTCTTTGTTTGTTTTAGCTTCTAAAAACAAGACAAAGGAAACCACAATCACCACCTTGTTATTTAATTTTTTTCACACTTTATATTCCAGCAACAAAGTCAGACAGGCTTCATGCCTCCAGGAAGGCCCAAAAGCTGGCGGACAAAGGCTTTCGAAGTTCTGGAACGCGCGGTAGGACAACGCGTTGAAGGCACTCGCGTCGATGAGAGAGAAGACAACAAACTCTGGCTTATCCGCTACTTGGAGCTCACTAGACAACTGATTCTGGAAGACTTGAGGGTTGTGAAGACGTTGTGTGTTCCGTGCTTCCCACCTCACTACGACATCGTCAATAATTATGTTAACATGTACCACACATGCTTGTCCACCAGTGTAAGTTGACCTGTACATATTACTAGTTGGGACTTATTGCGCATTGATATATGGCGCATAGTGTATGTTAGCTTTTGATCACGGCCATTGCAACTTGTCAAAACGTCAAGTGAGAGGTATTTTACTCAAAGAGCATTTTTTTTGTAACAATGCAGGGTAAGTCTCTACAGGCAATTAAAAACATGTGTTCAAATCTACTTTAAAAAAACTTGAATTCATTAATTAATTTTTTACTGACAGCGCACTGCCTAAGCATCTGGGTCTAAAACATGAAATTTTGTAAAGGTGCTCCTTATATAATGAAGAAAGGATTTTTGAAAATTGACCCCCTAAGGGTTTTAACATAGGGGTTGAAAGTTTATATGGAAGTTCGTCATTTTGAAGTTAGAAATGTAGAAGTTGGTACATTACTTCTGTTTATGAGTAAAAGTTAATTATATCATGGTTTTTAGGAAACTCATCCCTTAAGGGTCCCTTAAATAGGGTATGTATGTAAAAGATGAAGGAAATGGTAAAGTTTATATGGAAGTTTGATAACTTCAAAAGGGTTAAACATGGAAATACGTTAAGTCGTTTACGCTAAGTCGTCCTTCTGAAACATTAAAAAAATAGACCATAAAATATTACTTTTTGTAGCTTCAAGACGTTGTCGTGTGTGGTATAGAAGGCAACGAGTATGTTACTCTGCTGTCGTGGATTCTGAACACATATCCCGGACATGAGCTGATGGGCAGCGAAGAATTGAACATCGACGTATCCACACTTCCGCCGCTTCTCAATGATGAAATGATGAAGAAACTTCAGGATGAGTATTTACAGGTATGTATGGAACTTTACATTAAGTAATCTCGAATTTCATCTTAACTTTTAAGTTTGGAACACAAAAGGAAAATCAGATAGCTATTGTAGCCCCTTTCTTGTAACGCCCCATGCAGATTTACCCACGAATTTCCAGCTAAAGTTCCTTTGTGTTTTATCAATCTTGGATGACCCTTTTTGTTTGAAAATAATTACTTATGTACATACATCCGAGTTGGAGTTATTGCTCCACCTCAGATGTATGACTACATATTTACCAACAGGATCCAATAGGATGATTCTGATCCAATAAGAT
This sequence comes from Agriopis aurantiaria, assembly GCA_914767915.1. Lineage (NCBI taxonomy): Eukaryota > Metazoa > Arthropoda > Insecta > Lepidoptera > Geometridae > Agriopis > Agriopis aurantiaria. The sequence goes on from OU611988.1 coordinate 11,629,384, forward strand.
GAGAATCAGATCAGGGGCCTTACGGCAGAGTGTGCAATGGAACTTCACGAACTTGTTCCCCCATCACCTTTTCATTACCGGAGAACCAGGCAAACGGCAAAGCGTCACTCTTACTTGGTCGAATTTCCATTTATTCGTACCAAGCGCTTAGCCTCCTCTTTCTTACTTATAAACAGCAAAACAATGGAACGCCTTGCCCCTGTCTGTATTTCCGCAGCATTACAATCTTGGAGTGTTCAAGTCTATAATTAATAGGTTATTACTATGCAAACGTGCTCCATCTTCGCATCATCTCTTTCTATCAGGCGAGATCGCAGTCAAACGTTAGCCTAGTCTGATGTAAAAAAAACACTCAAGCGATTTTGTTTAGGTGATGCTAAAGTTGCGCGACCCCGTTATTTTCCACACTGCGCTGTCTCGGCGCTGTTTCGAACCCGCATTAAGAGGTAGCCGTAAGGTCCCTAGACATTTAAAGCTGAAAATGAACTATCAGGCGCATCCGTTAGCCGTGGCTATGATGTGCAATAATCTACGGAGGCGTCTTCGGATGACCAAAACCTCAAATTTGGCTGATCGCCTTCAAACGTCCAACCGCTCATGGTCGACCCAAGGTCGAGTCTGCGAATTATAACTGAATTGACAGTATTATATGTTTACTAAATGTGCGCTAGATCACGTCAGTTAGCCGCGGTTTACAAACGCGTCCGATAATTGGTTTGCAGCTTTACGCGATTGAAAAGAGAGAAGTGTTGCAGTACTTTTTTTGTGTACGAGCAATAACTATATTATTATGAATGTTCAGAAAATGCAGTCGAACTACATGGAGTGGATGGAAAAGACGCTGCAGGCGGAGCAAGCGGAGTGGGCGGGTGAGCGGCCACCCGACGAGGAACCGCACTCCGCCGCCTATCACACGCACGCGCCCGTCATCATCTTCCAGATGATCGACCAGAACTTGCAGGTATACTGTACTGCACTAGGGTAGAGATACTACTGCAGGACACAGATCAACATGAGAGTAAATAAATGAAATATAAATAAATTTCTCTATAGGATAAAATATACAATATTAATAATAAAAAACAGGGGCGGCTTTGTGGCGAGCCGTCGCTCGGTAAGTAGTGACCCCGCGTACCTAGATTCCATGGGGCTAAATGAGACCCCGACGCCTGGGTTGCTTTAACCGGCCGTCTTAGGGGTGAAAACCGCAAGAGCTAAGAACCTGTGTATGTCTATGTCATAAAGCCGTGAGTAGCGTTAAGTGAAAGTGCAGTACACCTCTCGACACCAGTGCCATATTTAGGTCGGTGCCAGCGATGCCCATGCACAGGGCGCAGACCCTAGAAGGACGCAGAAATGACCAGACCAAGACCAAGAAAACCGCTCACTCGCATTCCCGACCTACCCTCTAATTTCCTTGTGGGACAGTCCCCAAGAGCACAGTCTCGGCAAGGAGGGCTACCTCGACGCCGATCTCCCCACCATTTCTCCTGTGAGGAAGAGAAGCTCCACGATGACGACGCAGGCAGAATGCAAAATGTTTATGCACTAATACATTGTTTAATAATGCAGGTGACAGAAACAATAAGCAAGGAGATAACATTTAAGGCGTTGGTTCTCAGTATCGAACAAGTGACGCGCTACGGAAACATGTACAGAGATGGAGTTATTCAGTTTAAGGTTTGGAAACTTATCTGTTACACGTATAAACTCTAAACTCACAGCTCAAGTAGGAATAAATTGTAGATTTTATATGTATTTACGAATATCTGATAATAAATTTAAAAATATAGAGAATAGGCTAGTTGACTGATGTTTTAGCGAAGGATATAATTAAACACATTGTACACACTGAAAAATACTTTAAAATGGCTTATAAATTTCTGAAATATAAGCTTTTAAAGTTTTTGGTGGGGATCGTGGGATGCTTCGTCCCTTTCCCGCAAAGCGGGTGTTAATATAGCATTTGTATGGCGCGCTAGGCTTGACGTCATAACATATAGTGCGTTCTCTGTCTAGCATGAAATTAAAATCCTTTTCTTATTTATTTTTAAACAAATTTTTATTTTATTTTCGTTGATGGATCTGACAGTAAAAATTGGAATTAAAACCACGAATTCTGATCACTTTCGCTCGGTTTTTGAGCGTAAGAATGTTAAAGCATACTGTACGTACGTGTCTATAGTCTAAAAGTGACCGCAGGGAAACGCTGCATGCAGGCCGCTTCCATCCGGCTCTTTTGAAGATCGACGGGGGAGGTCTATGTCCAGCAGTGGACGTTCTACGGCTAAAATTATGATGATGATGACGTGTCTGTAGTATGCACAGAATACTGTATTGTGTTACAGAACTCTCACTTTGCGGATCGTTCCCGCGTGGCGTACTTCACCCACCACATGATCACGATCGTGAACAACAGCGAGCAGATGGTGGCGCTCGCTCGGCAGACGCAGGCGCGGCACTGGCCGCCTACGCGACACGACCCGCCCGCTGCCGCCAAGTTCGACAAGATGCTCCACACTTTCCAGGTCAGCACAACAAGGACATGTCACATTGCGATTGAACTAAACCGTGAATTGCTGTGCTGATCAGTCTTTCGATAAGCGCATTTTATAACTGAACGGTCCCGTGTTCGGATGGCAAAGTAAATAGGCATGTCTCCTAATGTTTCATTTATTACAAACTAACAACGCATCCAGGCTTCGCACGGGTACAGCCAAAGACACGCCAAAAAAATAAGACTTATAAAATTTATTTAGGTATATTACACGGGATTACTCACGTAAGATGACCGTGACGACCGATGAGTGACCGTGGGACTGGTGGCGACGTGGTGAGCTCCGCGTGCTGGAGTATACCCGACACACAGGAAGATTCGAGTGAGGAAGAATTCCAGTGTGCGCCGGTGCAGCATATTTCTCTACGCACCCCCACTCCCGCACCCAATCAGCTGCCGTTGACATCACGTGCGCGCCGCGCGGCGGTCCGTAGTGCCAAGCGAGACGTAGCCGCGCACGTGCATTCACCTTGAAAAAGACTGCTTAATGCGGTTGAAACTATAGTCTGAGTAACCGGCTAAATCTTACGTGAGTGATTCCCGTGTAATATAACTAAAACGTGTGAAAACCACGTCAGTTTCTACAATAAAAACTTATTTTTTTACTCCTTGGGTTACATTATTGGAGTTATAGTAAGGATCCCTTTAAAAAAAAGTATAAAAGTGTCACTCGGGGATAGTGTAGCTTCCCAACAGTAAAAGATTTTTTCAAATCGGTTCAGTAGTTTCGGAGCCTATTCAATGCAAACAAACAAACAATCAAATCTTTCCTCTTTATAATATTAGTATAGATAACAGGCTTAGCAAAGAATATACAGTGTAAACTCTATGTAGCAACACTTGATTTAACAACAAACACCCTAAAACGTCGAAATTACTTCTTTACCTTGTTGTCCATTCAATGATACACTATAATATAATTTATTATGTAGAGCATCACACCCACCCTAAATACTGACAACAATACTAGTCATTATTAAGCAATAAACAGTGATTTCTAACACCTCGTATTTACGATATAATTAAATACTGGAGCAGCATGAACCGTCAGACGAAGACAACAGACTATACGCAATAAGCGTTGTTATTTGTATCAATATAAATTATTTGTTGTTTGTAAATTTTATACTTTGCTAGTAAATTATACATGTTATAATAGTAAAATATTATAGATTTTTCTTCTCTCCAATTAACGACAACTCTTAATAATGCAATAAAATGCGCGGTCCATTAAGTGTCGCTATATATAGTTTACACTGTAATTAAATACATTACATATACTGAAAAAAAAATTGCCTGATAAATTTCTGAGATAGGTTTATAAGCGTTTAATATTTTGGTGAGGATAGAGAGCGGAAGCTCTGTCCCTCCCAACCTGTCTGTCCTGTCCCAAAACGTGTGTTAGTAGCGCATTTGCATGGCACACACACAGCGTGACGTCATAACATGCTATAGAGCGCTCTCTGTCTAGCATAAAATTTAAATAGTTATAACTTATTCTATGATGATTTACTCGTGTTTTGTGCAAATAAATAATCTTTTTCTTTATTTATTTTTGAACAAATTTTAATAGATAGATAGAAACTCTTTATTGTGTACACCAGAAATAAAAATTACAACACGATAGAAAACACTTACGAGCTAGTGCCACAAGTGCCGGCCTTATCGCTAAAAGCGATCTCTTCCAGGCAACCATTAAATATTTTTTTTTTTTTTTTTTTTTTTTTAATTTTTTTTTTGTTGATGGCTCTATTTATTATCAGCTTTTTATGAAGTATTTTTAGGACACTTGCCTATTGTGTAGGTCCCGGTCCATTGTTCTAGATTGTCTAGTACTAGAATCTCAATCGGCATGTCATCTGAGAATCTTACGGATGGCCTAAGGCTTCAGTTAGCCTACACGATAATTAACATCATAAAAGTAGGCATCTCTTGGTATTTGCAACTTCCCTTACCTGTCGCTTCAACTCTTTTGGGTTATATCTTGCGCGTCTTTTTGCTTATCGACTTTACAGTATGTTCTGCAGGCCTAGCATGGGTGATGCGACAAAATCTCAATAAATTTTTGTCATGCGAGAACGTGACAAGAATACGTTATGTTACGCCGTCTCGTTTTTGCACTCGACAAATTTTGTTGCGGCCAGCTGCTAGAAATGCAGTAGAAGGATTATGTTTTAGGAGCTTATTCAATTTATTTATTAATTCCAGAGCTTGCGAAATGAAGCGGCAAAATTCCTTCTTGAAGAGGCTTTCCTCGATTTAGAAGTTCATTTCGAGGATCTGTTTACAGCCAAATGGTTGGCCTCGACCACGCCCGTCGATACAATATGCATCACTTTAGAGGATTACTTCGGAGACTACCATCATTTGAGAGATAAGAATTTTGAATTTGTTATCAATGAAGCTCAGAACCTGGTGTACAGGAAGTACATAACCGCGATGTTGTCTAAAAAGATAGTATTCAAGACAGTAGAGGAAGCGCAACAGGCGTCTACAAAGATAGTAAAAGAGGCCAACCAGATACGATCGTCCTTCAGGAAAGTGCCGCTAGAGAGCGTGGATACGGACTGGCCGTTCGAAGTCATCAGCATGCTGGCTGAGGTGAGCACAGCACCATTATAACTCATTTGATAGCCTGTTGCTCTAGTTGGTAGAGAACCTGCCTTCTGAGCTTGGGGGCCTGGGTTCGATTCCCACGTAGGACAAACATTTATGTGATGAACATTTGTGTTTGTTCTATATCTGGTTGTTAATATCTATTTAAGTATGTATTTAAAACTATATATGTATGTATATCAGTCTCTGGCAGCCATATCACAAGCTTTGCTTAGTTTGGGGTCAGATGACCGTGTGTGCAAAAAGGTCCCGAATATTTATTATTTATTTCACACAGCTGTTGCCCGTGACTTCGTACGCGTAGACTTTCATATAAATGTTCAACCCACTTTTGTCCCCCTTAATTCGACCTTTCCGCAAAATCCTTTCTTAGCGGATCTCTACACCTCCTAAACTACCTGCAAAATTTCAGCTTTTTTTACATTGGACTAGGCTAGGTTAACGTTTGACCGCGATCTCGCCTGATGGAAAGCGACGATGTGGCTGAAGATGGAGCACGTTTGCCTAGCTTCTTAGGCCAAGTAGTTTTCGTCCAGTTAGTTCGTAGGTTTTGAGATTTCGTGAAGAATCAGTTAGTGTTAGTATTAATAGATAAATCTATTTATAGTAGTACTAGCTGTTGCCTGCAACTTCGTACGCGTAGATTTTCATATCAACTTTCATCGTGAAAGGCAGTGCGTAGCTATCAGAGGGCTAGGTGGTCCCGTGCACCGGGGCCCTCAAGCGCAGGGGGCCCTCGGACCCTGACCAGCAAACCTCAAACTAAACTTGCGAAAATTTCTCTCATCATCATCATCATTTTAGCCATAGGTTATGTTAAAATTTATCGGTGTGTTTACAATCTGGCCGCGGCTCAAGAACACAAGTAGGTAATGTGACATTCCCGGTTATCCAAACCTTAATGTTAATGTATAAATACAAAAGGTACTAAGCTTCCGGACAGGTGTTTGATTTGTTAAAAATAACAGACTTAGCGAAAAATATCACCATTTCAGCCACACGTCCACTGCTGGACATAGGCCTCCCCTATCGACCTCCAAATTTATTTATATTTTTATATACTTGATACAATCTAACCAGTTTAGATAGGGCCCCAATTTGTTTTTGCACTAGGGCGTTTGGTTACCTAGCTACGCCACTGGTGAAAAGGGGTTCACCCTCTTAATTCAGCCTTTTCGCAAAATCTTTTCTAAGCAGACCTCTACACCCCAAAAAGAATCTACCTCCTATCTATATTCTAAATTTCATCCAAATCCATTAAGCCATTTCAGCGTGAAGGAGTAACAAACATAGACACACCCACACAAACTTTCGAATTTATAATATTAGTGTGATTGTGTGATTAAAATTATGAACATAGTGTGTGTTGATGCGTGTGTGCAGGTGATCCGTTGCCAGGACATCGAGATGCTCTCGCTAGACCTGCACAGCGTGGTGGCCAAATGCCCCGACATGTCGGAGGAGCAGCTGGCGCGGCTGGTGTCGCTCCGCGGGGACGTGTCGCGGGCGCGGCTGCGCGACACCGTCTCCATCGCGCTGGCGTCGCGCCCGCCGCCCGCCGCGCGCCCCGCCAACCACCCCTCGCTCTTCAAGGACATCACCTTCAACGATAGACTTCTGGCGCATTTCAACTTGTAGGAGTGCGACGGGCGCGCGCTCTGTTTTGATGTTGGAGAGAGACTCTTGTCGCGCCTCAACTTGTGAAGCGATGCTGCTAGCAAGTGTATCGGGTAGTAATTGTTGGATTCACCATAGACCCCGCAGGTTCACTTACTTTGCATGTCTATAGCCCGCCTTAAGATGGATCATTGCTCCAACTAGCACGCTGCAAAATTCAGTTCGATCTTCATTGTCTTGGCAGGAGCACGTCATATAAAAACTACAAATAAAATGACAAATTGCGCCATAGGATACTGTAAAAAACTCATCGAAAGCGAAAGTTGGCTGTGCGGACTAAATTGGTCTCGAGACGTCATAGTCATATATACAAGGTTCGACCTTGGGCTTTTATACAACTTGAAGTGCTCGATAAAAGTCCTGATAAAAGTCTGTGCCAGGGACAGTTTAGCCTATAAGCGGCGAATTTTTGGCCGAATACGGAGGCTTCGACGATGACCTTCACAAATGCATGCAGCTTAAACTTAAGAAATATATAAATTCGGTTTGTGTAATAATCACGATACCACATGTTAGGGGTCATCGTTTCCTTGTAGGTAGGTAGGTATTGAATGCTAATAGAGTTAAAACAGTAATAATAAATGTCATGAACGATTTTGCACACACGCACAGTGTGATAACCACAAAAAAGAGGAGTAAATAGAACGGAAATGAGAAGAAAAATCTATTACCAGGCATGAGTGAACCTTGATTGAACATTCTTTAATCTTGAACTTATTTAGATCAACGCGTCGAACTCCGCATCTCAGTTGCTAACTGATTTCGAATGACTGACGTTTCGTTTGTATGGATGCAACTGGCTACAACAAAAATGTCTTGCCAGCCGTTCTAATTTAAACAACAAAAAAACCTGTGGTGTTAACGTAAACCCATCATAGTTATCGTGAAATTGTGGAAAATGTAAAGCAATACATTCCAAAATGTATAATTTAAAAACGCAAAACTGGCTATCATGGCTTATCGCGCACTGCCACATGGTCGAAACGTCGAGCGACAGGCATTTTACTTATATTTAATGCGCGATAATTGTCCCGATAGGCAATTAGTGATTGTATAGATTCACGTTTTAACGTTAATAATATTTTACTAGAAAATTATATGATCATTGATTTGCTTTTTATTTATGTAGATATTATAACATATTGATAAGACAATTCTCAGTATTTTTACACTCTGCAATAAAGCTATTTATATACACAACAATATTTCATTCGCATACCACACACTAACATTTGCTAACAATGCCAAATACAGTATATCATCATCACAAGGTCTACAAAAAGGCTATTATGTAGAAAGTACAACATACTGCACTTACATCTTTTGGAAAAAAAAAGTAGCATTTTTCGTGCGCCTATAAGCTAAGTATTTACATATTGAAATCCGCGCTATTTTCCAGTCTGTCATAAACAGACAAGTGAGAAAACTAAATACATTTAGGGGTTCAGTGACCTTAGTATTTGGTGATGATATGCCTAGGTTGTTCAGTGGTCGCGGTCGTCACTCGGCTCCAAGGCGGGTGTGATTGTTTATGTATCGTAGCGTGATAGGCGGCCGGATCAAGGCCGCGCCGCGAAGGGCGGGCGGCAGTCGGTCGCGCGTGCTGCCGGCGCGATGTGCCCTGCATTGATGCTCGCCCGAGCGAGCCTCCTCTTATGTCTCGTCATAGGTGAGATACTCCAGAATATAACCTTTTTGGAACCCGTGAAAAAATACATTACTACTCCCTAATAGCCTGGCGATGTTTGTGCAGCGGAATTTCTAAAATCAGTGTCGTGTTGTGCCGTTTATAAAATGCTAAAATATCTTTTGTGTCATACGAAATCCGTTCCGAAAATACAATACGAAAAGAAGTGAATTTCTTTTTAGTTCTATACATTTGGAAGTGAAGCATTCAACCATAACGGTTAAACAATGTAGATTCCAATTTGTGTTACGCAAAAGCAGCGCCTGCGCATTTTTTCTTATAAAGACATTCATATTTATGTATATGAAAATATAAAAAAGACGTTAAGCCGTTGGTAAATTAGTCTAAATATATTTATCTAATATACCATGTCTACAATGACCTATCGCAGGACACGCAGATTGTTTTTAGGGTTCCGTACCCAAAGGGTAAAAACGGGACCCCTATTACCAGTAGGCCTACATTGTCTGTCTGTCCATCCTACCTTTAAATGGCTGTATCTTTCGAACCGTAATAGATAGCCAGTTGAAATTTTCACAGAATATGTAATGTTACAGCGGATCAACTAAGAAACAATAAAAAGTCAAAAAGTAAAAACGAAAGCAACAAACGTATACAACAAACGTATTTTTAACCTATTTTTGTATTAGCTCTAATGTAAAATCGGTAATACGTACAAGCGTTAAACTTGGCATAATAGAACACGTTCTAAAGTATAACAGCAAATAATAAATGCTGGCCAAGTGCGAGTCGGTGACAAGTTTCTATTTATTACCAAGTTATAACTAGTAATTTAGTTATTGAATTTTGTGGTGGTACGGAACCATCAGTGCGCGGGCCCGACTCGCACTTGGCCGGTTTATTTAAAGATGCCAATCATTTAAGCATCTAAAAATAAAGCTGTTGAAATAGCTTCATATTTATATGAGAAGAAAGAGTTCATTCATAATACTTTATTAGAATTTTTGTTTCAAATATATTTAATCTAGCTACGCCCCGCGGTTTCACCCGCGTATTACGCGCGGGTGACAAAATCGTCGTAGTAGTTTTCTGAAACTTTCCGAATTTCTGCGCAATATTCTTAACTTTTCTTTCCGTAAGAACATTTTACAGAGTATTAAAACCTTAAAAATAAAAGATGAATGAAATCGGTAAAGTCGTTCTCAAGTTATGGCGTGACCATGGCAAAAAGGGATTATTTTTTATATATATATAGATAGATTATGATAAATCGGTTCAATGGAATCATCGCTCAAAAATGTCCTAAACAAAAGTAGACTAAAACTGAATTTTGTCTATATTTGATGCGAGCTAAATTAGATGTTTTATGACGACATAGGTTTTTAATTAATATGTGAGTATTTCTAAAATGTTTTTAAATTTATATACCTAGTTACCTACACCTACTTAGGACACTTACGTATTTTTTTTAAACTAGACCCGATATCCATGGTTTTTAAACCAATGATTTGAATTCTCGTTTTTATAACTTTATTTTTTACTATTGAAAGGGTTTGCGTTTAGCTCCTCCTCGTATGACGGTAAGCGAAGATGGAACACGCTTGCTCAGAAGAAACCTATTTACTCTTACTGTTGCATCATAGAAGGTATTTTGCAGTAATTATCCATTTCAAATTTACATCCAGTCTGGTGTAGAAATTGTTGACGTAAAAAGTCAGACTCGATTGCCGTTGTAAGCAGAAAAAGGTTAACACTGAGTACTTGAATGTTACACTTCTCGTGATACCTCCCGCTGCATTGTCAAACCAAGGAATCATACACATGTAAGATGTGAGTGGGTATAAATAATAGCAGGATATGATAGAGTTAAGACCTATCATCCTGCCGCGTGCGATCGCGAACGATGCTTGACGCGCGTGTTTATCGAATCGGTAGGTATTTAATCGAATAGTTGTAACAGCGAGCATGATGGTCGACCGACCCACACGGCGCTGCCGATGCCGCGCCGCGGAGGTATTTTTAACATTCCCGGACCGAACCAAGGTTAGCCAACCAAGACACTCGCTTATTCATCGGGATATGACCTAATTTTCTATAAACATTCGCAGAAACCCGAAAACCATAATATTTTAATGGCAAACACTAGGGGGGAAGAAACGCGTGACTAGAATATTATTACCATGGTTAAACTCAGAAACAGGATGCTAGTTATATACAATCTTATATGCTTATACAATCTTGCAATGATCTACGTATTTAGATCTATACACAATTTGTATTTATTTGTTTACGTTTAGGTACGCTTTTATATAAATACCTTGGAGTTTTACGCCACAGAACTTGTATGTTTGTTTATAAGCTTTTTCGATATACGTAACACATTCCTATCTGCCTGATAATAGAATGATAGCAACATAGTTGTGGCATAGATACACAAGACTTGACCAACAATAATTTTAGATGACCTATACCGAACGGCTATTTGATTAATAACGGAAATGTATCACAGCTGCTCAAGTTCACTGCGCTATGTACATGCGCAAATAGATAAGTGGAACAAGAACAGCGTCCATTCCCATTCATCTCCAAAAGTAATAAATAGGTACTGTAATATGAAAATTGTCGGCGTGGGTCGTCTGGGATTACCACATAAAAGCCATGCGAACCCATTTGTCATTCGCCCCGTTGTTCTTATGATCGCATCTCGTAAACCGTGGCATATTTAGATTTATTGCACATCTAATAGGCTCTACCGGACTGTATTTTTTTATTGTCTTATGAAAAAACTGACCATAAATAGAAACGATCAACAAAAACGAAATTAAAATGTGAAGATATAGGCATTGTACTGTCTTGCTAAATAGAGAGCGCACTATACTTACAGATGACGTCACTTGACCCTCAAGACACGCCATACAAACTCCATAATGACACTCACTTTTTGGGAAAGGGTCAGAGCATTCCTTCCTAATCAGAGCAAAAGCTTTAAGCGCTTATATATATCAGAACTTTATTAAAATATAACATATATTTTAATTATATTTTTCACTAATGACATACGGCAGTGAAATGTGGTCACTATGGGCCTCATAAGCAAGCTCAAAGGCGCACAACGAGCAATCGAGAGAGCTATGCTCGGGGTTTCTCTACGAGATCGAATCAGAAATGAGGAGATCCGTAGACAAACGAAAGTTACACCGACATAGCCCACTGGATTTGCAAGTTGAAGTGGCAGTGGGCACTGTGGGCAGGGTATATATTACGCAGAACAGATGGTCAATGCGGCCGAAAGGTTCTCGAATGGAGACCATGGACCGGTAAGCGCAACACAGGACGTCCATCCACAAGCTGGACAGACGATCTAAAAGAGACCGCAGGGAAACGCTGGATGCAAGCCGCTTCCAACCGGCCCATTTGGAGATCGATGGGAGAGGCCTATGTCCAGCAGTGGACGTGTGGCTGAAATGGTGATATTTTTCGCTAAGTCTGTTATTTTTAACAAATCAAACACTTGTCCGGAAGCTTAGTACCTTTTGTATTTATACATTAACATTAAGGTTTGGATAACCGGGAATGTCACTGGTCTCAGTTTAATTATGACGGTTGCGCTCGCTAATTACCTACTTGTGTTCTTGAGCCGCGGCCAGATTGTAAACACACCGATAAATTTTAACAAGCGCAGGGTTTGGTATTTTTGAAGTCATAACTGTTATAGCTTTCTGCAGGTTTCATTGGGTTTGCGTTACGGTTGCTGTCGACTGATATAATATGGCTTTCATGCAGTGCAAGTACCGTTCTTTATCGGTCGTCAAATTCGCTAAAATGCCATAGAATCGATCAGAGCGAGTACTGAAAAAATGGCATATTATCGAATTTGACGACCTCAACTGTCATTTTGACGATCGATAAAAGAACGGTACTTGCACCCCTGCAGTGCAAGTACCGTTCTTTATCGATCGTCAAATTCGCTAAAATGCCATAGAATCGATCACAGCGAGTACTGAAAAAATTGCATATTATCGAATTTGACGACCTCAACTGTCAATTTGACCATCGATAAAAGAACGGTACTTGCACTGCTGGTTAGGTTCAATCCATGAAAGCAGTCGCGGTATTTTATGTTTTTCTAACATCAGATAGTTTGGTAGCTTTTAGCAAGGATTCATATTAATTGCTTCCTTGTAAAAACTATAGTCTATACAATAGATACCTACAGTATAAGTACCTTACCTACTGCATTTTCAAAGAAAGACTTGGTGCGACATATTTTATAGGCCAAATAAATAAATAAAATTGAACCAAATTTTTTAAATTGCTTAATTAACAATATTTGTTTTCAAACTTACAAAGAGAAATCAGACATCTTAGGACTACATTAAACATTACAAATATTGTTGTTAGTAATAAAAGTAAATAAGCAAAGAATTAGAGAAATGAACAGTGCTCAACAAATAAGAGTGGTCTTAACATTTATTTCTCCAATTCTCTGCTAACGTTTAGTTCAGAGGCCTTACAGACAACTGCTATTGCGGCACCAAACTAACGTTAAATCCGCTCAGTTGGAAAACTTGCGAACGTGAACCTTAACGCGCCCAGATACGGTTTGCGGTCGCGTGATTTTTTAACTGAGCGGATTTAACGTTAGTTTGGTGCCGCAATAGCAGTTGTCCGTAAGGCCCCTGGCTTCTTGATATGGTATTTGCAGTTATGATCAAGAAATCAAGACTTTTGCATAAAGTAATTTTGAGCAGAGTAGCTAGGTACCTAATTCGAGTATAGACGCAGTTTAGGCGATAGGTGCTGTATTCCGACTCGAAGATTTCTCGAGCTGAGCTTATTATACTGTACTAGCTGTTACCCGCGACTTTGTACGCGTAGACTTTCATATAAACTTTCAGTCCCCATTTGCCCCCTTAATATGGCCCTTTCGCAAAATCCTTTCTTAGCGGAGCTCATATCCCATAGGGAATCTACCTGCTAAATTTCAGCTTCGTATGTCAAGTAGGTAGAGATTTCGTGATAATAGATAAATAGAAACTCTTTATTGTGGGCACCAGAAATAAAAATTACAACACGATTGAGAACACTTGCTACACGAGCTAGTGCCACAAGTGGCGGCCTTGTCGCTAAAAGCGATCTCTTCCAGGCAACCATTGATTGGTGAATGATTTTTGCTTTTATATATATAGATTTGTTTATAACATGAACGTTTATAACGTTTGCAGGGAGTCGTCAGCTGTCAATAACAGAGTTGGTAGTGCCGAGCACGGTGCGGTCCGGCGAGAGCGTGGACCTGGCGTGCCAGTACGACCGCGGCGCCGTGCCAGAGGATGTTCTCATCGTCAAGTGGTGGTGGAAGTCAATCAACAGCAGCGTGGACAAGCTGCAAATCTACCAGCGGATAGGCATGGACCCGGGCGTGGCCATGCATCATGACATCCGTGAGTTAGCAGATGGTCTAGCTTGAAATCAAAATGCTTATAACCTAAAAAAAAGCCAATTTTAATTTAAGTTGTTATTCTTTGATCTACTCCACAACCTTATCACGGTAAATATCCCTTTAATAATCTTATAACTGTGAGATCCGTTTAGCCCTAAGCTTATTTCGTGAAAATGTAATAGGAAAGAGGTACACATTCACAATAAACTTAAATAAGACAAAACAACAAGTTTAATAGACTCTTGTTTGCTTTTTAACCGACTTCGAAAAAGGAGAAAGGTTCTCAATTGGGCTCGTTATTTTTAAGCTATTTTTTATGTATGTATGTCGATTACGCCAGCATCTGTAAACCAAATCCCTCACAAATGTCATTACTTTGGGCTCAGTAGTTTTTAAACCAGCTCGTATAATACGGATAATTTTGCTCGAGCGCCTCCGAATTTCGCTACAATATTACAAACTGTAAGTACAATAGTTTTGTTCAGGCGCTTTGTTCTAGTCAAAACAAGGAGGTATTCGTGCATGGGTGTGTAAATAGGTCGTAATGTTGTTTCACTACAAATTCTAAAATAAATTATCTTTAAAAAAACAGACTTACAATACAAAAAAAAAATTGAAATGTTTTAATCTAATTTTGATTATACTTTCCGCCCGACTTCAAAATCCATGTATAAATATTTTGTTCTTTGTAGTGGCAAATTTTTTGTTTTGTGTTATTGAAGTCGGTTTTACAAAAAATCGTCATTTCAGCCATAGGACGTCCACTGCTGGACATAGGCCTCCCCCATCGATCTCCAAAAGGGCCGGTTTTTAAAAGATTTTTTATAAATTTTCAGGAACCAAAGGCAATGACACCATCGTGTTGTCGGAGGTAGATCCGAGTGATTCCGGATCGTACGAGTGCGAGGTATACTCGGATTTAGATGCTGACAGCGAAGAGCGGCAACACCAGGAGCTCACTGTGTTTAGTGAGTTTCACTATTATGTCTGGTAAAAGGACGCCATTTCAACTTGCTCCTTCTTTCTAGGATGTAGGTATAAGGTGTCTTACGGCTACACGTTTGAGCTATTCTGTTTAGGTGATTTCGAAACGTTGCGAGACTGGAAACGCGCCGACGTTCGCGTGATTTTTTTAAGCCCGTGTTAAGCGGTAGCCGAAAGTCCCCTGGGGCCTTACGCCTAGCTGTTTTAAGCAATCCAGTTTAGGTGATGAAAAAAGTTGCGCGACCGCAAACCGTATCTCGAAGCGTTAAGGCGCACGTTCGCGGGATTTTCTGAACTGCGCTGTTTTAACGTTAGTTTGAGACCGCGTAAGGAGTTTGGCGTAAGACCTCAGTTCTGATAACTGACCGCCTTGAGCTTTTGGGCGTTACTCTGACTTCAACCTTCAACTTTGGCTTCTGTATTGAAAACAAGGCTCAATTGGCTGCCAAAAAGCTGGGTATCCTATCGAAGGTTCGAGCGACGATACTTCACGCCGGAACAGTTGTTTTCATTATACCAAGCATAAGTTCGGTCGTACATGGAGTACTTACGGCAATTTTTATTTTTTTTGGTAGATCATCCATCATGATCATCCATGTGTTTTTATGTTATCCTTGTTTTGTGGTGTTTTAATAAAGAGTTTTTGTATTGTATTGTATTGTATCTGCTTTTGGGCTATGGTTGGGCGTTGGAGTCAATTGAAAAAGTCGTGCCAAGAATCTCACCAGCAAAAGTCTCTAGTTACCTTACTGTTAAAAAGTCAGTTTTCTTTTCGTGGCGTGGGTTCGATTCCCACCTAGGACAAACATTTATGTGATGAACATTTGTGTTTGTTCTATATCTGGTTGTTAATATCTATTTAAGTATGTATTTAAAACTATATATGTATGTATATCAGTCTCTGTATATCAGCCATATCACAAGCTTTGCTTAGTTTGGGGTCAGATGACCGTGTGTGAAAAATGTCCCGAAATGTCCCGAAATGAGGGCGCGTAAAAAACGGCGCTAATAATAAGAGAATTCGAGAATTTGGACGTAAAAACAATTCAGTAGTCAAGTACCTACCTAAGTAAAATTATTTGCTGTTGAAGTGAATAAATAGGTAATAATATCACTGCAAAGTGTTTTAAACGCCAGGAAATAAAATACACGCGATAAAATCCGTTAAAAGTGTTTATATTCAATGTGTAACAACCTAAGAAATAATTTTGTATTTGATTTTCAGCCCCGGGCACCGGTCCGCTGCTGAACGTATCGGTGGTGGCAGACGGGCCCGACGAGGATACTGAAGAGGATGTGCTGATCGAGTGCCGAGCCGACGGCGTCGCGCCCGCGCCTGATATACTGCTCAAAATCAATGGGTAACACATAAACACTGATATGTACTACGTACTTGGTACTAGACAAGCTATTCCAAACAAAAAACGTACACGAAAAACAAACAGCGGGGTTTGCGTGGGGCGACTGCGCGGTGGGCTGACTGAGGTATTGCTGCAGCGTTTAAACATTACTTATGTCGTCTAAACTATTAAAACATGCAGTGCTAGATCGCTTGTAGATATGTTTTCTCGCGACCAAAACGTAAGCATGACGAATTTGAATTAAGAATTTTTTTTTCTCTTGTGGTATTTTGATATTTATTACTTACTAGCTGAAACCCGCTACTTCGTACGCGTACTTCAACCCGTTATGCCTATGTGTTATTCTAATGTATAAGCTATATTATTGTAAACTTTCATTACAATAATATAGCTTATTCTCTCGTCTTATTTCGAGAATAGACTGGTCAACTCTTCCTCAAGTCATGTTTGATGGTATCGCAATACCATATACCTAGCGATACAGTTAAAGACTTGGGCATTACTATAGACCGTTGTTTGGGTTGGGCTCCACAGCTTCAAGCTACTTATTAGGTACATGTATTATATGTGTATATGTGTTATATTCAGAAGGTGGGATAAATTTTTGCAAGTTCAGTTTGAGGTTTGCTGATCAGGGTCCGAGGGCCGCCCCTAGCTTGAGGGCCTCGGTGCACGGCACCACCTAGCCCTCCGATAGCTACGCCAATGTGAATGTGGCCTGATAGTTAGATTAACTCTTTATTATTCACACGATAAAACAACTTGAAACTCATGTTTAATAATTCTTGGTAATTAATGTTAAACTTTCCAGGGAAAAGTTTAACGCGACTGAGGAGATACTAGGTCCTAACGCCGAGGGTTACTACGACGCGGTGGTCACCGCGACGCAGACCAAGGATGCCGTGGAAGGCGCTACGATCACCTGCGAGCTGTTCTATACCGACCTTGGCATCATGCACGAGCCCTATATCGCTACTCAGCAGTACACGTCGGGTGAGTGTTAGCCTGATGCCGGTTGAAGGGGTGTGGAATGGCCTTGGCGGTGTTATACTTCAAAAGAATTCTGATAAAATTCCAATGAAAATGCTGATTAGGCGCCACTTTACCGCTCGTCCCTTTTTTATGCCATATGCAAACAAGCAAACGGGCCGCCTGATGGTAAATGATCACCGTCGCCTGTAGATACCTATAACACCAGGGGCCACACGGATACGTTACCGACCTTTGAAAACTGTTAACAGCCCTTTTAAGAACCCCAAGTTATAGTTACTCGGAAATGCCGTAGGAAAAAAGCTCGTTCTACACATTGCAGATGTGAGGCAAAAAGGATCGAGTAAAACATACAGTATAGTAAGCGATTTCCACAGAACTATGATATGTGGATGAGCTTTCAGGCTCCCGGAAGCTAAGCTTTCCTTTTAGCTAGGTTCGGGAAAATCGGCTGTATGTAACACAAAATAGAGTGTACCACTCCGGCGCAGAAATAGCGGTAGTGCCAAAGCATGTGAAGCTCAGTGAACCCTATACCGTGTGACAAACAGCCGGATTTACCATCGCAAAAACAAATTACGAAAGCGTCGAGTGTCGCCAACATTGGGGACTGGCAACCGATGAGAAAGAATTGCGACGTTACTTACGCATCGTTCACATTACAGACGCAGTTTTATGCGTTGAGTTTATTTTATTCTCGCCTTTATTACTATTGTTCTTAAGATCTCATTTGTTTATTGTTTAACCATTTTATCTCTCCAACACGTTGCGTACAGGACTGTGCATACTGGCGATTATTTATTTACTTTTAACAGCAGCCTTAGTGCCATTGAAATAAAGTCGAGAATAAAATAAACTCAGGGCGGTTTTCGCTTAAAACACGTGCTAGTGCGTATTCACGATACGTAAGACTAGGGTTATATAATAATGATAAATGTAATCATTCCATTATAATTTGTAACACAAAATTAAAGTAAATCTAGTTTGTGACTCAAATGAACGCATGATCAAATAACAGCATTTGCCTGAAGTGTAATGTATGTCACCAGTTCTTATATTGATTTTAAATAGGTCAGGTTGTGAGAGTAACTGTCTGATATTGAGAGAAGTTGTACCAAGCTCTTCCATCAAGAGACGAGGGCAGAGAACCCCATCGCAAACTCTATACTGTGTTGCAGAAAGAAGAATTTTATATAACAAAAACTTCGAAGAGCCGATTGATGCCGTGTACAGACCTACTAGCAAACCGAACGAATGCGTTTCAGCATTACGTTAGCTTTCGCTAGGTACAGTATTCGGCATGACGCGTTCGTTTTTTATTTTTGCATCGTAAAGTTCTTCTGAGGATAACACAATATACGCGATTCACTTTACAATGCTTTTTTTTGCCTTCGACAAGACTATCGTTAAACCAACGCCTAAGTTTTTCCGAGTATCAAAATCTGATACTAAACCAAACAACACTCAAAAACGGCTGAATGTATCCTGCTAAGCTAAGGACAAACAGCACTAAAACCAAAAAATTTATAAGTTCTGTGCTCACTAAAAATACGATCCGCATTTACCAACCAAGTGCCGTCTGTAGAAAAAACAAAAACGCAAAAACACGTTTTGCGTTTTCCCGAGTGTGCAAAAATGTCCCGAATATTATTATTATTCACTTTATTTATTTTGAGTCTTAATTTTTAAGTTTTTTACATCTAATAAATAATAAAAAAATACATAAAAAACATAAAAAACTTAAAAACTAGGGTGCCACCGGCAGCGGGGCAGGGCCCAAGCTACCGGTGGTTAGGGCTGCAGAGTGAGGAACCTCCTGACAATGCGAGCCGTGTCAAGGATTACTGCCTTCTGCATCTGACCCTTATTATTATTTATATTATAGAACAGGATTCCTATGATGGCCAAGTTTTAGAGGTAGGTACATCTGCGTATTTATTGTAACACATCGTAATAAGATTTTTTCAAAGAGACGATTTAAAGAAAGTTGATCCTGCTATCTCGATAGATAGCGATACAATCACAGCCAAATGTAAGGGGTGGTCCACAGAAAATGTTGGCAGAGTTAGTTTTTGGGCTTTACCCCCAGTTTAGTTAGCATCATCTAGTAAAGCTTAGTGGAAGAAAGGTCTTGAAAAGCTCTCATTAATAGATACGAAAATCTCGTTTTCGTTGTAGTGTGCGTATGTGCATGAAGATTGCATATGTTTCATAGTGATTTCGCAAGCCGAAGCCGCAAATTTAACACGAGCAAGTTGCGGCTTGGTGCGTGCATACTAGCTTTAGCTTTTGTGCCGTGGCGGATTAACATGTAGTTTTCTCAATGATAATATAACCACTTGACTGATCATCCTTTACCCCGCATAAACAAAAGGTTCTAACATGTCAACCTAAACTATTTCGAGCGGGGCCAATCCTAGGCGCGAATTGAATGAATGACTTGATTCTCCAATCACAAGCGTCGAGTCTCCAATCACAAGCTGCGCCCCACGACCGACGTGGCATCATTTTACAAAAGGGAATTTTGACTACATGCGCGATCAAGTGGTTATATTATCTTTGAGTTTTATAATATAGATTCAGTTATGGGTAAAAAAAATCCCGGGGCCCGCAATGTTATTAAATACAGTAGACTCCGGTTATTGCTAGGTGCCAGGTTTAGAACAAAATCCTGACCACGCCCTTGGTTCATTGTACTTAGTTCGTATGTGAACCAAACTTGATGGCGCTTTAGCACAAACGTTTGCTAGAACCGGGATCTACTGTATCCTCCTGTTCACAAACATTCGATAAACGAATCCATGCTGATTGCTTTATCAACTTCTAGCTGAGAAGTGCCACGCATGAAAAACTATTTTTTTATTTTTTTTTGATCAGTCAGACGTGTCTTTGAACGTTTGTAAATAAGACAATGTTGTATTTTCATATTAGCCGGTATTAGCGTGGTAGTAGTTAATCCGCCACAGTATGCCGTTTGTTTGTACTAACGTTCGGTTGTGACGGTGGCGCAGGCGCGCTGACGACCACCGAGGTGCCCGAGGAATCAACCGAGCCCATCATCACCCCGGACTCTTTGCAAAAACAAAGTAAGTCATTCAACAACGCCCACCCAGCAGTGCCGGATTTACATTTTTCTTAGCTTTAGACTAAGCACCACTCCGTCAGTATATGCACTGCGCAGGTCGTCATCGTAGGAATTTGAGATGCACGTGTTAGAATTTAGATTCATACTTAAAAAATCTACATATATCTACAATAATTGTTGAAGATAGAATGTAACTGAAACTCTTAAACTATGACCCAATCGCCAAATAAGCTTTCTTTTATTATGCTTTATATATTCAATATACTTATTAAAATAGTTGACTAATTAACTAACACATATTCAAACTATTATATTTATGATAGTTTTACGATTATAAAACAACACTTCTAACGCACGCGGCCGAATATTCGCCGCCCTGTAAAACCTATTATGGTAAATCCGGCACTGCCACCGAGATACACTATAAAAAATGGATAAACATTACACTCTTACCTAAATAATCAATAAAAAAAATTCAAATACATATTTTATTTTATTTTAATCTCTAATTATTCTGTACATAACAAACGATAATGTTGATTTGTTAACAGCAGTTTCTTTAACCAATTAGTCACCGACACACCCTTATTACACATTTCCAAAATTTCAATAAATATCATACTTATTTAATTTCTTAGTGTAGGTAAGCATTGCATTGTGTATATGTGTAATATACAGTTAACATCAATGATAGCTAGTTTTATTGTATTTTATACCTAATCTGTATATAACGAGTGAACTAATGCTGGTGTTTATGTTACTAATCTAGTTTAAAGAGTGAACAATTTTAAAGTAACATGCTTGAATGGTCTGATCATAAAAATTATCGTCCATTATTTAACGACATAAATACCTACTCATCTTAGAAATATGCTAAAAATGTAAATAAGATTTGATTCAAAAATATTTGACAACAATTTTGTAAGGTAATATGTATATGAAAAAATCGTTCCGTGTAAAACTACAATTCATAAGCTGCTTCATACAATATTCCTTTTAAAACTCCGGCTTGGGCATGTCCCCATACCTACATTGATCGCAACGAATATTAAGTCCTTTGTTTGGTTTTAATGAGATTTACCCAGCCAATAAGACAAGGTTCGGGCATATAAGAATTTTGTCGTTTCAATGAAAGTCGAGATTGCAAAAATTGAGATTGGCCACCAATAATAACTCTTATTATTCTATATTACAGGTGACGACAGCACTGTTAGCCGCGCTTCCTGGGCTCTGTTGTTCGCCTTAGGCCTCCTCACTCAAGTACCTTCTTTACTTTGATTCTTCAATGTGATACTAATGTAATGTGTAGAATTTTGACTAAGTGTTGGTTACTTTTACGTTGTGGATGTTTAATAAATGTTTTTAATTAAATCTGTTTTTTTTTTTCAATGGTTGGATAGTTAAGTTGCACCAACAGCTATAAAATACAAAATATTTTATTGTCCAGTATACTTACATACATAATTATTTATCACTTACATTATTATTCTGTTTAATTATATATGAAAAAAAAAAACTTACATACATTAACATTAAATTAACCATATCAACAAGTGCATAATGCAATATTTATTATAATACTAAGTGATTTTAAGTACATTCCAATAAGCTACATTCTAGATCAGTGCGGTGTGTGTAGCACACACACACCTAGCACATTGAGAAAAGCATCATACTAATATTATAAATGCGAAAGTGTGTTTGTTTGTTGGTTTGTTTGTTCCTCTTTCACGCTGCAGTAGAACAACGGATCGACCTGATTTTTTGCATGGTTATAGTTCAAGAGCCAGAAAGTGACATAGGTTACTTTTCATCATTATCATCATCACCATCACAATTTTCGCATCACTACGCGGGTGAAACCGCGGGGCGCAGCTAGTTAATAATAATTTAGATTTTTGCCTAAGTGTATATTATGCCTGTCTGTGTGTGTTCTGGGAATGGGGGGTGAGAGCGAGTGTGCGGAGGAAGTTGCTTGTGTGTGTGTTGTGATGAAAAGAGTTATAGCGGTGTGTTCAAACAATCTTACCTATTCTTTGTTCGTAGGTTTCAACACTTGCTTATATGAAGGGTAAACATAACTAGACCAACGATGAAGTACGATGGCGAGGATATGCTTCCAACATTGACATGATTACCTAAAAAAAAACTTGACACTGAAAACTACGCACGCGCGTGATGCAACTGAAATGAGTATAAATCGGAATGCCATAATGTAAGGTGGTTAGGGTGGATATTCGCTTGCGGGAAACGTGGCCTGGTAAGCGTCTACATCGCACGCTTCGGAGTCCGAAGCGTGCGATGTATTTGATGCGTTCCGTCCGAAGTTCGGACGGATCACGGAACGCATCAAATGGAATTTAGATTTCTTTGTAGTACCTATAGTAAGTTCCCTCCGTAAGCGATGGTGAGCGCTAGCTTAACTTATGCATAAGATTGTAAAGTGCATATTATGCACTTTATTAACTTAATTAACAGGCGAGGTGGCCCACATTTAAACGAAAGCATATTTAAAAAAAATGCCGTCCGAGTCTACTCTTATTGTATGCCGCGTTTTTACACAATATCGGGCACCAGCAGTGCAAGTACCGATCTTTATCGATCATCAAATTTGACAGTTGAGGTCGTTAAATTCGATAAAATGTCATTTAATCAGTACTCGCTATGGTCGATTCTATGGCATTTTATCGATATTTTTTTTGACGATCGATAAAGAACGGTACTTGCACTGCTGTATCGTGTAAACCCGACTTAAAAAGATATTACAAGCAATAGTCACCGAAATGGAGGTACTTCTTGGTGATGGCGGTGTAGTCGACCTGCGGCAGGTGCAGGCGGCAGGCGAGGTCTGCGCGCGGCCGCAGCTCCGCGCGGGGCAGCGCCGCCGCAGCCCGAGCCTCGAAGTACGCGCCTTCGCGCCACGTGCGCTGGACCTGCTGCGCTATTGGAACCCTGCAAATTTAATAAAACACGAATTTTCCGCTCTGGTGGGCTACCACAACCTCGAAAACATTCTTATAATGATCTGACTTTGACCTTTGTCTCGTTCTCTCGGCAAATGAGAGAGCAAGATAAAATTCAATGTAAGGTTATAAGAATGTTTTTGGGGTTGTGGTAGCCATCCCTACTCATACTAAATATTTCCCGAGTATATTTTTAATTTTTACAGGCTTTTAGCGATGTGCAATGGTGACCGAGCGGTAGCATGCGCGCTTTATAATCTGACGGCACTCGGTTAGATCCTTGGCCTTGCACCAATGACTTTTAAGTACACAAACAAATTATGAGCAGTTTCGGTGCCGCTCAAAAACGGTGAAGGTAAACATCGTAAGGAAACTGTTTCGTCTAAAAACCTCCGAAGTTCAAAGACATGCTATTTACCAACATGCACTGGGCCAGCATGGTGGACTAGGGCCCATCCTGTCTATTGAGAGAAAGGCCTGTGTTCCAGCAGTGGGAACAACATAGACTGATATTGTTGTACATAGTTGTGTTTAACTTATTGGATTTAATACCTGGGCTCGATATTTAAAACCTTAACTAAATACAAAATTCCATCCAAATCGTCAGAGCCGTTTCCGAGATATGCAAAATAAATTTATATATGTACCTACTGGTTACCTACAGATGGTGCATCTTACTTGTTATATTCAATGGTCAAATCCGGTTGGGGATGGAGATGCTTTGCGGTGCACTTTATATCGATTACATCTGATTCGAGGGGTGAACTAAAAGTTAGCTCGAAATCTTGTTCTGGACCTGTGAACAAAAATTATCACTAAGTTCTTTTTCTTGACAGTCGAAGCTTCATACCTATTTAAAAACTATAACGCGGTCAAGTTTTTTTGAACAAAAATGACACCCGTCGCACGTTTTTAATTTTATTTGATTGCCTCTACTTATAACTATATAAATATTAGGGACAGACGGGATGCCAAAAGCGAAAAAAATATACAGTTAATCTCTCGCACCTCGAGGCAGACTCACACTCGGCAGGCACACTTGCATTGTTTGTAACCAGCACAACATTTTGGAAATAGTTTACATCCTGGATTAGCACATAGGATACTTTTTATTCCGGAAAAATAATCGATACCTATATACAATAGTTTTTAGAAATGAAACGCGCCGAAAGGCAATCTTACTCCTGATCAAAGGCTAGGGCCGGCGCTGCTCGTCTATAAATGAGTTGGTAACATTCACTTTTTTTACTAGACGAGCGACCTACTGGGCGAATAGGTGAAGTAGGTTTTTTTTTTCAACTTTAACAGTTCAAAACCCTTGCGCAGCAATGTATTGCACTCGTAGCTCTGAAATATTATTACATGTTAAATCTCCTTGTGATTAGTAATTTTACTAGAAACATTGCCTTTTATTTCGACACGTTAGTTTTTAATTTTACACTACTGCTTGCTGATTGAATATATAACTGGACTAACTGCGAGGCCTTACGGCTAGCTGTTTTAAGCAATTCGGTTTAGGTGATGAAACTAATTGCACGACCGCAAACTACGTTCGCGTGATATCCGAACTGCGCAGTTTTAGCGTTAGTTTGAGACCGCGTAAGGAGTTGGCCGAAAGGCCCCTGGTAAAGGATAGATAGCGTTGGTCTAGTTGGTAGTGAAGTGAACCTGCCTTCTGCGCTTGGGCCCCCAAGGGCCCCTTGGGTTCAATTCCCACCAAGGACAAACATTTATGTGATGAACATTTGTGTTTGTTCTCTGGGTGTTAATACTTATTCAAGTAAGTCATCATCATCATCATAATCTCAACCGTAGGACATCCACTGCTGGACATAGGCCTCCCCCATCGATCTCCAAAAGGGCCGGTTGGAAGCGGCCTGCACCCAGCGTTTCCCTGCGGTCTCTTTTAGGTCGTCTGTCCATCTTGTGGGTGGACGTCCTACGCTGCGCTTACCAGTCCGTGGTCTCCATTCAGACCCTTCTTTCCCACTGGGCACTCCGGGCACGTGCCCATGGCCTCGCGATCGACAGGGGCCCCCTAGTTCCTGCCAGATCACCAAACGATAACCGATATTTTTCCGGATAAATATATTTATTTCGAAAAAATCATAAGAGAATGACTACAATACCTACTTGCTTATTAAGCTTTACTCTACTCTCGCCTGAAAATCAGCATATCAACTTTCTTTGTCTATTCGAACAAAATAGTGCTCTGTCAAGGTCATATGGGCCCCATTATTCTAATGTGCCCAGGGCCTCTAATAGGTTAAAGACGGCCCTGTCTCCATTCCAGAACCTTTCGGCCCCATCGGCCATCTGTTCTGCGTGATATGTGCCCTGCCCACTGCCATTTCAACTTACTAATCCGGTGGGCTATGTCGGTGACTTTCGTTCGTCTACGGATCTCCTCATTTCAAGTAAGTATGTATATAAAAACATATATGTATGTATGTCAGTCTCTGGCAGCCATATTACAAGCTTTGCTTAGTTTGGGGTCAGGTGGCCGTGTGTGCAATAATGTCTCGAATATTTTATTTATTTATTTAAACCGTAAATCCGTGGCTGGCGCCTCTAATAGATTATTAATAACTCTGCGCGAACTGTACTGTATGGAATTCGATACGTATTTTACGTAGCGGAAATTTGTACTTCGCCCATTGAAGTTAGTCTATGTAGTCTAAAGCAACTTCATGTTTGCAGACTGTTAAACTGAACTCACTAAATACTATCATGGAACTGGTAGCGCGCGCCTCACGGCCACGACTGCAGACGATGCACGTGTAGTCCCCGTTCAGCTCCGGCGATAGCTCCACGATACGCAACGAACTCTTCTCCTCGCTACCTAAAAAACAGTATCTAATGTAAGGTCAGGAGGTTCAGCAACACTAGACTGGGAAATAATATCAGCTGTTCAACACATTTTGATGAGTGCGAATGACCGTTTTCTATGAAATACCTGATATTTTCTTTCGCGATTTCAGTGTTGGAACCCATAGATAGTAAAAGTTGTTCATAGTGATAAGTACTATGAGTCCCTTTGGGCTTAGTGCACCCTTTCCGCGTAACCCAGTATATTTTAACAAATTTTATCAGGACCGGGATAGCCATAGTCGGTGTAAAAATATACGAAATTTACTAACAGTTAGTGTTATTGGAGTACCTAGTATTACAATATCTTTAGTAATTATTGTTACGCTTACTTGAAATTTTATGGTTCAAGTCAAGTCGGCCAGCAAGAAGCCCGTTGACGCCCGGCTCAGCACCTCGTCTCCACTTGTAGACCTGCGTTCCGTTGTGCAGCCAAAGCACGGTGACGTCATCCCCTACGCTGGAGTACTCACACTCTAGCACTACCTCTGCACAATCACTCGCCACAATTGCAGGCACCACGAGCTTATCTATCTTCACTGCATTCAAGATATCTGCAGACAAATAAAAAGTAAATTTAAACCCAATTTCTTCAAAATAGAGAAGCGCAAAAACGCAAAAAAAACAATTAAATTTATACTCACTTGTAAGAATTAAAAGTGTATTTGCAACTGGTTCTAAATGAGTATTAGACATCATTTTTAAAACTCCAGTCTACACTCTGCAAGTCAACAAACTTGCCAGCGATGCGTGCGATCGGCTTAGAAACTTCTTGCTTGGTATGTCTTTGATAGCGAGAGTATATTGACCATACATTTCCGCAGCGCAGCAAAAATAGGAAAGTGCTTATACTAAACTATCATGATTTAATATTATGTATTACTGTGAAGTTAAAAATTAAATTATTCTGCAAAAGTTCTCGATAGAGTTCCCAACGCGAGAATTTGCTCAAAAAACATGAACTCGGCAGAGTAGATGCAGATCACGTGATCTGCATTCACCCGGCAAAATGAGCGAAGATCGTCACGCAATGACAGCCCAACAAACCCCTGGACGGCGCGAACGAGGTGACGTAAAGATCTTCGCGTCTATTCCCTCTCGATTGGCCGAACTTGGCGGAGGATAGTAAGGCGTGGAACGAAATTGGGGACTCCTTAGCCCAGAAGTAGAAGAGACAGGCTGATAGATTTTTTAAAATTAAAATTACTTGTTTATATTGTTACAATTTGAATGATAAATAAAAATACTTGATGAATATTACGTAAGTATAATTGGTACTAGTCATGGATAATAAAAAAATATTAAATATTACTTATTTAAATTATAAAATTATACATGTGGTCGAACTATTTCATAGCTGTTGATAGATTCATCTAATATCTCCTTTTATTGGCTCAAAGAGACCAACACCACTACATCAGTTATTTGGACCATTGTGTATGCGTTTTTAAATGTGTGTATGATTTATGTTTTGTGCAAATAAATTATCTTTTTTTTTCTGTATACATTATGTGATGACTTGTCAAGTTATTTCTGGATGGGGCCAGTATAAATTCACTAAAACATTTCTATCAACGACGATATCTTTAACATAAAATATCGGATCGAATTGAGAACCTCCTTTTTTAAGTCGGTAAAAAATGAGCTCCAATGGCATATGTGGATCGGTTTATAACCTAAATTTTGTTAGGTATCTGACGGATATTTAAAACAACATTTTATGGGATTAGTTGCATAAAATATTCAGTAGGAGCAGCTTCGTGGGATCTGATGAGAGTTACTCATAAAAAGGGGTTCTAAAATGCTAAAACAATCATCATAAAGGATTCCATTCTAAATCCGAAAATAATTAAACATGATGTATAAATAATATTTTAGATTAACTTTTTAGATTTCAGCAGCAATTTTACAAATTAATGACAATATAAAACTAAGCTACCTCTATTTTTCTTTGGGGTGATAAAATTGTTCCGTAAAAAGTAAATAATACTTACATTACACTATTCTTAACTAGATATTTTACACACGTTCATTTCCTCTATTTTGATTAGTACACTAATTTCTAAAGTTATTATACATAAATTCTACTCAGCTGCTTTTATAGTACTTGTCTTTGAATGGCATGTTTATATTTTTTTGGCAAGTGAGGTACGTAAAAAAGTCAAGGGTGGGGTCTCTATTGACTTATTATTTCCTAACTATGTACTTAATACATTAACCACTTACTTGTAAATTTTACAACTAGTTTTTTGGGGTCATTTTCTTCAACTATGCCAAATTCAAAGTTTATTCTCTAAATGTCCTTTGTTTGCAAAAAGTCCACTTATCAAAATGTAATCCTATATGGCATTATGTAAATACTTATGAACTGGAAGGATCCATTACCATACACCTATTAGGATCAACTCTCTACAGGGTTACACAGAATAGTGGTACTAAGCCGAAAGGAGGTCAAGTCATTGAACTTATCATTATAAACAAGTTATACAATGTAATCAACCCTAAATCGTGAATAAATGTATGAGTTGTTCTATACCTTTAGTAAAAGGTTGTTTTTTTTTATGGATAGATAGGTGATTTTCGGATTTCTTCATTTACTTATTTCTTTCTTCAGTAGTAAAAGTTGTTCATAATGAGTACAATGACCAATGATAGGGCTAGTATTACCCTATAAAAGATGGATCTAACCCTTTCACACTCAAATCTCAATATATCATACAAGGTGATTCGTAAAGTGTAGGCTAAGCCGGAGGGTATTGTTATACTCATCATACAGAACCACTTACTAATTAGAAGCAACGCTAAAATTGCGTAATTAAATTAGCAGTTCCATAGAAAAAGGTCATTGACTTGACAAAATGTGGTCTCATAGTAAAATTTGTTCAAAATAATGAGTACAACCCTTTCGGCTTAGCATTTCCTTTTCTACTGACCTTATATTATAACGTACCAGATGCAGATTCATCCTGAAAATCATTTTCACAATATTTTATATGTTAAGAGAGCATCTAATCAAACAATAACTGAATGTAACATGCGCTAAGTCTTTGGCATATAAATTTTAGCAAGTAGTACATGCCATTTAAATTATGAATAGTTTATGTATGTACATAAATATACTGAATTATTTTTTGTACAGTTGTGTTAAAAATAAATATAAATAATTAATGCATTACTCGTAAAGTTAATAAAAATAAATTATTGCTTCTGACCACATTAGTATTATTGTTTTTCAAATATGTAAAACATTCAACGGGATCTATTCAAGTTGAATATTTTATGTGAAAAAGATCTTACATTATTCATAACTGTGTTGCTAAAATATATTCTGGACCACCTAAGTAAGATGCTTACAAAAATATGCATATTCTGACAGACTACCCATAAATGAATTTATGTCGTTTCAATTCTTTTCCCTGAACACTAAACGCAATTTGACACTGACAGTACCTGCTTATATCTATTTGATTTCTTAATTTGTCACAGTAAACATAAAGCTAACATAAATTACATAAGATAATATCTTGAACATACTCTTATTACAGTCCAGCTGCTGAAAAATGCTTCTGACAGCTGCAATAACATTGTAAAAATTCGAATCAAAACTTTTTATTTTAATATTCTACTGTATTATATTGGCTACCAGGCCTACCAGCAACACATTTAACATCATCATCTTACATTAGAAATCTAGAACAAGTGATCAAAATTTGTGACAGCATTTTACAATGTTATGGCAACTGTCAGATGCATTCATTCAGCGATCCCACTTTAATTTAGCACATTTACCATTTATGGTAATAATAGCACGAGTACCCAAAAGTAGCATCATTGGCAATTCTATCCTAACAATAACGGATTAATTCTATAATGGTATACATAATTATTTGGTAAGATACCACTTTGGCAATTGAATGTTATGGAAAACTTTGAGGAACCATATATTGATTTACATTATAAAGCAATAGTGCAATAGTGAACAACGCAGTACATAAACTGGATGTGAGCACCGTGTTTCCAATGTTGACAGCTGCACAAACAGCCATGCGCATGGAGTGTCGTAGTTTTAAGGATTATTTATGCTAGACTGTGGCGGGCACGAGCTATGACCCATACGAGGCACGATTTTAACACATTACGAAAATTTTATATGAAGGCGTACGTGCCGGGCCACGGCAGAACCTCATCTGGGACACAGGCAACACACGGTGTAGCATGAACTGTTGTATATAAAAAGTTCCTGAAGCTTTAAATCTGTGCCTCGTCCGCGCTTCGTACGGGTCAAGACTCATGCCCGCCACGGTCTAGCATAAATAATCCTTTAACAGTTACTAGTAATACAATGTTTAAGACATGCGACTCCTGTACTACTTTTAGTATGGCGAAACCTAAAAAATATAGCACACAGTCAATAACTCGGCACCTCAGTATTGACAATGCACATCTTCGATGCACATACATTGTTTTGCATCCCCCCTCTCAAATTCAAATCAGCTCAATATTGTATAATGTAATACAACTAATGTAAGAAATAATTTTAATAATATCATGCCTTCATCATCATCAGCCAGAAGACGTCCACTGCTGAACATAGAACCTTTAACCTCCACACTGAACGACAGCCTGCCTTTTGCATCCACTGGATGCCAGCGACTCTTACTATGTCGTCGGTCCATCTAGTGGGAGGCCTACCTACGCTGCGTCTTCCGGTTCGTGGTCTCCACTCAAGAACCTTTCTTCCCCATCGGTTATCGGTTCTCCGAGCGATGTGGCCTGCCCATTGCCACTTCAACTTGCAAATTTTAACAGCTATGTCGGTGACTTTGGTTCTTTGGCGAATATCCACGTTTCGGATTCTATCGCGCAAAGAAACTCCGAGCATAGCTCTCTCCATTGCCCGCTGTGTGACTCTGAGTTTTTCCAAAAGGCCAACAGTTAAGGACCACGTCTCAGTACCATATGTCATCACTGGCAACATGCAATAAACAATATCATGCCTTGCCTGTTGTTTATTCATACAGATATCCAATAATTCAGTCATAGGGAAAAAGTTCAGGTGCCAGACTACAGAGCTTTTATTGTGTACAATTTATACACAAAATTCAATATTACACTAGTTAGGCAAAAATATGGCATTCTCATCACAAAATTATCTTACTATATTAAAACATTGTTTCCGTCTCAACTCTCCAATGCTTTAGTCAAATTGGCTTATTTTTACCCGACTGCCCAGGATGGGGAGTAATGTTTTTCGAGTGTATGTCTGTATGTATTTATATTACCTCTTATAGCTTAAGCGGATTGACCTGTTTAGATGTATGAAGTGTCGTTAAATTTGTCTTCATACTTCATATTTATTATCATATTTATTGATTTGGCTTCATAGGTTACCTTTTGCAGTCGGGTTCATTGTTTTTCTTTTAATAATATACTTGTTAGCAGGTGATGTTATGTGCCTTCAGACTGTAAATGCTATGGCCTATGCAATGTAAAACATAGACAGAGGCAAATCAGCTTGTCTACTACTTGATAACTATAATACACTTCATGCCATCTCTATTTCCCTATATTTTACACATTATAAGAATGTTTTATTTTTATCTGCACTGCCCGGGCTGCTGCAGACCAAGTTGCAAGAGTTGTGACGAGTTTTGCGGGAGCCATCGCATGCAGCATCAACATCAGTCCCAGCAGCTACTGAAGTTAGGGCCACAGTTTTGTCAAAATCAATAGTTGTATACCCCAATTTTGCAGGAGGAGAATTAGCATTTGTTGAAGGTGGTCTCTCCACACTAGTTTGAGACACGAGTCTCCCGCGAGCTTGAGATATAACTGATATGACGTTTTCAGTCTTAGAGCTGCAGCTGCCTGTCTGGTTTTCAGGAGAAACAAGTTCACGATACATTTTTGATTTCTTTTTCTTTGAATCAATGTCTAAAATTGCATAATTTACTTCTAGATCTTCTATCGGGGACATGGATGCAAATGTGTCTGATTCAAAAAACTTCTGATTGTGATCTGATGGTGAAGAGAAGCTGAGGTTTTGTCTCCCCTTTTTCACACTTTCTCTGAGTTCACCAAGAGCTAGATTTGCATATGAATTGATCTCTTGTTTTGCAATAGTTAAATTGCAATACTCAGCTTGATTCGGTGTTTGTGGAGTGGTAGAAGGTATTTCATTTCTGTTAATTTCTATATGCTTATCATTAGGCCCTATATTCATGTATAGTCTGGCAGATTCTTGCTGCTCTAAACTGAGTTGTGCATAATGTTCACTGGAATTGCTTAAGGTGGGAGATAATGGACTCTTTGTTTGTTCGGTAATAATGCTCTCATTAACATATCTGCTCTCCAGAAAGCGAGTTTCATCTTCAATGTCTCTCATTGTGTTTATAGCAGCTTCTTGTTTTAATGTATTTCTGAGAATAGCCAGGTCTCGGTTCAAATCATTAGAGTATTCATGTCTCGGATCAGTTGATGTTTCTGGTTGTGTGTTGTTATTATGCTCTCTTTTGAAGTCTCTCAGTTGATACACATTAGTGACATGATTAGAATGGTTTTGGTTCCTTGGGTACAAAGGCATCACTTCCAATATATCAACACTAGAAGGAGACCTAGGTGACTGATTCATATGTCTTTGGGCTCCGCCATTGTTCACCATAGCAGCGAGGTTAGTTATGACTGGCCTCAAAGTATCCGTCAGTGGCTGACCATTATCTACAGATGATCTATGAACAACACTGGCTTGTAAGGTTTGCCTGCCTTGTGGAGAGGGTGTTAATCTCGAAACAGGATATGGCACTGAATCATGGATCTCATTTCTTATTTGAATCTGTTGTTGCAATTGAAGGAACAATACAGATGCTCTTCTGCAACGAAATCCATAAATTCCTTCACCTGTATCACATCTTCTTCCTGAAATCAAGGATTTACTAATTATATTTACACTATAATTAGAGCCTATTCATATTATATCTCCTAAAATACTAGTAAACATAAACTACCTGATTCAAAGCTAAATATTTCGCCTTCAAATCCATATCTTCTAAGAGAATGCAAAGGCCATACTGTAGTTTCCCTGCCTTCTCTGTATAGCACAATAGTAGACTCTGTTATCTCCAACTGTCCAGAACATAGTTCTAACCCATTCTCATTAATGTTTATAACGCGAAAAACATTGGGGTGAACATCTGAAGACTCATTTCTACTGTGTAAGCACCCCATTACATGACCAAGGAATTTTCGGCTTTTAAGAATAAGAAATCTACAAATGTTTGGTAAAATATTTTTGGTAGAAAATAGAGCTCATTTTATAGCTAGAATCACTGATTTTCACGCGTACTTGTAGTTTTACATTAATTTGTGAATAACAATACAAAATTTTGATAAAAACTCAACTAAACAAAAACTTATGATATTGACATTTCAGAATTTGAATTTGACAATTCTTGACAGCTGACAGTCGTCTGCAGTTTTTTCCCCTATTGTAGCTTTGCGCTTCGCGTTATTGGCACATTTGCCATGTAAGTCGTTAGACAAGAAAGTTTTCGTTTCATCAAAGATTATATGTTTCATTGATCCGTGTAAAATAGAAAATTATTTTTAGTGCGGAAGAACAAGAAAAAAAACTTTAGTCTGAAATTGTTTTTTTATGGATTTTTAGAAATTTTTTTTTTATAATGCTTGTCTTCGAACCGGTTTACTTCGTTTTAATTGGAGTTTTGGCGCGAACGTGGAAAAAAACAGATCGTACATGGCGGCTCGTTGTATTATTTTCCTAAACTGGTGTATTTTCGAGTGTTAATGTGTAATAAGGGTGGATTATTATTTATTAAGTGCTTGTGAACGTGCTCAAGTGTGGTTAGTGATATAACGAGGTAAAACATGTATTTTTGTGTTGTTTCCAAAACTCCATAGAAGCCACTTTTATAGCCTTCACCCATATTGAATCTATACTTCACCCGCAGATCTACTACCTACACTTCAATTCAATTTCTTTTTCGTGGCTTCGTGCGGTATTGCCACAACTTGCCAATGTCTTGTTTAGAGTCGAGTAGGCAAATATTCTGGAGCTACACTTTACTGGGCATGAGTTTGACTTGACCGTTGACCGTGACTTACTTTGCTTGTCTCTGACTGTGACTTTGACTTGTTTAACGCTGTTTTTAATACAACGTAAACTTGATTAATATTACGACTGAAGGACTTTGTATACCAGACCATTACAAAAACTAACAAAAAAAATTTTTTTGATTGTTTTGGTTTTTCATTTTCATTTCATCTGCTTGATTTGCTTGCCATTTCCAACTCTATTGTATTCTCTTTGATTTCCAACTAATCATAAACTTTTTATTTATTATTATCACCGATTATTATATTCTTCTTAGAATATGGATATAACGATAAAATGATGCGAATTCCAACTAAACCCAAATAAGTATCTACTTAAAGCTTAGAAAACAGCATAAAGTGCAGAATTTAATTTGAAACACTGCCCATTGTCTACATTGAACATCCGACAAAAAATAAATAATGTCTTGCCAAGTGGAGCAAATAGCTGACTGCGGTGATATTTCCAGTCTCGCGAGAGCTCTGTTCATCCCTGAGAAAGAAGGTAAGGTTATTGCAAAGAAATTTTACTTATTTAATCAAATATTTATACACAGCTGTTCAGCCAAATAAAAAAGTTCAGTGATTTTTTTTAAGTGGACCTAGCAGGTGCTGTCGATTCTATTGTACTATTATCTAAACTAAATTTGGCAGGTCTGCCTCGCTTACATACATGAACATAAATAATTTCCAGATATAAACTGGCTGTCTCAATGTAGTCTGTCTCTTTCATCATGTGGAAGCTTACTGGCTGTAGGATATAGAAACCGACTCTGTATACTAGCCTCCCAGTGGATCAGTTCCACAGACAGCAACTCATTCCTCATCTCATGGAGTGGCAGCCTGCCTTCCGACATCACTGTGATATTGACACTGTCTATCTGCCCTTCCCAACAGTCATCACAGGTATTTACTTTCAATATCAACTACTGTACAAGCTCAATAACCAGATGGGAATATTTTTTTATTGTATACTAGCTGTGCCCCGTGGTTTCATTTCATCCACCTAAAAATCCATCAGGAACAGTATTTGCACAATCATTAAGCAGAGCGTAACTAATTTATATGCAAAAAAATCACATTAATCCATTGATAATATTATGTTGTGTGAAAGGACAAATAAACTTATAAACACACTTTCACATTTATAATATTATGATAAGTCCTTGTTGGACCAATATCTCAATCACCTTTAGTGATAATGTGGTTGATGAATGATAATGCACACAGGCATAGAAAATACCTATTTACTCTAACCTTGAAGAGATCAGATTATATCTCACCTCTATTTCATAAGTTAAGTTTGCTTAGCTCCATCAAGCTCAAATGATGCTTAGTTCATGTTGCTTCTGAACAAATACTTATTACTTAAAAAATATAAATATGTACTAATGACTTAAATAAAAATACTAGTTTTTATTTTTGTCCTTGCATCCGCGGTCTCAACTGTTTGGACATTCCCTTAAGAAACATTAAAAATTTACATTTCTGGTCATTGTCTGGCTCTCTTTTTCCAACTTCATGCAAAAAGTCATGTTGATCTGTTACAATTTGGCTTCGCAAAATAAAACAAACCATCTAACCAACTATCTATCAGTCTGCCGTTGAGAGCAAGGCTGCAATTATTCACTAGTGCACAAGATGAGAGAATGCGTCTAATAGCTGCAATTTTTTTTTTACCGACTTCAAAAAAGGAAGTCTATTCTTTTTTTTATTGTTACTTCAGAACTCTATCATTTATAAACCTATTTGGAACTTTTTTTTATTGAAACATCATACTTTCAGATTGGCCCCATAGAATTTTCAAAATCGGTTCAGTATAATTTGGTTTTTAAATCAAAATCAATCGCGGAAAAAAACACGTCACCCAGATAAAAAAAAAAACAACAATTGTTGTTGTAAATTTATGTTGTTGTTTGTTGTAATTTTTGTATTTTGTATTTTTATGTGTTTTTTATGTATTTTATATACTATAATGGATATTTTAAGAGCTACAATCTTACATTAAAAAATCTATTAAAACTAATTAAAAGTGATCAGATTTTACTGTTTTCGTTCAGCTTATTTTAATGTTATGGCAACTGTCAGATGCATTCTTTCAGCAGCCGCACTTTAACACACATTGCCACAACTCAGTGCATTGTATTTATAATACTAGTATGATGATCTGTGTGTGAATAAATAATTTTATGTGTGAAACCTGTGCCAAAGTATTCTGAAATGTAGCATAGGGAAAAAAATAAGGTGCTGGATTACCTTACCGAGTGTTTACAGTACTGTAATAAAGTAACCTACGGAAAAGCATATTAAATGTTTATTATTGTGGTTTCAGAATGGCCCAGATTGGTTTTGTATTATAGTAGGATTTAAAAATGGACATGTAGGCTTCTATACCAACACGGGGCATCTACTTCTGCTTGAAAAAATGGACGACAAACCTGTGATGAAGCTGTCTTGCCACACTGGAACGTACGGAACACTGCCAGATGACATCCATGTACTGTTCCAAACTTGTGAATGCATTATATCAGGATCAAGCTTGTTTCAAACACTAAGGAATGCTAAAGCTCAGTTAGCAAAAGGTAATATTTTTGACAAAGCACACAATTGCAAAAGGGCTGGTTTGAAGCGGCCTGCATCCAGCGTTTCCCTGCGGTATTTTTTAGGTTGTCTGTCCATCATGTGGGTGGCCGCTTCCAACCGGGTCTTTTGGATATCGATGGGGGGGGGGGGCGGGGAGGCCTATGTCCAGAAGTGGATGTATTTTGGCTGAAATGATGATGATGATACAATTGCGATTGTTGATTGCAAATGACAGGCAACAGAATCAACAGAACACCAAATAGATAATAGTGAACTCGTTGAATTTTAATATTATTAACTAATCAGCTGTTGCCTGCTACTTCATATGCGTAGATTTTGATATAAACAATTAACTCCCTTTTCCTCCTAATTCGCCTCTGTCTTAA
The DNA here is from genome assembly GCA_914767915.1 of Agriopis aurantiaria. Classification (NCBI taxonomy): domain Eukaryota; kingdom Metazoa; phylum Arthropoda; class Insecta; order Lepidoptera; family Geometridae; genus Agriopis; species Agriopis aurantiaria. The sequence goes on from OU611988.1 coordinate 11,666,651, forward strand.
GGCAAGTCTACACTTTCAAAATTCCGTTACATAATTATACAGGGTTACGCGGAATGGGTGTACTAAGCCCAAAAGGGGTCCATAATACCCATCATAATCAGCCGGAAGACGTCCACTGCTGAACATAGGCCTCCCCCTTTAACCTCCACACTGAACGACAGCCCGTCTTTTGCATCCACTGGATACCCGCGACTCTCACAATGTCGTCGGTCCATCTAGTGGGAGGCCTCCCTACGCCTACCCATCATAATGATCAGCTTTTACTATGGAACCAACCCCGAAATCGCGTAAAAATTTCAGCTGTTCCATAGAAAACGGTCAATCATCATCTTCATCGGCTTGTATCGATCCACTACTAGGTATAGGCATCCTCTCCCTTGCGCCATTGATTCCTGTCTCGGGCTAATCTCATCCATGTATGATCACAATGAGTCTGATGTTGTCGACATGTCGACCCATCGGGCTGGTCATCTTTACACTCGACAAAATGTATAGAGCTAGCTGATCTATACATTTATGCTGATTTTTTTTTACAATATCAGTGTTGGTGCCATGGTAGAAGATTTTCATAATGATGAGTATAACGGACGGCTTTTGCCTTAGCATACCCTTTCCGCGTAACCCCATATAGATTTCGTCATTTTACAGTTCAAGCAGGTATCCAAAATGATTACTCCGTTGACAGCCGCAACATCAGTATAAGAAAATGGACTTTTACTGAACAGGAGGTGATCAATGATGCAGCGGTGGTGGGACTCGAACTAAAGAATACTTTTGACCACCTATTGGCTGCCTCGACGTATGGAGGATATGAGATATGGTATGACAGAAAGACACACATGCACATACGTTTAATTTATAACACTCCTCTGTTTACGCCGCGGGTTAAAAAACTCGTAAATTAAAATTGTAAGAGTTGATACTCGATATCACTCTACTCGACGGCTCGACTTCAGCTCATATCCAATTTTTCTATGCGATCTACGTTTACGAAGAGATACGCACGTGTCTGTGCCCGCCTCAGAACGAAATAATGTAGGCGACAAATGATAAAACTCCAGATAACTCGAGAACTATTTGAATTTTAAATAAAAATATTTGACATTAAATTAAATCACATAAATGGAATGAGAAAAATAGTTATTTATGATACAAGTGCGGTAAGTTGGTTATTACAAACGAGTAGACGAATGTAAGCCCGAGACGAAGTCGAGGGCTTACCATAGTGAAGTCGAGGGCTTACCATAGTCACGAGTTTGTAATAACCAATCCGCACGTATGCCATACAAAGTTTTACAACACATTTGCGAGAAAAAAAACAAAAAATGGAAATTAAAAAAACACCGTAAAGTACACCCACGGTGCTATACAACGGAGCGTGCGGTAAAATTCATTACCGCACGCTCCGTTGTATGATCCGTAATGTTTAACTTTCGAACGATGTATACAGGCTTCTAAGTGCACTTTTTGAGCAAATGTGTTGTAAAAGATATTGTTAAGACATTCATGATTCGGAGAAAAAAAATATGAACGTGTCTTAGAAGGCCTGTTTTCGCTGTATTATTCTATCGAGAATAAAATCATGAATCATGATTCTAAAATTACATTAAACTTATTTATATCCCTAACTATCTATAACCAAAATATGAATTTGAGTAGGTATAATATACCGGTACCACACCACGTTTTATTTGCGGCTGAAAAACAAAGTTTTATATACGAAATGTATGGGGATTGTGTTTTATCTACCGCAAAATAGCTACCGTGACGTCACACATTGTGTTGCATGGGGCTCCATTGAAGGCTGGGGCTTAGGTCTGGAGCAGTATGGGTCCCTAGGCCTTCGCCCTGGTCAAGACATACGGGGCAATATGGGCTGTAGGCCTTCGCTGCCATCGCGACCGCTGGCATACGGGGCAATATGAGTCCTAGGCCTTCGCCGAGGTGCCACTGCCGCACGGATGCAATATGGGCTACACCGTTCTATTTACCTATAGCACAGTATGTGTAATAGTATCTGTAGACGACGCGTCATGCAGCTTTAGATAGGTACTTAAATTAACCAACCACAGGCGAATGCGTGCAGGATGTACCGGTGAGAGACATAAGATAATTAGGTAATTGTAAAGGGTTGGGCTGTATGCCTTCGCCGCCGCCGCGGGTCGTGGCACCGCTGGCATACGGAGCAATATGGGCTTGGACATTACTAAGTAATCAACTAGTCGCAGCTATCGACTAACCGCAGGCGAGTGCGCGTAGGATGTAACGGTGATAAGGGTATTTAGGTCATTGTACGGGATTACACATGTGGACTGCACTATGTAGATAGGAGGTCATTGTACAGGGTTATGCATATAGAATGCTGAAAGGAGGTATCGATGGGATCTAAAACATTGATACTTAGGCATTAGTTATCTATATACCACGCGGTATCAAACTAACGTTAAAACCACACAGTTCGGAAAATCACGCTAATATGAACCTTAACGCATCCAGATACGGTTTGCGGTCGCACTACATTTTTTCATCATCTAACTGGACTCGATTAGTACAAGAGGTAGATAGCATAGCGAGAGAGAGAGATAGAGACCTATACCCAGCGGTGGGGTAAGGAAGGCTGTGGATGATGATGATGACCTATATATTAATATTATTAATCAACTAACTGTGAGCGTGAGCAGGATGTTACAGCGAGATAACGTATTTATAAAATGTTCTCAATGATAACTTTGACTAATAAATGCATATCGCAATTTGCAATAGGATGTGCATGGTTAAAATGTTGGTAGGGCGGAGGAGATAATAACAATGTAATTATGATTGATGCAGTTTATTTTTATTAAAGTAATAGTGAACTTAAATTAAACAAGAGTAAAACAGATATTCTAATGTAAAATACTTAATTTCTACATTCACAAGAGACTTTTCATCACATACTATTTATTAGAGCAGAGGCATCATACAATGTTTTCACTTGTCTTAGTTTAATTTGTATTTTTTCTTTTAAATAGGCTTTCGCTTAGCAACTAACTCACCTGATGTTAAGCGATGATGCGGTCTACGATAGAGCTTGCCTAGAAGAAACCGATTCACTCTCGATTTGAAAACACCCAGATTGTTTGTTACTATCGGGGAAAACCCATTCAGGCAGTGAATTCAGACAGCAGTTCGCACAATAAATGTGGAATCAAAGCGCTTTGTACGGGTTTTTGGAATATCATGTTTTCATGTTTTTATCGTGTTTTCTGAATATCTACCATAAAGCGATGTATTTTTAGTGCCCGCGCTGGCAGTCTGATAAATGTATCCGATAAAAACCGATAGACTAGCAACTTTGCGCCGACGCTCAAGACTAATAGGTCAGATCATAATATGATCAGATCATTCACTTGAACAAAGTCGCTTATAAATCACTCGGCAGATGAACAGAAGAGATAAATTAGACCAGATCATAATATGATAAGATAAATTGATGACTATGTTAGTTTATATCTAAATAAATAGTGGTGTAGTTATATATTTAACAACACTCCATCATGAACTTTCCAATATCACAGATCTTTGGTGATAAAAAAATCAAGCGAAAATTAATTAAAGCAGTGGATCCTGTTAAAAAGAAAATTAAATCCATGAATGATGATAAGGCTGAATTGACATACACGTTGACACCTTTAAACCAATCACACAGCCTTTGACTGATTACTGAGTCAAACAATAAAAACAATACCGCTGCGGCTGTTGCACAAGATGTAAATAGTGGAAAGATTTTGAAAAATAAGAAGAAAATTGAGAAACTTACTGCTTTAAATCAAACATTACAAAATCTTAATCGAGAGTCTCAAAGTTCTCCTACTGAAAGTACTAGTAATGATGATGATGATGATAATATATCAGATGAAAGCTTCCAAGATGCTTCTACAACAGCAACAACAGTAGATCGTGATCAAAACATGCCTGATTATGTACGTCGCTATACAGATAATTTGGTTATGAATCAGATTTTAAAAGTACCATACGGTGTTAATACCATTCGGTTAAACTTCAACTGGATACAGTGTTAGTGATAGTGGAATAAAGCTCAACAGATACACTCTTACAATAAAACATATAGATTATAGTTACACACCTGGATTATGTGAGCTTTTATTCAAGAAAGAACCTAACAGCACTATCGTACAGCATACGGATGTTGACAACTATAATAAAATTGTGCAAATGACAAATGCTCACAAACGTAACTATTCGTCTCTGGGGCAGATACAAGGTGATAAAAGTCTAAAATACCTCACATATATTAAACCGTATATACCTTCAACTAAAAATGTTAGTGGAAGTGGTTTACATTCTAACAATACCCATAACAATAATCTCAAGACATTATGTATGAAAAAATACTATCCCAACACGGAAGTTATGTATTGGGATGATCCTAATGAACTCATTGATAGACTACGACTGTTGATAGCTTCGCAAAACGTTGGAAACAGTGGTCATGGGAATGAAATTTTGGCTATAATAGATGAGTTGAGTGAAGCTAAAATTATTAAACCGCCATCTTCAACCTTATTAGCACGTCTCATTATATAATAAACAAAATAGTGAAAGTAAACACTACTAATACAATTACATATCAATTACAAGATGGGAGAAATGAACCTGTCTTTAGGAGATTCTACGAGAAAGAACTACAAAAGCTAAATCCCTTGACATTTATCAAGCGCTGAAAAAAAAAGGAAAACTATTTAGTTAAGTGGTTGGGTATGAATGAGACGAGTTGGATTAATAACGATAATAAGATTGATTAATGATGCATTTTTATTTATTTCTTCTAAGTAGATTACTGACTAATTATTTTATATTATTACATAATGTGGTAAAGAATATGCTAGAATTTCCAGATTCTCAGAATTGCTCGACTTTGTAATAATCAACTATGCCAAACCACAGGTGAAACAAATTTGTCAAAGTTATCATTGAGAACGTTTTATAAATACGTTATCTCGCTGTAACATCCTGGTCACGCTCACAGTTAGGTGATTAATATATAGGTCATCATCATCATCATCCACAGCCTTCCTTACCCCACCGCTGGGTATAGGTCTCTATCTCTCTCTCTCTCTCTCTCTCTCTCTCTCGCTATGCTATCTACCTCTTGTACTAATCGAGTCCAGTTAAATGATGAAAAAATGTAGTGCGACCGCAAACCGTACCTGGATGCGTTAAGGTTCATATTAGCGTGATTTCCGAACTGTGTGGTTTTAACGTTAGTTTGATACCGCGTGGTATATAGATAACTAATGCCTAAGTATCAATGTTTTAGATCCCATCGATACCTCCTTTCAGCATTCTATATGCATAACCCTGTACAATGGCTTCCTATCTACATAGTGCAGTCCACATGTGTAATCCTGTACAATGACCTAAATACCCTTATCACCGTTACATCCGACGCTCACTTGCCTGCGGTTAGTCGATAGCTGCGACTGGTTGATTACTTAGTAAAGTCACCTCTAAGTACATAGAAAGCCTAGGTAATGAAGAAGCGCTGGCGATGCGGGCCGGGCCGTCCAAGCCCATATTGCTCCGTATGCCAGCGGTGCCACGACCCACAGCGGCGGCGAAGGCATACAGCCCAACCCTTTACAATTACCTAATTATCTTATGTCTCTCACAGGTACATCCTGCACGCACTCGCCTGTGGTTGGTTAATTTAAGTACCTATCTAAAGCTGCATGACGCGTCGTCTATAGATACTATTACATATACTGTGCTATTGGTACATAAAACGGTGTAGCCCATATTGCATCCGTGCGGTAGTGGCGCCTCGGCGAAGGCCTAGGACCCATATTGCCCCGTATGCCAGCGGTCGCTGCGGTGAAGCCCTATGGACTCATATTGCCCCGTATGCCAGCGGCCGCGGCGGCGAAGGCCTAGGGACCCATATTGCCCCGTATCCTAGCGGCAGCGACGGCTGGGTAGGCCTACAGCCCACATTGCCCCGTATGTCTTGACCAGGGCGAAGGCCTAGGGACCCATACTGCCCCAGACCTAAGCCCCAGCCCTCAATGGAGCCCCATACAACACGATGTGTGACGTCACGATAAATTACCAAATTAGGGCTATTTTGCGGTTGATAAAACACAATCCCCATACATTTTGTATAGAAAACTTTGTTTTTCAGCCGCAAATAAAACGTGGTGTGTGTGGTACCGGTATATTATACCTACTAATTTGGTACTTTAAACGTTTATCGGGACTTATCACGTATTATTTAATTTAGGTAAACGTAACGGTAACGTTTAAAACATGTGTTCAAATCGCGAATTTGGTACTGTTTGCCATAACCGAGCAAGTAGACGCAACTCAACCTAAGTTGACGACATATCAAATCTTAATTTTAAAAATTGAAGAAGCTGATATCATTCTAACAGTGTTCTCTTCTTGACAGGTATCGTTCTGTGCCGCCAGTGAACACACTTATTATCGGTGCAGGGTCGAAACCCTACGTGGGCTTCCATTACGCGCTGGAGGGCGGCACAGCGCCCCCGCTACAAGATGTCGCTAGGGCAGTCGCGCACAAAATCAAATCTGCTTTGCCGTAAGTATCTACTCTACAAGCTTATTAATTTATATATAAAGAGCTGCAAGCTCTAGGATGTCGCAGGGAAACTATTTGTTTTGTAAAATTATAATATTTTGTTTATTTCCCCGTGAGCGACGCACCAAAAAACAGTACGTCGAACGTAAAGTTTTCAATATGTCTACAATAATTAATCACTAGGTTATAATTAGCCTGTGGCCTTATGTTTCATTTATAACAAATAACAGGCTTAGCGAAAGATATAGTTATAAATACATTAGGTACACAACACATACTGAACAAATAATTTAATGTAGCTGATAATTTTATTAGATAGATTTAGAATTTTATGATTTAGGAGATAGAGAGCAGATGCTTTGTCCCTCTCCCGTAAAGCGTGTGTTAGTATAGCATTTGTATGGCACACGCACGGTTTGACGTCATGACGTGTTATAGTGCGCTCTCTGTCTAGCATGATATTACAAATACTTAGAACTTTTTGTTTTTAAACTTTTAGTTGATAATGGGCTCTATTTATAATAGGCATGTGTCCTCATGTTTAATTTATTACAAATAACCGGCTTAGCGAGGAACATAACTAAATACATTACACATACTGAAAAAATAATTTAAATTGGCTGATAAATCTCTGAGATATGAGCGTTTAAAGTTTTAGGTGGGGATAGGGAGGGGATGCTCTATCCCTTTCACACAAAGCGTGTGTTAGTATAGCATTTGTATGGCGCTCCTGAGCCGTGACGTCACGGCTCAGTATAGTGCGCTCTCTGTGTAGCATGAAATTTAAATGCTTATATCTGCTTATATCTTATTTATTTTTGAACTTATTTTAATTTAGTTTTCGTTGATGGGCACTATTTATGATCAGCTTTTTTATGAGGTAATAAAAAAATATTAGTCATCATGCCTATTGGCTTTTGAAGTCATAAAAAAATCGGACACAAGCCTATCGAAGCGCAGCACGTATTGGGCAATAGCGCCAATAGCACTATGCTATTGACCTGAAAAGACGTAAAAATAAAAATAAATTGTTGATTTGTGATCTCCGTGATATAAATATACTATCAATGCCATTTCGTAATATCTTGCACCTCCCCTCTATTGTGCAGTGGGTGGTTGGGCGGCGGCGGCAGTACTGAAGGCGGTGCGGCCAGCAGCGAGCCGGCGGTGCGCGCCGAGCCACTGGTCATGCGGTGCGGGCTGGCGGACCCGCAGCGTGCCGGTGTGGCCACCGCCGTCTCACCGGACCGCCGCCTCGCCGCCGTTACAGACTCGTACGGCCGCGTGGCCGTGCTGGACCTGCACAGAGGACACCTTATTCGACTCATTAAAGGCTGCAGGGACGCTCAATGCGCCTTCGTCCAGGTACAGACAGCCCTTTTTTTGCGACTTGACGAGACGTGTATTACAGCACGAAAAAAAAATGTATATAAACGAGCAGTCGTATAGGTTTACCATAGCCGTTCCTTCCCTTACAAATTTCGATTTCAATTATTTCTACCTGTAAGTTGCCGAAAGGTTAACCAATTTCGGCGAAGTACAATATGGGCTGCTTTAAACGAAGGGTGAATGAAGTCCTTATAGATTAGCAACGCATTGATTATGCCCCGGATATTGAACGTAACTGTAGGCAGCGGTGACCATTTACCATAAGGTGACAAGATGATTGTTTGCCATTTTGTTTAAAATAAAACATAAGTTATGGAGTTCATTATGTAATTACGTACGAAAATATACTGCGCCCATTATGTTCAATTATTAGAATGTCTACTGAATGTATAATTACTGAAATGTGCTGAGTAACTATCTACCTACTTAATAAATTTTCAGATTTTTGAAGCTGAAGACAAGAAACAGCAGCTGTCCACTATTAAAGACGTAAAACGCGCGATGTTTCTCATAATCTACAATCCTAAAAAAGGTTTAATCGACATTAGATTGATGCAGAGGGGAAACAGAGTGGCCGTTTTCACAGCTACCAAAAATGGCCAGCTCTTATACAATACTTGCGGCTTAGTTGGAGCGGAAAAAAAATATACCACTAAAAAGTTAAACCTCCCAGAGATTCAATGTGTACTGATCGATCCGGATGGCCGGCTTAAGAAATTTCACATTCCGTTTTTCTATGCATTGGAAGGTGAACATTCCCAGAAATCGAAAGATCTGCAAACTCTAAGAGAGTTTCGCGATGGGATTAAAAAAACTATATCTTTCACTGACGAAAACTGCGCAGAGCTACTGCAAATAGCAGCTGAAATAAAAACCTTCGATATAAAGAAACACTGTATAGAACTGTTGGTTAAAAAGTATGAAGTACCTCCGAAATTCATTATGTCCGGTTTGGCGACATTTTGGGACGGCTTCGGTGATGATGACAGCAACACTCAAGCACTCGATGCGAAACATTACTTTGCTAAGTTGACGCTGGTGACCCTGTTTTACAGACACATCAACAGTGAGCCCACAGAGGACATGCAAGAGCTAACTGGTAAAATACACAAGTTTCTTCAGACAGAGAAAGGTTTCCAAGGTGAACAAAAATTGTTGAATGAAGAAAAAGACGATAATTTTCACTTACTGGAAGATGACAACTGTATCCTAGAAAGATTACTGACCTTAGCCCAGGAGAAAGATTACAAAGAACAACAGCATGCTAGGGTCAAGTTCGCTGAAAATAATACTAGCTCTTACAAAGATTTTGTTTCCTGTTTCCTTTTAACTGATACATCTAAAAACATCACTCTGAAACCTGATACATCACCTGAAAAATTATGCAATCTAGCATCGATAATATTCAAATGCATTTTTAAGATGCCCAATTTGAACATGCTTAGTGATTTCGTAAAAGAATGCGCCGTCGAGCCTAAGGAAATTATAAAGCTTTTAATAATGCAGATAATGAACATGTCAATTGAAGAGATCAGCATTGACCTCATTGAAAAATATATAGCTGTGTTGTATTACATTTGCATAGTCACAGAAGAAGCAGTAAAAATTAGTTACAATGAAATATCGCCTTGGTGGCAAAGTATTCGAGATACATTAGTGGAGGCGTCATGCCCCTTGAGAAGCATGATAGTGGCCATGGCTTGCAAAGCAGTCTCCAGAATTTTCGAATGCACTCCTTTAGAAAGAGAGGATGATACCAATGTCTGGGAATCTATCACAACAGAGAATGCAAAATGGGGCATATTGATAGGCAAATTGGAAGACATATCTATTCTGAGCATTGTGTTGGCATTTAAAGAAACATTTATCGGAAATTCCTTACCGAAACTTCCGGCGACCGACTATAACATAAACCTGAAATATATTTACACAAGAGGAAAGGGATCAGTGACTGAACTGATAGCGAAATGGCTTTGCAGTATAGGAGTTATGCCGGAAGCTATAGTGACCAATGAACTCATCGAAACGCATGCCAGAACCGATTCTGACCTAGAAAATGACGAAGCATTTTCATATCTTTTTGTAGAAAATAACCGATTGTATATAGATGAGAACCCCAAAGTGTTCAAATGGCTCTCTCTTTTACGTCGCCAGTTCCCATTGAGCACATCGTCTGACTACATAATAGCCAACATGTGCTGGGAATATGCGATAGCGTGGCAGAAAGGAGTCCAGGCGACAGACCTGCTTGATGCCCTCATTAACTGCCTCTGCAGCATCTACGACTATCACATACAACTCGGCCTCTTCTCAATAATATGGTCCACATACATAAAACACAGCTTTGAAGGCAGCTGTCGGCTCGTCAACAAAATGGGCAGATTACCGAAAGATTCCTTTTGCCTACAAGACATTGGTTCCGATAATGCATGCTTATTGAAGTTTTTGGAAATAACTACGAATTATTTGAGAAATTTCGTGGTCAACGCAGCTCGGCCCGCTAACGAAAGCAAAAACAAGGAAAAGATTGAATTTGAGAAAATTTGGGATGAAAGTGCTCCGTCGCTAGTTGAAGTCGCTCAGAACACTAGATGTGAGAATATTGACATACTAAATCTGAATTATCAAATATCATGCACTGTGTACTATCAGTGTCATTTCAACTTGAAGTTTTCCAAACCTTTGGATACATTATTCGACATCGACTACCAATACGCGCTCGAGGCTCTCACGGGAAACGTTGTGCCGAGAGAGATTAGTGTGAAAACTTCTGATAAAGTACGAAATTTCAGGCTGAAATTTTTAACGAAGCTTATAAGAGCCGCAGTTGAAACTGTGAGTGTGATCTCGGATGGCGATGGAGAGCAACCAACTTACAATAGCGAAGATTGCGCCCGATGGATCGAAAACATCACAATTTTGGCTGAGATGTGGGCCACAGAAAGTGATTTTCTGAAGCGTCAACAAGTAGGTATCTTTGTTATTGTAACATTTCATGATATGTCTTTATTAGTAATGTTATCTTGTAAGTATACCTGGCTTTATTTGGGTACAGCCAGGCTATGTTGATTTGCACCTTCTAAAACCCTCGGCAAAAAAAGAAGGTGGCTTTCTTTTGTTCCTAATAGAGGCCACTGAGACCTCCACAGAAATGCACTAGTAGTACTGATGCCCACCTAGCATGTTGCCTGAAGCAACACTCGGGGGAATACAGCATTTCTCCTCCTTCCTTTAAAATGCAACAGGCCTCTCCGCACTATTGTATTTTCCATGAGAGATCAAATCCCCAAATCTGAACTCCCATGAGCCCAAAAAAGAATTATGATAGACAAGGAATACGGAAGCCTTTTTCTAAGACCCTACCTATAGGGTTACCATTACATATGCCTTACGTTTAATTATTATTAAAAAATGCATTATCAAACAACAATTTGAATAATGCAGTGTATTTTCAAATAATAAAATACTTTTTCAGATTGTTGCTTTGTACCACCTAGGATATGATGCACTGGCCGAAAACATAATGCACTTAATTGAAAAGCCAGAACTTATCCTGACACCAATTTTAGCTATAACAATCCAACGGTTAAAGCGAAGTCTGGAACATTCTAGCAACCAACCAGAATGGATTGTGTCGGTGCCACCTCAGCTATACAAAAGGATGCAAAATACAGTAAGTAAAGTTGTGATCGAGCGCAATGTGACACTGCATGAACCACACCATCCTAGGCCCGCGCTGCAGTCCGTCCACTTGTCAGGATCTGGGCTGCCTCCAAACCCCTCTCAATATCATTACTCACAAGTTAACAGACAAAAATGTATTGTACATTTTTTTAAACAAAATGTCGTCAAACCAGGCGTACGTTATTGGTGATGCGCTCGGCATGCTCAACAATAAACAGCATTATGGATCGTCGAAAAAATACACTTTTAATGTAAACCTAAATAAATAACATTAAAAGGATGCAACAATGACTAATTTATAAAATTCATCGAATCTATTGAAAGATTGCTTGAATAGTAATTAAGTATTATTTTAAATGATGGCAGACTGATGCCTGCATTGACGTCCACTAGGTAATAAAATTGACAGTGGGACCGATGATAAATATACATTATGCATTAACTTAGAGAACTTCACTAAGGAATGCAGAAAATGTATGCCTAAAGCAAGTGGGGTATTTGTGATTAAGAGCCTCGCTCCGCGTGCGTCACTAGGTTCATCCTGGTGTACACTGCCACTTGATAAATCAATATGGCAGGTAACGTCAGGATTCCCAGCTCCTTGAAATATGGGTGAGCCGGAGTGTACCAGGAACCTCCTACCACACACTGCACCGCAAGTTTCTTGAGGAACGCTCGAATCCACAACTCTCACAGTATGTGCAGTTGCCAATAATAATTACTCATCTATTTATTGTTTATAGGACCCGGGTATGTCCTAAAACTGCGACCAGAACCACCGGAGGATGGGCAGCAGCGTCCTATTAGTACACGGTGAACGTACTGCGATCCCCAAGCCGCCTGCCAAGCGTGGGGATTATGGCAACACCCCTCTCTACGAGGGAGGCCTTTGTTCAGCAGTGGACGTTTACAGGCTGATGATGATATTGTTTAGTAATTTTTAAACTTTCGCGGTTTGAACACATGTTTTAAATGTTTATCAATGTTATTTAATTAAGGTAAAAATATGTACCTTTCGCTCGACGGTTCGACCATGTTACAATGGCCGTGGTCACGAGCTGACTGAAAACTGCGGGTGAGTCCGGCGAGAAGAGCGGCTGTTTTGTTCTCCTGCTCACTTGATCTTGAAAAATCGCAGGGACGTAAAATAATACGTGATAAGTCCCGATAAACATTTAAAACATTTTTTTTTTGTTTTGCAGGTTTTAGATTCGTCAATTCCAGCTCATCCATCTCTGTCTACAACTATGGCAGTGCTCGAAAACATAAATCAACAGATGGCCAAAAGAGAAAATCGATCATCTGAGGACACACAAAATATGAAATTGGCAGAAATTATCATTGAAACCTGTGGACTATTGATACGACGAAAATTGTAGATAAAATATTGGATGCTGTATTGGTAACCTACTGAAACTTACCTACCTACACTGTTATCATCATAGGCCCTTTTCATCCTAATCATATGGTTAAAGTAGTGTTACAAGTTTAAATAATGCTAATATCCTCCTTCAGCGTATGCCTAAGATTTCTGATAAGAATAAAATATTTTAAAAACTACCAACGGGAAGTGGTGTAGCATACTGACTATCATACACAAATAAAATAGCTAGTCTTTACTCTGTGCTAAGTAAGGTGATGATAATAATAAGTACATAACTTTATTATGTAACTAAACTTGTATGTTCTACCCACAGTAATTTTGTGCATATATGTAATTATGCTGGTTTGAATAGAAAGTAAAATTAATTTCACTATGTATTTGTTATATTTTAATGGACAAGGGAAGAAAAATAAAATTTGCAGTCAACAATCTGAAATTAGGCCACTACCCCAACTAACTATTCTCGGTCCAAGTATTTATTTGCACAGACAGTTCGAATAACATAATAAAAAAGGCGAATTAAAAAAATATCTGTTATCGTGGTTATCTGTTATTCGTAATTGTCATTCGGCTTTTTACAATGTTATTGTTGCTGTCAGAGCAAATAAATGCTTGGACCTAGTTTGGTGGCAACAATAGGGTATTTGACTACTTTTGGGAAACTATTGCACATTATGGTCTGATAAAAAATAATGTATACTGCATTTATATTTTCTGGATATCAGTCGTATTTGCGATATAAATCGATGTTAAAGTTTGAATAAAAAAATATCGCGCCAAAACGCAGACCTGCGTCATAGCTCCGATCACGTGACTAATTGACGTCACACAAAACAAAACGACTGCAGCCAGGCTGCAAAAGTTTGATAATTAATTAATTTCTAATAGAAGTAATGGTTTATAAATATTGTGTAGTGCCAAAATGTACAAATACTTCCATAAAGACACCGGATAAAATATTTGTTCCTGTTCCAATGCACCCAAAACTCCCCAAAACTCGAAAAAGGTGGTTGGAACTAAGTAGCTCGTAGAGAACCCAAAAGTATTGGAGCTGATTCAAGTGTTTCTATGTGCGAAAATCATTTTGAGGTACATATTTGAGTCTATATATTTCTATTATAATTTGTGTTTTTATTGCATTACTATTTTATGTACTGTTACTTTCTTTTTTAAACATTGTAAAGCTCGACATAACCTAACAAAATAGTTATATCCACTTACTACAACATACTTTTTGTACAACTTGATTGAATGTTTTGCTTGGAGAACAATTAAAAATTAATACTGACATTGTAGTTTTTACGTTTTGAGTTCTGCAGCGTAGAAACAATGACGTGGATTATTATGTTACTGCTGTCTGCTTGCACAAAATGTTTCTCCATTCTTCTCACATTTAACCTCCGGAATGTTTTTGGTGAAAATTTCTGGATAAATCGCTCTCAAAATAGCTTTACAACATTAAATTCGCAAATATCAATACAAAATCTGTTTGTTTAGATTTGTGTGACGTCACTAGGGATGAAGCCAGTTACAGACCGTTTTCGATCACGTGATCAAATGTCGAAAATACAGTTATTTTATTCGCGTTTTTTACAAAAAATAAGCATATTTTTATCAAAAAATCAATGAAATATGCTTTTTCATTATGTCATGTTTATGGATGGCGTCAATTGGCATAATATTTTTAATACAGTCAAGTACCCTATTATTGTTGCCACCAAACTCGGTCCAAGCATTTCTGAACGATATGAAATAAGTAGGCACCTACTTGCATTAAACTGAAGTTTATTGGTGCAAGAGATCATGTCCTGCCGGACCGCATGATCAGCGAAATACGGAAGTTGGTGGAATGGTTTTACAAGTACTTTCATTACAGAGTATTGGAAGCGCTGTCGCCAAGTGCATACATACAACCATACAGTCATACAACTATGACTTTAATCATATTTCGCACACAAATAAATAATAACGACTTCATCGATTCTACGCTAGATGTCGCAATATGACGTGATCAAAGACGCACTCTCGAAGTCCTTTATTCCGAGCCGAGTTATATTTGCGTCCCGCCCAGGCACGGAACACTATAATATTATTACTCAAACTTAAAGAGCCGGGTGCGCCCGCCGCCCAAGCGTGTACTGCAGGGACGATTATAAATTTTCACAAAATCTGTTTCTTATTGTAAAAAAAATATCGGATCACACTTGCCTGTGGTACAAAAAACCTCTTGATAAATTAAGTGGTCTGCTATAATTTTTGCACTGGAAAATAGCACAGTAAGTAAGTAAGGCATTATTTGTGGGTATTGCGGCACAAAACTAACGTTAAATCCGCTCAGTTGGAAAATCACGCGACCGCAAACCGTATCTGGGCGCGTTAAGGTTCACGTTCGCGTGATTTTCCAACTGAGCTGATTTAACGTTAGTTTTTTTTTTTTTACTGGGCATGTGCCTTTAATAACTAAACAAAATACAAGCTAAAACTAACACTACAAATACAGTTAGACTGCCCATACACCGTTGAAGGTCTAAAGACAATCCAAATGCTCAAGCCCACTACCAGTTGGCAGCGTACCCAACATGCTGGTGGCATTACCACGTTGAATGGCAATGCTAATGCGTTGAGCCAGAAACACGCCAGCATTTTGGTCACGCGTCGCATTAACCAGGCGCTCTGAAAGATGTTTGAAAATAAGGTGAGCTCCCGGTGAACGTTAGTTTGGTGCCGCAGTAGCAGTTGTCCGTAAGGCCCCAGCAGTGAAGTGGTGGCATGCCATCATGCAATCGATAGCGGAGCTAACGCTCAACCAACGGCTGGCCTGGCATAATGGCGTGGCGTGGAGCTCCGCATAAGTGTGGCAGCCGGTCCCGCCTAGTTTTCACTTCCATCGCCCCTTACCTTCCCTATTCCGTGTGTTATCCGTTCAATCCCCAGGGCACACTACCAAGATGCACTATGCCGTGGGCAAGGACTGCCATGCGCCACAGTATAACACACTTACACGGACGGACTTCTATCACTGCTAGTTAATTCTTGATTGCTAGAACGGGAGTTCTATAGGATTTTATACTGATTAGTTCTTAACGGTCACCCAAACCATCCACCTAGGTGGTCTGTTAGGAAAACTTGTTCATAAGAGACCACCAGCAGTCAGCAGCAGGTGGTCTGTTAGGAACAAGTTTTCCTAACCGACCACCTAGGTGAATGGTTTGGGTAATCCGTTAAGAACTAATCTTTATACTTTATCGTCCATTCCGGCTAAATAAACAAAACGTGCAGAACAAAACTAAAACATATGAATGTCAGAAAATTGTCTTTGTCGTGTATGTCAACTGTCAAGTTAATTCAATCTGCTGTCAGTGCTGTCAGTTCTTGAAAAAGAAAACAAAAATTACTTTATTTCAAAAACACCGAAAAGTGTTTTAAATCCAAATTAATCTACAGTTTTATCCATCTAAATCGGTTGTGCAGTGAATTAATAATGGCTCCAAAAGCTGGTGGTGATTCTGCGAAAGTTAATTCAGCCGTTTACAAAGATAAAAGTAAACCTACCGATATTCGACTAAGCAATATCAATGCCGCAAAAGGTATTTACCATCTGCAATTTTAAATGTATTTTGTGACAAATGTATGTGATTTTCAGCTTTGTAAGTAATCTTTATGTTTTTACATAGTGATAAAATTGTTATTGTCAGAGTTTGGTAATTGTCCCTTGAAATTAAACTAGTATATCGAAATAGTTGTATCTTCTAACTGATTCTACATCACATGATCTCTAAAAATGCTTCGGTTATTTAAAAAACAATAGATAGGTATAAGATAAAGTTATTACAACGAAGTTAAGTCATCCATACTTCTGGCTAATATGTATATAATTAATTATTTCAGCTGTATCTGATGCTATCCGTACAAGTCTGGGCCCTAGGGGCATGGATAAAATGGTACAGTATTTCACTTCATCATAATAAAATATATTTAAAACTATAAGCGGGAAGTATCTAACTCGTAAGGATGGCCTCTTAAGTTTATTTATCTCATATATATGTATATTTATAATAAAAAGGACCTTAACCCTTAGCCACCTAACGTGTTTTTGAGTTACACTACCACCTAAGGGCGGTCATGGTGACCGCTAGAATTATTTTCTAATTTTAATTGAAAAAAAAAAAAAAAATTACATAAATTAACGACAGATCGTAATCTTTATTTATTTCTTATTATAATGACATTAATAAACTTTCAAAAAGACCACTTATACATATTATTAATCAATACTTATAATTAACTTAAACATTTTAGAACAAAATCTAGGCATTATAAGAATCTGAGATCTGACAAGGAACTATAATTAAAACATATTAAAATCTACTTATTTTTTGGTAGTGTGCTTATCAGTCTATTATATAACACTATTAATGGCACAATCAAATCACATTTTTTGTAAAATCACAATGGGTAAACAGTTACAATTTTTGACGACAATCTAAGGACATCTTTTGCGAACACTCAACGCAAATGGGTTTTTTACATTATCACACACATGTCATCATGATCATCAGCCAGAAGACGTCCACTGCTGAACATAGGCCTCCCCCTTTAACCTCCATACTGAACGACAGCCTGCCTTTTGCATCCACTGGATGCCCGCGACTCTCACAATGTCGTCGGTCCACCTAGTGGGAGGCCTACCTACGCTGCGTCTTCTGGTTCGTGGTCTCCACTCAAGAACCTTTCTTCCCCATCGGTTATCGGTTCTTCGAGCGATGTGGCCTGCCCATTGCCACTTCAACTTGCAAATTTTAACAGCTATGTCGGTGACTCTGGTTCTGTGGCGAATATCTACATTCCGGATTCTATCGTGCAAAGAAACTCCGAGCATAGCCCGCTGTGTGACTCTGAGTTTTTCCAAAAGGCCAACAGTTAAAGTCGTTCATCAGACATTATAAAGCAAAAAACAAAAATAATTGATTATCTAAAAAAATACGTAAGCGCCTAACGTCGGTCACCATGACCACCAAACAAAATATAATGACCTGTAACTTTTGAACGCGCGACCGTGTGAAGCTGTCGATCGCACAGGGCGTACTGAGGAGCGGGGGGGGGGGGGGGGGGGGGTAAAGTACATGAACTCATAGACGCGTAATAATGGAATAATTCAAAAAACAAAAAATGCTGTAGTCACTGTGACCGCCGTTAGGTGGTTAAGGGTTAAATTGAAACCAAAAACGAATTAAAAATGTAATAAAGAAGCTCGCAAATTGTATTGGGACCTGGCCAAATGTTTGTTGGTGGTTGGCTGCTGACTGGAATGCTAACACCTGCTCTGGCGCAAAACCCGTTGCAGACGATGCGCAGCAAAGTCACGCGAGTAATACTCACATGAGTACTGCACATTGCCTGCAATGAGCTACAACACTGCTTAGTACTCAGTATATAGTACTCATGCGAGTACTGCGCATTGTCTGCTAGGGCTTAAATCTAAGCATTGCCATTCAGTGTGGCTATACTTCCGTGTGGGACCTGGGTATGTCCTAAAACTGTGACCAGAACCACCAGAGGATGGGCAGCAGCATCCTATTAGTACAAGTCGCCTGCCAAACGTGGGGAATATGGCAACACCTCTCTCTAAGAGAGAGGCCTTTGTTCAACGGTGGACATTTACTGGCTGATGATGTGTGTGTGGCTATGCTGCCAGCATACTAGCCACATTTCCTTTCAGCATAAGGCTTAATGTTTTATGTGTATTATAGCTTCAGTTTCAACAGCAATGTTGTAGTTTTTCACAGATTTAGAGTTATCCTAAGTCTTGTCATGATCTTGATTGTATTCCTTGACTAATTTTACCATGATCGATTCAACAGGTAATAGTAACCTGTTACCTGATTGCCCAACAGTGCCCAATGAGGGCCGGTTTTTTGGGGTTGTATCTGTATGACCTCCTATAGAGTAAACGGCTGGTCAGATTTTGGAGTGCAAGGTGTCAAATTTATAGTTGTCTGGAGTGTCATAAGCCAAGAAACTTATACCTAAGCTGGAATGCATAGCAAATCGAATTTCAGTGCAACAATCTATCTTTTCCTTTAGAAAATTGCAATAATTAATCATCATAACATGAAGTTGGTTGACATATTCGGCCATAATATCAAATTGGCCATGCTAGCCAGAAATTAACCCTACATTTGCTACCTGGGCGTCAAGTCTGCTAATTTATTTAAAATCCCATTGGCCTGCCACTCCCACGACACTCCACTGTGATTCTATTATGAAAGTGACAAAAAGGGTATTCTGCTAAAACTTCAGTGGCCTTTCAACGGAATGGCGTGGGAGTGTCAGCCCAACTGCGATCGATGTTGCCTGTCAAAACCTACCACAAGTTGTATTATTTAATACCAAACTATTATCTCCTTTTTTGTTAATGAAATTGCTATATTATAGAATGTATTGATTGTACAAAACTTCCTCATCAATAAAACACACCAATTATAATTATAAAATGCGTTTAAAGGAAATAAACAGTAAAAATACCGATGACGAGGCGGTATGGCCTTAAAAGCTTTAGCTTGCCCAAAGAGCAAAAAAAGTATCCTGTCTGTGACATAATTAGAAAAAAAACGAAACCAAAACGAAACTAAAGCGCAGCGCAAAGTAAATAAATAAATTAATATCCATAATTGTTATTTACTTAGTAATTTATCAGTGTAAATAAGTATCTGATTGCTGTGCTAAAAGAGCAAGAAGTGTAAGTATTTATTTGGGATTTATGTTCAATAAATTGTGTGGTTTGAAGTCTTTTCCAAGATGTACATCATAATATTATCAATCTTCATGAAAACTTTTACTTTTTCAGAGAAGATACTGCAGAATTGTGCACTCTTCAGACAGCGACTAACCTCACCTAAGGACCTTCCAAGTTTTGGATCAGAACAAAACAGTAAGTAATTGCTATAATAATTATTAACCTAATATACCATTAGAGTTTCTGTTTTCAAGATGCTGCTTTTATTGACTTCAGGCTATGAACTATAAAGTTTATTAAGTAACATAAACATTTATTTCTGAAACGCTTTTACAATATCACATCTGCGTAAGTTATACATAGTCTAATATAGGTTATAATTGACTTAACAGTGGGCCCCAAACTCGGCTAGGCCAGTCTCTTATTGACCGTGAAATAGAAATTAATTAGAACAGAAATTAATTAGATGGAGCAGGGATGTGTAGGTATGTGAGGGTGGGATGAGTAAAGTGAACTAAGTTTGAAGCTTTACAAGATCTTCAGTATCTCTGTAGGTAGCTGATAATTATTATTAAAGAATAAAATGACTATGGACTTGAATCTATCATGAAATTAAATAAAACTGTTTTAAATAAAAGCTATTTTCAATAGTAATTTATATTATGCTTATTGTATAATCGCCGCATCTCCAATGTAAATGTGCACCTGGAATCTGTAACAAAAATATTGTTTTTAATTGTGATGTTTTAGTTACTAATTATTAAATATCTCCTACACTGTCATGCAAAGAAATATAAAGTAAATAGAAATGTATGCATGTTTTAACCCATGACGTGACTGTATAGGTATACTTACATATTTTTAAAGTCTTCTTTCTCTCCACAGCCTGTCGACGAGAGCCTGTTGCAATGCGCGGCCCGTTGAAGTTCGAGGTTGACACGGCGGTTATGCGGATTCTGTGTCGAATATACTCTCCGCTCCAGATCTTAATTAATCTTTAACCTATAGGAAGCAGAAAATGATTAAAGAAAAGTTTTTTTAATACTATCGCCTCTAGTATATAATCTTTGATACTATCGAGTAACGAGAAGTCGCTCGTCTGATGATAAGCGCCACGCCTACCCATAACAGTTACAGTGCCACCCAGAAACTTGGTTGCAAACCTGCGCATCACTGCAATACTCTCGCTATCTTTAGACGTTAGCCAGTTTTTAATGTACTGAGGTTACGAAGGAGTATTGTGCGGCATATTTGGATTTAATTTCTTTTAACCTCTTTAGAGTGTGGTACACGTATGTAACTTGGATGACAATGCATTATAATAGTACAATGGAGCTTTTCTGATGATGGAGTCGGAAGGTAGGAACTAATGAACGCAACAAGATAACACCATCGAGTTGCCCCCATAAATGCTTGTTTAAAAAAATGTTTTTACTATTAAGTTAAATTATTAGTGACTGATTGTGAGCTGTAGATACATAACAATAAAGACATCACACAATACAATATTTTAGTTTAATTTTTTATTTGAATATGTATGTACTTACCAAGCAAAAATAAATTCGAATTAAAAGCATACCTCAAGTACATACAAATATAGTAGTTACCATAGCAATAAGTAATCCTATGTAGGTACTCACCTTGCCTTAATTTGATACCTTTCTTGACGCTGCATTGGCCATACGACATATTTTTTGTAGACAGAGGGGTGGTTCAACGCTTCTGTGTCTTGTCTCACAACCCTCGTAACTGTGGTCTGTAAGACGTTGTGAAACACACTCTGGCCAACTAGTGTCTGGTAAGATCCAGTCGCGTAGAACCTCAGGTAGATCCCGAAAAGGATCTATAGTAAGCCTTAATAAAGCGCGGGATTTCCGGCGCTGGAGCAGCAGTTGGCGTCGGCGGTCACTGACGTTGGCTAATGATAAAATACGCCAACGTAATGTTGGTACTGCAGGCCTCATTTTGTAAATCAACTTTCTTTTACTTTTTAGGGCTCCTGTGTTTATTTAAAGCCCTTAATAAACACTTGTACCCTTGCACTTTCACAAAAAAAGGTGTGTCTGTCCAATAGCAACTCAATCGTAGTTCGATGTCAAAAAGTCCATTGGAAGGCCATTGAAACAAACGTCAAATAACGAGCAGAATACCAAATGTTCAACTATTGAATTTACACTGATACGCCACTGAAGAACAGAATACCAAATATTACAATGGCAGTTCGATGGAAGGTCATTGGAAATCCACTGGTCTTAAATAACTAGCAGAATACCAAATGTGTAAAACTATTCCAACGACACTCTATCGACACTCCATTGAAACATTCATAAATTAGCAGACTTGGGCCCCTGGGTCTCTTCAAATCACAATTGAATCGATTTCTTCTAGGCAAGCATGCTCCATTACAGACCGCATCAACGCTTAACATCAGGCGAGTTGGTGATCAAATGCAAGCCTATACTTAAATAAAAAAAGAATCCTTTGGACTGATTTTCTCTCCTATAAAACCTCCTCCTCCTCCTTCGTATCTTTTTTTTCTGAATACTTTTTTGATCCTTAAAATTATTTATAGTTATCTACAGTAAGTAGTTGATTTTGTAAAGTGCCTAATCCAATTGGTATAAGATTCTTGCTATTGGCAGACTATTTGTAATGCATTTGTCAAATTATTAGTATAATACAGATCACTAAAATATAAGCATTATATTAACAGATCCAAGCTGCAAACGGAGAAGTGACTATCACCAATGATGGTGCTACCATCTTGAAACAAATCAGTGTTATTCACCCTGCTGCTAAGATGGTATGTTAATCTGGGCATCTTTATGTTACAATTGAATGTTCTTCTAGGCAAGCTTGCTCTATCGTAGACTGTATCATTGCTTCATCAATTTTAGGTATTTGGATTTTTGGGCATAAAGCGAAAAAATAAAGCCATAATTACAAACGCCGCAAATAGTTGTTATTGTAAATAGTCGATTAGCGGTTAATCGTCATTCCATATGGCGAATAACCGAATATTTCTATTATTAATTATCAAAATTTTACATTAAACTTAATTAGTAATCAACAGTAAGCGATTATGCTTTTAGTGATTTTGGAACTATATTTAGTTTTTTTTTTTAAAGATGTCATCCTTTGTTATCATGTTTGATGGGAAAGACCCTGTTCCATAATTGAAAAAAAGCTGGATGAAAACCTCTCTTACTGTGGTTTTTTAATGTAATAAGAGAAAAAAATAAATAAGAAAAGGTTTTCATTCAGAAGCAGCTGCCCAAGCTAAAAACATGGACTACTTAAATTTTTTGTTGTTTTGTTTTGCGACACATCGTTTTATGTGGAGCTTAAACTAAAACACCATCATTATAATTTAACAGTTGGTGGAGTTATCTCGGGCTCAAGACATTGAAGCTGGTGACGGCACAACTTCCGTTGTAGTTATTGCAGGAGCTTTACTTGATGCTGCAGAGAAACTGTTACAAAAGGGAATCCACCCTACTGTTATCTCAGATGGATTCCAAAAAGCTTTACAAATGGCCTTACAGGTAAGTTCACCTAGTTCTAGATTTCCCAATTTATTTCATTCTGATATGATCTAGCTTGTTAAATTTTATCAGGATCCATTCAGGCATTTTTTGTAGAAAGTTAATACACAGGGACAGGGACATTTATCATGATACAGGTTGTTGGGTTAGAGGACAAACATACATTAGGTATTCAGGTCAATACATGTAACTGTACCTATAAATTTTAAAATATGATCGCTATCGCTTGTGCATGGAGCTTGCATGGCAATAAAAGAGTTTACTACAAATTTAAAGTTTGACAAGTCAATTCACTGACTGATCTACTGGCAGATTTGCCGGCTCAATCAGCTGTGAGAAGCGGTCAGTTGCAAGAAACCTTACTAACATAACATAACTTTAACTATTTTTGTACATGCTCGTTTACGTAAATATTTCTACCTATAGGTAAATATAACTTACTTATTTTTTGGACAAAATCAAGAGGAGGTTATCCATTCGACTTTATGGTTTTTTAAATGTTTGTTTCGCTATTACTGCGCCAATTATGGATTGATATTGATGATTATATTTTTGTTTGGTAGGTCATACTTCAGAGGTGGTCCCTTTTTTTAAAAACGAAATTGATTCAGTGCTTGCGGAAAAAACAACAAAAACAAATATATATATATATATACACAGATGATGTTTTGGTTTGTGGTTCTCTTAAGCAAATGTTTTGATGAAGACTTTCAATCTGTTTCAATTTTGTAGATGTAGGTATAGTCTTGAAGTCGTTTTTATTCTAAAAATTCACTTTATTTCTTTATATAATGGTAAGGCCCAAAATTATCCCAAAATTAAGGCCCATCTTGAATATGTCCATTGTCTTGGTAGCATGATGGACCATGTAAAGTGGTATCTGTAAATTTTATAATTTTTTTTTTTTTTTAATAGGTTGTAGAAGGCATGGCGACACCAGTAGATTTGTCAAATATCGACACATTATTGAAGGCTGCAGCAACATCTTTGAACTCGAAAGTAGTTTCACAGCACTCTACAATTCTGGCCCCCATTGCTGTGCAAGCCATTCGTGCTGGTAAGTTTATCAAATTCACTCTTTCAACTTGTTTCTACACTCATGGTCATATAATTCCAGTGTTATAGCATAGATTACTGTCACCTGTTAAGACTATATAGCTGTATGATTCATATCATTAATCAGCCAATCATTTTCCCACTACTGGGACACAGGCTTTCTCTCAGAGAGAGAAGATGTGTCCTATTTCACCATGCATGTTTGTGAATGTTATGTCTTTGAATTTTTTTGGAGTTCTTGGAAATACTGGTATCCTTACAATGTTTCCATTCGATGTTGTTGAATGATGTCTTAGAAACAGCACATAATTTATTTAAGTACTAATTAAGTCATTGGTGGAGGGCCAAGGATCGAACCGGGTGCCGTCAGATTGTAAAGCGCACATGCCACCACTCAGCCACCATAGTTGTATGATGCATATGATATCATTATACACATTGAATTATAAAAAAACCCTGCCATTTTGAACAAAAAGAAAACTTAGAACCACTCTAGTTAAATCAGTTTTCTGAATTACTTACTGAATACTGAATACTTACTGTCTTACTGAATTTTAATTAACCTAGTAGAATACTCTCATAGCCACCAATTTTTGCAGTAATCTTGTTTTTTTTAATTATCTTAAGTGTGTGAATTTACAAAGGTTTTTTTAAATCTTTCTATACTGGCTTACGTGGAGACGGTGTACTAAGCCGAAAGGCGTCCGTTATACTCATTATTATGAACAACTTTTACTATGGAAGCAACTCTAAAATTATGACATAAAATATCAGCTGTTCTATAAAAAACGCTGAATTTTTTTTTGCGATTTCATGTTTGGTCCCATAGTAAAATTGTTCATAATTATGACTATATTAGACCCCTTTCGGCTTAGTACACCCTTTCCGCGTATACCTATATTTATAAAGCTATGATACCACTGCCACAGTCCTATACACTCAATATTGCATTGAAAATTAAAATTGTAAATAAACATCAGTGATGGAGCCAATCCCGAACGGCGTGGGCGCGCGCGTAGACCTGCGCGACGTGAAGGTGACGGAACGCGTGGGAGGCACTGTGGAGGACACGGAGCTCGTGCAGGGACTCATCATCCCGCATCGCTCTGCCAACGTCAATGGACCGCACCGCATTGAGAAGGCCAAAGTTGGACTTATACAGTTCTGCATTTCACCACCTAAGACCGATGTAAGTTTCTAATTGGCAATTCATTGATACTCTGGACTGAAAATTTACATATTTTCTCACTACTGTCCTTCGGCTGACAACTTTAACAGAAAACTGGGATATGCTTTGTAAAAATATACACATAATAAGGGTACTTGCTTCACTTTGTGGTTTAAATAAATGTGTGTGTTTTTGTGTTATGATGATGGCGTCTGCACATAAAACATGTTTCAAATTCAATGCGAAATTTAGTAAATATAATATACTAGCTGACCTGACAGACGTTGTCCTGTCTTAGAACTGTAAAACATGCAAAGTCAAAATTGTAAATCTTATTTTTTTACACCTTGGTTTACATTATTGGAGTTTTATAAGGATCCCTTTTTTTTTAAATTATAATATAGCCTATGTTACCCGGGGATAGTGTAGCTTCCCAACAGTTAAAGAATTTTTCGAATCGGTTCAGTAGTTTCGGAGCCTATTCAATACAAACAAACAATCAAATCTTTCCTCTTTATAATATTAGTATAGATTTATACATTACTGAAACATAAACACCCCTGTTTTCAGATGGACCACAATGTCATTGTATCTGATTATGCGGCTATGGATCGTGTCCTAAAAGAAGAACGCCAGTACATTCTAAACATTGTTAAGCAGATCAAGAAAGCTGGATGCAATGTGCTGCTTGTGCAGAAATCGATTTTGAGGTACACATAGAATAAGATGTACATTGTAGGTATATCACATTGACGTCAGTAGATTCTACTACAACCTTATGTTTTCAGAGATGCTCTCAGTGACCTGGCTATTCATTTCTTGGATAAGATCAAAACAATGGTCATCAAAGATATTGAGCGTGAAGATATTGAGTTTGTGTGCAAAACTCTCGGATGCAGACCTATCGCATCTTTGGATCATTTCACTGCTGAAAGTTTGGTGAATGTTGACCTTGTGGAGGAAATCAACGAGCCTTCTGGGAAATACATCAAGGTAAGCCTGTTATATTTCAGTAAAGCCTGTAAAGCATTTCACATTTAATGGCATTTTAGACCTTTAACATTTTAAAATGATGACTTATGCATGGCTTTCCATGTTATTTAAGATTGAGGGCCATAATTTCCATGTCAGCCAGTCAGTGACACCTCAGAAAAGGTTTCGAGCTTACAATTTATATATCACAACATGTAACAGTAAGGTGCAATAATACTTAAGGGTGTAGAATGTTGATCTAACTGTCAAAGTAAAATTTATTAAACTTGTATAACACAAGTTTGTTAAAATCAATAGAAAAAATGTTTTATCCATACCATATAGATTACAAACATGATCGGTCATCTCTTATCTCTTCTCTACATAGTATAAATTAAAGTCGCTTTCCGCGTCTGTCTGTATTCCTAAACCACGCAACGGATTTTGATGCGGTTTTCACCATCGGTTAGAGAAATTTTCACGGAAGGTTTATATATATAACTAGTGACCCGCCCTGGCATCGCACGTAAATTACACCCATTCAAAGCCGGGGCGGGTCGCTAGTATAGTATTAAAACACAATATTTTATTACTCGAATTTTGCAAACTTGTGTTTTACAAGTTGTTCACATTGGGTGGGTAGATCAACACCCTTAAGTATTATTACACCTTGCTGTTTCACCCCATATACCCCACCAACAGATGCTTACGAGCCAATTTAAGTATGCTAATAGGCTGCTTTGTAGTCCGTTACTAATGGTACTGGGTGAGCAGGCATGTGCTGAACTAGGCCAGCCACTTGCCTATTTTGTGTACCCCGGCTACAGCTAATGCAGCCACCCGAAAGATCAGCAAGTCACTGGCGCCGGCGCATTTCTCTGTATCTACAGACCAAATAAACAAAAAAATCGCATTCAAGCTGTACTGTATGGCAGATGACGGGTTGCGGCCAAGGCGGGCGCACTGTGAGCGTGGTGGTGCGCGGCACGTCGGGCGCCGTAGTAGCGGAGGCCGCACGCTCGCTGCATGACGCGCTGTGCGTCGTGCGCTGCGTGGCACGTCGCCCCGCGCTGCTGCCGGGCGGCGGCGCGCCGGAGGCGGCCGCGGCGGCGGCGCTGGCGCGGGCCGCGATCGCTGCGCCTGGCGCCGACCACTACTGCCTGCGGGCCTACTCCGACGCGCTTGAGGTCGTGCCTTCCACACTCGCTGAGAACGCCGGTACGTTATTATTTTTTCACGTTAGCGCCAAAACTCTCGAAGTAGTGTACTTACAGTTGTACATAGTTATGACAATTGTCCGGCAGTTGTAATGTTCTTTTATTCGTACAATTGTATTCGTTGTGTAAACGTAGCTTATATAATAAAGTTACTATGTATTGGCAGGTCTGAGCCCGATCGAGACAGTGACTGAGTTGCGCGCGGCGCACGCGCGTGGCGCCGAGTCGGGCGCGGGGTGCAGTGCCGGCGTGAACGTGAGGCGTGGCCGCGTGACCGACATGCGCCAGGAGCATGTGCTGCAGCCGCTGCACGTGACCGCCTCCGCGCTAGCGCTCGCCACAGAGACCGTGCGCGCCATACTCAAGATAGACGACATTGTAAGTACCACTTATTCGGTACATGTTTTTACACAACTGCCCAAAAAAATTGTGTTATGTTTTTAGTTTTCATGTATCGTATGTATGTATGTGGGTTTCTTAATTCCACCATAACTCTGAACAGCCTGAACCGATTTTGATGCGAGTGCTTTTGTTAGAATCCTTGCCCAGAGTGTCATAGAGAAAGACTATGAAGTCGACAATTCTGAAAACCACCCATGATACTGAAACTAGCATATGAGTCCATAGGCTAACTATGATGTCGAAAATCTGAAAACCACCAATGCAACTGAAACTAGCCTATTAAGTCAAAAAATTTGAAAACCACCCATGGTACTGAAACTAGCCTATGAGTCAATAGGCTAGACTATGAATGGGTGGTTTTGAATGTCTCTGCATAACCCTGTATATAGCTTGTTTTAATTCCTACAGCCAGCTGCAATAACATTGTAAAAAAGTGAATGACCACTTTATTTCATATCTCACTGTTATGTAGTGCAGCTATCAGCTACAATCTTACTTTCTATCTATCTTTCAAAACAAACAAACAAAGTTATTAGAAGTCCAGGTCTTTCAAGGCCAGACTGAATAGGTATCTTCTAAGTCTGCATGCTTCATCTTCGACCACATCGTCGCTTACCAACAGGCGAGTTGGTGGACAAATGCGAAATTATCCGCGCTAAAAAAAACGCTTTCATTCGGCTTCTAACAATCTACTGCAGCTGTTGGTGCAAAAAAATACTTGGACTGAGTATACATAATCTATAATTAATATGAATCCTTGATAATAGTGATTTGTATTACTTTTGTAGTAGCCAACTACTTGGCGACTTCGATTTGTTTACACAATAAGGTATTTCATCAGCCCATATCCAGCAGTCTGTTTTGGGTCTTTATTTTTATGGCTGGGTGCCATGAGGAACTATTTTCATTTTATCTTCTAAATACTTCCATATTATATACCTACATTATATTTCTTTTCTTGAAATATAATACAAATCACAGACTAGGTAAAGCTACTACGTAGCCCAGGGGGCTTAGTCCCAGATTTGATAGTTTTCGAAAACTTTTTTCGTTTACGTTTTGTTCCATACATTGCGGGGCTGAAAGGTATACGAAAACCTTTTTTCGTATTAGAGTGAAGCAATCTATACCGCCGATTTTAGTTCCTCCGCGTTTCCGCTGGAGGCGCTTTACTAAAATGTATGGAACAATACGTAAACGAAAAAAGTTTTCGAAAACTATCAAATCTGGGACTAAGCCCCCTGACCTGTAGTTACGAATATTTTCAATGGAAACAATTCAGTCAAATGTCTGAGGATCGGGGATTGGCAATTTTTGCCGCAATATTTTTTGTTATAACGAGATGTAGCACGATTTTAAATAATTTTAATAGACAATAATTATAAGACGAGCGCAGAAACGTTGACGGATGGTTGGTCGGTACTGACGTGACTCTCAGTACCTTCAGGGCGTGTTTTTACATTATATTTTCATCAGATGTAGTGACTGAACACGTTCGCCCGACTAGTTATAGAATGTCTTCGATTTCATGATCATTAACTTACTAAAATAATAAGTAAATTATAATTAACCTATTTACTACATAGTTATTTTATAAGTCGATTAAATTATAGTTTTAGTTGATTGTTATTTATTAAAGTTTTCGTTAATTTCATGTTTTTTAATTTGTGAATAATAATTAACTTACTAAAATATGTTTTTTTTTGTTGCAGGTAAACACCATGAACTAGTAATTTTATAGGTATTTTAGTCACTATAAAGTATTAATTTCAATCTCGAGTCGAGAGACATTCTGTTTTAACACCGCATTTGCCTTGTGCAGAACATAATATTGTCATACTTTACATCGTTAATGCATTTCATTGAAAAAAATTGCATTTTAACTGCTTTAGATATTTATTTAATATGGAATAAAACTAATTAACTCCAGACACTTTTTTATTTCTTTTCTATTATTCCAAAACCAGTACCTATTCAAGGTACTCTACTAGGTATAAGGTTCTCGAATGGAGACCACGGACCGGCAAGCACAGCGTAGGACCTAAAAGAGACTGCACGAAAACGCTGCCGCTTCCAACCAACCGGCCCGTCACATAGTGTTACAGTACTTATTTGGAGGAATAAAGAAATAGAATATTCAGTGGTTCTATCTTTGATATGGATGTATTTGGTTGGCTGCTTTGATGTTGGTTTTGATAGCTGAGGGTGCTTTAGGTAGGGTTGGAGGAGCTTGGCCAAGCTGTGGAGCAGGCCCTCGTGCTTGGCCCATGCCTGGCGCGCCCACCCCTGGCGGGACCATGGACATACCGGGTCGCAATCCCTTGCCTGTGCCCACAGCTGTCACTAGAGCATGGGTGTCGGCAATACTGTGTGTTGGCTGCATACCTGCAATATAATACATCCGAGCTAGTGGTCAAACAAGGACTTATAAGAGTTAAAAAACATATTATTTCATTCAACAAATTAAATGAGGCTACATGTAAGTGTTTACCAAAGTAGTAGTATGTCTATCACAAATAGCTTTAAATTACAGCTTACAACTTCTACAATAATATTGTATTGATCTTACAGCAAATTTCATAATTTCCCAGCTGATCATGTAAATATCTGTGACGTGCCTTTTAATCCCATAATTATATTGTTTATGCATGCACACAAATATATTCAAGCGTGTGCTAAATGACCTCATAGTGTTGAATGCTGGGTTGGAGAGACTACACTTGCAAAATGGGTCATTCCCATTTCTTCTACTCTTTGTTTTACCAATAGAACAAGTAGGCAAAATATTTCCCGGTTGTACTATTGTTGTTTGTATCTATAGTGTGTTTTTTTTTCTTCAATATAATATAAATGTGATGTGTACAAACAGCCTGCAGGGAAAGTTTTAATAGAATCTTTTGTTAACCCTTGATGCATAAAGAAGAGGAGTGTTATAAGTTTAAAATGTGTGTCTGTCTATTCTATGGCATCATAGCTCGCAAACGGCTGAACCGATTTTAATTTAGTTTTATATTGTTTGGTTTGAAAGGTGACTTGACCGAGATGTTCTTCAAGCTATGTTTCAAGAAATATCTGTTCAGTCATTTGAAGATTATCAGCTATTGCATCAAAGCATAAAAAATAGCAATTTATTCTTGTTTAAACTTTGCTACAAACTACAACAAATGTGCCTACCTGCAGATCTCATAGATTCACCTTCCCAATCTTCTCGCCCTTTAGATATTATTTCCCACACATGGTTCACTACTTTATTGTATTGTGCTACTTGTTTCTGCAACAGACAACATGAACTTGCTTAGGTATATCTTTAACACTTAGGCTCTTTCCTGATTTGTTGATGCAGCAGCAGTACGGCATCTCATCATACACTCCGCATGCACGGTACCGAAAGCTTCCTGTTGCCTATATTTCAATAAGTGTTTCCTGATACACGCGCCAGGCAGTATGGTATGGCGCAACGATCCCGCGCATGCCACGCCAATCAAGAAACACTCGTTGAAATATAGGCGCTCAGTAAGCTTTCGGTACCGCGTATACCGAGTGTGCCGATACTGCTGCTGCATCAACAAATCAGGAAGGGTCTTATATACACACCTACAGGTCTTTTTCATCCGCATATAGATGTGACAAAGCTAGAATATGGATAGTATGTGTCTTAAGTCGCTTGCAGACGATGTGTAGTATAAGCAGAAGTTGTAAGTAGCTACTACGCATCGTCTGCAAAGTTTTGCTTATTGCAAGTGGCAGTAGAAACACTACCACTGCCATTTGCACTAAGCCAAATATTGCGAACTATGCGTAGTAGCCACTTGCAACTTCTACTTGCTACTTGTAGAGTCCATAATTATGGAAGTACTTCAATCTGTCCAGGTTGCTTTTTATAGATCACATACAACTAGAATTTTTATCATAATATAAGAGATATCTTTACATATCTTTGTAACCAATAACTTAGCTGAAGCTTCTCCACTCAACTATCAGGTTTGTGTCAGATCAGAGTGCCTTGAGAGGGGGTTACGTCCAGTTGTGGACTAACAATTTCATGATGAATAACTTTACCTGGGCAGTGTCATAACTAAGGGTGCTGGCTTTGTGATTAAATTGTTGAAGACGCTGTTCTGCCTGAGGTTCCGGTTTAGTTCTCAATAAATCTGGGACAAGATCGTGAGTACATGCTGGTACTCTGCCCTCTGTCAGACGAACAAGTGCCTCATCCCGCTCACATCCAAGTTGTAGGGGCAGAACTAATCGACACCTCAAAGAAGCTGCTAATTCAGCTTGGAGAATTTTACTCAAACCTGTCAACTGGAAACATTTCAAATGGTAATGATTACACAGAATATAGGTTGGTCTTATTTTTATTGTGTCTGCCCTGTTGAATTCGGGACTTGCAGAATATTTAACTGAGGGAAAGCCAAGAGAAAAGTTTTGTCATTAATCATACAATATAATTTTTACTTACATGCCCAGATAAAATTGCATAGTTGTCAAGAAAGGTAGGCCAGTTTATGGTTTCATACTCTGTTTCTAATTTCGTTATAAGTGCCTGGATAGCAATTCTGAGGTCATTAACTCGGTTAAGAATTGCTTGTACAGTCGCTTCTAGTTGTTTTTCTTCACGTTGTTGCATATTCATCTTGATGTACGTAGCAGGTAGTTTTTTTAAACAGAGATGGCACCGACACTGGACCTCTCACAGAGAATATATAATATTGGTTTAGTTAGACCTAACACAAACCCACATAAATCTAAACATTCACAGGGAGACCCAAACCCAGAACGTTTGAAGAGACTAAACACTAAAAAAACTACTATATTATTTTTATTTTATAGTAGTCTTTGGCTCAGATCAGAACGGGTGTCTATAATGTACAACATGATATTTGCCGACACGATATTCCACGGCATGATAATGTACAGCATGATAATTGGTGTACATGTACATTGAATATCATGCTGTACAATCCATGTCGTACAATACTGGCCGTCAATTATCGGCTCGTGTCTATTAAGTACGGCAAGGAATGCACAGCCAGGATTGTACAGGCAATAATCCATGTACGTGGGAAAAGTCCACGTTTTATCGGGCTGTACATTATTGTGCCGTACATTATCATGTCGTGCAATACGGGCCGAAAATGTACGACCAATAATGTACAACATTTTAAAAGGTGGCATCGCCCGTATTGGCTAATATTGCTGAAATGTCTTTGCTCTTATTGGCTGTTGAGTCTATGACGTCTGTCGATTCCATGCTTCGTTTGAACAAGATAGTGTAAGATAGTCACAGATAAAAAATATGAGAACCATCAAAACTTTTTGATGGTGACGCGGAGTGAGGAGTACAACTGTGTTAGATCTGTCACTCATTTCGAACCTAACCAACTCAAGTCTGACTCCAGGTGGGCTCCCGCCAGAAGCTCTTGCGGTCGCCCCTGAGTGTCGCTTCGCCATACTCGACCTTCGCTTCACTACGGAGGTAACCGGCTCGCTTCGCTCGCCACCTCCCCCCTTCGCTCCGCTCGGTCTCGTATGGCTCGCTCTCAGTCAGGACCTCCCTAGAGCTTCTGGCTCCCGCGATTTTTATATACACTCTAGGGGTAGGGACCACAAGACTAGGTGGAGTCGGGGTGCTCTGTGTCGGTTCTGTGGCCCATTTCGAACCTAACATACTCAAGTCGGAGTGCTCTGTGTCGGATCTGTCGCTAATTTCTACCTAATACACTCGAGGTGGAGTCCGATGTCCAAGTCTAAAGGAAGCTTGAGATTTGAATGTTTATGGTCACCAATTATCATGCTGTACATTATTAAACAGAGTCAATAATGTACGGCATGATATTGTACGACATAATAATGCACAGCATGATAATTGGTGTACATGTACATGGAATATCATGGTGTACATTATCGCTTGTGCATTATTGGGCCGAGCTGATAATGTACGGCATGATATTGCACGGCACGATATTGTACAACATGATATTCCATGTACATGTACACCAATTATCATGCTGTGCATTATTATGTCGTACAATATCATGCCGTACATTATCTGTGTCGTGCATTATTGCCTCCCACAAAAAAAACCCTACGCAATGGAAATAAAAATAAATAATTGGCCACTGCTGTACTGGAGTGCATCTACATAAATTACGAATTAAAGATTCTTCCATTTGCGAATGTGGTATAGACGAGTCCAACCTTAACCACATTTTCTTTTCTTGTTCCAATTTAGATCACAATTCATTTTTCAACTTTTTAATTCATTATAAATTTCCATTTCCTATTCATATCGACAATCTTTTGTATAATAGGGTGTTTGACTGTATTGAAAATATTATGCCAATTGACATCATCCATAAACA
This sequence comes from Agriopis aurantiaria, assembly GCA_914767915.1. Classification (NCBI taxonomy): domain Eukaryota; kingdom Metazoa; phylum Arthropoda; class Insecta; order Lepidoptera; family Geometridae; genus Agriopis; species Agriopis aurantiaria. The sequence continues at coordinate 11,701,167 of OU611988.1, forward strand.
TGACACAATGAAAAAGCATATTTCATTGATTTTTTTATAAAAATATGCTTATTTTTTGTAAAAAACGCGATTAAAATAACTGTATTTTCGACATTTGATCACGTGATCGAAAACGGTCTGTAATTGGCTTCATCCCTAGTGACGTCACACAAATCTAAACAAACAGATTTTGTATTGATATATGCGAATTTAATGTTGTATAGCTATTTTGAGAGCGATTTATCCAGAAATTATCACCAAAAACAGTCCGGAGGTTAAATGTGAGAAGAATGGAGAAACATTTTGTGCAAGCAGACAGCAGTAACTTACCCAAAATTAATGTATTTATGGTTGCATATTTCTTCAATAATAATCTACGACATTGTTTCTACGCTGCAGAACTCAAAACGTAAAAACTACAATGTAAGTATTAATTTTTAATTGTTCTCCAAGCAAAACATTCAATCAAGTTGTACAAAAAGTATGTTGTAGTAAGTGGATATCACTATTTTGTTAGGTTATGTCTTTACAATGTTTAAAAAGAAAGTAACAGTACATAAAATAGTAATGCAATAAAAACACAAATTGTAATAGAAATATATAGACTCAAATATGTACCTCAAAATGATCTTCGCACATAGAAACACTTGAATTAGCTCCAATACTTTTGGGTTCTCTACGAGCTACTTAGTTCCAACCACTTTTTGCGAGTTTCGGGGTCCATTGGGACAGAAACGAATAGTTTTTCCGGTGTTTTATGGAAGTATTTGTACATTGTGGCACTACACAACATTTATAAACCATTACTTCTATTAGAAAATTAGTGATTATCAAACTTTTGCTGCCTGGCTGCAGCTGTTTTGTTTTGTGTGACGTCAATCGTCGCTCGACCGGAGCTATGACGCAGGTCTGCGTTTTGGCGCGATATTTTTTTATTCAAACTTTAACATCGATTTATATCGTAAATACGACTGATATCCAGAAAATATAAATGCAGTATACATTAAATTATATCAGGCAATAATGTGCAATAGTTTCCCAAAAGTAGTCAAATACCCTATTTAGCTTCAATAGCTTCATTATCAAATTTTATTTCTGTAAATAATATTAAATTGTAGCTATTTTATTTTTGCAGCCCTATGTATGTAATATAATAATTGTAATAAATGTTCATGTTGTTTTGTTATAACATTAATAGGGTATTTGACTACTTTTGGGAAACTATTGCACATTATTGCCTGATATAATTTAATGTATACTGCATTTATATTTTCTGGATATCAGTCGTATTTGAGATATAAATCGATGTTAAAGTTTGAATAAAAAAATATCGCGCCAAAACGCAGACCTGCGTCATAGCTCCGGTCGAGCGACGATTGACGTCACACAAAACAAAACAGCCATAGAGCACATTATGTATACAGGCAGCAAAAGTTTGATAATCACTAATTTTCTAATAGAAGTAATGGTTTATAAATGTTGTGTAGTGCCACAATGTACAAATACTTCCATAAAACACCGGAAAAACTATTCGTTTCTGTTCCAATGGACCCCAAAACTCGCAAAAAGTGGTTGGAACTAAGTAGCTCGTAGAGAACCTTAAAGTATTGGAGCTAATTCAAGTGTTTCTATGTGCGAAGATCATTTTGAGGTACATATTTGAGTCTATATATTTCTATTACAATTTGTGTTTTTATTGCATTACTATTTTATGTACTGTTACTTTCTTTTTAAACATTGTAAAGACATAACCTAACAAAATAGTGATATCCACCTACTACAACATACTTTTTGTACACCTTGATTGAATGTTTTGCTTGGAGAACAATTAAAAATTAATACTTACATTGTAGTTTTTACGTTTTGAGTTCTGCAGCGTAGAAACAATGACGTAGATTATTATTGAAGAAATATGCAACCATAAATACATTAATTTTGGGTAAGTTACTGCTGTCTGCTTGCACAAAATGTTTCTCTATTCTTCTCACATTTAACCTCCGGACTGTTTTTGGTGATAATTTCTGGATAAATCGCTCTCAAAATAGCTTTACAACATTAAATTCGCAAATATCAATACAAAATCTGTTTGTTTAGATTTGTGTGACGTCACTAGGGATGAAGCCAATTACAGACCGTTTTCGATCACGTGATCAAATGTCGAAAATACAGTTATTTTATTCGCGTTTTTTACAAAAAATAAGCATATTTTTATTAAAAAATCAATGAAATATGCTTTTTCATTAGGTCATGTTTATGGATGATGTCAATTGGCATAATATTTTCAATGCAGTCAAACACCCTATTCACCTCTGTATTATATAGGATATTTTCTTTGTTTCAGCTAACAAATTCTAAATTCCGTCTTCTATTTTCTCTCTTCAATCATACTTGTTGCTGGCAATAATGTTATCTTAACTTTTGCCATAAAAAAAAAATACCACTGAACAGTAAATACTTATTGGAAAAGAAACGATTATAATTATATTGTCCTATTTCAGAAAGTTATTTTTATTTGCTGACATATTATTAGCCAAAGACTACTATATATATACGGAGAGCTATATATATATATGTTATTAGCTAAAGTTTCGTGCATGAGCACAGAAGACATGTCCTAATAGCACAGCCCACGGAACACTATTAAGCCTCACTCGCTGTGATACCTACCCGACTAGTAATCTGGGATACCTAACTACTTTGAAGAAGAAAGTTTATTTTGCGAGATGTCTGACCACGAGGATATTATTATGAGGGATGCTAAAAGAGATATTCCAGCTGTGCCTAAGCCGGATTGGAGCATTGATAACTTTAAAACTATAGCTCCATTAAATCAAAAGGTTTGTGGATATTGAGGAATAATACTTAAGTTTGAATCAACATAAAATTGTGAAGAACTCTGTAAAATATCCTGAGATTTAGATTATTGACTATGCTTGTTTATGGACTGATGTTTACTTCTACTCCGTGTCCTGCTTGAGTAAATTCTTACATTGAATAAAGTTGCCTCATCTGATAGGATGAAAATGTGTTTTCTTATTAAAATTTATGTTTGTAGATTGATGATATGCCCAGTGCAAATGAATCTTCTAACTACATTGACATGAAAAAATCGTCTGCATCTGCTAATAGTAGCACAGGTGTAGCTGAAATATCACAGAAAATAAATAGGGCAGCTGTGGTAGAAAATGGGAGTGTTAGTTTAACACTATCACACAATGTGGATGTGCCATCTACACCTATCTTCAATAGTGTTAACCCACACAGTACCATGACTGCGGCAACTCCAGCTCCAGCCAGCGGAGTCAATCAAGCAATAAATAGTATTAAATTACAGTGAGTAAAATTAAGTCATATTAACACTCGATCTCACTCTCAACACCTCAGTCTACATTACACTCCTCACTGAAGACAAGACATGATTATTATTATTTTTTAACGCTGATAAGTACGCGTTTGACCACCAACTCGCCTGTTGGTAAGCGACGATGTGGCAAAAAATCATCAGAGAGTAGACCAATGAGAAGTGTGTTCACAACCATCATGCCGGTTGTAAGCCGCTTCCGAAGCCGAAAAACTATTATAATACCAATAACCATTTGCGTTAAACTTGGTCATTCATTGAACTCTAACATCAAAATATTTCTACTCTCTCTGGTATTGGAGCTAAAACCCATGTGGTACTCGTAACATAACAACCTGAAGAAAAAAAAATTAATACGAGGGTGAAACAAAATCATTTAAAAGTTTAGGAAAAATGGACTAAAAATATCAAGCTTTTCCCTGACTTTTCAACTGATCAGACGTTTTTCCCTGACAATCGCCGACTCGACCTGACCCCCATTTATTACCTGATTATCCTGAAATGCGACATTAAAGCAAAAATACACTAGAGGTTAGTCAAAGAAACAGTTTTGAAGATAAACTTCTTTAAAGTAATGCCTGATTCAACTGACCCTATATCTTATTGCAGACTGAGTATAGTTAAGTCATAAGGATTTGTAATTTTTCATATTGTGGTTCTGCGCTTCTTGAGTTTTCAGTTAATCTTTCCAATTTCAGGAACTGTGTCTCAACAGTGAATGTGGGTTGTGAGTTACAATTATTGGACATCTATTGCAAGACGCGCTATTCAGAGTATAATCCACAGAGATTCCAAGGAGTAGTAATGAAGCTCATGGATCCTCGTGCCACTGCATTAATTTTCAGGTTTACAATACTTTATTGCATATGAACATCTATTGGATCTAGGTCTTAAACACATGACTACTTAAAACATTCATGTTGTTCTTAAGGTTGTAACCTCAGATCAGACAAACAAGGGACACAGGACAGGGACAGGGGGGGGGATATGCATTAGTACAATTAATTATTGATTGTATTCAAATGTCTCCATTTCACCCACTTTTTTCACTATGTCCCGTGCAAGAACTGTATGTACTGTGCACTTACACATTTTTCACCTCCTTTGTTTGTTTTATCTGTGATTGTAACCACCAACTGTGATAACATAATGGTCAGTTATTATCCACATTTTTCCAATTGAGTTTTTTTTTTACAGATCCGGAAAGATAGTTTGCACTGGAGCGAGAAACGAGTATGATTCATATATAGCTGCTAGAAAGTTTTCAAGAATTATTGAAAGATTAGGATTTCCTGTAAGTACTACACACTATTTTACACCTAAAAAAATAAGAAAGCAACAAATAAAGCAAAACTTATATTTTTGAAAGGTCCATGAAAGCAATAAAATCAAATACAAAGAACTACCATCTAGAAATCATTTAGCAAAATTATGAATTTCGTTTACACGCCGAAATAGCTTAACACCTCATTCTGTGCTTAACACATTTTGAAGTAGTTCTATACAGAGGATTGTACTTGTAGCCCCAAAAAAAAGGTATATTGGGTTGAAACTGGGAGTCAGTCCCTATCCAGGGGCGGATCCAGGATTTCATTTTGAGGGGGCGGCATTCTGGATTTCATTTTTGGGGGTGCCATTCTGACAAGGTTCGAAGGGAAAAAAAGTTTCATTTGTTCAGTGTTGACGAACACTATTTTTTATTTCCCGACACCTACCAATTGATATAGCTTTTGAGTAATTTAATTAAGTAAAATGTTATGATTGTTTCTTCCCTTTACTTTATTTTTATAATAGGATTTTTTCGGTATTTATTTTTACCTATGAGGAGAAAGTACATACGTGTCTGGGGTTAGAGGTTGTTTATTACATAATATATAATATTACAGTATATAAAAGGTACTCTTTGTTTATTACCTAGCCATGTATATTATATTATCAAAGTACCTAGCAGGTCTGTCACCATTTTTGTCCAAAAAAAATGGCTGCACCTTAGTATAACTACTCAGAGAAGGTAAGTTTCCAAACAACGCCTTCTCAAAACGTAAGCTACAAATTCGCTTTGTAGCTTACGTTTCGATTGGTATTCTAAACGATTTAAGCAAGAAAATTAATGGATTACCTGTGGAATGTCACACCATAACTCTTATGCTGCTTTTCTGATTTGTTGTGGTACGATTTCACCGCGCAAATTGTCATAGTAAATTTTTTATATATTTTGTGGTGTCATATATGACACCATTTGAATGGCATAAATTTTGCGAATGTATTTGGTTTCTTTGTGTAGTTATTCTAAGGGCTGCACTGATTTGAATGTTTTTTATTTATTCATTTGAAAGCAGGTTTCATTGCATTTGTATCTAGCTGTTGTATTAAAATTTGTCCAGTGGGTTGGAAGTTACGAGCTCTTTTGCGAATAAGTTAGTTTTAATTTATACTTGTTTTTAGGCAAAATTTCTAGATTTTAAGATTCAAAACTTTTGCGCCACTGCCGACTTGAAGTTCCCGATTAGACTGGAAGCACTACAACAAGCGCATGGACAGTTTGCCTCATATGAACCCGAGTTGTTTCCTGGCCTAGTTTATAGAATGGTCCGACCAAGAGTTGTTTTGCTTATATTCGTCAATGGAAAAATTGTCTTCACAGGTTAGTGACATTTATTTCTAACTAGCATAGCATTTTCGCTATTTACTTAGGCATATAAAAACTAACAGGATTTACGTAAAACATTTCATATCATAATGTATTTAACTATAAAAATGCATTTAATTGTACAGGGGGCCCCCTGGCTTCCTCTTAACGCGGGCTTGAAACAGCACACTGCGCAGTGCGGAAAATCACGCGAACGAGTACCTAAATGCGCCGAGATACGGTTTGCGGTCGCGCAAGTTTTCGCGTGTAAGCTCCATTAGCGAAAGTTTTTTCAGAATAGATTCAGTAGTTCCTAATAACTTAGATTACCTATGTATAAAATTAGTTTACAGGTGTCCAAGGAGTGGATAGTCCGGCAAGTTTGTATGGAATTCCAAGGCTATATATCCAGAAACTGTTTTTTTTATATTACTAGGCAGATTTTGAAATAAAAAATAAATAAAACATACACTCGATTTGATAACCTCATCCTTTTTGAAGTCGGTTAAAAATAATATAATTATACCTGGGCAGTCCTCTATAAGCCGCTATCGGATTATCGACTAATATTGTATTTTTTTATTATTTCAGGTGGCAAGAATAGGAATGAAATTACAGAAGCTCTCGAAATCATATATCCAATTTTAAGAGGCTATAGAATAAGTTAAGAAATTAAATTCTGTGTATAGAAACATATTGATCGAAGGTATGGAAACAATGCTATTTCGCCACAAATACCTAAAACTGAGTCCACAGATGTGGGGGATGCAAGGTGTGTTACCATATAACATTAGTCCACATTAGCATGGGCTTCCAATACCAGACAATTGTGTCAATGGATTTTTTTGAGACACTAGTTATACGAAAATGTTATTTTGTCACTGAATGTTAAGAAATGTTGCACATCATGTAGTGTTGCATCACAGTGCAAATATCTGTTTCATGTGGGAGGCAACCCTCTGCCCGTACAGCTAATTTTGGTGTGTAAATACAATATACACCGCGATTATTCACATTCTGAAAGTGATAAGTACACAGGACCAGCCTAGTACCATTATTTTTAGAAAGTAATAGTTTGATTTTGACACCAGACCTCTGGGCAGTTGTGTAGCAAGTGGTGGTTTGCTATATAATGCATAATAACCAGTATTGTATACTTGTCCAACGACTATGTTTTTATGATCTAAAGAATAACAGATAATAAATATAATGATACAAAACATTACTCAAAATTATTTATTTAAAAATAGGCCATGATATCCCTTCAATTTGGCATATTAGACATGTTAAAAGATATACGAAAGTGATGTTACATATTCAAATTACAAAGAAATCAATATTCTTAATTAGTTACTTAATACATAAATCTAACTACATCACTACAATGTTTTTAAGATCCACAGCTCAGACATTCATCTTTGTTTTGTAAAGAACATGTAATTGCTGCCATGTTTTCATCCTCTTGTTCCACTTTCCCATTTGTCACTCCTGCTTTAACTTTGTCTACAGTGAACTGAATCGCATTTGCAGCTGGTTTTGTTCTCAAGTAATACATGCCAGTTTTCAAACCCATTTTCCAAGCATAGAAATGAATAGAAGTCAATTTGCCATAATTTGGATCAGCGACGTGGATATTGAAGGATTGGCTCTGATCAATAAAGGCACCTCTGTCTGCAGCCATTTTGATAGTTGTCTTCACAGAAATCTCCCAAACTGTTTTATAGAGGTCCCTTATTTCTTTCGGTATTGCTTCAATGTTTTGGATTGATCCATTGTTGTGAATGATCAGGTTCTTCATATCGTCATCCCACAGTTCTGCCTCAGTCAAGTCATGCAAAAGATGGTGATTCACAACTTGGAATTCACCTGATAGAACCCTTCGTTGGTAGATATTGGAAGTGAATGGTTCAAAGGATTCATTATTGCCAAGAATTTGCGCAGTGGATGCAGTGGGCATAGGAGCCAATAACAGCGAGTTACGAAGGCCATGTTTAGCAATCTTCTCTTTAAGAATAGCCCAGTCCCACAGATCAGTAGGAGTTTTGTCCCACATATCATACTGCAATATTCCTTGACTCACAGGGCATCCGTGATAAGTCTCGTACACACCATCTTTTTCAGCCAACTCACAGCTAGCTTCAAGAGCACCATAATAAATGGTTTCGAAGATTTGCTGATTCAGTTTGATAGCTGCTTCAGTTTCATATGGGATGCGCATCAACACAAAAGTATCAGCTAAACCCTGCACTCCAATGCCAATGGGCCTGTGTCTCATGTTTGAATTTCTTGCTTCTGGGACGGGGTAGAAATTTACATCAATGATTTTGTTCAGATTTTGAGTGATGGTCTTAGTAACTTCTTTCAATTTCATAAAATTGTAAGTTTTATCCTCATTAACAAACATGTTCAATGCGATGGAGGCTAAGTTACACACTGCAACTTCGTCTGGTGAAGTGTACTCCACTATCTCTGTGCATAAATTGCTGCATTTGATTGTGCCCAAGTTTTTCTGATTACTTTTTCTGTTGCATGAATCTTTGTAAAGCATGTATGGGGTTCCTGTTTCAACCTGGGATTCTATGATTGCTTTCCACACTATTTGTGCTCTCACTTGCTTCACAAACCGGTTCTCATTTTCATACTTCTCATACAATGCTTCAAATTCTTCTCCCCATGTGTCAGAAAGGCCAGGGCATTCATGAGGACACATCAAGCTCCAGTTACCATTGCTCTCCACTCTTTTCATAAACAAGTCTGGTATCCAGAGGGCATAAAAAAGTTCTCTGGCCCGAACTTCTTCTTTGCCTGTATTTTTTTTCAAATCTAAAAATTCAAATATATCTGCATGCCAAGGCTCCAGATAAATGGCGAATGCTCCGGGACGTTTGTTTCCACCTTGGTCAACATATCTTGCTGTATTGTTATATACTCTCAGCATAGGAACAATTCCATTAGACACACCATTTGTTCCAGCAATGTATGTGCCCTTAGATCTGATACAGTGCACATGAACTCCAATACCACCAGCTGACTTTGAAATCAATGCGCACTGCTTCAGAGTGTCATATATTCCTTCAATACTATCATCTTTCATTGCTATTAGGAAACATGAAGACAACTGAGGTCGTGGAGTGGCTGCAGAGAATAGTGTTGGGCTAGCATGGGTGAAATATTTTTCTGACAGCATATTGTAAGTGTTGATAGCTGCATCAATGTCTTCACCATGAATGCCTATGGAGACCCTCATTAGCATGTGTTGAGGACGCTCCACAACCTAAAATAGCAATAGTAAGTACATTAACTATTTATTTACTAACTCAGGTGTTACTTTGTAAAAGTTTATCTTCAAAACTCTGCATTTATAATATTAGTGTGAAACAAAAAAAAAAAGTTAATATCTCAATAACGGCTAGACACACAAAGTTAAAATAAACCGGCCGAGTGCGAGCCGGGCTTACGCACTGAGGGTTCTGAACAACAACATAAAATAAATTAAACTCGATATAAAACAAAATTTTCTTTTTTAATTTGGCTGATTTAATTGGTTAAAGAAATAAACACAATTTCAATGAAGGCCTTAAGCTACTTAAATTATTACAAAAAGTAGTACACAAAGACAACAAACTCAAGCGGTCACCCATCCAAGTACCGACCGCTCTCGATGTTACTGAACTTCGGTGATTGTATGCAAACCAGTGGTGAGCAGAAATTGATCACCGACTCACGCTAGGCCAGCATTTATTATTTGTTGATTTTCTTTAGAATGTGTACTATAATCATGCCAAGTTTGACGCTTGTATGTATTACCGTTTTTACACTAGCGCAAAAACAAAAATGTGTTTTAGTTTTTGACTTTATTTCTTAGTTAATCCGCTGTAACATTACATATTCTGTGAAATTTATTGCAGTTCGAAAGATAAGCCATTAAAACGTAGGATGGTCAGACAGACAACATAGGTTTAGTAAAAGGGTCCCATTTAGCCCTTTGGGTACGGAACCCTTTATTATACACAAAACACACCCACAACATCATACAATATAAATCTACAAAACTCGAACCATGCAGGCAGCGCAGCGCCACCCAGAAATTATTGTTTTTACTCACTTTGTTATCAATCTTCAGCAAGTAGGATCTTTCCAATGTCTTAAACCCAAAATAGTTATATTTGAAATCTCTGTCATATACAATAGTGGAGTCCAACCTCTCTTTATTTTTCATGATGATATCATAGTGAAAATCACTAATCATTGGTGTCCGTTTTTTTGTATGTGGATTGATGATATTGTACAGATTAGTCATCACATCTGCAAACACAAACAACATAAAAATGGATGAACTGATTTTTTTTTTTTTTTTTTTGATGTAATTTTTATGGGACCAATCTGAAAGTATAGCCTTTAAAAAAAATTGGTTTATAAATGACGGAGATAAGAGTTACTGTATATTTTATAGCATTATTTTTATTTCTAAATCAGTTCAAAAGTTTTAAATAATTATGACAAATTTAGTTTCAGACTGTCTCCACTGCTTACAATGAGTATCAGGAAATGTGAATAATTTTGTCTGCACTCCTATTGTTAAATAATACTGGGCGTACTAGAAGTTCTTACGCCCAGTATTATATTATAATTCATTATTATATTTTAAGTGGAAACCAGTGTTTAATGTTGTTGTTTGTTTTTTTTTTTTTTTTTTTTTTAATCTTTATTTTTAAAGAGGGTTTGGTCAGACATGACCATGCCACCCTCATTGGCACATCCTTAAAACTAAATCCTTCTTCTAATACATAACGTCACGATTTTGCACAGTATTCTGCACTCCTCCGATAAGGGATCAGCCAGCACGCTGTTACACCACCCAACGTCATTAAAATTAAGGTTGGTATTCTGGTTGAAGTCGAACCTTTCAGCCTCTGTCCGGACACACTCCATCATAACATGACATACGTCTTCGACTACCCCACACTCGGTGCAGTTTGGTGAGTCGGATTTGCCTAGTCACCTGTTTAACTGTTAAACAGTGAAGACACAAGTACCTACATGAAATTCAGTAATTATGCTCACAGGCACGTTCAGGAAATTATGGTGGAACTAAGACATCCACATGCATGAACCCTTAAATACATAATACTTTTTTTTTCGTGTAAAAACAAGCAAGCACTCAACACTAACCTGAGAAATGTTTTTTGGTTTCCTTGTGTAGATTAGATATGGCCAATCTAGCAGCTAGTAATGCATAGTCTGGATGATCTGTAGTCATTGTAGCTGCAGTCTCTGCAGCCAAGTTATCCAGCTCCACAGTTGTAACTCCTGAGTATATTCCATTGATGACTTTCAGTGTGATGCATACCTATTACAGACAAAGGTTTTACACAAAAACTACAGTTATAGCAATGAACCGCTTATAGACTTAAATACACTGAGATTTAATGCTCGATTTTTAGGGTTCCATAATACAACAAGGGACCCTAATAAGTTAGTTCTGAACAGAACTATATTCCATCAGTCCTAATTTTTTTGAATCTTCTAACTTCTATAATTATTAAGATTAAGTGCATTAACCTTTGCACAATTACAGTTGTTGTATAAATCTCAATTTATTTAGAGTATAAAAATAATTTAAATGAACTTTTTTTCACTGCACCCCTTCATGTGGGATATGGTTTTAAAAGGTCTTTTACACAGAAGGTAAGGTTTCATATATAACTTTTTATGAAGTGTATCCTGTGCGATATATGGTCCGCCAAAGTGGCAAAAAGTTGGTCCTCCCCTGCAGTCTAAACTAATAAACATAGAAACATATAACTTGCTATGCTGGTAGGTCATATTAAAAACATTAATTCAAAACTATTTCAGACAATGTCAGATTATTACGATGTACCGGGCCCTCGACTGTCGCTGTAGCCAGATTATATTATAGAATGGTAAGAGCGGTTTATGTATACTCCTATTAAGTAGCTAACAGATGAAACAGCCTTGGTAACTTGGAAAGATAAATGTAATTTTCATACAATTTCATCTTTCTGCAGGCGTGAATGCTAACAGAAAGTGGCTCTTGTCTAGATCCCCTGTACATCCTCCCGTTGGTTGGATAGCAGTCCGTCAACAAAATCCACACGTATGTTAGGTTCATGTTGTAGCAGATTTAACTTAAGTACTTACCGGGTCTACAAAATCCATATTTAATCCATAACAGAGTTTTTTTATTCTTGAGGTAATTTTATCAATATGGACTTCCTCCATTCTCCCACCTAAGAACAAAAAAATCGCAGGGTAATATACAATAGGGTATTTGACTACTTTTGGGAAACTATTGCACATTATTGCCTGATATAATTTAATATATACTGCATTTATATTTTCTGGATATCAGTCGTATTTGCGATATAAATCAATGTTAAAGTTTGAATAAAAAAATATCGCGCCAAAACGCAGACATGCATCTCGAGCGACTCATTGACGTCACACAGAACAAAACAACTGCAGCCAGGCAGCAAAAGTTTGATAATCACTAAATTTCTAATAGAACTAATGGTTTATAAATGTTGTGTAGTGCCACAATGTACAAATACTTCCATAAAGACACCGGAAAAACTATTCGTTCCTGTTCCAATGGACCCCAAAACCCGCAAAAAGTGGTTGGAACTAAGTAGCTCGTAGAGAACCCAAAAGTATTGGAGCTAATTCAAGTGTTTCTATGTGCGAAGATCATTTTGAGGTACATATTTGAGTCTATATATTTCTATTACAATTTGTGTTTTTATTGCATTACTATTTTATGTACTGTTACTTTCTTTTTAAACATTGTAAAGCTTGACATAACCTAACAAAATAGTGATATCCACTTACTACAACATACTTTTTTGTACAACTTGATTGAATGTTTTGCTTGGAGAACAATTAAAAATTTGTTTTTACGTTTTGTGTTCTGCAGCGTAGAAACAATGACGTAGATTATTATTGAAGAAATATGTAACCATAAATACATAAATTTTGGGTAAGTTACTGCTGTCTGCTTGCACAAAATGTTTCTCCATTCTTCTCACAATTAACCTCTGGACTGTTTTTGGTGAAAATTTCTGGATAAACCGCTCTCAAAATAGCTTTACAATATTAAATTCGCAAATATCATTACAAAATCTGTTTGTTTAGATCTCTGTGACCTCAGTGTGTGACGTCACTAGGGATGAAGCCGAAGACAGACCGTTTTCGATCATGTGATCAAATGTCGAAAATACAGTTATTTTATTCGCGTTTTTTACATAACATAAGCATATTTTATTAAAAAATCAATGAAATATGCTTTTTCATTATGTCATGTTTATGGATGATGTCAATTGGCATAATATGTTCAATACAGTCAAATACCCTATTCGCCAGTTTGTAGTGTTTACGACAACAAAAGTTAGCTGTGCTGCAGATCACCATTACCAACCACTACCACCATTACAAACTCTTTTTAGGCAAACATTTTTGTAACTAGAATATAGATTGCAAAAATATAATAAAGTAACAGAAATCAAATATATATAATAGATACGGTTTTATAAGTCACAGAACCGGATTTTTTAAACTGGGAAGAACCGGAACCGTGCCCTATGCTTAAACAAATATTGTGCAAGTCTAGTAGAGTAAGAGCGATCTGTGCTATGGTATATAGATCAGAGTAAAACCGTTTGGCAGCCGTAATGCAGTAGGTAAGGTAACAGAAGAATCTGGGCCTGGGTGACAAACCAACAATACGATAGTTATGTAGATATACACGAAGATGTGCGTCATCAGCAGTTTGCCTACAAAATTGATAATGTGCTTTGTTAGCATCAACCATAAGTGATGTAAATAGAAAGGAAAGGTTAACCAAGTTTAGTCAACGAATTATTCATAAAAAAATAAGGGCGCTCGATCGAATTTCAATTTTGGATTGACGGTTTTTCTTACCCCTCTTATAAACGTATAGTTTATTCGATTTTCCAACCATTATGTTCTATTATCAAGGCACTATTTCTGGTGATAATAATTATAATTAAAAGAAGATTTCAATTCACATTCAATGAAATATTCACATATTATTTCACACTCGGTCAGTAGAAAGCCAAAATTCAATAGACATTTTGACTGATTGTGAGACAGAAACTTGTGTTGACACCAAAATGAGCGGGAATTACGGCTAGGGCGGGCGGGAACCGACGACATTATTATTTTTTATTTATCGCCCCTTACAAATCAGGCTAAAGCTATTAAGGCCATACCATTTTATCTTCCACGTGAAAATACACGTTTTGCTCCATAATATCACGGCCACACTCAAGCACAACCTTGGTCACCCTTTACATTTTGAACATCGTTTGCAGTTGAGTGCCGTTCAATCACGAATTACGGAAGGAAGTGGTGGAACGGTTTTACAAATACATACATGAGTATTGGAACCGCTGTCACCAAATGCATACGACTTTTTTGTGTACTGGGGCTTTTGGTTTCAACTTTCGCATGATTAACACAGTTGCCATGTTCCAGTTTGTTTTAGAATTTATAGGTAGGAAAACGATACGCGAAAATTAGGATTTAGTCTTGATGTCATTGGGTTTTTATTATTGATTCGATTTATGTAGATTTTTAACCCCTGTATGGTACGGTACGGGGTGATTAAGGCTGTTTATCTGGTTCCGCTTGCTTCCTCACAAATTAGAAAAAAAAAGATCAATTATTTTTGTTTCGGGGAGCCCTTATGGAAAATTCATGGTGGAATAGGGTATTTGACTACTTTTGGGAAACTATTGCACATTATTGCCTGATATAATTTAATGTATACTGCATTTATATTTTCTGGATATCAGTCGTATTTGCGATATAAATCGATGTTAAAGTTTGAATAAAAAAATATCGCGCCAAAACGCAGACCTGCGTCATAGCTCCGGTCGAGCGACGATTGACGTCACACAAAACAAAACAGCTGCAGCCAGGCAGCAAAAGTTTGATAATCACTAATTTTCTAATAGAAGTAATGGTTTATAAATGTTGTGTAGTGCCACAATGTACAAATACTTCCATAAAACACCGGAAAAACTATTCGTTTCTGTTCCAATGGACCCCAAAACTCGCAAAAAGTGGTTGGAACTAAGTAGCTCGTAGAGAACCCAAAAGTATTGGAGCTAATTCAAGTGTTTCTATGTGCGAAGATCATTTTGAGGTACATATTTGAGTCTATATATTTCTATTACAATTTGTGTTTTTATTGCATTACTATTTTATCTACTGTTACTTTCTTTTTAAACATTGTAAAGACATAACCTAACAAAATAGTGATATCCACCTACTACAACATACTTTTTGTACAACTTGATTGAATGTTTTGCTTGGAGAACAATTAAAAATTAATACTTACATTGTAGTTTTTACGTTTTGAGTTCTGCAGCGTAGAAACATAGACGTAGATTATTATTGAAGAAATATGCAACCATAAATACATTCATTTTGGGTAAGTTACTGCTGTCTGCTTGCACAAAATGTTTCTCCATTCTTCTCACATTTAACCTCCGGACTGTTTTTGGTGATAATTTCTGGATAAATCGCTCTCAAAATAGCTTTACAACATTAAATTCGCAAATATCAATACAAAATCTGTTTGTTTAGATTTGTGTGACGTCACTAGGGATGAAGCCAATTACAGACCGTTTTCGATCACGTGATCAAATGTCGAAAATACAGTTATTTTATTCGCGTTTTTTACAAAAAATAAGCATATTTTTATAAAAAAATCAATGAAATATGCTTTTTCATTATGTCATGTTTATGGATGATCTCAATTGGCATAATATTTTCAATACAGTCAAACACCCTATTATAATCACCGTTAAACCGCCCAATCTCCTTCGTTTGATGGTCTATGGTTGATATTGTGAATGGGCGAAATAATGGTGGCTTCTCCAGCATCATCATCATCAGCCAGAAGACGTCCACTGCTGAACATAGGCCTCCCCCTTTAACCTCCACACTGAACGACAGCCCGCCTTTTGCATCCACTGGATACCCGCGACTCTCACAATGTCGTCGGTCCATCTAGTGGGAGGCCTCTCTACGCTGCGTCTTCCGGTTCATGGTCTCCACTCCAGAACCTTTCTTCCCCATCGGTTATCGGTTCTTCGAGCGATGTGACCTGCCCATTGCCACTTCAACTTGCAAATTTTAACAGCTATGTCGGTGACTCTGGTTCTTTGGCGAATATCCACGTTTCGGATTCTATCGCGCAAGAAACACCGAGCATAGCTCTCTCCGTTGCCCTGTGTGACTCTGAGCTTTTCCAAAAGGCCAACAGTTAAGGACCACGTCTCAGTACCATATGTCATCACTGGCAACACACACTGTTCAAAGACCCTCGTCTTGAGGCACTGTGGTATCTTGGACGAGAAAATGTCACGCAATTTCCCGAACGCTGCCTATCCGAGTTGGATTCTTCGGGCGACCTCTTTGCCTAAGTTGGACTTACCTAACTGAATAATCTGTCCAAGATAGGTGTAATGGTCAACAACTTCGAGAGTATCGTTCCCAACGACTACCGGCACGGGTTCAACATGGACATTGGACATAATTTTTGTCTTGTCCATATTCATGGGAAAGGCTACTGAGGTCGCTGAGCATCGTATTTAGGTCCTCCAGCGACTCTGGCATGATGACTATATCATCGGCAAAACGAAGGTGAGTGATGTATTCGCCATTGATGTTGATGACTAAACCGTTCCAGTCCAAGAGCTTGAAAACGTCCTCCAATGCGTTCGTGAACAGTTTCGGAGAGATAACATCTTCTCCGTAAAAGCCATTAAATTAATCGATTTTACGGTGTGACGAGTGCGAAAGCGAAACACACTGGCGTAGTGAACGGTTTTTTTTTTGTTAAAATCTTCGTGAGCATTGATTCAATGTCCTTTACTCGTAATATTAAACAGTTTACTTTGCCTTAATAGCGTCAAACAAGTCATAGTCACAGTCAGAGTCAAGCTAAGTAAGTCACGGTCAAGTCGAACTCATGCCCCTGTAAAGTGGTGGAGACTTTACAAGAGGCTCCTATGGAGTTTTGGAAACAACACGAAAAGACACGTTTCACATCGTTATATCACTTTGCCACACTCGAGCACGTTTACGAGCACTTAATGAATAATAATTCCCCATTCAGTACACATTAACACTCGAAAATACACAAGTTTAGTTTAGCAATTAAATCCGATTCATCAACTTTTTTGGTCTTATTCCAATGGCCTATAATCTCACTTGATACTTGTAAGTTATTCATTTTTATTGTAACACAGTCAGTATTTAGTACAAGTTTTGATAGTATTCGAAAAAAAAATCGTTTACGTATTGTTCCATACATTGCTAGGCTGAAAGGTATTCGAAAACTTTTTTCGTATTATAGTGAAGCAATCTATACCGCCGATTACTACCGATTTTAGTTCCTCCGCGTTTCCGCTGGAGGCACTTTACTAATATGTATGGAACAATACGTAAACAAAAAAGTTTTCGAAAACTATCAAATCTGGGACTAAGCCTACTGAACACAGTAATGTTTGCATTTCATATTAATTTTGGGGTTGCAATGCGGATTTTTTCGGGCGGGCGTTTTCTCTACGTTCATTAGCCAGACTTTAGAAATGCCGGAATAAATATTCGGGAATGATTTTGGCGCCAATGTGGAAAAAATATGTCCGACATGTGGCCTAAACTTGTGTGTTATCGAGTATTAATAATTATGTAATAATGGTGGATTATTATTTGTTAGGTGCTCGTCCACATGCTTGAGCGTAGGTAAGTGATATAACGAGGTGAAACGTGTCTTTTCGTGTTGTTTACAAAACTCCATAGAAGCTTCTTGTAAAGCCTTCACTACTTTACTGGGGCATAAGTTTGACCTGACCGTGACTTACTTTGCTTGACTCTGAAGCCTTGTTTGAAAATAATACTTTTCATTTGTTGTCTAATATTACGACTGAATAACTCTGTATCCATGGTCATGAAAAAAATTAACAAACGGTTAATAAAATAGTTATTTTCCTGTTGTTTTCCTGCCAATCCAAATCCAATATTCTCTTTGAATCCAATCAACTCTTGTGTTCGTCTTGATTTCACGATTTACTTTACTTAGTTTAAACACTATTTTGTAAGTAATAACTATTTTAGAACTGCTGTGCACATTTAATTTATTATTACATATCGTTTCGTTTGAAGTTATTCCATTTGTTCTGTTGCTGTTTCAGCAACTCAGGTGGTGAAGCGTCGTTTGCATCTTCTCGTTCCCGATACATAATAGTTATCTGCCACTACCAAAATGTCCAGCACATCACAGAAACACAGAAATTTTGTGGCGGAGCCCATGGGGGATAAGCCTGTCACTGATTTAGCAGGAGTTGGTGAAGTTTTAGGGAAGAGATTAGAGACCGCAGGATTTGATAAGGTTAGTTTAAGAGCTTGGCAGTAAATGAGGTACTCAAAGATGTCACATTATACCTAAGTACTACGTATGAGTACTAGATAGAGTAATGCTAAAATCTGATTAATATTAATTAGCTTCTTGACTCTTGACCACTTATGATTGTGATGATAATGACATCAGATAATATGCATACAACTTTATATTTACAGCGTTTATGCATAATTTAGTACTATTTTGCCAATCATGCTTATTTTAGTCAAGACTCATTAGACAAATGGTGTGAAGGACTCCCCCTGACTGTGGCATTGGGCGAGAGCGACACGGCTGTGGGCGTGTAGCATCTGTGAGCAAGCACCGCCCTGCGGATCGTGCTTTTCTTGAAGCAAATAATAAAATTAAGTTTGACAACAGCACTGGTCAAGCAATCAAATCAATGATCTAGCTTTACCTCAAAATTTCCAGACATGGCACAAAATTTTACTTCAGTGACTTCAGTGGACGTAGTGAAGTTGTTTTCGCAACAACAACGTAACAAGGTTGTATTAGAAAATGTAGAATAATATGTTACAGTGAATTGTCACAATCATAGGTGTTATGCGTAAATTTTTGGAATAAATTAATGATTACTATATTTTTTTAAAAGGAACAATTATTACCTCTTGAGTGGAATGAGTAATGAGTGTGCCTGAATGGGTGTTCCCCGATAGTTACAATCTGTGTCTTTAAGTCACAAGTGATTCGGTTTCTTCTAGGCAAGCATGCTCTATCGTAGACCGTATCATTGCTTTAGATCAGTCGTGTTACGCAGTCCCAAGTATGAAGTGCAAGCATAAAAAAAAAACAACTTCAACTTGGTTTATCGTTTTTGTGTAGGTGCCTAGTAACAATTATAATTGATATTGGGATAGGAAAAAAAACAAATTTAAAATTGGCTTTTTTACTGCCTAATATTATTTTTGTATTTTATGGATAATTGATGTCTATTATTGAATATTGTAGATTTTTTTAAATGGGCAACAGCTTTTATTAACAAAACAAAATACTATTACCAAATTATCTTTGCTATTACCTACCTCATCTACTAAGTCTAGTGATAGGTGACTTACGTTGTCTGAATAGAACTCTGACCAAATAAACTGTGGGGGCCATCCATAAATTACGTCACACGTTAAGGGGGTCAATTAAGTGTAACCACATGGGGCTGGGGCCCAAAAATTCATGTGATGTAATTTATGGATGGCCCCTTATAGGTAGTTGCTATACAGGGTTACACGGAAAGGGTGTACTAAGTCAAAAAGAGTCCTTAATACTCATCAATATGAACATCTTTTACTAAGGGTCGGCAACGTATTTGTCATGCCTCTGGTGTTACATGTATCCATAGGCGACGGTGACTGCTTACCGTCAGGCAGACCGTCTGCTTGTTAGACACATATGGCATTTAAAAAAAAAAAAAAAACAACCCCAAAATGGAAAAATATAATGCTATTGCATAGAAAATGTTCATCAATTGAGCTTATATTTTTCGCGATTTCAGGGTTGGTCCCATAGTTAAAATTGTTTGTGTAACAGACCCCTTTTGGCTTAGTACACCCTTTCCACATAAACCAAGTATAGTCTAATTGTGAATCTGAAATGTTACCAACATTGTTATTTATATGGGTAGGATTGGTGCAGTTACACCATCGGGCAAGGTGGGTCAGTCAAAGGCAAGCCATCATCATCATCATTCATGATTTTAGCCATAGGACGCTCCACTCTACTCCACTGCTGTCTGTGAGAAAAATTTCTAATAGTAACAAGTAGTTAATTTTTACCTATACATTTGGTATCAGCTTATACCATAGAAAACATTATGTGACATGAAACATATAGTTCCGTATATACTTAGACATACTATTGAATCAATTATAAATAAAACATTATAACAAAAAAAAAATGCTGGCAGTTCAATAAATGAAAATTATGTCCTAATCTTTCACACATAATTAATTACCCCTTTTTTGTAATATGTGTAATATTTTCTTCAAGTTTGAATGGGACCATCCTGAAGATATAGCATACTAAAAAATAATAATAATCTGTTCACTATTGGCAAAGATATTGCTTAATGTGTACAAAACGCAAACACAAACTAATAACCTTCTTTTTTGAAGGTATTTGAAAATTTTACTTTTTAGTTACAGGTATGTTTATTTTATATTCCAGGCGCATGTTGTGCTTGGGCAGTTCCTGGTACTAAAGAAAAATAAAGAGTTATTTCAAGAATGGATGAAGGAAACTTGCAGCGCTAACTCCAAACAATCTTCGGACTGCTACCAGTGTTTGAAAGACTGGTGTGATGAATTTTTGTACTAATTATAAAGATTTACTTATAATATTATTAATGTAAATATAATAATTAGGCATTACACCTAAATATAACATTTTTATGTAATTTTTCAGTAAAATTTGCTTTAAAAAAAATTAAGCTTGTTTTCTTTATCTATATAAACTAGCTAATTAATGATGTAATGCTCGAAACTGATAAGAGGTCATGGTTCATGGTATTTCAAAAATGGACCAGGTATTAGCTGATTATTTTGTTGGAATGCTGTCAATGGGATAAGTCATTATTAAAAAAAATATCAGTCCTTGCTGAGTAAGGAGTTGATCGTAAGGTCAACTCATATTAGCGCTACTCGGTCTCATATTAGCGCTAAAACAGCGCAGTTCGTAAAATCACGCGAACGTGAACTTTAACGCGCACAGATACGGTTTGCGGTCGCGCAACTTTTTTCGTCACCTAAACACCGGTTAGACCCACGTGTAGTAATCCTAACTTATATTAAAAAAGCGAAATTAACTCTGTCTCACTGTCTGACGCTTTGTTTGCTTTTCACGATTAAAAGACTACGCTGATTGTGTGCATACAGTGCGTCATGCATGAAGACTGACATAGGGTACTTTTCTCTTAAGAAATGCGAAAAAACTGGAATATCGCAGGATTCAGCTAGTAATATAAAGGTAAAATTTGTATTTTACTAAAAGAAAACTGCCCCGAGTGCTATGTTTTATAATGATACAAGTTAGTTTCTAAATAACCATTTAGTACATAATATTATTATGTCCTAATATTGTTATTAATACATAATAAATTAAACATTTAATATGCGAAATCAACAACATGGCAACAACTATTTTAAATTCTGCTTTAGTATGACTGAATAACTCTTGGTCATAATACTTTAGTAGGTATGTCAGTCTCATAAAAGTGAACTAAACATTTATTCACTTTTAATACGTACCATGGAATTTGTACGGCACGGCGTCGCACCGTTCTACAACTCGTCTCATTTCACAGTGCCAGCGCCACACAGCGCATAGTGGTGATCTTAGATCAGACAAACAAGGGAGATATGCCGTAGTACAATTATTATTAGTGTTCTAATGTCTCCATCTTTTTCACCATACTGCTATGCCACTTAATGGAAAAACTATCGGCTCACTACTCATATTTTACACACAATAAGAAACTTGTAGCGACACCAATGAATGATGATTTAGTCCCCATGCAAAAAAGGGGCGACGGGTCGTGTGCTGGGTGAGTTCGACTAAAAGCATCAAGCCTGATTTAGGCCACCCACCTTACTATATCTCCCTTGTTTGTCTGATCTGAGGACTCTAAGGTGATGATATAAACAATAATACCAACATACTAATTTTTTTAATATGACAGTGGCAAATATAAATATGGATAGGTATTTTAGAACTTTATTAATTCTTAACAAAATATACATGAATATTTATAATAACTATACACAATTTTATAGTAACTCTAACGCGAGTTTAAAATAGGTAGCACTATTTAACAACCCTTTTGACAATTATGCCATAACCACAACAAAGAAAATAAAGAAAAATATCAGAACACCAAAAACTTTGAACATGAGTGCTCTGTTGCCTGTAATGTGTTGAAAATATTTCGTTATTTCTCTATGACCTGCCTCGACATTCATCTCAGCTTCTTGAATATTAGCATCAATCCGTCCAATAGCTTCATCCTGCTCTTTCACCATGTGAGCCAGTTGTTGGAAAATGCCACCTAATTCGACTATGGTGCTTTCGATGTTATGCATAGTTTCAGCCCTTTGCTGTACGTAGGAATCAGAGTCATCTCTCAAAGCTAGCTGCTGCGTCTGCAAGCTAGATCCCTCTCCAAAATCAATGCTTACATCATCTTGTTGCAATAGTGATGGGACCTCCTTAACCACTGGAGTCACTCTTGAAAATTGCTCACGTCTGTTATTCTGTTGTTTCAAATTTTCAGACCTTACTTCAAGTACCTAGAAAATAAATGGAAGTATAAGGATTTTCTTTAAATAGCTTAACTAGAAGTATCACAACTGGCTCATTAACTGTCCGTCTGATAGTCTGTCCTCGGATAGTCTTTGATGGCATTGTAATACCGTATAGCGAATAGCTTAAAAATCTTGGCGTGATTTTTGATCGTACTTTAAGTTGGGACAGCCACTTAAAGTCGATCAGCTCCAAATTGTTTGCGTCTGGTGGTTCGCTAAGACGACTGCGAAATTTTCTACCCACTGCCACTAAAGTTGCACTTGCACAGTCTCTTCTTCTTCCCATCCTAGATTACGCTGACGCCTGCTTTCTTGATCTCACTGAGAACCAGCTAGATAAACTTGAGCGCCTCCAAAATTACTGTATAAGATTCATATTTGGTTTACGCAAATATGATCACGTGTCTCAATTTCGTGCAAAACTCAAGTGGCTACCTATTCGACTTCGCCGGAATGCTCACATCCTATCTCTTCTCTATAACATCCTATTTAATCCTTCTACCCCAAAATACTTAAAAGAACTCACGGCAGAACTTTCTGGCACACCTTTCATACTCGTCCTCTTAGATCAAAGGATACCCTGTCCCTTAAGTCCCCTTCAGCACATTCCGAAACTTTTTATGGCAAGCATTTGCATTTCAGGCTGTTCAATTGTGGAACGCGTTGCCCATGCCTATTAGACACGCTCCATCGCTCGCTGTTTATAAAGACCGTGTAAAGCAGTTTTATTTGTCTCAGTTGCCACCTTGTTGAAGCTGTTGTTGTTTGTATAACTAATCATATTTATTAATTTTATATTTTATGTATTAGTATATTATCGTAATCTTAAGTAATATAAGTATTAGTATCGTAATTTTAAGTAGTAAGTATATGTATTAGTATGTATTGTTATTAGAATGTACGGTTTATATTATAACTAAGTATCACATTATTCAATATTGCTCGCCCCGCATTCTACCTCCTGTATGAATCCTCTCCATCCTAAGGTTGCCTGGAAGAGATCGCTCTTAGCGATAAGGCCGCCGATTGTTGCACTAGTTTTTAAGCTGTTTTATCGTGTGTATGAAATTTGTGGTGTGAACAATAAAGAGTTTATCTATCTATCTATCATCTGAGGCTCTGAGCTACATTGGAATTGTGATATGTGAGAATATGCTTGACAGGTTACCCTGTTCCACTCTAATCCACTGAACAAACCCATTAATTGGTTGGTATTAGAATCAGTGTTGGGTATACTCGATTAATCTCTTACAGACTCATAAATAACCAACCCACCAAGAAACTTTTTATTGTATTCAGGGTTGGTCCCAAAGTAAAAACTTTTAATAATGATAAGTACAATGACCTGTATTATTCTTAGATGTCTGTAACACGAGTTTTTGTATGTAACAATGTGATGGGTAGCAGCCAATCAATCTGTAATTATTCAATCAACCATCAATCGCATCATACAATAATAACTGATTGATATGCACGTAAAAAAAACTGGTGCCCAAAAATGCACTATCCATGTATTCTGATAAATCTAGTATATTCAAAAATATTGTATTCTGTGGAAACTTGCGACACACAACCGTGGTGGTGTTAACTTGACAAATCAGAGGTCTCTGATTCAATTTTTGTCCCGATGTTTGGATGACGAATTTCAATATCTACTCTGGGTTTGTGTCTTTGTATAATTATGTATATATAAATTGTGTAACATGGACAGAGCATCCTAGAGCTATGAGTGTGTAGTGTTATTTACCTGTTTAAACTGGTTACTCATAGAAGCAAGTCTGGATTGCAGAGCCAGCACCACACTGGAGGAGTGACTGTGCATGCTCTTGCGCCCTCTAGGCATCTCGCCAAGTTTACCAATATGCTGGTTTAAAGAGTTCAAATCTCCTTTTATAATATAAGTCAGTTCTTGGATTTCTGTTGGTCTGTCATCAAACAAGGATTTCTTTTTAGCCACTGAAATTGAAAATGGTAGTAGGTATGTCAGCTACTATTCACTAATTTATGTAGGAATTAAAATGATGTTGATGATTAATGCAGGGTGTGTATGTAATTATGAATATAGACTACGAAGAAATAGAGGAGCAAGAATGATCAAAATTGACCAACTCATCAGCCCTAAGTTGTTGTTTTTGGATCAAAGAGTCACATATAAGTCATTTAAAGGTATTTAACAGTCTTGTTCACAAGCTGTCATTGTTTAGCATGGCAAAAATCCAAATATGAATAATACATATACCTACTAGAAGCTCATTTTCTATCTCCTATCCTGAGAAAAATATGTTTAGGTACATAAATCTTTCAACTCACATATGGCCAGTTTTTCCAGTTTAGCATAGGTGCCAGTTATGTTTCGGCTTATAACTTTCGCCATACTCATAAACTGTGAATAAGTTTCAAGAACTGCAGCTTTTCGTTTATCTCTGATGGCAGGTCTTGCCATAGTTCTGTCCTGGAGACTACGAACAGTCGACACAAACTCATTAGTCCTGTCCCTTGCAGCCATTACTGGTTCAAATACGAACTCTTCAAGGATATCGAATATAATATCTTCTGGTAAACTGGGAGCACTCCGTGAGCTTGATAGGTTCGGGCTATAGGGTTTGTTACTATAGGAGACGCCTTTTTTATCTAATTTATTGTAGGAATCTAATTCGTTTTCTGAAGGTCTTTCAGGAACACCTCCAATGTTGCGCCGCCGAGGTAGCATTGCATCGTAATCCCAGACAAATAGTTTTAGATGTCCTATAACAGCAATGTGTGGATTATGTGGCCACAAAAATATAAATTAAAACTTTATTTTACCGAATTTAGAAAAATAGATCGTTTCTATGTTCGATTCGGGAGGCAATAATGTACGACTCAGATAATGTACACCATGATATTGTACGGCATAATAATGCACAGCATGATAATTGGTGTACATGTACATGGAATATCATGTTGTACAATATCGTGTCGTGCATTATCATGCCGTACATTATCAGGTCGGCCCAATAATGCACACACAATAATGTACAGCATGATATTTGATGTACAAGTACACAAATTATCATGCTGTGCAATATTGTGGCGTACAATATTATGCCGTACATTATTGACACGATTCAATAATGCACACCCCAATATTGTACAGCACGATAATTGGTGACCATAAAAATTCAAATCTGAAGCTTCCTTTAGACTTGGACATCGGACTCCACCTCGAGTGTATTAGGTAGAAATTAGTGACAGATCCGACACAGAGCACTCTGACTTGAGTATGTTAGGTTCGAAATGGGCCACAGAACCGACACAGAGCACCCCGACTCCACCTAGTCTTGTGGTCCCTACCCCTAGAGTGTATATAAAAAGCGCGGGAGCCAGAAGCTCTAGGGAGGTCCTGAGTGAGAGCGAGCCATACGAGACCGAGCGGAGCGAAGGGGGGAGGTGGCGAGCGAAGCGAGCCGGTGACCTCCGTAGTGAAGCGAATGTCGAGTGTGGCGAAGCGATACTCAGGGGCGACCGCAAGAGCTTCTGGCGGGAGCCCACCTGGAGTCAGACTTGAGTTGGTTAGGTTCGAAATGAGTGACAGATCTAACACAGTTGTACTCCTCACTCCACGTCACCATCAAAAAGTTTTGATGGTTCTCATATTTTTTATCTGTGACTATCTTACACTATCTTGTTCAAACGAAGCATGGAATCGACAGACGTCATAGACTCTACAGCCAATAAGAGCAGAGACATTTCAGGAATATTAGCCAATACGGGCGATGCCACCTTTTATCATGTTGTACATTATTGGTCGTACATTTTCGGCCCGTTTCGTCAAAACACGGCCCGTATTGCACGACATGATAATGTACGGCACAATAATGTACAGCCCGATAAAACGTGGACTTTTCCCACGTACACGGATTATTGCCTGTACAATCCTGGCTGTGCATTCCTTGCCGTACTTTATAGACACGAGCCGATAATTGACGGCCAGTATTGTACGACATGGATTGTACAGCATGATATTCGATGTACATGTACACCAATTATCATGCTGTACATTATCATGCCGTGGAATATCGTGTCGGCAAATATCATGTTGTACATTATAGACACCCTTCGATTCAAGAATTTTAAACTACCACAGATAATAAATATTTCCACGTCATTGACGTCATTCCGCGATTAGACAGCAACTTTTTTTAGTTGGGGTAGTGGTCGGCTAATGCTGTTAAACCATACTGCCTTGTGTTTCATTATAGCCCTAACAGCCGTATGGATTTGATTGACCCTCAGAATCTGAGGGTTACATTAGAGGGTTACATTAGTTAGGGAGACATTAGAACACTAATAATAATTGTACTACGGCATATCTCCCTTGTTTGTCTGATCTAAGATCACCACTATGCGCTGTGTCAACTGTGTGGCGCTGGCACTGTGAAATGAGACGAGTTGTAGAACGGCGCGACGCCGTGCCGTACAAATTCCATGGTACGTATTAAAAGTGAATAAATGTTTAGTTCACTTTTATGAGACTGACATACCTACTCAAGTATGATGACCAAGAGTTTATTGAGTCATACTAAAGCAGAATTTAAAATAGTTATTGCCATGTTGTTGATTTCGCATATTAAATGTTTAATTTATTATGTATTAATAACAATATTAGGACATAATAATATTATGTACTAAATGGTTATTTAGAAACTAACTTGTATCATTATAAAACATAGCACTCAGGGCAGTTTTCTTTTAGTAAAAGAGTTCTTAAAATGAAATCAGTATAGGTATTATAGTTTCAGAGATTAGCTCCTGCATGCATACAAATTTTACCTTTATATCCCGCGATATTCCAGTTTTTTCGCATTTCTTAAGAGAAAAGTACCCTATGTCAGTCTTCATGCATGACGCACTGTATGCACACAATCAGCCTAGTCTTTTAATCGTGAAAAGCAAACAAAGCGTCAGACAGTGAGACAGAGTTAATTTTGCTTTTTTAATATAAGTTAGGATTACTACACGTGGGTCTAATCGGTGTTTAGGTGGCCGTAGTCTTATTCTTTGGTGATATCATCACCCAAGAATAAGACTACGGCTGCTTATCGTACCAGGTCGTGAGTCGTCACCCAAGAATAAGACTACGGCCGCTTATCGTACCAGGTCGTGAGTCGTCACCAAAGAATAAGACTACGATTTATCATACTTAGTCTATTAACAATTTCCATGACCTAACTATAACAATACATACACTTAAATATATACCCTCCGCGACAGCATTGTTTTACGTATTCCTGCTAGTAATGTACCACCGCACATTTCAAACTTCGTCGATATTATGGTCGACATTTAACTAAACATAGGTACTCTTGCGTATATCCTACATATTAAATGAAACCTTGACCGTTATTTCTTATTCTGCAACGGCTGAACGGATAATGATGAGATATAGAGCTGGGTTTAAGCTGTGTTCCATCAAATAGATTTTTTTAGGGTTCCGAATCCAAAGGGTAAAATTAGGACTCTATTATTTACTAAGCCTACGATGTATGTCTGTACGTCAGCCCAACCTATCAACGGCTGTATCTTTCGAACCGTAATAGACAGCCAGTTGGGATTTTCAGAGAATATGACGTAATGTTACGGCGTTAACTAAGGAATAACAATTAAGTCAAAATGTAAGAACTAAAGTGAGGTCCGGGCGGGATACAACAAACGTATTTTTTAAACGCATTATGTTTTTGCTCTAGTGTAGAAACGGTAATACGTACAAGCGTCAAACTCAGCATGATTTTAGTACACACTCTAAAGTATAACAACAACAAAAAATGGGCAAGTGCAAGTCGGTGGCAAATTACTGTTAATTACCAACAAGCAACGTATTCGGTTACTTGGACGACCTCTAAAATTGTATTTTTAATAAATTTGTAGTAAATTGTATTTTGTAATAAATTTGCAGTAAATTGTATTTTGTGATTTGTATAATAATTGTATATGTGTATAAAAACATTTTAAAATACTACATTTGGGAACCTTTTTATCGATAGATCTGCGCTAGCAGTCACTTCCCTACTCACGCACACTCAAGCAGTTCTAGATACGCACACCAACATAAAATTACCACGCTGTTCAAGTTTTCACGCTGTCCATAGATACTACGTTCATGGCTGAAATAATGATGATTTACTTGTTCCGTTGCGATACTCAGCAGAAAGACACACACACACACACACACAACACGTACTGGGCTCGATTTTTGAATCGCTCGTATTATATTTCGCACGAAAATATCATGCGGAATGCCTGACTTTCGAACGAAATCCCAAACAAGTCGCTCACACAATGACGTTTGATTGACCATTCGAATTTGCTTTCTGTCAATAGACAATCTTTCATTTCGCATATTTTCGTGCGATATCATATGAGGGATTAAAAAAAATTGCACCCACGGTCTATTTTCTACTGATTTGTGGGGGCCAGAATGTGGTAAAATACCAATTTTGTACTTGAAGTTAACAATAAAATCACATTTTGTAGGAAAATAAAATTTATTCGATATATTAATATAATCGAACAAAAAAAACCTGAATGAATATTACATTACCCTATGCACAAATACATTTCTCTCAAGCTTAAGCTTATATCCGCTGATGAACAGAGTCCAAAATGTGCGAACATTGCACGGTAGCACTAAACAATTAGGAGAAATGGTAATTTTTGCTAGTGCATGCTAGTTTACACACGTGAATTTCATGTTTAATTGGTGTGACAACACACGCACACCTGCACTGTTAGCTATTATATGGATCGTGCGCCTGTCATGTACTTACAATTGAACATCTTTTATTAAAATAACATAAGTTTGCATCTCTTCACCTTGTTCAACTTTGTAAACAAACATGGCGGCTTCATTCAGAGCCATCATTGGTCGAAACACACCATGTCATTTAATTATTTTTTACACTCATAACACCATAGCACCAGATATGTTAACATATAGTTGGACATCTATCGTAAAATAAACAGATTTTTTAAGTGAAACAAGGCGTATATTATATTGAATAAAGGCCACTGTTAGTACATATCTCTATAACACTAAACATAAATACAAACGCGGACTTTTGAGTAATAAAAAAAACCAGTTGTAGTTTCATTTTTGGCCACTGTTATTATAAGCGGTCGCACAGTGTAGGTACAGAATAAAAACACACTCGTTATTTGTAATTTTAAAACATAATACTAAATACTGTTACATTATATCTAGTAAAAAATTTGTTACTTGTATTGTACTAGGTAAGTAGTACTTACTAAGTACTACATTACAGGGGCCTTACGGACAACTGCTATTACAGTAAGGTTTGCGGTCGCGTGATTTTCCAACTGAGCGGATTAGGTGCCTGTAATAGCAGTTGTCCGTAAGGCCCCAGTATTAGGATCGGGATTATTCGGAATTACTATACACAACAGGCGTGGTGTAGGCGAGGTGCACTGTTCTTTTTAGGGTTCCGTACCCAAAGGATAAAAACGGGGCCCTATTACTAAGCCTACTGTCTGTCAAATCAAATCAAATATTTGCTTTTTTTTGTCTTTCTTCAGTCTTGTTTCTTTCTGTCTGTCTGTCCGTCCGTCTGTCCTACCTAGTAACGACTGTATCTTTCGAACCGTAATAGATAGCCAGTTAATTTGTATATCGTTGGCTAAAAGTGTTAATAAGCTAACTTTTTATTTTGTATTTTTACCGTAGTGAGATTTTGATACCATTAGAAGGAGAATTTTTATTTAAATATGGCTAAATCCTAGAAAATTATAAAATCCTACGCAAACATAACTGCTATCTACACTATTTAAAATTTCCCGCGAAAAATCTGACCACTCCGCCATTTTGTTTGAGAGCTCGAGCCGAAACAGAGCGTTCACAACAGTACATCGGAAAATAAATAGTTTTTGACGTGCTACAGTATTTATGCATTTATTTGCTAGGGCGAAAATGGTATCAGGCGTTCCTTACACCGTACACGACACCCTGAAGTGTACGAAAGGCTAGCATTAAAATTGATGACATCAAGAGAAGCTTGTAAATGAAAACGAAAACTAGCTGGTTTTCCGAAGTTAATGATTATTTAGTAGAAAATGGCCTTGGTGAAGTTATGAAGGATCCTACAAGAGTATTCAATACGGACGAAAGTGCCTTCTTCCTAAATCCTAACACGTTTTGGCAAGGAAAGGCGACAAAAACGTATATAGCGTTTAAGGCAACGAAAAATAAATTTTAGCTGTCCTTGTTACAGCCAATGCAGCAGGGCAAATAGCCACACCAATGGTTGTATTTGCCTATGAGTGGATAAGAGCGAATACCAAAACATGTTGCGGATGGTATTCCGGAGTCATGGGCCATAGGCAAATCAGAAAGAGACTGGATGTGCAGCAGCAGCTTACACCCCGGAACAAAATGGGTGTAGTGAGCGTGAAAACCGTACCTTAGTTGAAGCTGCTAGATCTATGCTACACACACAAGAGGATAATTCAGTAAAGATAGAGATAAATATTTTGTCAATAATTGTGAATAGTGTCAGTAGTGTAATTTTGTCAATAGTGGAACATTAGAGTTTTTTTCTCAATAAACGAATTTTTGCTGGTTTAAGCTTTTCACTCGTTTCTGCGTCCGCCGGTCGCTAACAAAGTCCTTCGAGCCGAATCAGTGGAAGCAGAGTGATTATCGTGTCTAATGTTGAGGACTCCGCCTAGCACATCGCGCACTATAATGATTACACGCAGCGCAACCGCAAGGATGAAGGCCGCAAAAATCCATTGCCATATCTAAAAGTTCCGCGTCGATTGAGGCTAGAAAAAATAAATTTGAATTCGAAGCTGCACAAGCACGAGCAGCCATAGAGAAAAAGCTAGCCGCAGATTTAGCTGCACTAGAAAGCGAAGGTCGAAGCAGAAGGGGAAGCTCAGGTAAATCCGTAGAAAATTCAGTGAACAAAGTACATCACTGGTTTGAACGAGACTACCATGACAACATACAAAACCATCAAGAAGATATTTCTCCTCAGTGCGACGTTCCTATCGTTAGCGCAGTTTATTTTAATCACTTACCAAGTGCTATTAAAAAGTCAAACACACAGAATAAGCAGATGCTAGCAAGATTTGCAACATCAAAGGATCTCCCACAGTATCACGGAGACCCTATAGTATAGTGGCTGGCATTCAAGCAGGCCTATGAAGAATCGACCAAATTGAGCAACTTGAGTGACGCTGAAAACATGTGGAGATTGCAGAAATCCCTTCGTGGAGAGGCAGAAGAAACCGTGTTTTCCCTGCTCATTGGAAACACCACCCCGCACACAATAATCGAAGCTTTAGAACTCCGGCACGGGCGACCAGATGAATTGCACAACATTACTAAAAAGTCGTTTGCTTTTGAAAGCATCGGAGTCTGGGAAAAACCCAGACAGAATAAACAAGAGTTAGAGGCGATCCAAATATTGGACGAAACAGCTAAACTACAAGACGGAAAATGGGAAGTTGGTCTACCCTGGAAGGTTAGAATAATTAGATAAATTAGAGACTCTAAAATGGCAGATTCATACTCGAATGCTTTTCGTCAACTGAAGTCTGTAGAGAAAAGGATGAGTTCCGATGCAGGATTCGCTGCAAGATATAAGAAAAGAGTAGATCATTTGTTTAAAAATGATTACGCTAGAAAACTGAGATATGACGAAGATGATTCACTTAAATTATGGTACTTACCTCATTTTGGCATAGATAATCCAAACAAAACGAAATTGCGTCTAGTTTTTGACGGCGCAGCTACTTCGGGAGGACACTCCTTGAACGATTATTTACTGCAAGGACCAGATTTATTACAATCACTGTTGGGCATTATGTTAAGATTCCGAGAATGACCCATAGGAGTCGCCGGTGACATAAAAGATATCTTTCTTCGCGTGAAGATAAGACTGAGGACCAACATGCATTAAGATTCTTGTGGAGGGAAAATCCCAGCGAATCCATTTAGAAAAGACGTACAGTCCGTTCCAAAAATGGATTAATCAATTGAGTAAACCCAAAAGAGATTCTCATACCAAGATGGTATTTCCGTCAATTTGAAAGCTCTCAAAAAATTTCAAGAGAATATTTGATCATTTGATCGATATAAAACCAACAAAAACAGAAACCGAATTGCTGGATCTTAAATCCTAACCGAAATTATAAAACATTCGTAGCTAATCGTCTCGGGGAGATAGATGATAAAAACGGCTGCCATGCTGTGGTAATTTAGAACATTAGTGGCGGAACGCTCTAAGGCTGCTGACATCCATCCGCGCCTAACCAAAGAGATGAAAGAGAATGTAACTCAACGCTACGCCTAACTTGGCCTAACTAAACTAATTAAAACAACATAACGTACTGTGTCAATATCCTCTGGTATAAGTGTTCTGTGGACAATATCATCCATCAAAAATGTTTCAAAATAAAAAACATAACGTCAACAATAATTATTCTTTGAACATTATTAATAATTAATTTATCATTTCTTCGATATATTTCACGGTAATATCTCTAATTTTATCAGTAGAGTGATTCAAAGTTTCTGTGTACCTATTTTAGTGTTAATTTGAACGCATGTGCCACCGTTTCAATTTAGCTACCTTCGAACTGAGATTTCATATTTTACTACGTATCGTTGCCCCCCCAAAGATTTCATACTATACTACGTGCCCCCGAACTGTGAACCCATAATATATTTGTGCTAAGCTTTGTTCAAATTTCGGAGAAAAAACTCGTTGTGCAGTTATCTAGGCCACGTAGTACAGCTTGAGTAAAGCCCGTTGCAGACCTTGCGAAGTACAGGTGGCAAGTACAAGTAGCAAGTACCTACTAGATACTAGTAGTTAGTAGATACTTGCTACTTGTACTTCTCATGGTCTGCAATGGCATAATACTTAGGTGATAATTTGAATTTAGTTTAGGAATCGTGGTAATTTCTGGTAATAACTGTGATGATTACTTGTTTTGCAGTTATTTGAACACTTTGAACTGATGCAGGACTCACTACCTATATTATTATCACTGTATTGCAAGATGTCATTCAAGTTGCTGGTTGCAACGTGAGCGATGGAAAAGGTAATTTCATATTAAAACTGTTAACATATTCGTGTCCTACAACGAAAGAAAATGTAAACACAATGGTACCGTATTACTAATGACCATTACCCAATGAATAGACTTTTCGAATTAGCAATCCAAGGTATTTATTACTATAATATAATTACGATTTACCCTTAGTCTCAGATATGATAGTTTTCGAACACTTTTTTCGTTTACGTATTGTTCCATACACTTTAGTAAAGCGCTTCCAGCGGAAACGCGAAAGAACTAAAATCGGTAGTAAACGGCGGTATAGATTGCTTCACTATAGTACGAAAAAAATATCGAATACCTTTCAGCCCAGCAATGTATGGAACAATACGAAAACGAAAAAAGTTTTCGAATACTATCAAAACTTGTACTATGGGTAGAACAGAGTAGATACTTTTAAAGGTTTCGTACGGCGCGCGGCGTACCGTACCCAAAGGGTGAAAACGGAACTCTATTACTAAGCTTACGCTATGTCTGTCAGTCCGTCCTACCTCTTAACGCTGGTCGGTTTTTTATGTTATTTCCCAAAAGCAAAGAAGTTTAAACCACTGCTGGAACACAGGCCTTCTCTCAGAGAAAGGATGGGCCCTAATTCATCATCATCATCAAACTTGCTTGGGCGATATCTCGGAAACTGTCGATCCTGGACTAGCAGTTCCTTCGCAAAAGTGATAGATCTCGTCGAGATCTTCATTTCAGATGACAGCTGTCAAACTTGCTTGGGCGATATCTTGGAAACCGTCGATCCTGGACTAGCAGTTTCTTTGCAAAAGTGATAGATCTCGTCGAGATCTCAATTTTGGATGACAGCTGTCAAACTTGCTTGGGCGATATCTCGGAAACCGTCGATCCTGGACTAGCAGTTCCTTCGCAAAAGTGATAGATCTCGTCGAGATCTTCATTTCGGATGACAGCTGTCAAACTTGCTTGGGCGATATCTTGGAAACCGTCGATCCTGGACTAGCAGTTCCTTCGCAAAAGTGATAGATCTCGTCGAGATCTTCATTTAGGATGACAGCTGTCAAACTTGCTTGGGCGAT
This sequence comes from Agriopis aurantiaria, assembly GCA_914767915.1. Taxonomy (NCBI): domain Eukaryota; kingdom Metazoa; phylum Arthropoda; class Insecta; order Lepidoptera; family Geometridae; genus Agriopis; species Agriopis aurantiaria. The sequence goes on from OU611988.1 coordinate 11,736,058, forward strand.
ATCTCGGAAACCGTCGATCCTGGACTAGCAGTTCCTTCGCAAAAGTGATAGATCTCGTCGAGATCTTCATTTCGGATGACAGCTGTCAAACTTGCTTGGGCGATATCTTGGAAACCGTCGATCCTGGACTAGCAGTTCCTTCGCAAAAGTGATAGATCTCGTCGAGATCTTCATTTCGGATGACAGTTGTCAAACTTGCTTGGGTGATATCTTGGAAACCGTCGATCCTGGACTAGCAGTTCCTTCGCAAAAGTGATAGATCTCGTCGAGATCTTCATTTCGGATGACAGCTGTCAAACTTGCTTGGGCGATATCTCGGAAACTGTCGATCCTGGACTAGCAGTTTCTTTGCAAAAGTGATAGATCTCGTCGAGATCTCAATTTTGGATGACAGCTGTCAAACTTGCTTGGGTGATATCTTGGAAACCGTCGATCCTGGACTAGCAGTTTCTTCGCAAAAGTGATAGATCTCGTCGAGATCTTCATTTCGGTTGACAGCTGTCAAACTTGCTTAGGTGATATCTCGGAAACCGTCGATCCTGGACTAGCAGTTCCTTCGCAAAAGTGATAGATCTCGTCGAGATCTTCATTTCGGATGACAGCTGTCAAACTTGCTTGGGCGATATCTCGGAAACTGTCGATCCTGGACTAGCAGTTCCTTCGCAAAAGTGATAGATCTCGTCGAGATCTTCATTTCGGATGACAGCTGTCAAACTTGCTTGGGTGATATCTTGGAAACCGTCGATCCTGGACTATCAGTTTCTTCGCAAAAGTGATAGATCTCGTCGAGATCTTCATTTCGGATGACAGCTGTCAAACTTGCTTAGGTGATATCTCGGAAACCGTCGATCCTGGACTAGCAGTTTCTTCGCAAAAGTGATAGATCTCGTCGAGATCTTCATTTCGGATGACAGCTGTCTATAATAGGTAGAGACTCTGGCAAAGCTATAGTAATATTTTTGTGTTTCAGGCATGCAATCTCAACCAAACGCAGGACATACAAATGTAAATGATACAAGTGCTGCAATGGTTCCTAATGAAGGTGGTGTAACATCGGATACACAAGAAGAAAAAGATTTTTAAGAAGATTTTCGAGATTGGTTTGTGTTTGCAATCTCAAAATTATGAGATTTATAGAAAACAATGTTGCTTGATTTTTGAAGTTACCAAAAGAATGTGAAGAAACTGCACATCTTTTGATGTTCTTCGATAAATTATTTGATTCGGTGAATGGATCTTACAGTGAAATTCAGGGAAGACATTTTTACTTGCTGCAGTAACGCCGAAATCACCACATCAGAAATTTTGGAGTGAAGCTCTTCCAGTTTTAAGATCGTTACGATATTTAAATGACGGGAGGGAAAAGGTTGTTCGGTCCATAACAAGCTGGATTAAGACTAAAGAAGGATTCCAAATGCTTGTAAATTCTTTACACAAAAATCAACTTAATTATATTGTTAATAAATTTCAACCACAGGATGACAGGACCCATTAGAAAATATGTTTGGCTCCGTATGGTCACTGAGCATATGCAATAGTATGCCTGGTGCATTTGTTTTTGAAAGCAAATATAAATCACTTTTAATAAATAATTTATCAATGGATCATTCGCAAGGAGCGAATTGTGAAAAAGATACTTCAGCCGGCTTACAAACAATACGCGATTATTTTGATATTTGAGCTCAAAATCAAATGAAAAAGAAAATATCGAAATTGATGAGGAAGAGTTTATAATGAGGATCAGTAATCATCATCAGCCGGAAGACGTCCACTGCTGAACATAGGCCTCCCCCTTTAACCTCCAAATTGAACGACAGCCCGCCTTTTGCATCCACTGGATACCCGTGACTCTCACAATATCGTCGGTCCATCTAGTGAGAGGCCTCCCTACGCTGCGTCTTCCGGTTCGTGGTCTCCACTCCAGAACCTTTCTTCCCCATCGGTTATCGGTTCTGCGATGGGCGATGGCAATGGCAATGCGATGGCAATGGGCGATGTGGCCCGCCCATTGCAACTTCAACTTGCAAATTTTAGCAGCTGTCGGTGACTCTGGTTCTTTGGCGAATATCCACGTTTCGGATCTTATCGCGCAAAAAAACTCCGAGCATAGCTCTCTCCATTGCCCGCTGTGTGACTCTGAGCTTTTCCAAAAGGCCAACAGTTAAAGACCACGTTTCAGTACCATATTAGTAAAGTAGTAGCAAATTCAATAGAACTAGTACTCACTTTATTCTTCATGACATATCTTTTTGAATTATCCAAATCGGACCATTACTTACGAAGATATTAAGTAATAAACATTATGCCGTTCCTGCCGCTAAAAGAAATGTACGTGGGTGCGTATGACGTCACTGGGACGGTCGCCGCCAGCTACCCGTTGGCCGCTAAAAGGCGCGCAGTGTTTTGGGTGGTTAATTGTGACTTTGATGCAAATTAAGTGCCCGATTTGTGTCTAATTCATCTTTTTAACTATGTACAAATATTGTATTGAGCCAAAATGTACAAACACCTCTTTTAAAACGCCAGAATGTAAAAGTAGGTTACAACTTATTTCCATATCAACTAAATAATGGGTAGGTATAGTTATGTAGGTACTAACATCGAAATGATCTACACAGCCATGTCTAGTAGCTTGGGTAGAGGGTGGAGTCATAGTAAAAATAATAGTAAGTTGACTCGAGGAGATTTAAATACCTACTCATGCCCGAACACGCAGGGTTGTCCGTGTCTCTGAGTTTTATAGGTACCTATGTATATTATAATGAAACAATAACACGTAGATACGGATATACGGATTTTACGATTGTAAATAATAAGGTACATACTCCTAAAATAAATCAATGTTTGTAGCGGGTGGCTATCTACGACCCGGTAAAAGTATAATTTTATTCTTCTACAAATATCGGTCTCGGCTATCTCCATTACTCTGATTATATTATGTCAATAATATTGTAAGTATATTTTTTAAATATACAACTGAGTGCGAAACGAGTAAGGTATGATATGTTAATACCTGATGGTAAGTGTCACGCCTATCCATATAGTAGTCAATATCTGTAACCGTGTATGACCTTTTATCTGCTTAGTACAGTCAATATGCGATAACCTGTATTATGACCTTCTTTCGGCGTAGTACAGTCTATTATGCATAACACTGAATAGTTACCTCCTTTCGGCGTAGTACAATCTATATCCATAGCCCTGTATAAGACCTCCTTTCAGCTTAGTACAGTCTATATGCGTAACCGTGTATAAAGACCTCTTTTATAGCCCGTTGGTCCAGTTGGTAGTGAACCTGCCTTCTGAGCTTGGGGGCGTGGGTTCGATTCCCATCTAGGACAAACATTTGTGTGATGAACATTTGTGTTTGTTCTATATCTGGTTGTTAATATCTATTTAAGTATGTATTTAAAACTATATATGTATGTATATCAGTCTCTGGCAGCCATATCACAAGCTTTGCTTAGTTTGGGGTCAGATGACCATGTGTGCAAAATGTCCCAAATATTTATTTATTTATTTATTTATTTTTTAGGCGTAGCACAGTCCATATTTGTAACCCTGTATAATGACCTCCTTTCAGCTTAGTACAGTCTATACTAAATGCGTAACCCTGTATATAATAATGATCTCCTATCGGCTTAGAACAATCTATATGCCTAACCGTGTTTAATGACCTCCTTTCAGTATAGGACAGTCTATATGCGTAACCTTGTGTAATGACATATTTTTTTTGCTTAGTTCAGTCTATATGCGTAACCCACATCCTTCCGGCTTAGTACAATCTATATGAGTAACCCTGTATAATGACTTCCTTTCAGTTTATTAGTCTATATGCGTAACCCTGTATAAGACCTCCTTTCGGCGTAGTACAGTCGGTCTATTCCACTTTGATCCCTGACTGAAAATACCATTGTACCCCAGACATTTGTATTTGTGTGCGTGCTGCGGTGCGTGCGTACAGGCATGCGCACATACAAGCCGCACGATGTATCTTTCTTCGAAGATAACTTACTATTATATTTTTACTACGGTGGAGTTTTATCATCTCTTTTTACAACGGAGTACCATATTTTACGAAGTAGTAAAAAAAAATAGTTTTTCTGTCATTTTAATAGAGGTGTTTGTACATTTCGGCACTATACAATATTTGTACATAGTTAAAAGATCAATTAGACACAAATCGGGCACTTAATTTGTATCGAAAATCACAATTATCCACCCAAAACACTGCGCGCCTTATAGCTGCCAACGGATAACTGGCGACGAACGTCCCAGTGACGTCACAAGCTATCACGCCGGCCGACCAGTGAATTTCGCTAGTAATTTGGTCATAACTTCGTTATTTTTTGTCGTAAAACAATATTTTTGCACTGTATGTTAAGGATTTCTTTCTTAGCTCTATAAATCTGCATTCTCAACTAAAAACGTTACTGATCCTCATTGATCCCATCAACACTCAATCAATGATGATGAACGCATCCACTAGTGATGTAGAAAATTGTGCAGCTGTTGGTTATTGCAGTGGATGGATGGTCAGAAAGGAAAAAATAATATTTAGTTAACCAATGTAAAACCTGCAATAAAGACCTTGAAAACCATGAGGAACTACCATTCGTGGTCTCCACTCAAGAACCTTTCTTCCGGTTTATCGGTTCTTCGAGCGAAATGGAACATAATTATAATACATAATATTACCTATGATTTTAGACAAACACAGTAATTTTTTTTAAATCGCAGAATACATACAATTGATAATATCTATAAATGTAGATTTAAACTTTTTAAAGTCTAAATTGCACAAACAACGCCTGCAGAGTTTTTTAATATCGATTGGTGCAAACTAATCTTAAACATATTGTCAGGAAAATCACAGAGACGGAGATTGTTAAAGCTGCTTTTGATTATTATACAAAACATAAACCAAAAAATTTAACGTAATCAGGTGTTATTTTTAAAAATAAGATTTATAGCATTTTTAACATATTTTTGTATAAGCTCTAATGTAAAAACGGTAATACGTACAAGCGTCAAACTTGGCATGATTATAGTACACACTCCAAAGTATAAAAACAAACAATAATAAATGACCAAGTGCGAGTCAGTGACAAATTTCTGTTTATTTCTTCAAGATATAATTGTGTTACATTATAGCGTATTCATTTGATAATTGTATTTATGAGTTGTATAAAACTGTACAGCCGTTTAATAAAATATTTTATTAAAGCTCGCAAAAAAGCTTATTATTTCTGAAGTAGACGGAGCGCTGCAGCCAAACTTATGCTTAGCGGACTTAATTTTTACAGTAGGCAAGATGTTTTTTCTACTATGGAAAATGATTGTAGTTTTTTACGGAATGTATGGGATTGGTCACGTGAATTTTTCACCAGTTGTGTAAATCTCATACATTTTGTATAAAACTACAAGCGTTTTCTGTAGTAGAATAGAATTAATACAACCTGCTATTCATCTGTAGGTTAAATGTAGTACCGTTAGTGGCGGATAGATGGAGGCACATATAATTAATTTCAAATATGGCTGAGTTGCCAGTCTATCTCCGTATATATATAGTAGTCTTTGACGGCTGCTCAAATTTGCCTATACCCGGAGTATTTGATGACGGTGACTAACACGGCGCGTCAATATTTTAAAAAAAATCAATTGAATATATAAAAAGTGAAACATTAGAGTTTTTTCTCAATAAAGGGTTTAGTGCAGAATGTTGGCCAAGCAGTTTTAAAAATAAATCAATCGCATATATAAAAAAGTGGAACATTAGAGTTTTTTTTCAATAAAGGCTTTTTAGTTTTTAGACTTTTTTGAGCTTTTCACTCGCTTTTGCACCCGCCGGTCGCTAACAGTGACCCAGGATTTACACAAGAGTAATGATGCTATTAAAATTCTTGTCAATAAAACACGTGAAAAAAAAAGTGCCTTATCAATGGACGAAATTGCGATTGCAAACTTTTGCAATGGAATGGGATAAGAACTGTGGGATCCGTGGACGTAGGAGATAATTTGTACTCTGACTCGTCAAAGATTGCCAAATAAGCCCTTGTTTTTTTAGTAACCGCAGTAATTGGTATTTGGAAATTACCAGTTGGTTACCTGTATATCCTCGTGGTCGTACTGGTATGACAAACTAGTATGACCACGAGGAAATAGTGCTTCTTGATTAATGGTGAAACAAGTGTTCCTCCAGAAATCCTGCATCTTTAACTTTCGACGGGTGTCCTACAAACTGTTCAATGGCCAATATATAAGGCGCGCGCCGCGCTCATAGACGTAGACGACTTACAGGATAGTATCAGCTTAAGGCCAGGTATGCACGAGAAGAAATACTTGTACAAGTTTATGCCCAATTATAGAAAATGATAAATAAATACATTTCTCCACAAGATCAAAAATTTATAAAATCATAATGTATCAACAGAGTTGTAGTTTTTTGGAGAATGCCTGAAAAAGGTCACTAAGCAGTTCCAGACTAAGCAGTGAGTACCTACACAATATGAGCACAGCAAAATAAAAATAAATTAGCAATCAACAAAAACCATAACGGCATTTTCTACGATCTTCGGTGTTAAGCACGGACCAGTTTCCGAAACGTCGATCCATTAGTGCATTAAGTAATATTATAGCGATGCAATGAATGAAAATCTTTGTAGCGATGTTACTTTTGTGGTGACGGGAGACACCACCATGATGCTGAGCGCAGCTGGCATCGGATGTCCGCGCGCACACGCGTATAGCGGCGGAACGAAGAGCGACGTGCGCCTGCGTCGAACATCGGCGGGTGACTGACTCACGCGATTTTTTTTTTTTTTTTTTTTTTTATGATTGACTTTTACTGTTGGCCTTTTGGCCTCTACAGCTTGACCGGACTAGTTAGCGAACGCAGAGTGCGTTCGGCATAACTTGGTGACTCACGCGACGACCGCTCCGTATCTATATAGTTGTGCGAGAAGGAGGCAAGACATGCCATCTCGCACATACGATCAGCTGATTGCGTCAGCTGATAAATAATACTGGTTGTACCTAGCATCTAAGGAGACAGGATATACCTATTGTATATAGGTAACAGAAATAAATATTATGATTACTAAGACTTGACACTTGAGTTTCATTACAACACGCATCTCCTTACGATAGGAGCCCTAAATTGGTGACCCCGACGCAAGAAACAAAAATGGATCTATTGAAGAAACAAATTGAGAAACTCACACTGGAAATTGCAGAATTGAGATGGAGACAGGCATACCGCCGTCCCTTTCAAAACCGTAGTCGCTCAAGATCAAAATCAACGAACAGCGGCAAATCAAGGCAACCGGGCGAGACAGATTGGTTATGTCGCTACCATTATAGATACCGTAACCAAGCCCGAAGATGCGAATCGCCTTGCACCTGGAAGAGTCAACCACAGAAGTCGGAAAACTAGACCAGACATCGGGTTCGGCGGGCACCGGTGTCGAAGCCATTTATACCAACCGCCTCAGCATTACTGATCGCGAAAGCGGTGAACGTTACCTGATTGATACCGGCGCAGAAATCTCCGTGTTAGCTGTGAAACCAAACCAGCGACACTCACCGACCGACTATAAATTGTACGCAGCAAACGGCAGTACAATAAGAACATTCGGCGAGAGAACATATCAACTGAATTTGGGCCTACGACGCAGTTTTTCGTGGACGTTCGTGATCGCAGATGTCAGGAGGTCTATCATTGGCGCTGATTTCCTGCGACACCACCATATCCTGGTAGACCTGAAAGGACAGAAATTGATTGACGGGCTGACCAAGCTCTCAGTCAAGACGCTTTCAACACGCAGTGAAGTCACAGCAGTACACGTCATCAACATGAGTCACCCGTACAGCGATATACTGAAGCAGTATCCAGACATACAGAGACCTATGTCGCTCAAGAATCCACCACAACATGACGTCACTCATCACCTAGAAACAACCGGACCGCCAGTCTACGTCCGGCCTCGACCGTTAACGCCCGACAAATATATCGCAGCAAAGAAAGAGTTTGAGCGCCTGATGGAAATGGGCGTTTGTCGTCCATCGAATAGTTCCTGGGCCAATCCAATGCACATTGTTACGAAGAAGGATGGCCAACTACGTATCTGCGGTGATTATCGTTTACTCAATGCGATGACGTCACCAGATCGATATTCAATTCCACGAGTTCAAGACTTCACATTCAGACTACACGGCATGAAGATATTTTCAAAATTAGACATCAAGAAGGCCTACTATTGGATACCAATGGCTAGTAAAGAAGATTCGCAGAAAACAGCTGTCACTACTCCATTCGGCTTGTTTGAATTTACTTCAATGACGTTTGGGCTACGAAACGCCGCTCAAACGTTCCAGCGCTTCATGCATCAAGTACTAAGGGGCCTAGATGACTTCGCCTTCAGTTACATTGATGACGTCATCCTGTTTTCACCAGATGAAGAAAGTCATAAGCACCATTTGCATCAAATTTTCAAGCGCCTGACGGAATACGGACTCACAGTCAACATCGACAAATGTGAACTCGGAAAACAAGAACTAGATTTTCTTGGTTATCACGTGTCAGCAGACGGCATTAAACCACCGAAAGAGAAAACAGAAGCCATCACATCATTCCCAAAACCAAAAACGATTGAAGAACTGAGAAGATTTTTGGGAATGATCAATTTCTACAGAGACGCGTTGCCTCATCAAGCAGAAAAACAGCTAGAACTTAATAAGCTGTTACACAACGCAAAGAAGAAAGACAAAACGCCAATCAAGTGGACTCCTGCAGCAGAACAAGCTTTTGAACAATGTCGTGACAGCATCAAACAAGCGGCGATATTGTCTCATCCTATTCCAGGAGCCAAGTTGCACATAATGACCGACGCGTCCGACCAAAGCCTTGGCGGCGTTGTACAAATATATCAAGACTCAGCATGGCGTCCGATAGCTTTCTTCTCGAAGACACTCAGCGAAGCACAGAAAAAGTACAGCGTGTACGACCGCGAACTCTTAGCGATGTACACTGCTGTCAAACACTTCCGAAGATACATAGAAGGCGCTGAAGTGGTTATTCATACAGACCACCGACCACTCACTTACGCCTTATCGAAACCACCGAGTAACAACGACACGCCGCGCCGAGAGAGACAACTACAATTTATCAGCCAGTTTTGCACGGATATTTGATTCGTCAGTGGAGCAATGAATCCAGTGGCCGATGCTCTCTCGAGAATAGAAACAATCACATGCACTTCAATTCTCGACTACCACCAACTCGCGGAAGATCAAGAAAAAGATGAAGAATTGAAGCAATTACGCACGAGAATGAATCTGAAGTTTGCTCACGTAACTTTGCCAGGAGTGAACAAACCAATACATTGCGAGATGTCAACAGCCGACCCAAGACCTTACCTACCTACTTCAATTCGAGAAGCCGCCTTCAAAGCGCTTCACGAGTTAAGCCACCCGGGGATAAGAAACACAAGGAAACAGATAGCGAAACGATATTTCTGGCCAAACATGAACACTGACGTAACAAGATGGACCAGAAATTGCCTTAATTGTCAGAAGAGCAAGATACAACGTCACACTATTTCACCTCTTGGCCAATTCCAAGAGGCGGGAAGACTGGAACACGTTCATGTAGATATAGTGGGTCCACTCCCACCCTCAGAAGAGTATACCTACATAGTTACCATGATAGACCGACGCACCAAGTGGCCAGAAGCTGTACCAGTACGAAACATCACAGCAGAAACAGTAGCCAGAGTCGTCTACGAGCACTGGATCTGCAGATATGGCTGTCCCCTAAGGTTGACCACCGATCAAGGCCGACAGTTCGAGTCAGCATTGTTTCAAGCGCTGATGAAGAAGCTCGGCGTGACAAGAATAAGAACCAGCTCGTACCACCCGCAAGCCAATGGTCAGTTGGAACGCTGGCACCGCTCACTGAAGACCGCCTTGATGGCAAGAGGAGCTAGCACCAACTGGACCAAAGAGCTACCTACAGTACTGCTGGGATTACGTTCAGCACTACATAAGACGACAGATCTCAGCCCCGCCTTATGTACATATGGAACAACGCTACGACTTCCAGCAGATTTTTTCGTACCGACGAAAACAAACGCAGATGAACCGATAGAATTCATAAGGAAAATGGCAGAAACAATGACGTCACTAGCACCGAATAACAGTCAGAAGCATAGAACGTCGCGCACTCCATTTGTACACAAAGATTTGTCTACTTGCACACATGTCTTTGTGCGCGTCGACCTTGTCAAGAAGTCCCTCATACCACCGTACGAAGGACCGTACCAAGTATTACAGAAGCATGACAAGTACTTCAAGATACAGCTGCCTTTACGCACGGCCGTAATATCAATCGACAGACTAAAGCCTGCATACCTATGCGACGACGAAAGCGAGGATGACGCAAGCGCTACGACACCTACGAGCGTTACGTCATCGTCAAATGCTACGACAGCTACGGGAACTACACCTAGAAGTACAAGCGCTACGACCAATGCAGCGGCATCAACGGTACCAGACACAGCGCCACCGAAGCAGCCTTATGTCACGAGAAGTGGCAGAACCGTCCGACCCACCGTACGCTTTTTTTGAGCGGGGGTTATGTGGTGACGGGAGACACCACCATGATGCTGAGCGCAGCTGGCATCGGATGTCCGCGCGCACACGCGTATAGCGGCGGAACGAAGAGCGACGTGCGCCTGCGTCGAACATCGGCGGGTGACTGACTCACGCGATTTTTTTTTTTTTTTATGATTGACTTTTACTGTTGGCCTTTTGGCCTCTACAGCTTGACCGGACTAGTTAGCGAACGCAGAGTGCGTTCGGCATAACTTGGTGGTTAAGTTTATAGGCGACTAGCACAAGGGCACCTCGATGGTACGAACCTCGGCTTGGGCCGTCGCCGGGAGTGGGAATCAGACTTGCCCAGGCACCCCAGAGGGGGTGTGCCCTGGAGCCCTAACGGTTTGTTGAACTGAATGATTATTTGGAGAGAATCTAACCGATCTTCTAACAGATCCTGTGGGTCTACGATCCTGCCGGCGGGATCGCTGTGTGTGTGTGTGCCTCTGGTAACCGACGCCTGTACCAAAAACTGAATATTTCCTATTGCTAGGAGCAGTCGGATCGGGCGAGCCCAGCGCCGCCGCGGTGACGACGGCGATGGGGTCGTCCGGGTCGCCCAAGATGTTTCTAGGGCGTCTACGGAGAGGAGGAGGGTCTGTCACGTCTGTCGAGTAGTCGGAGGATTTTACTACAAGAGGATTGGGGTGGTGAGGCGCCGCGTCAAAGTAGCGGCGGGAGGTATACTTAAGGTATTGAATCATGGATGGGAGTTCAACATCGCAGTGCAGATCGGCGTTTCGCATATACCAGCTAGCGCCGACCGCTCTGCGTATGAAGCGATTTTGAATGACCTGCAACTTGTCCAGATCGATGCGGGAGGCGTGGGCGAATGCCACAGAGGCGTAAGTCATGACGGGGCGGATGCAAGTTTTGTAAATTGTCAGCTTATTTCTAAGTGACAATTTACTACGCTCGCCGAGGAGGGGGCTGAGGCGGCCTAGGAAGAACGCCGCTCGATTGCGGACTAACTGAATGTGCTTGGAGAAAGTGAGTCGGCGATCGAGAGTCACACCGAGATACTTGGTCGAGATGGTCCAAGGGGACTCACGCGACGACCGCTCCGTATCTATATAGTTGTGCGAGAAGGAGGCAAGACATGCCATCTCGCACATACGATCAGCTGATTGCGTCAGCTGATAAATAATACTGGTTGTACCTAGCATCTAAGGAGACAGGATATACCTATTGTATATAGGTAACAGAAATAAATATTATGATTACTAAGACTTGACACTTGAGTTTCATTACAACACGCACCTCCTTACGATAGGAGCCCTAAACTTTCATTAAAAATCGCTATAAGTCTGGAACTGTCACAAGACTGTTCCAGAAAACTATTCGACACTAATAACAATGAGACTGGCCATATGCGTGTCGAGACACGCATATGGTGACGCATTACAGAACGATAACAAGAACAAAGAAAAATCCTCCATGATAAGAAGGTACCATCCAGGGTGTACCATATAGCCTAAACGGATCTCAAATTCATATATGAAATGCAAACCCCACAAAAAAATCTGAACCGTAAGAGAAAAAGCTCAACAGCCATATGCATGCACAAAACAAGCTATCAAAAAAGACGAAGATAAACAAAATACATCTACGACTAAAACTACCCTTGCAGCATCAACGGCCTCGATCAACCCGAGTAACATGGAAGTTACTATGCTCTAAACAGTAATGCTGGAGGTGGTATGTGACGGAAAGATGACGGATTCGCCTGTAAGGCTCCGGTCAAGTTTGTCCACTTCCTAACTTGTCAATTTCCAAAGTTGTCAACTTCCTAATTCGTCCATTCCTAACCCGTCCTTATCCTAACTTTTCGTTGTACAAATTCCTAAGTTTTCCACTTCTGAATTCGTCCATTCCGTATTTGTCTACTTATTAGTCCACTTCTTAATTCGTCCATTGCATATTTGTCTACTTCTAGTCTATTCCTAATTTGTCTTTCTTACAAACACGTATTGTTTAGTAAAAGTTATAAAACATTTGTAAACTATTGAATTATTTTAACAGGTTACCAGGATAGCAGGAATGATGGAGAGGTATTTCACTCTAGATTCACAAAGAGTGTGATCACTGATTTATGAGTAAGCATTACTAGTAGATAAACAAAATGCAATGCCTTCGACTAGCAGCATTTCACTTCAGCCTACAACCTTACAATAAAAAGTACTACAAGATTAGAAGATTGTTCAGTTACTTACTTTGCAGGGTATTTCAAAAGTGTTGATTGGCAAAATACAATAACTGTCAACATTTCACGACCAATGACGTAAAGGAAGCTGATTTGAATGACGGACGATTATTGAGGAAACAAAAGCGAGCATTGCAAAAGCTAAATCATTAATAGCATACGACGAAAATCGTGACCTGTTCCTAGCATGTGATGCCTCGGAAAAAGGAGTTGGAGCGGTCTTATTTCATAAAACAAAAGACCAAGAACAGCCTATTGCATTCGCATCCAGGAAACTCCGACCAGCTGAGAGCAAGTATTCCGTAATCGACCGTGAAGCTCTTACCATCGTATTTGGAATCAAGAAATTTGACCAATACTTAAGAGGAACAAAGTTTACTTTGGTTACAGATCATAAACCATTGATCCACATTTTGGGCACTCAACGTAACCTACCGAAGCTTGTGAACAACAGACTTGTGAGATGGGCCCTATTAATTGGTAGCTACAATTACAACATATGCTACCAGAAAGGAGAGAACAACGTATTGGCCGATTGTCTTTCTAGACTGCCAAATCCGGACACTCAACCTTCGAATGCAGAAAACGCTGTCCACAAAATTACATCGAGGTTTTTGGGGTCTAAATTATCTGATCTTCAGTTATCGGAGAAAACAATAAGCGAAGAGACATCAAAAGATTCGGTGTTATCACAAGTACGTCAGTGTTTGAAGACTGGCTGGAGAGAACTTGAGTACAAGCAAGATATCAAACAATTTTACAGAAAACGTTTCGATCTGTCAGGCGAAAACCATAATATTATGTGGCAAGGCAGAATGATTATACCAGAATCATTTCGAAGAACTGTCTTAACTTACCTCCACAGAGGACATCCAGGCATATCTGCTATGAAAGCTCTTGCTCGATTTTATGTGTGGTGGCCTTCGATCGATGAAGATATAGACAACTTTGTAAAACAATGCACAAGGTGTCAAGAAAATCGTCCATCCAATCCTGAACTTCCAATTTTTTCGTGGTCCATTCCAACAAAACAACTTTGTATTGTATTTGTTTGAGAATGCAATAAATGTGAGCAAAATGGCAATCAGAATTCGATCGCCAAGATTGATTGTTCTGTTTGTTTGAGCTCAGTCGTGCGGGTGCTGAACGCTCTTCTTCCTCGTCACTAATGCACGACAGTCCCTCTGTTGCACCTCGGGATGACGTCGCCTGAATCAAGTTTTTGTCTGGACCATTCCTGCTTTCATATACATTTCCACCATTTCTTTTCCGGTCCGTTACTCTGGCAGACCGGAGACCTTCGCATATTTCCCTAAAAGAAGTCCCCAATGCAGAATATAGTCTGTGATATCATGGAACAGATCATTCCATGAATAACCTTTCCTTTTCAACGTGTTTTCGATTAACAACGCAGGAGCAGCATTCATGTTGAGAAAGTCTTTGACCTTTTCGCCATTTCTTTTCCGGTCCGTTACTCTGTCAGACCGGAGACCTTCGCATATTTCCCTCAAAGAAGTCCCCAATGCAGAATATAGTCTGTGATATCATGGAACAGATCATTCCATGAATAACCTTTCCTTTTCAACGTGTTTTCGATTAACAACGCAGGAGCAGCATTCATGTTGAGAAAGTCTTTGACCTTTTCGCCATTTCTTTTCCGGTCCGTTACTCTGTCAGACCGGAGACCTTCGCATATTTCCCTCAAAGAAGTCCCCAATGCAGAATATAGTCTGTGATATCATGGAACAGATCATTCCATGAATAACCTTTCCTTTTCAACGTGTTTTCGATTAACAACGCAGGAGCAGCATTCACTACCACGCCACTCACTCCACCGTCTATTAATTCACACATTCCAACCACGTGCACGCCCCTCACGTGTACGCCATCTGCACCTTTACCATTATCACCAATTCTATCTGCATCTACATCACCTTCATATTCAACACCCTCGCCTACAGCATCCCCATCTGCATCACCAGCATTTGCTACACCGTCAACCACTGTTGTAGCCCCGCAGACCCGTCGTAGCCAACGGTAATGCAGACCACCACGTCGCCTCATCGATGAGATTTAAATGGGGAGGAATGTTACATCCTCATTTGAAGTTTGTCTTTTGTACCAATCTGGTATGGTGTACCAACATGGTGTAAAATTCAATGTCATGATGATTTGTTATTATCAGTTTTGAAGCCTGTCTATTAATTAATAAAACATCTAGCTGAAGAATATGTTTATTTCAGTTCTTGCCCACCATCTATATACCTACCTCCTGAGACCACCTGGGTGAACCATGGAAAGTATTTTTTACAACGGCTCACCTTTGTTCACCTGGGTGTGCCTTGGGAAATATTTAGTTTCCACCGTCCACCTTGTTATCAAAACTCTTCAGATTTGAAGTGCATAGAGATTATTTTAAACTTATTTCATGAGTCAGTTATTTATTTTGAACAAATCATATTTAAAGTTCCAATAAATTCTTTAAAATATAAATGCCATGCCCAACTATAAAAAAGCTTGATTGTTGGAGCTAAGTTACATTTCGAGAACGAAATGTATCAGAAAAGGTTGAAATTTTATCATTTGAATTCAATTCTGGATTGTAATATGAAGACCAGCAATGACTAAAAACAAGTTGTCAAGAACACATTTACTTCATAATAGATCATGAATAAATGTAGACACGGTAGTGTGTCAGGACAAAGCGACCGCGAAGCGACAGGTTGACACCCGTTTATTTAAGTACTATAAAAGTAAAAAAAGAAGTCATTGATGCAGGGCCAGGGATCGAACCGGTGCCCTCAGAATGTAACGAACACATGCTACCGCTCCTGGGTTTGCATCGCTTTTGTAATAATATCAAAGAAACCAAATAAACCGCTATTTGAGAATCTTTAAACTCCGGACGTTTCATTGAAGCTGCCAACGATCTACATTGTAGATCGTTGTAGCCCAATCCTGTAGATTCTACAAGGGCGGGGTTCCTGCACGCACGGAGTCCCCAAACTGGTGACCCTGACGTGTTAAGGCGGCACGGCCTGACCACACAAAGAACGTCAGCCTTTGACGAATACCTCATAACTAAACTAGCGCGATGCCCGATACGTATCGATATTTTTGTCTATTGATAAAACACCATGCAATATCTCGATATTTTGTATCGATACACGTTAATACAATATGTGGCGATATCTTATCGCTTCCCGGAAATATCGCATCAAAAAAAATCGTATGACTTAAAAGTTATAAAATAATAAAAAAATAAAAATAAAAATAAAATCATTTATTTCAGGCACTATTATTTATTTATTTATTTACTATTTATTTATCATTTGTTATAAATATTTGGGCAATCAAATGTATAAAAAGAGATAAGGTTTGTACATAGGTACATTTGAGACTTGAATCTATAATAATATCAATGAAATCTTTAATCGTGAATAGAAAAGGGTTATAGATATACATTTCTCATAAAAAAAATCTAAATACTTCTGCAGTTTTTGTTTTGGTGACGTAGTAATTAGAATGTTCGAATTAATTTTTACTAAACCAATGCGGCAACTAGCCTGCCGCCACGCGCCTCCCTGTCGTCATTCATAGTCATAAAAAAACATGTATACACAATTTACTAACTGAACAATACCAATACACCTGGAAACGACTAGTCCCAAATTTTATGTCTCGACATAGCTTATTAATAAAAAAACTGGTGCAGTTGAGAAAGTCTTTATCATACAAAAATTTTACGCCCTTGTCGAGAAAAATCATCAAAGAATTGAGACTTGAAAATAAGCCAGAAAGAATCAATAACATAGGCGAAACAAGTTACTGCAATGAACCACAAAAAACAAAAGTGGTCGGGGGATAGAAAGGATATTAAGAGAAGTATGGCAAAATTATGGTTTTCCGAGAGTAACTACATATACAAGACCTTATCCTCTACTCAGCCATGAAGCGGAGAAACACATAGTAGATTGGTTGACGAACTTAGCCAGGTGTGGTTTCCCATTAGAAAAAGCAGAACTTCTAGACATACAAAAAAATATTAAAAGGCTTATGGAAACCAAACAAATTTAAAGATGACCGTCCTGGCCAAACATGGTTTGGTCAGGCCATGGCCTGTGGTGTTTTAAGACGACTCAACAGTCAGTTCTAATAACGACGCAAAACTGGACACATATTCGAAATTAATAGCGTATCTGAAGAGGATGTCTGATGGATTTTATTTCCTAACTGACAGAAAAACTGCTGCATAACAGCCATCATCCATTCCTGAACGCAAACCTAGCGTTGGTGGCACTGCTCACTAAATTTTTTTTAGTGTGCCTTCAACTCATAGGTTGCGTTAGCTCTATTTTTAGAGGCTTTATATGAAATTAATAACATTCATTGATATAACATCAAATTTTATCCTATTTTAAGCCAAAAAATTAAATAAAAACAGCCGGCACATATGTGACACACAAGTTGAGGTGGCAGCGAATGGGTTAAATAAATAGAACCCCCGCGACGTCGCAACTAAGTTAATATTTGTACACACTGTGAAGCATAACTAAACTTTAAACATACCTGCGCGTAAAGCGCGAACAGACTTTTATCTATTGTATTACTGCGCGCGAGAGCTTCTTTTGCTCTGACCGTTACTGAATCGCTAACACTTCAAGTTCGTTGGGTTAGACGTAAAAGCAAGATCCAAGAGGGTTGGCGAGGCTATACATTCTATGCATATTATGTGTTTCGCGTTAGTAGTGGGACAAGACTACGCTTGCCTCTTAGCGTGGTGGTTAGTAAGTGAATATGATGGAGCGTATCAACCCATCCCTCACAGAGTCGCTGCTCTGGCCGATGCAGAAGTTGAAGTACACAGACTCTGCGGCTACTTGCTGTGCGCACGTCCCCATTGGATACCATCCCACCTTGTTGAACACTATGCCCACCTTGTACACCTGAAAACACCACAGTTTATATTTTAAGCCGAATTTCCATTACATAAATTACTGTTAAGAGATTTAACATCTAATATCTTAGAGTGACGAGCGCATTGCATTGTCGCGCACAGTTTTGAACTGTTAAGTTCTCAAATCTAGGTATCAGGTACTGTTATGAGCGTAAGCGTGACGCTTAAAAACGTGAAGCTTGTCGAAAAAAAACATACAAACGAATTGATAACCTCCTCCTTTTTGAAGCCGGTTAAAAATGGCGCGGAGCGCGAAACTTTTTGTTTCAAAAAATTTATCCATGCTTGATGAAAGTATCTTTTTACAGGGTAAACTAATATCATGAAAATAATGTTGTGCTACATTTTTAATAGCTCAGCTTTACTAACGCGGCAGTTTTGTCCAGCTGTCCCGATTATTCCAGGTTGAAAAGTAGTCTATGACACATCTTCATAATGCACGTGTTTAACAAACAGACGGAGAGATATAGCTACTTTCGCATTTGTAATACTTGTGATGGGCGGTTTTAAATAGGCCGTTTGTGTGCCAATTAAAGACAATAATACTCCACACGTCATCACCAGACGCATCTCGACTTATCCTGTCCAGTGCCATTTAAGTGTCATTACAGCTACAGTTTTCGACATCCGTGATTTTGGTCCTTCGTCGGATTTCAGACTCAATAGCAAACAACTATAAGCTGATATTATGAGTATATCATACTCATAACGACAAATTATACTATTAACACCTCGGCACATACCTTATTCCTTTGTATATAGACGGGCCTATTGAACATGATATCTAGGAGGTGTCGGTAAGGCACGCGACAGGTGTAATGCGTATATGTGAGTCTGGCTCCGTCAGCATCTAACAGATGTGCGTAAAGTAGTTCGGAGTAGCCAGCCGCCAGCGCACCACTGCTGCCTAGGGAACACATCGCGCTTTCTTCGCTCGGCGCTTGCGTCGGCACCTGGATGTTAAAATTCAGAAGTGGGATTTTGTTTTATGTTATGATACTTTATTAGATTCATAACTACAGATAAAAGCACATTACTCTGTGCAACTGCCTCTTTTTACTAGCCACAAGTAATCAAACCTGTTTGCACAAAAACCTGTTTGAAAAAATTTCTTTGAACTTGTGAGGTTCTTGGACATACCGATTTCCTCACAATGTTTTCCTTTGTTGTTTATATATAATAAAAAATAGTACGCCAATTCAATTATCAATTTAATTCTAGTCTTACTTTGAGTAAAATTAAACCAGCAAACTTTCAACCAGCTTGCCCCCCTCAATAGGCTAGTTGACTGGTGTATAAGTGTTTAAAGTTTTTGGTGGTGATTGAGAGGGGATGCTCTGTCCCTTTCCCGCAAAGCGTGTTAGTATAGCATTGTAGTGTGTTGTATTTGTATGGCGCGCGTGCTGCTTGACGTCATAACTTGCTATAGAGCGTTCTCTGACAAGCATGAAATATAAATACATAAAACTTATTGAATTATGAAAAAAAAAAATGTTGATTTATTCTATTCGTGATCAGCTTTTTTATTAGAAAATAAAAAATATTTGTCAACATGCCTATTCAGCCTATTAAAGCCTTTCTTAGTGAGTACTTCAAACCCCATAAGGAATCTATATGCCAAATTTTAGCTTCGTAGGGCAAGTAGTTTTCGAGATTTTGTTATGAGTCAGTCAGTCAGTGGTATTTTGCTTTTAATGTGTATAGATTTAAATAAAAAAAAGAAGGGGAAGAAAGGTTCTTGAGTGGAGACCACGAACCGGAAGACGCAGCGTAGGTAGGCCTCCCACTAGATGGACCGACGACATTGGGAGAGTCGCGGGCATCCAGTGGACGCAGATGGCAGGCATTCGTTCAGTGTGGAGGTTAAAGGGGGAGGCCTATGTTCAGCAGTGGACGTCTTCTAGCTGATGATGATTATGATGAGATTTTAAAAAAATCGTATCCACCTGCACTCCCAGAAGACAGATGTTCTTGTCCACCATAAATGTGACGGAGCAGTCTAACACGCTAGTGTTGAGACAGTCGGTGTGTTGAATGATGGCGCGCTGGCAGTAGATCTTGTTGTAGTCTCCGTGCCGGTCGAGTAGTGGGTCCACACCTGGGCCGGCGATAGAGCTCGCCATTATTGAAGCCCGATCTATGCGCCCGCCTGTAAATCCTGATAATTAAATACTCAGAAAATAGTAGAAGTAATTTTTTTCTGTATAAATTAAGATAGTTCAAACGCGCTCTAATTTCAGGCAAAGTGTCCAAAATGCTGGCCACGTTGCCTCCCTGGACTGCGAGGCTAACTTTCTGTCCAAAATATAAGTCTTCGTTTCGTTAAATAGATAGTTTAAACTTCAATTAAAGCTTCAGTTTAAGCCCGTTGCAGACCATGCGCAGTAGCTTGCGCAAGTACTAACGCGAGTACTCGCGCCGGCGATCAAACGTAGCCACTCGCGTGGCGACAGTTCAATCGACTCGCATCGCGCGCCTGTGATGGACATGCGATTAGTTTCACGAACGTTATTTCAAGTGCTTATACTTAAAAAATAAATGATGATGGATATTTCTAAATTCTACTTATTACACATTTTGCGAAATATATGGCGCCGCATACGCATAATCAACTTGGCGAATGTAATGGTGCAAGTACCCACCACTAACGATGCGCAGTGGGCGTCGCGCGAGTCGGGCGGGGGGTGCGGAAGTTGTAGCGCGGGCACAGAAGACATAATAGACACAGAAGGTTCACTCCGAGAAGAAGTTTAAATAAATAAGGACTCTATTTACGAGGCAATAAAGTAGCAATTCAACTCGTACAGCGCTGGATACCGCTCGCTATATTCATCTAGAAGGCCGCTCTCTTTCTATCGCGTAGCTCTATCTCTCCTGACGCGGCACGTGTAACGTTAGGGTTGTCTTCTTGATATTTACACAGAATCATCATCATCATCAGCCAGTAAACGTCCACTGCGGATGAACACATGCCTCCCTCTTCGAGAGGGGTGGTACACATAATACTTATTAGTATTTACTTACAAGCTATGTATCCTATGTAGTACCTACCTATTACTTATATTCTACTTTAATTGGAATGACATTTAATCTGCACAAAAAACTAACGCTTATTCTGAATTTGGTACAATAACAATCATGCAAAAGTATAAGTTTAAGAGGCCTATTACAAGATCTACATCCCGATGCATATTTAGGTAAAAACTACATGAAACATGGATACCTCATTTGGGAGCCCTAATTTGCAGATTCTGTTGAAAATAATTGGTCAAGGTCCCTGACAGAAAAGATGCTTAATTACGCGCGACGTGGCTAGCGCAGCGTGCGGGCCGGGCGCGAGCCACTGATTGCCCTGCTATGACCCTCTCGGGAAGGGACACCGGCCGAACATACCTAAAGTCCGGAGTGCGCCATGCCTGGCGCGGGCAAACAAAGCTTCACTTGCGGAAGGACCTACAAAGCACTTCCACTGGCACAAAGCAAAAAGTATTGTAGGTCGTCGCAGACGACGCGTAGTACTCGCGTGAGTATTACTCACGCGAGTTTACTGGGCATCGTCTGCAACGGGCTTTAGTCTTTTAAGTTTTTGTTTGGTATTCTTAAGTTAACTTCTTGTATATATCTTCCTTCTGCATAGACCATTTCAAACCCTTTTTACAGCCTTTAGAAGGGCTCAAACGATTGTGTAATAGTAATTATATTAAATATGAATTGATTATTTGTGTAAAAATTGTGATAACTTTTGTGATCGATGGGGGAGGCTTATGTCCGGCAGTGGACGTCCTATGGCGGATTCAGGATTTTCTTCTACATTCTGACAAGGTTCGAAGGAATCAAATCGAAAAATTGAGTCGAATGTATGGAATTGCTAGGTGCTTGGGGGGGGGGGGGGGGTATACTGACCGTCGTGGCGTGGCATGGCGGGCGGTGAAGCACGCGCAGCATGTGGCGGCGAAGCGCGCGCGGCATGCGGCGCAGCCGCGGGGAGGGGGTGCGCGCCGAACACTTGCTCCAACACCGGGGACGGCGTGTCTACCGTGAACGTCGCCATCTGGGAACAGACATACATCCCTCGTCATCGTGCTATTCTAGTTATATGTGTATGTGTTCTGTGACTATGTGTACTTACATCCCTAACTCCGGAAGAATGCCCGCCACCAATCAGCTGCTTCCTTGGTACACGACATGTGGAGAAACCACTCGGCATCAGCACATCAGAGTTACTTGATAGAATGTTCATCAATACTGCAAAGGCTTCAGACTCCGTGAGTAGAGACGACCGGGCTGGCCCTTCGGCGAACTGTTGCGGAGTTAGTGTCAGGAAGCGTATCTTTTCTATTGCGGCGCGGATTGTTGGCTTGTTGACTTCTAAAAAGAAAAAAAAAACATTGTTTGTTAAGGGGATATTGCAGCACTTAAATTTCATACAACTTTGGAGTACTAAAACTAGAATAAGGCGTTGCTAACCTATTACCTTAATCTAAGCACAGGCTAGTATTTAACCTGATAAAATGTATGGCTTCTGTAGGAAAGCAGGTAAAACCAGAGAAGCTAGAGGGTTCATGACACGGGAATTACTCACGTATGATTAAGCCAGTTACTACGACTATAATTGGTTTACGGGTTTACGTGAGTAATTCCCGTGTCATATAAATAAAATTTTCCGTAATAATAAAAAAACTAAATCAAAATCGACTCAGTTGTTTGGTAGCTAAGCAAAGATGCCACAGACACACATACACACTTTAAACTTAGAACACCCCTCTTTTCTCACAGGTAAAAACAACAAATAATAAACACAGGCCAATTGCGAGCCGGGTTGGGTTCAAATTATAAAATTAGTCCAATATAATATACAATGCCTATGTCAATTATTATAAATATTACAATAAATTAAAATTGTATTCTTACAATTTACGGTCATATAAAACGTTGTTCACAAAATAGATTTCAGAATAGCAGGCACATATTTTCACAAAAAATGTCACATTCAGGGTACTCTTTAAGGAATGCGTTGAGACCACGAATGATGCGGCACATCGGGCTAAAGTCTCGCGACTTCGTACGGCTAAAGCCAGTGGAAAAGAGCTTATTTCTAAAACTGGGCCTGTGCCGGATATAATTATCTGGAATATACAGAGCGCACATACGGTTGTGCAAGACATGCGAATCTATGGCACTTTTCAGTATCTTACAGCCGGTCTTAAGTTGGTCGAGCGAACGCCTAACTTCCAATGAGTTAAACCCCAATTGGCCAAGCAAGAAATCGGTGGGATAAAGATAAGGGTAGTAGTTAGTACCCACAGGTCTTTTTATAAAAAATTCTCAAAAAAGCTTTTTGCACCTTCTCTAGGGACAAAATGTGTGAGTCACAGTGCGGGCTCCACACACATGCATTCGACTCCAACTTACTTCTAACCAAGGTAGTAAACAAAAGTCGAAGGATGTGAGGATCACGGAAATCTTTGGCATTACGCATAACGAAGCCAAGGCGCCGGTAGGATTCCTTCGCTGTAATTGCTACATAGTCATTAAATGTGAGCGCACGATCAAAAGTTACGCCTAGGTCTTTAATCGTAGACACTCGCTTCACATCATCGCAACCAATACAGTACGTATGACGAAGAGGTTTACGTTTTCGATCAAAGGTCATAACGTAGCATTTGTCGGGGTTGAATAACATTTTGTTACGAACACTCCATCGATAAATGGAATCAATATCGCTCTGCAAACTATCACAGTCAGCTTGTGACTTTATTTCATGAGCGAGCTTTAAGTCATCGGCATACAGCAAACACTTCGCTTATCTAACTTCCTTAATCAAGTCAATTAATCATGATTAGAAAAAGCAGAGGCCCCAGAACAGATCCTTGACTTACACCGGATGGAGTAAGGTAGGGCATGGAGATATATGCACCAAACTTTACAAATTGCCGGCGGTCACGCAAAAAGTCTGCAAAGAATTTGAGAAGGCGAGGAGAGAATCCGATGTTACTGAGCTTCTGCAGCAATATGTCATTATCAACTTTATCAAATGCTTTGCGGAAGTCAAAATATAAGACGTCCACTTGCAAACATCGGTCAAGACAACTCGAAACATAGCTCACGAGACTGAGAAGGTTCGTGTTTAGTGATCTTCCCGGCCGAAGTCCATGTTGTTCGTCACATAGATACTGCGAAACTTGCCTATAAATTTCATTATGAAGGATGGATTCAAAGACTTTGGCTGGCGAGCACAAAATGGCAATGGGGCGGTGTTCATATACAGCAGGTTTGTTACTCGACTTGGGTATTGGAGTAACCCTAGATAACTTCTAATTGCCGCGGATAAACGCCACTTTCTTGAGAAAGATTAAAAATGTGACAAAGGGGAAAGGTCAAATATTTCCTTGAAAACTGAAGAATAAAAACTGGCAGATGGTATGGTCCAGGAGAGCTGTTCACTTTGAGCTTGTTCAAACCGCGCTCCACATCCTTAGGAAATATGTGTGGAATATTAATCATGCCTCCCTCAGAAGGGATTATTGAGTCTAATCATGTCTAATAAAGCTAAAATGTTGGCCTGATCAACAACCATTTTTCCACTTTAGCCCATAGTAACTATAGACATGCCCATAAAGGAATAAACCTTCAACAGAGGTGTTCTCACCTAGTTTGCTTTTGGAGTCAGCTGGGGCAGGCTCCGGAGGCGTATCTTCAGGCACGTCGTCCGGTTTACGCGGCTCCGGTGCCGCCGCTGGACTGTTTTCGGCGCTACTCTCTATGTGTACCACCTAAGAGCATCCAAATTCAATTCAAACTAATATTTTTGAGAGACGGATGGCGTTAATTGAGATTAAAATGGGTAAATGCAATGGCAGTTGTAACAGCCTTGGAAATTGTAGAAAAGTATTTGTTAGGTCTGCATGATCTGCATCTCCATCCTCAATCCTAATATTATAAATGAGACAGCGTATTTCTTGTTCCTTCCTCTTTAAATCAGCAACAGGGTTATTAATTGATGTGCCCTTTTTTTAAATAGTTGAGGGCTAGAGATCCTATGTCACTACATAGGATACTTTTTATCCCAGAAAATTTATAGTTCCTGAAGAAAAGTCCACGCGGATGAAACTGTGGGGTGTAGCTATCTATCTCTAGCTATTATCTCACTAGCATGTTTCAATTATCATCATTATTACTATTAATTTTTGCTCTTGGGTCAATCCCACACTTTTGAGAGGCATTGGTGGGGCCGAAACCAACACCAAGAGGTCATAATGAATAAAAAATAAATACATACAATTATCATTGTGGAATGTGGATAAAAGAGAATATGAAGCTATTGTACATTAGTCTGCATAAATTTGTTGTGGATATCTACCATTACCTATTGACTATTTTTACCTTGGAAGTAGAAGGTTCTGGACTCTTTGATCTCTTCTCGCTAGTAGGTCCATTATCAACAGCTGGACTGAAGTTCCATTCTGCCCCTCTTTTGTCTTGGGCTTTAGAATACCTCACCGCAGCATCAAATAAGTCTAATTCGCTATCAATATTTAAATGGTCAAGTGAGAATACTGTGATGACTGTGTTTAATTCTACATCTTGGAAACTACTGTCGTTGAGGACTTCTTTGGTATTTGTGCTAATTATCTGTAAGAAACTAGTTGTTAAAATTTACTGTATTATTTTAATCACAATGCACGACCATATTGAGCACAAAGATGTTTGTCTTGTTTAGTTCAGTGAAAATAATATTTTTATTTTCACGGACATGTATAAACTATTGAATTTCCAACAACAATGCAAGATAAATTTGATCGTTCAGGTAATCTATATATATAAAAGAAAGTCGTGTTAGTTACACTATTTATAACTCAAGAACGGCTGAACAGATTTGGCTGAAAATTGGTGGGGAGGTAGCTTAGAACCAGGAGACGGACATAGGCATATACTTTTTATCAGCATTATCACCATTTTTCATCACTACGCGGGTGAAACCGCGGGGCGCAGCTAGTGTAAAATAAATTATTACATGCCAAGAAAAAAGGAAGTTACATAAAAAAATCACAAATGCGTCAGTTTTAAGCTTTATTACTGACTAGCTGACCTGACAGACGTTGTCCTGTCTTAGAACCGTCAAACACGCAAAGTCAAAATTGTAAATCTTATTTATTTACACCTTGGGGCTTGGGTTACATTATTGGAGTTTTAGTAAGGATCCTTATTTTTTTGAAAATATAATATAGCCTATGTCACCCGGGGATAGTGTAGCTTCCCAACAGTGAAATAATTTTTCAAATCGGTTCAGTAGTTTTGGAGCCTATTCAATGCAAACAAACAAACAATCAAATCTTTCCTTTTATAATATTAGTATAGATTAATTCAAATCACTATGTCCCCCTTAATTTATAAACCAATATGACAATAACAATGCACAAGAGTAATGAGAACACAAGTATTTGATACTGATACATGAAACAAACAAAAAAATGCGATTGCTTTAGCATGAAAAGAAATTGCTTCAATGACAGTCAGTCATGGGGGTAAAACTAGAGCAAGGCAATCACTAGGAAAAAATATTCCTACACTCTCTGGTTTTGGAGTTGAAAACCCTAGGGTAACTAACACAAGAAAATAACCTGAAGAAAAAAACATTAAGGCGTGATAGTTTTTCTGTAAAAAATATAAGCTAATTTTGAAGGATTTATTTTCAAAAATATCAACTGACTTCTTGACTGACCTGACATTTTTTACTGACAACCCCTAACCACTTTTTGTTTTCCTGACTTTCCCTGATTTTCCAGAAAGTGGACACCCTGTTAGCTTACATGAAACTCTGGCAGAGCAGCAATATCAATTTAAATAATTGGTAGGTTTTGGGTAGGACTTTAGTTTAGCACCAATCGATTTTAGGGGGGAGGAGGGGTGGAGGGAGAGGGTGGGAGGGGGGAGAACACCCCTTTGAAGGAAAACTTGCGGCACCCCCCCCCCCCCCCCCCCTCTCGGAGTTATGATTTTTTTAAAGTTTCTAACCTCACTGTGGCGGGACAAAGAGCGGAGAGCTTAAATTGTCGTTTTGTTCACTGTCAACCTAATGAACCTACCGAGTTCTTCGCTGATCAAAATTGTTGTTTTGTTGGATGGTCACTGTCAACCTAACGAACCTACCGAGTTCTTCACTATTCAATATTGTAATTTCGTTGGATGGTCACTGTCAACCTAACGAACCTACCGAGGTCCTCGCTGATCAAAATTGTCGTTTTGTTGGATGGTCACTGTCAACCTAACGAACCTACAGAGTTGTTCGCTGTTCAAAATTGTCGTTTTGTTGGATGGTCACTGTCAACCTAACAAACCTACAGAGTTCTATGTAGGAGTTGGACTTGAAATAGTAGTGTGCACAAGCCAGCCTCACTCGCTACGCTCGTTCGGCGCAACTTGGCTAACCAAAGTTGTCGTTTTGTTGAATGGTCACTGTCAACCTAACGAACCTACCGAGTTCTTCGCTGATCAAAATTGTTGTTTTGTTGGATGGTCACTGTCAACCTAACGAACCTACCGAGTTCTTCACTATTCAATATTGTCATTTTGTTGGATCGTCACTGTCAACCTAACGAACCTACCGAGGTCCTCACTGATCAAAATTGTCGTTTTGTTGGATGGTCACTGTCAACCTAACGAACCTACAGAGTTCTTCGCTATTCAAAATTGTCGTTTTGTTGGATGGTCACTGTCAACCTAACAAACCTACCGAGTTCTATGTAGGAGTTGGACTTGAAATAGTAGTGTGCACAAGCCAGCCTCACTCGCTACGCTCGTTCGGCGCAACTTGGCTAAACAAAGTTGTCGTTTTGTTGAATGGTCACTGTCAACCTAACGAACCTACCTAGTTCTATGTAGCAAATAATGCAACAGAATGTCATTCTTACTGTTATCTGCCTATATCAGTTTCTGAAAATACAAAATGGCACCTCTGGTTACGTTTCGTTTCACACATCGCTTATTAATGGCTTTGGAAACTTGTCAATGTTTGTATGCTATTTAAACAAAGTAAACAACTGAAAAATTTCCAAAGAGCTTTATTTAATGTTAGTAATAATACTTTATCATATAAAATGTCCAAATGAAATAAAATAGCACCTGATAATATTTTTAAAATAATGTACGACATTTTTACAACTTTTAGCAAGTAAAACGGAACGTCTAAGTATTGGTCTTGTGATAAAATGTATGGTGAATTTTCAAATTTCAAAAATTAATTTCTCGAAAATTGTTAGTCTCCGCAACTTAAAACTTCGTGTGAAGCCTTCATGCATTAAGAACTTTCTGTGAAAAAAATATGAACCTCCAACTCGATTGGTGCTAAACTAAAGTTTAGCCAGGTTTTGTTTTTAACTGATGAAAAAAGGAGTAGGTTGACTTGATAGGAGTTTTCTAATTTTTATTCGAGATGGGGGCGATAAGTTCTACACTGACGTCCCGCTTAGGGTGTATTGTGCATTTCCCCCTACCAGCACCTACCAGAGCCAACCCAACTCCTTGAAATATCGGAGTGAGGCTCTGGGGTGCTATTGGCATGATCCTAAGTAAAACCTAGGGTATTTAACAGGATGCTATACATACCTGTATACATTTGTCCATTAGCACACTCTCGTCGAAAAGTCTTGCAAATTCATACGCTCTGCAAGCATTCCTCGGATACAAGTCTGACCAGAGATACCGTGTGCACTCTTTTACCAGGTGTGGTAACATGTACTTTTTGGCTCCATAACACAGCTCACATGCTTTGTCGAATGAGCTAATATTTATATTGTCTGTATAGATATACCTGCAATTTTATAGCTTCTGTTAAAAAAACAATATTTTTTATTAAAGCCCGGTAAAGATAGAGTGTCAGTATAGACATTTTTCAATGTAAAAAAACTCACTCTAAAAGTGCTTTGAAGGCCTCTGGTTGGACATCCAATATGGGAATAGGTTCATTTCCCTCGTCAGCCATTCCTCCGTAGAACATCGCCTCAAACACTGGAGACGCCATGGCGAGGAACAGTTTGTGGCCCGCAACGACCACCTGGTTAGGCTCTGAACCCACCAGAAACGAGCAATCCGACCATAGTCCTGACTGAAGCAGGTAAGCCCCTCTTTGCTTTATTTTTAGACATTCTACCTGCCAGTCTCTCGGTGCTCCCGCCATTAAAGATATTTATATGTTGTATTTATTCTCCACCCACGAAAATTAATGAATCGCCACAGTCACGACTTACAAAACGATGTCGACCCACTTTAAAAATAAACAAAAATTAACCGCACGATACATACGTAATGCAATGCCGGGAGGCAATAATGCACGACACAGATAATGTACGGCATGCAATTGTACGACATTATAATGCACAGCATGATAATTGGTGTACATGTACATGGAATATCATGTTGTACAATATCGTGCCGTGCAATATCATGCCGTACATTATCAGATCGGCCCAAAGAAAAAAAATAAGGAAGAAATATTATATTTTAGCAGAAACATAATTGATATCGCTGTCCTTTCTTTCACTGAGAAACTATCGTAAGTTAAAAAGGGACATCGAGAATATCTCTAGTGGGCCGAAATCGACGAATGGCACCGTTTTGACTATACAATACTATACATCACAGATATACACAACCAGATCGGCAATATATTTTAGTGAAAGAGACAACTTGATATGGCTCAGCACAAGTACGAAAAGGACATAAATAGATTTTGTTGTCCTTATCGGCGTGACCTGTTTTTGGTACCTCAAGTGTCAAAATCTGTAATAATCAGTGACAAACAAAACGGGTCTGAATTATATTTATTGCCTTTTTTTGGTGATTAAATGTGATAAATGCGTGTTTCCTCTGAGAAATAATTGTAAAAGATATTTTACAATGGTTGGTTGTAGCATTTTGGGCTGCAAGAAGCGCAGTGAGCGAAAATACGATGAAATATCATTTCACACGTAAGTAAACATATAAAGCTTGTAACGATCACCTAAATAAATTCAGGATATAAATTCGCAAATATTTTATTCATAATTAGTCAGTTTTTAGGTCGATTTGTGGTCTAATTCTATGAATTTTATCAAATTATTCACTTAGAAAATAAATTATGAATGTTGCCAGTTTATGAAAGAAATTACCCACCGCAACTAACATAAATTATTCGTTCTGCAGGTTTCCAACTGATCCTGTCACATTGCTGAAAAAAGCTGGCACATTGCAAAATGAAGTGCAAAATACCGACCCTTTTATGCCCATATGAATATGGTGAATGTTAATATTAAATATATATTAATGAGGCCACAGTTATGAAGCTGGAAAAGCAAAAGGCGATTTCGGCGAACCGATTCAAAAAGCTACGCGCTATTCGTGAAATTTGTACTGTAAACATTAAAGAGTCTATTTATCTAATTATTTGGAATGTTATACATAATTCCATTCATGAAAAAACTAAACTGATCAAGCGCGAGTCGGGCTCGCGCGCTGAGAGTTCTTTACAATCACAAAATACAAAAAGTTGTGCAAAAAGACAACATCACGCCCAGGCTGTCACCCATCCAAGTACCGACCGCGCCCGAAGTTGCTTAGCTTAGTGGTAAACAGAAATTTGTCACTGACTCGCACTTGGCCAGTGTTTATTATTTGTTGTTTTACTTATGTTCACTATAATCCGCTAAATTTGACGCTTGTACAGATTACCGTTTTTACACTAGAACAAATCCAAAAATACGTTTAACGTTTGTTGCATGGGGGCCCTTCCTTTGCCCTTCCGTTTTAACTCTTTGACTTTTTTTTAATTTTTAATTAATCATAGAAAATCATGCTATGGTTACTTTACAACCTTTTTTCTAGTACTATATTCTAATCCTAACAAATAATTATAATAAAAACGCAAGTAAGTTTGTAACTTTCTGTCTGTTTTTTTACGAGGAAACGGCTAAGTCATGGTATAGTAATATACTCCGCCAGGTATAGCAATTCGAGAAAAAATGTTTACGTAGGCGTCCCGCAATGATGTCATGATGTCAATTTACAACAGGTTCGAGAGAGATGACGATACACCACGTAACAGCTGATTGAATAAAGTGGCAACTGGACAGTGACGTCATTGCGGGACCACTCCCAGATTGCTAGACCTTGTTTTCTTAGATCATGGGCTAAGTCAAATTTTGTCAGGACGATAGGGTGTGTCATGAGGACAGACAACGTACTTTTCTTCCCAGAACATTGCAGGTAGCACCGCGGGTTGCAGCAGATAGTGTATAAAATATAAATATTTAAAAGGTAGTATTGTTTCCAAAGTACTCATTGAAGATTCACTACCCATCATAGTAGGTAAATTACCCTAACTTATAGCAAATCATTTTAATGTGGCAACACACCTTGTTGAAGCGAGAGGCACTGAGCTAGCCACGCTCATTGAAAATCTATAGGTAGTAGATCTGTGCTATACATAGATATTTTTAGCAATAGTGTGGTGCATTGGTTATTGGTTGCCGTAAAATTTTATCGATAAAAAAGTATTTCGTTAAATTCACATTTATAAATTACTAGGAAAATCCGCCTCGGCTCCGCACGGGTGCAATGTTCGTTGCATTAATAATATTAGATCTTCTGAGAGACATTTCTGAATAGTAATTGTGAAAATCGTATCAAAATCCGTTACGTAGTTTAGTTAGGAGAAAAAAAATAAAAAACTACCTAAGATTTTTTTACCTGTAGATGAGTTGTCTCCCCCGCCATATTTACTAGACTAATACAAGGTAGTTGCCCAGTAATTATAGTCTTTCACTTCTAACTGTCCGGTGATACGCTGCCGCTAATCATGCAAAAAAACGTGATAATGCACTGTGAGAGATAAGAAAAATATTTAATTTCACTTGTAAGTACTGTATTTTTATTGAAATGGAAAAATATATAAAGTATTTTATCTTGACGACTGTTGTCACTGGTTGTCACTTTGAAATGGATGACCGAGATGGATAGATCGTCTTGTATGAGAGAGTGAAAGAGAATCACAACCGGCGCGGTGCATGCGCTCGCTCTTGTCAATCAACTTGTCACAAACTTCTAGTCAGGTAATAAGAAGTGTTGTTCGACCATAACTACTCTATTATTTATTCTGTGCTTGCGTTTGACCGCTAACTCGCCTGATGCGGTCAACGATATAAAAATATTGTCTGAAAATAAAAATGTACTATGTACATTTACTAATACCTATTATGACTATTTTTGTTTATTTCTCTTATCTCTGAAATGGAAACGGATATGGGGTTAGTGCTAGAATATTTAAGCATCGCATTATTATGCTCTATCGATTTTT
Organism: Agriopis aurantiaria; assembly: GCA_914767915.1. Taxonomy (NCBI): domain Eukaryota; kingdom Metazoa; phylum Arthropoda; class Insecta; order Lepidoptera; family Geometridae; genus Agriopis; species Agriopis aurantiaria. Next base: position 11,768,203 of record OU611988.1, read on the forward strand.
ATAGGTTTCATCTTCCGCTGCGATTAAAAATATAATTTCGAACAAATAGTGCATTTTTATTCGACAATAACTCGGAAACGGAAACGGATACGGAGTTAGTGTTAGAGCATTTAGTCATCGCATATTTATGCTTTATCGATTTTTATAGGTTTCATCTTCCGCCGCGAGTTAAAAAAAAAACATACAAATAGTCACTAGGCCATAATGTCACATGTCCTTTAATTAATTAAGACAAGATCGTCTAAGTCCAAGGTACGAAATAATTCAAAAAAATCCACATTGACAAATCTGATTCGTTAACTATCGAAATCGATTAACATCAACGTGATTGGAATCGTATATAACCGATTAGATACCATTCCAACCCCAGCACTATATAGTAGGTAAAATGTCAAAAACACGAGGTTGCAATTGATTTGTTATTATTTCAAGACAAAAGCAGCAAGAAACTTGAAAAGGTTACATAATTACAAGTGAATAAAATGACAACGATTTAGTTTTTGTGAACTTTGAAACGAACATTCATCATTTGTGCTCGTATAGTGCTAATAACAATGTGTTCGACTTACCTATGGAATGAAATATTGTCATTATTTTCTATTAACACGCTCGGACGGCTTTTGCACTCCGGTACAGTACACGCCATTGTTGAAGTTTATTACATTACATTGCACAGTTTACACAAACACCTGGAAATGGACGATTTTATTTTATGAAAACTGAAAGCAGTGTCACCAATTGGCTACAAACAATAATGGCTGCTCGCGGCTGATAGCGCGTGATGCTTCGGGACGTGAGTGAGAGGCTATTTTTGTTTCTTTTTGTCCCACACCTTCCAGTCATAAGAGTGACAAGAAACGCTTGTACGCACACATATATAAAATAACACAATCCATCTAATGTGTATACAAGATCTTTGGATCGGCCCAATAATGCACAAGAGATAATGTACATCTTGATATTCCATGTTCATGTACACGAATTAAAATGCTGTGCAATATTATGTCGTACATGTGTATTATGTCGTACATTATTGACTCTGCTTACTAATGTACACCCCGATTTTGTACAGCATGATAATTGGTGACCATAAAAATTCAAAACTGAAGCTTCGTTTAGACGTGGACATTCCACGTCGAGTGTATTAGGTAGAAATGAGTGACAGATCCGACACAGAGCACCCGACTTGAGTATGTTAGGTTCGAAATGGGTCACAGAACCGACACAGAGCACCCTGACAAACCTAGTCTTGTGGTCCCTGTTACAACCTCATTTGAAGTTGTCTGTGTACCTACCTACATGGTGTAAAATTGAATGTCATGTTGAATTGTTATCAGTTTTTGAAGGCTGTCAATTTATTAATAAAACATCTAGCTGAAGAATATGTTTATTTTAAACTTATTTCATTGGCGACGAGAATAATAAGTGAATTACAACAATGAACGACTCACAATTTGCACAGTTTTTGCGTGCTCAACAGGTACAGCAAGAACAGGTAACAGAAATTTTGAAATTACTCATTGAAACAGTACGTAAGGGGGTGGGTCTTGAGACCCACAAACACGGTGCGTGACGAGCGCCCCAAGTCAGAATGACAACAAAATGATAATAATAAAAAATTTCAACATGGAAATATACGACTCAGAACGGACCAAAATAGAAGATTTCATCGATTTTTTTGAAAACAAATGTCTAATATTAAACGTAACTGATGAAAACTTAAAGAAGGACATACTAATAAATTTAAAGACACCAGAGACTTTCCGCGAAATCTAAATAGCGTTGACACCACGTTTCCAAGTATCCAGTATTCCAAGGTACGTATCATGATATACGCACCAAACTTCTGGATCTGTACAAAATTAAAAGAACTAGATATCGAGCACTAACTGATTTTTGGAACTGCACAAGAGAAACAAATGAAACAATGGAATATTATATAAATAGACTGAAAAGTTTAAGTAGAGATTGTGGATACAAAGAAGAGTTCCTAGAACGCCAACTTCGGGATCGATTTGCCACAGGATTGAATCATCTAGATTTAGAAACAGATCTTAAGCAAAAATGGCCTGATTTGCAAGAAACAGAAGATGGAATAACGCGTGAAATTACATTTCAAGAAATTTTTGCAGTTGCACAATCCCGAGAACAAGCCGAACATGACACACCAGACACGAGTATCAACCGGATCCAAAGAAAAAGGACTCAGAGACCTGAGGTAAATAAATATAACACACAATGCAAGTTATACTCTAATCAATGTCTACGATGTGGTAAAAGTGACAAGCACGATATCTCTAAATGCACAGCGAAACATCACATCTGCAATGAATGCAATATTAAGGGACATTTTGAAAGCTGTTGTATAAAAGCAGGACGTGCTTACATCATTCCAGCGAAAAAGAAATACATCGACAAGCAGAAATTACAAAGAGTTACCGACATTCAAACAGCTACGTCGAGTTCCGTGCACGACACTTCGGACAGTGATGAAGACGACGAGTTTGTATGTAACGTTGCCCGCGCTCGAAAGAGGTATTACAAACAAGTCGACGTAAAAATAAATGTAGTAAACTGTACCATGGATTGGGATCCCGGATCTACATATACAATTATTAACACTGATGTTTGGGAGAAAATTGAATCACCGCCTTTATCAAAGGCACCTAAACTCAAAGCTTACGGTAATAACAAACTTAAAACAAAAGGACTTGCCCAAATGACAGTGGAGATAAACGGACAACAACAAAAAATTGCCTGCTATGGTTATGAAAAACGCAAACCCAATGCTTTATGGTCTTCACTGGAGTGAAATGTTTGACATGGAATTCCCGAAACCTGTCTACTCAGTCAAAACAACGACTCCGGCAACACTCAAACAAGTACTCAGTAAACACAGCCAGCTATTTGATGGAAAACTAGGCAGAGTAAATAACTATCATGTTAACATCCATGTTAAACCTGGAGCGGAATAGAACCTGTACACCTTCCTGCACGAACGATTAATTTCAGCATGAAGAAAAATGTTGAACGTGAACAAGACCGCCTTGTTGAAGCCGGTATTGTACAGAAAGTTGACCCAAACATAACACCGCTAGAGTGGGCCACACCCACTGTAAATATTTTAAAACCTACAGGGGATGTCAGGATATGTGGAGACTACAGTACCACCCTTAATCGTGTTTTAACAAAACATTTACATCCAGTTCCTATTTTTGACCAATTACGACAAAAGTTGGCGAACGGCATAATTTTTTCAAAAATCAACTTGAAGGATGCTTATCTACAATTTGAAATAGCACCAGATTCAAAAAAGTATCTAATAATATCAACCCACAAAGGATACTACCAGTACAACAGAATGCCGTTCGGTATTTCAACAGCCCCATCAATTTTTCAAAACTTCCTCGACCAGTTGCTGGGAGATATGCATGACGTAGCAGTGTATTTTGATGACATTGACATTACAGGAAAAAGTACGGATGAGCATTTACACACGCTTTCTACAGTTTTAGACCGGTTACACCAAGCTGGTTTAAAGGTGAATTTAAAGAAATGTAGTTTCAAAGAAAGACATAGAATATCTCAGTCACACAATAGATCGAAACGGCGTACGCCCAACGAAAGGGAAGATAGACGCAATCACCAAGGCTTCAAAACCTACCAACGCAAAAGAATTACGATCGTTCCTTGGACTTGTCAACTTTTACGAACGGTTTATTCCACACTTTGACAAATATATTCCACATCTACACGGACTGTGCGCAGATCTATACGACCTAACAAGCGGCAAACAAAAATGGCGTTGGACTGACCACGAAGGACAAGTTTTTGAGGAAACAAAAGCGAGCATTGCAAAAGCTAAATCATAAATAGCATACGACGAAAATGGTGACCTTGGAGTGGTCTTATTTATAAAACAAAAGACCAAGAACAGCCTATTGCATTCGCATCAAGGAAACTCCGACCGGCTGAGAGCAAGTATTCCGTAATCGACCGTGAAGCTCTTGCCATCGTATTCGGAATCAAGAAATGTAACCAATACTTGAGAGGAACAAAATTTACTTTGGTTACAGATCATAAACCATTGATCCACATCTTGGGCACTCAACGTAACCTACCGAAGCTTGTGAACAACAGACTTGTGAGATGGGCCCTACTAATTGGTAGCTACAATTACAACATATGCTATAAAAAGGAGAAAACAACATATTGGCCGATTGTCTTTCTAGACTACCAAATCTGGACACTCAACCTTCGAATACAGAATCCGCAGTCCACAAAATTACATCGAGGCTTTTGGGGTCTAAATTATCGGATCTTCAGTTATCGGAGAAAACAATAAGTGAAGAGACATCAAAAGATTCGCTGTTATCACAGGTACGCCAGTGTTTGAAGACTGGCTGGAGAGAACTTGAGTACAAGCAAGATATGAAACAATTTTACAGAAAACGTTTTGAACTGTCAGTCGAAAACCATATACTGAATCTATGTTATGTAGCAAGGAAGAATGATTATTTTGATGGTTCTCATATTTTTAATCTGTGACTATCTTACACTATCTTGTTCAAACGAAGCATGTAGTGCATGTAATCGACAGACGTCATAGACTCAACAGCCAATAAGAATTCAATTCAAGCACGCATTTATTCACTCAAGCACGTTTACGAGCACATAATGAATAGTAATTCACCATTTAATACACATTATCACTTGAATATACACAAGTTTAGGAAAGTAATAGCACAAGCCGACATGTTTTTTCAACGTTGGCGCCAAAACTCATATTAAGACAGAAGTACTATGTATCCATGGTCATAAAAAACTATAACAAAAAAATGCTCAATTCGATGTTATCAAATCAATGTTATGTTATCATTTCGTTTTGTTGATAAGATTATGTTATAGTTAAAAATCATAAACATGAGTCACCGATATCTGTTTTATCTGAAATAGCACCGTACGTTTCATTGCTATTCCGTGGCGTTGTGCACAGTAATAAGTAGACTGAAAATGAAGCACTCGAATTTAGTGCTAAATGGACACGAATACGATCATGGATCATTTGCTATTGGGTTGGGCCTTGCTATATCGTCAAGCGTATTTATTGGTTCAAGTTTTATAATTAAAAAAGTAGCTTTGAAAAAACTCTCTGCATCTGGGAATCTAAGGGCATCAGCTGGTGGATTTGCCTACCTCAAACAATGGATGTGGTGGCTTGGATTAATAACCAGTTAGTATTAAAAGAGTGGATTATAATTTTATTAATGTCTTTAACACTGCAATACATAACCAATTGCTTAATTATCTTTTCAGTGGGTGTGGGTGAAGCAGCCAACCTCCTAGCATATGCCTTTGCACCTGCGGCTTTGGTCACTCCTCTTGGTGCTCTCAGTGTATTAGTTGCTGCAGTGCTATCTTCAAAGTTCCTCAATGAGCATTTAAATTTTATTGGGAAGGTATGTAACCAATCAGAACTATATAGTAATTTTTCTCTGATTGCACCACTTTTTAAGGTTCCATAATACTAAAGGAACTCCTATAACTATGTTCAGTCCATCTGACCAAATTTTTTAGAACCTTTTTACTTTATTTCTTAACATACATGCATGAAACAGTATAGTATAATTAAATAGATATTAATTTTAAAAGTATAAAAAATATATTATTTTGCATTGTAGTGGTGGTTCTAGTACATGTGAAATTATTTTTTTCGCTGCACCCCCTCATATTCTAAATATGGCCCGCCAAAATCGCAAAAAGTTGGTCCTCCTGCATATTTAAACTATTAGACAGAAATTTGTATCTTGCTAATAAAAACCTTTTTTTTTATAGTAACTTTTTAAGTAAAACTAATAAATTCAAGACATTCTTGCTCAAAGGTTATTGAACTTTTCGCAAAATGATCTTGATAAAGAATTTTTCTCAAGTAGTTTTCTTGTTGGCTAAACGATAAAAAATATGTTATGTCGGGGATACATCTCTAAAATATGTTTAAGTTTACAGAATTTCGTTTGTTTGAATTTTTCTACAATCACCAATTTCTGAACTATGAATATGACCATAACGCGGTGTAAGAACCAGATGAGCATATCTACGTTTTTACAATTTTACAGGAGAGCTAAAAAATTTAACACTCTTTTGAACTTTGAAGTGTTATATAAAAGATAATATATATTTGACGAATGAAAAAAGTATACAGAAATACACTCATACTTACAAGAAAAAAATTATGTGCACTTATTGTAGAAAATATTTATATTTTTTCAAAAATTGGTTGACATGACATTATTTTGGCTCTTAATTATTCCGAAATAGTTTACCAATGCGTATTTAGATATGTTATTTGGGAAGTTAATTTAAGTGTCAAAAATCATACGCTGATATGGTTCATAAAATTAACATCGATAAGCAATAATTATTTTAAAGCCAGAATAACGTATAAGGCTTTTACGTTGTTAAGGCTTGCTTAAAATTGTCAACTGAGCAATAGTTTAAGATCCAAAGAAAGACTTTTCCCTATATGTTCTTTTTGCATTACCTATGATATCAACCGATTGAAAAGTTTTTAAGGGTATTCAAGTTACGTTCTTCTAGTTCAATAAAAGTGTTTTACTATTATGTTACTATTGAATTAGTGTAATATTGACTCTACAGTTACATCATTTTGGCACATCATGCAGGATCACATTTAAGACACATTTATGAAAAAAATACGATTTTCGAGTTTTTGGTAGATACGTTCATCTGGTTCTTACACCGCGATAATGATATGGCTTTAGCCAGAGAACGCTGCCATATACATGTCTCAACACGCTCTTGGCCATATATTTTTCACATATTCCCTAAACGTATTTGTCCACAGATTGGCTGCTTTCTCTGCATAGTAGGCTCCATAATATTTGTTATACATTCACCAAAATCAGAGGAGATCAAAACTTTCTCAGAACTAGTGGTCATGCTGGGCGATTATATGTTTTTGACCTATGTTTTAACGATTCTTGTAATGAGTTTCATACTTAAAATAGTTTTTGTGCCAAGATTTGGTAACACAAACATTGCCATTTACCTATTGATGTGCTCATCAATTGGTAGTTTGACAGTTGTCTTTTGTAAAGCAGTTGCATTGGGTATAAAAGAAACAATAAAAGGAGATGCTAATAATTTTACCAATTATGTATTTTGGTTGCTATTTGCTACATCAGTTGTGTGCATTATGATACAAATGAATTACTTAAATAAGTCTCTGGATATTTTTAACACCAGTGTTGTAACTCCAGTGTATTATGTGATGTTCACAGTTCTAGTAGTGCTCGCTTCGGGCATTCTATTCAAAGAGTGGGACCACATGAACTTTGAGAACATACTGGGTTGTTTGTGTGGTTTTCTTGTTGTTATTACTGCAGTTTTTATGTTAAATGCATTTAAAGATGTGGAATGTTCATTTAAAGACCTTAGTTTTAACAGAAGATACAGAAGCAGTTCACAGAACATCGAAATTCAGGTTGAATCAAATAACTACATGTTAGGTAACCATAGGCATTAACAAAATTTACCTACTGTACTTGGTCCATTTTTTTTAGCTCTGACATCTGCAATAACATTGCAAAAAGCTAAACAAATACTATTTTTTATTTTCCTATTATATAAGCTACAATCTTATATTCGAAAACCTAGCAAAAGTGATCAGAATAAATTTTTCATTTAGTTTTACAATCTACTGCTGCTGTCAAAGCCAAAAATAATTGGACCGAATATAATTAAAATGTACCTTTCCATGTAAATGTACCTGGCCAATTTTCAAATCGGAGTATAAAACAAGTGGTCATAAATCTAACACAATATAAACACGCTTATTGTGGGACGAGGTGCAGGCAGAATCAGTAGTTTGATAGAAACTGATGATCTGATTGCCTTAAATAATCATCAAATATTGTGCATTTACCTCTCTAATAAGGAAATCATATTGATGTAGTAGTGCAGTTTAGTTTATTTAAGATTAACAAAAGATGTTTATGAATAACACTTTTCAAAATACATATTGTCATTCCCATTATACTATTCAGAGACAAGCAATTTCATTTGTAAAGGTGCGTCCAGATCTATAATAGTGAATGCATATGTTTGGGAAAGGCTTGCTAACTGCGCGCGTGAACTGCTCCCTATATTAGAAAAGTACTCATTGAACTGCCCTTGTGCTGCCTGCATGCAGCGCGCGCGCGCATTTAGCTCCTTCCCACCCATGCCGCTAACACGTATGGATTTGGTTGACCTCAACCGCCGTCTGACCAACGGGAGAGAAAGAGAGGGAAATATGATATTCTCATCTTTCTCTCCTGTTGGTTGGACGGCGGTCCGTCAACCAAATCCATACGTGTGTTAAATCTATAACATTACAACTGTCGTGTATGGTATGAAAGAGAACTGATGTGCATGTGGCGCGCAGCACGAGTGCAGAGCTCGCGCATTATGCGAGCCTGGCGTGAGATGCATATAGGCGCTTGCAGACGATGCGTAGTACAAGTAGCAAGTAGAAGTTGTAAGTAGCTACTACGCATCGTGTACAACGTTTTTCTTAGTGCTAATGGCAGTGGAAGTACTACTAAGCACTACCACTGACACTTGCACTAAGCAAAACTTTGCAAACGATGCACAGTAGCTACTTACAACTTCTACTTGCTACTTGTACTACATATCGTCTGTAAGCGGCTTTAAAGACCCACAAACTAGGTAAAGTAGCTACGGGCTCACCATACAGTTGCAACAACAGTGCGCGGGCGGCACGTTCACGACGCATTCGTTAGATCTGGACGCATCTCATTAGAAACATTCATAATTATTTTTGTATACTTGCTTGCACTCTTATCCACAGAGATCTGATAAACTTATTTTAGTTCAAATATGTTTAGTCTTAGTTTTTGACATGAAACTCTTCATCAGATACATTGAAAAGAAACATACTACTATAGTAATTCTAAGACATATTATATTAACTAAAAAAGTTTACAGGATCCTTTGTAAAAAAGGTGGCAAATTTTCTTATTTAGAATACATGTTGTAAAACTGTTTTATTATCTATTTATTGTAAGACATAAGTTATCTGTGATATTAAACCTTTATCATTATTATAGTCCATATTATGCAGTCAATACAGGGCTTAAAAGTTATAACTTATCTCTATATTCATAACTAGCTGACCTGATAGACGTTGTCCTGTCCACATTTAAATAAATTGGTTTGAATCACAAGTCATACAAAAGTTAGTAAGTTAATACCAAAATCCTATAGAAAAAAAGCATTTGAAAATGGCTGGATAGCCATTCTCAAGTTATGAGCTTACCAACGAACAGCAATAAAATTTTAATTCTGAAGACAACTAAGTGAAACATCAGAATTCTAATTAAGATGTTGTTTGTCAATGTAAATGAAAAAATTAAATTTTTGTAATAGAATTTTGTACGATGTTATAACTTTTATGAAAATGATGGCTATGGTTGTAAGCAGCACCTAATTATCACTCTACTTTTGAGTATCAAAACTTAAGTATATTTTTTTGTTATGATTTGTCGTCATAATTTTGTTGTAACAAGCTGATCTTGATTGTGTGTAACTATTAGAATTACAAAATAAAACAAAAAGTTTACTGTTTGAGATTTGGTACTCAAAATTAGTCACTGCATTATCCCTGTAAAGGCCTAATTCTGCCCCCAGTTGTCATACAACCTTGAGTCGCTCAAACTTAAAAAGTCAATTTGAATGTGTGAGCAAGAGTGGACTAACATTAGTTTGCTATTCATAACATTAAGTCTTTAGGAATCAGGTTTTTTGTACATAATGCCAAATCCACATGTGTGTGTTTGTAAATCAGTAAGTAAACGACAGTATAACATGTACCGTATCCGGCGGTAAGTAATGCACATTGAGTTAAAGATGAGATAATCGGCTAGTGTCGGAGCACCGGTAGTTCGTAGAGCGTTCATTATGTGACTTCTTTTCTGCGCAACGGAGAAGACTCTTTACGAAACCGACTAGCCGATAATTTCCCTCTTTAGCTTATTGTGCATTACTTACCACCAGGTAATGTATCTAATATTTCTGACTATAAGGGTAAGGAGCCCTGGGGTCTTAGGGCTACCTCTTAACGCAGGCTCGAAACAGCTCAATGCGAAAAATCACGCGAACGGGCACCTTAATGCGCTAAGATATGGTTTACGGATGTACAAGGCTTTAAGGCCCCTGGGCACAATCTTTTATCCCTTTAAACCACTAGGTAAAAGCACTAATTTGTGATGAAAACAAATAGTAGTTAACATTTACTTTAAATAATCCATCTTACATAAGAAACAATGTATAAAATAGGAATTATCATGGCAATGACGAAAAAACTATGAATATATAAAAAAATAAACATGAAAAAAAAAACTGTTTTTGTCACCAATACACAGACACGGAATGGTAAATAAATGTTCTACAAATGGGGCAAGTACGTTGATAACCATATAGTCTTCTGCAGCATTCTGTACACAGACAGATGTGACGACATGGTAGAGTTAACACACACTTCTGACGTTCTTGGCAGACCACACACAAGGCATCTGCTGCAGCGTTACCATCATCAGCGTACACATCATCCAAATTGTCTTCTCTTACATTCATTATATCTCCGCTGACCATTCTAGTTATCACTTGCACTTCTGGATTTGTCCAGTAATTATAGCATGCATGGTACATATACAGCAAGTTTCTTACCACAGAACAGTAAAAATTATAAACGTTTGTTATAATAGTTTCTTTAAAATGAACACATAGCCGCACTATAATAATAGCACTTGTTAACCCTAAAAAAGACTCTAAAGGCACTTCTGTCAAATAGTTTGTAAATATCAAGAGTCTCATATATCCATTCACAATAGTGGTAACTGTAACATCAGTTAAATATCTTATCCCAGATTTCATTAATAATGGCAGGTGTACAGGGATAAAAGTTACTAGGAGCCATACTGTTTGACCAGTAAGTATTAATGCATTCATAAGTAATAAGCAGACTTCACTTATAATCACAACTACTGCATTTATTAGCCAGGTTATTGAAGAAATAACTGCATAGGTCTTTTCAGATATGTATTGAGACACCTCTTCTAATCCATTGTGTATGTACATAAACTGATTCAAAGTGGTATCTAATATTTCTTTTACAGAATTCGGTAGTTCTGTGAATATGCAAATATTGTCCTCATAAACGATATGGAAGAAACTCATAATATGGTCGCACGTATTAATTATAACGTTGTATGACCATAGAAGAGCTGAGATAATAAGTTCTCCAATAAATGAAGCAATGAAGAAAACATTCTGTATTGTTGTAGCCAATAAGTTTATAACTTGAGCCACATAGGTGATCATTATTACCGCATCATTTAAATCTTGTGGTATTTCTGACTAGTTCAACACAAACACCAAACAAATTGTGTCCGTAGCTAGATTTTGATATCGTTAATGTTACAACATTTTGCTTATTTTTCAAGCCGTTTTTGGTTTCAACTTTGAAATTGAGTGAGATCAGTCGACTGTCGAATAAAACTAAAAACATCACAGATCTAGTGAAAAACATCAACAGTGCAGCAAACAGTCAAGCAGCTTTTTTTAATAAAATTTTTATGACCTTGGATACAAAGTTTTTTAGTCGTAATCATAATCATTTTATTGGTAATATATATATATTTATCTTTGCTAATAATTACAAGTCATCTTTGTTACTAGTATCAACACAGATATACACAACTAGGTAGTAGATCTGTGAGTATCAAGGTAAATTAATGCATTTTAGAAACTATAGACAAAAATCATTAAAACTAAATATCCATAACAGAGACAATAAAGTACAACTTGTTAACAATAGGGTATTTGACTACTTTTGGGAAACTATTGCACATTATTGTCTGATATAAAATAATGTATACTGCATTTATATTTTCTGGATATCAGTCGTATTTGCGATATAAATCGATGTTAAAGTTTGAATAAAAAAATATCGCGCCAAAACGCAGACCTGCGTCATAGCTCCGATCACATGACTAATTGACGTCACACAAAACAAAACAACTGCAGCCAGGCTGCAAAAGTTCGATGATTAATTAATTTCTGATAGAAGTAATGGTTTATAAATATTGTGTAGTGCCAAAATGTACAAATACTTCCATAAAGACACCGGATAAAATATTTGTTCCTGTTCCAATGCACCCAAAACTCCCCAAAACTCGAAAAAAGTGGTTGGAACCAATCTAAGGTTGGAACTTAGTAGCTCGTAGAGAACCCAAAAGTATTGGAGCTAATTCAAGTGTTTCTATGTGCGAAGATCATTTTGAGGTACATATTTGAGTCTATATATTTCTATTATAATTTGTGTTTTTATTGCATTACTATTTTATGTACTGTTACTTTCTTTTTAAACATTGTAAAGCTCGACATAACCTAACAAAATAGTTATATCCACTTACTACAACATACTTTTTGTACAACTTGATTGAATGTTTTGCTTGGAGAACAATTAAAAATTAATACTGACATTGTAGTTTTTACGTTTTGAGTTCTGCAGCGTAGAAACAATGACGTGGATTATTACTAAAGAAATATGCAACCATAAAAACATTAATTTCGGGTAAGTTACTGCTGTCTGCTTGCACAAAGTGTTTCTCCATTCTTCTCACATTTAACCTCCGGAATGTTTTTGGTGAAAATTTCTGGATAAATCGCTCTCAAAACAGCTTTACAACATTAAATTCGCAAATATCAATACAAAATCTGTTTGTTTAGATTTGTGTGACGTCACTAGGGATGGAGCCAGTTACAGACCGTTTTCGATCACGTGATCAAATGTCGAAAATACAGTTATTTTATTCGCGTTTTTTACAAAAAATAAGCATATTTTTATCAAAAAATCAATGAAATATGCTTTTTCATTATGTCATGTTTATGGATGGCGTCAATTGGCATAATATTTTTAATACAGTCAAGTACCCTATACTTGGGAGTAACACTGGATACCAACTTAAATTGAAAAGACCATGTACTAAAAGTAAATAGCAAATAAATAAAAATAAATAAATTAAGTTACGGAGTGATTTTTGGGGTAGCTCTGTAAATGTATAATCAACTTTTATTTTACAAAAACGATGTATTCGTGTCATTTATAACCTAAAAGATACTGACACATTGCGTACCATTTTCAAAGAGAAAGGTTTCCTGACATTAGCTAGCATTTATATTTTAGAAATTTGTCTATTCGTAAAGAATAATGAAAAATACTTTCACGAAATAAATTCGAGCCGTGCTGGCATCTTGCGATTAAAACACAAATACAATGTTGGAGTACCCCAGGTTAACAATGCTATGTTCTCAAATGGTTCATTCTACAGTGCAATTAAAATATACAATCATTTACCGCTGGAATTTAAGATACTGGAAAGCTCAAGTTAAAAGCCTAGTTAATATTAAAAGTGTTCTTCTATAGTGTTATTATATATTTTATTTATTATTATTATACAGTGAAAGAATATAATAATGTAAATAAATGTAGTTTTAGATGCCTAATGTACATATTATATATCTCAATGATACCTATTATAAGCTGCATACCTCTGTATTCAATTTTTTATTTTTTTATTTTAAATCGAAACCTTAAAAATCTAGGCTAAGAAAATATTGTACGCCCGATGCGTTGCTCTGTTGATGCGTGAAAGAGGAACAAACAAACCAACATACGAATAAACCAACAAACAAACAACACTTTCGCATTTATTTTATATTATTGTATTATTCTGTAGACGAGATTTAGCTTAATACATAACATTGTTAAAATTCGGTTGAAACACTGTAAAATTATTATAATGACATTAGTTATTTCATTAAACTCAATGACGTTAAAAGTCCCTATGGTTTTATAGTCCTTGAATAAACTTAACAGGCGGTATGGCCTTAAAGGCTTTAGCCGGCCCGATGGGCATTTTTTTTTTGCATATACTTATTTTTTTTTGGCTACGGCCCCACAGTTCTTAGTTGTGTATATCTGTGCACGGCCCCATTGGTTTTTGGGGCACGAGGTGATAGTGATAGTGAGATTGTCTAAAAACGTAGAGGGAGAAAGCAATCTAAAAACGAGATAATCTGGTTGATGACACTACTAACAGAAAGTAACAAACGGAAAAACTATAGACGGATATTATTATAGTGCTAACAGATGCTCGAACGCGGTTGACCTCAACCGCCCTCCAACCAACGGGCGAGAATGAGTGAAAATATCATATTTCCCTCTCTTTCTCTCCCATTGGTCAGACGGCGGTTGAGGTCAACCGCGTTCGAGCGTCTGTTAGCACTATTAGAATGAACAAAATTAGCTAATGCAATAATTACTTTTTTGTTTGGGAATGAGAGTAGAGAAGAAATATGTAATGGAAGTGGAACTTTACGATGAGCCTAAGTCTAGCCTGTCTAGTGGGCAAATAAGTTTGACTTATTTGACAAGCAATAATTACACCATGACGTAGAGGGTACTGAATCTATCACAGATTAGGTAGTAGATCTGTGGAATCTATGATGGGATGCGATGCCGCTCTTCACCCACACAGAACACATATACCACGACTCTTCAGTCTGTCACAACTTTGAAGAAAAAAAACGACGTATGAAAAAGGGCAAAATTTTTGTGGTGGATTTGTGATGAATATAGTTATCTCACTCACTTCCTCAATGTTTCTCGTTCTTGCCTAAATTTTATTGTCAGTGTCAGTCCTCCCGTGTCATTGCTTTGTTATTCATTAGTGTATTATTTTGGATTTTGCTTACCTACGTCTCTATAATTTTTGCTAAAAGAGATACGTACTGAAAGAGGGTTTTAAATTGTATGTTTTGGTGAATGTAATGCATCTGAAAGTGTATATGAATTGCAGAAAATGTGAAATATATATTGCGGCCTCTAATCCGCACGAAAAGATCACACAAAACGTAATTTTATGGTGAGATATCCTCTGGATGATGATCGGTATGTAGATCATCAGTTAAATTATGAGTACCTACTTCTATAATAGGGTATTTGACTACTTTTGGGAAACTATTGCACATTATTGCCTGATATAATTTAATGTATACTGCATTTATATTTTCTGGATATCAGTCGTATTTGCGATATAAATCGATGTTAAAGTTTGAATAAAAAAATATCGCGCCAAAACGCAGACCTGCGTCATAGCTCCGGTCGAGCGACGATTGACGTCACACAAAACAAAACAGCTGCAGCCAGGCAGCAAAAGTTTGATAATCACTAATTTTCTAATAGAAGTAATGGTTTATAAATGTTGTGTAGTGCCACAATGTACAAATACTTCCATAAAACACAGGAAAAACTATTCGTTTCTGTTCCAATGGACCCCAAAACTCGCAAAAAGTGGTTGGAACTAAGTAGCTCGTAGAGAACCCAAAAGTATTGGAGCTAATTCAAGTGTTTCTATGTGCGAAGATCATTTTGAGGTACATATTTCAGTCTATATATTTCTATTACAATTTGTGTTTTTATTGCATTACTATTTTATGTACTGTTACTTTCTTTTTAAACATTGTAAAGACATAACCTAACAAAATAGTGATATCCACCTACTACAACATACTTTTTGTACAACTTGATTGAATGTTTTGCTTGGAGAACAATTAAAAAATTATTACTTACATTGTAGTTTTTACGTTTTGAGTTCTGCAGCGTAGAAACAATGACGTAGATTATTATTGAAGAAATATGCAACCATAAATACATTAATTTTGGGTAAGTTACTGCTGTCTGCTTGCACAAAATGTTTCTCCATTCTTCTCACATTTAACCTCCGGACTGTTTTTGTTGATAATTTCTGGATAAATCGCTCTCAAAATAGCTTTACAACATTAAATTCGCAAATATCAATACAAAATCTGTTTGTTTAGATTTGTGTGACGTCACTAGGGATGAAGCCAATTACAGACCGTTTTCGATCACGTGATCAAATGTCGAAAATACAGTTATTTTATTCGCGTTTTTTACAAAAAATAAGCATATTTTTATAAAAAAATCAATGAAATATGCTTTTTCATTATGTCATGTTTATGGATGATGTCAATTGGCATAATATTTTCAATACAGTCAAACACCCTATTGGGCCAAAATATCAAAAAACATCATAACCTATTTGGTTCAGAAAATAGTGTGGTGCAATGGAAAGATATATTTATAAAATATCGATATCGATGCTTTTATTTTTAGGTGTTTTGTTTGTGGGAGGAAGGAGTGTGTCAAAGCTTGTCCTGTAAAAAACTGGCCAAGTGCGAGTTGGGCTTACGCGCTGAGGGTTCCGTATCACCACCATACAAAAAGTAGTGCAAAAAGACAACATCACACCCACGTGAAACCGCAGGGCGAAGTTAGTTCTATAATAAAACACTTTTTTTTTCAGGTAGCGATAATTTGAGAAAGTTCGCAGCAACGAGGATATACGAAAAATATTATTATAAATAAAATATAATATTTGAGTCGAAGGAGTTTTTATTGTACACAAATAGCAATACACTGAAATTTGTGGCACAGGTTTTGTTATAGCACCGCTAAAACAAAGCCAGTGGCGCAAGGTTCTATTTAGTAAACAATATTGAATTCCACCTAGTAGGTATGAAATCGATATCGATAAATTTTGTATAGGAGGTGGCACATCTCTATTCTTTTCCTTATGTTGGTAGAACTGATGTTTTAAGCCGTCAATTCGCTTCGTCAGATTGGCACTACATGCTTTGCCATGTTTTGACGTTAGAGTCTGGCTAATGAAAGTTGAGACTGAGAAAGAGCGGCAAATTTAAAAATATCAGCATTGAACCCCCTAAAATTAGTATGAAATGCCTGGAATAATCTCACTTTATACTTGTAAGTTATTGATTTTTATTGTAACACAGTCAGAACATAGTAATGTTTGCATTACATATTAATTATGGGGTTGCAATGCGGATTTTTTTAAATTTGGCGGGCGATTTCAGTCTCTACTTTCAATAGCCAGACTCTAGTAAACTTTTTTTTCTCTATGCAGTCCCGGTCTCTTCTCTATTGTATTGAGTATTCTCTTTGCGGCTCTTGATAAGACATCTTGAGTCTTGCTTGATGATTGATAATGTCCTATCTTTGATAGTTTGATCGAATGGTTTTATCAAAGAGTATTATATATAATTTAGGGGGTTTTATAATTTTCTGCAATTTTGGACATGATTTGGTCAATGTGATGCTATTGACTTGTTGCAGTTTTGTTTTTCGGTGTCAGTTATAAAACCACCACGTTGATAATCCAGAACGTTAATCCTGCAACATGGTAATTAAGCGACGTCGTATAAAAATAAATGCACTCTGCAAAAAGTGTGTCTACTATTGTTTGTAACGGTTTATTTAACACACACGCAGGAGCCTCCAAGCGGGACCAGTTCACCGGGTCTAATCACTGCACCGCTGCTGCCGCCACCGATGCTGGGCGGTATCCCGCCGCCCATCCCGTCTGCGGTGGCCATGCCGCCTGTGCCGGGCCTTCCTCCAAACATGGCCAATCCCCTTCAGCCCCCTATGGCATACCCTCCAATGCTGCCCCCGTTTTCGATGCCACCACCAGGATTTCCTGGATTTAAACCTGTGAGTAACCCTAAGAACAATAAAGTACCTACATAAAGTAGAATTTGGTGATAGTAAGACCGGAGACTGATTTTATTTCGAACTAACTTTTGATTAAAGGGTGTACTAAGCTAAAAATGCTCTATTATACTCATTATTATGAAAAAATATCCATGGGACCAACCCCGAAATTGTGAAAATAATAGTCTGCTCTATACATTTTGAAGAATGTAATTGAGAATTTTCTAAGGAAAAGCTGTTTTTTTGTTGCAATTTCAGGTTAGTATTTGTAAAAGTTGTTGATCATCATTATTTTATTATTATACAAAATAACCAACACATTATCAGCCTATCATGTTCCCACTGCTGGGATACTGGCCTTGAAGTTAGAGAGAGAGAAAGAATGGGCCCTAATCTACCGTGCTTGCATTGCTGGCCCAGTGCATTTTGGTGAATGTCATATGTCTTGTAATATTGTTTTGTTTTTTGTATGTCTTTGAACTTTTGAGAATTTTGGACATACCGATTTTCTCACAAATTTTTTCCTTCACTATTTTTGAGCAATTGCATTGAAACTGCACATATCTTATATAAGTACTTTTTTATTTCATACTTAACAAGTCATTTGTGCAGGGCCAAGAATCGATCCTGGTGGTTTCTGCATAGTACACCTTTAACACATAACCCTGAATTGTCATTAAAAAACATAACAACCAAATTCTATTGTATTATTTTTCTGTTTTAGGAGGCTCTCACTGCCCCTGCTCCTGATGTGGCGCCATCAGCAAATCAAAGCAGCCCTTGGTCAGAGCACAAGGCGCCTGATAGCCGCATTTACTATTATAACTCTGTAACTAAACAAAGTTTATGGGAAAAACCTGATGACCTAAAAACACCAGCAGAGGTAATTTTTTATTTTTTTTATAGAATAGATCTACTTTTGGCCTACAACTCACCATATATTAAGCGACAATCTAGAAGAAATCTATTCACTCTAGCCTTGAAGATGACTAGATTGTATTTATCACAAAACAGTGAGAATGGAAGGAAGTTCTATTCTTGGGCAGTACGTAGTTTTTGGGCAGTGCGGACACGAAAAATCAACACCGGTTTATTTTATTATTGTGCAAACTGCTAGTCTATGGAATGTGTTGCCTGAATGGGTGTTCCCTGCTAGTTACAATCTGGGTGTCTTCAAATCAAGAGTGAATGGGTTATTCTAGGCAAGCATGCTCCATCATAAACCGCATCATTGCTTAACATCAGGTGAGTTGAGGGCCAAATGAAAGCCTATTATAAAAAAGGAAAAACATAAGTGACAATCCTAATCGTATGTGTATGAATTTTTGGGATTCCCATGAGGAACGGGTGGTAGTGTGCAAAGTGTTTGGTAATAAGTTGAATCAAACTACGTTCAGTTTTTTTAGCTCTGACAGCTGCAGTAGATTATACCGGGTGTAAGGGAAAACCTCCCGAAAACGACGAGTGATTGTACAATCTGGGTGTCTTCAAATCAAGAGTGAATCGGTTTCTTCTAGGCAAGCATGCTCAATCGTAGACCGCATCATTGCTTAACATCAGGCGAACTGGTGGTCAAACGCAAGCATTATTTAATAAATATGATGAATGATGATGATGATTATTTCAGCAGCCAGAAGTGCATTAGAAGAATCGAGGTTGAAGGTCCAAACATGGGGGTTTTATTGAATTAAAAAATGCAGGTGACAGCTGATACAATACCACCAAACAATGGTATGATATATATTTAAAAAAGTCTAATGTTTGCAAAATAATGCATATAAAATATCAGGTGACGCTAGAAGTCAACAAACGGCCTACGTCGCGCGCACGCTTGTACGCTTTACGTTGCTAGTTAAAATTCTAAACCACAAAAACAACAAGAAAGGGGCAAATGGTTATTTGGTATTCGATTGTGTTTAGATAGTGTAATTGTAGCGTTTTGGCTTCGGGAGCGTTTCCCTTATACCCGGTATAATTATAAGAGTTCCATTATGCACTTCCAGGTTCTATCATCAGACCTCATCACCAAGTGTAATGTATGGGACTTGTTAAAACACTCTAAATAAGGCCAAACGCGAGGGGTTTACTGTTAGTCACTGAAGAGTTCCACTATCCACCTCCTGTTTCCATCAGTAGATCGGTTAGAAAAAGCCGAATGAAAACCATAAATTCAGATCACTTTTGCTAGTCCCCGAGTAAATATAATGCGTCTCGCTCGCACAGACAGCGATCATTGCATCGAGCGACACGCATTATATTTCCGCGGGAGCGACAGAGACAGGTAATAACAGGTCAGTAATTATTAAATAACAGAAAAAAAACAATTTTTTATCCCCATTTCACTTATACCAGAGCCACCCATAAAATACAAAATTATTTTTCTTTTATAGTTTTAAAATTGAGACCTGTATTAAAATTGTCATTGTGCAAAGTTTTATACACTTATATTAATAACTATAGAAGTTTGAGGGTTCTAAAAAGTTTGGACAGATAGACAGACAGAACGAACTTAAAAGTGTTCCTCGTAGGACTATGGACCAAATAATTATCATAAATAACACTGACTTCAAAATTAGTAACCAACCAAACAAAACTATTGTTATTGCCAAATCAACTAGCGCTGTCACAAAATTATTCATACTTTGGAGCTTGATAAAAACTACTGTGCCAGAGTTAATGATATGTTTGTTGAGAGCTTTCTCTACATACTAAAAAAAATAACCATGTAAATTGGTTAATTTATTAATCAATTTACGTGGTTATTTATTAACCGTGGTTATTAGAGTAAAAAATGTACATACCTACAAAAAATATTAAAACCTCCTTCCTCAAGTCTATATATAAATAGAGCATGTAACATATTACCATCAGATCCAATTTGATCGCTTATCTTATTTCAGAAACTGATGTCAGCTTGTGTATGGAAGGAATACACAACTGATGCTGGAAGGGTGTACTACCACAACATTGAGACTAAAGAATCCAGCTGGGTGATTCCCAAAGACTTGCAGGAGATCAAAGACAAAATTGCTGCAGAAGAGGCTGCTCTGTAAGTGCTTGCAGTGCTTGCTTTACTTTTATATAGCAACTAGCTGTTGCCCGCGACTTCGTACGCGTAGACTTTCATATAATTTTCAACCCCCCTTTTGCCCCCCTTTACTCAGCCCTTTCCCAAAATCCTTTCTTAGTGGACCTCTACACCTCATAAGGAATCTACCTGCCAAATTTCAACTTTTTAAATCAAGTAGTTTTCGAGATTTCGTGATGAGTCAGTGAGCGAATGAGCGAGTAGGTGTTTTTTTTTATTATATAGATACGAACTCGTTGAACATTTGTAATTTTATTCGTGAGGTCTTAAGTTTCTTAGAATTTTCGTAAGTAAATACAGTCATTTTATATCAAAATGTTGAAATGCGCGAACGAGATAGGGAACACATGACATAATTAAAAAACAATTAATGTAAAAAAAATATTATTATTTAACTTTCATGTACGTTATAGCAGTCAGGCATTGTTATATTCTAAAGCATGAACGTGAGAACCTTAAATCTTTGAAATTTTCCTAAGTGTGTTGTGTGTTGTGGCAGCTCCGCGGCGCTAGGCGGGGAGATGCCGCCAGGCGATGTGCCGCTGCCCTCGTCTCCGGCGGCTGGCAGCTCCGCTCTCGACGAGGCCATGGCTAAGACCCTCGCCTCCATCGACCCCACGCTTGCCAACAACATACCCATCCCTGAAGACAGTAAGTAACTTTCAGGACTACCATAGATGATGGACATTAGGGCACAATTCACACTGAACAGTGGTATAGGAAATTAAAGTACTCTATACAGTAGTTCAGCACTCTATAACGCTACTATA
Source organism: Agriopis aurantiaria (assembly GCA_914767915.1). Classification (NCBI taxonomy): domain Eukaryota; kingdom Metazoa; phylum Arthropoda; class Insecta; order Lepidoptera; family Geometridae; genus Agriopis; species Agriopis aurantiaria. Next base: position 11,789,741 of record OU611988.1, read on the forward strand.
CGAAATAATTGCCTGGAGGAGATTGTGCTAGCCCTTAAGCTGCTTAAAAATGGAAAAGCCATGGGTAAGGACGAAATTACAACAGGGCTCTTAAACGAAACTACAGAGATGCCAAGTTGAATGGGGATATATCATGGTGATGATGAGATGTCTGTATAATGCCGCAACAACGACAAAAGCAGACAAAAACATATTGATCTGCGTTGAGGTGTAAGACATTTCCCCGAAATAATTCTCAAACGTATGTTTAAGACGCTGGACTGGGCAGAACAAGCTTTGAATATCAATGAAGAGTACATCTCTCACCTACAATTTGCAGACGACATCGTCATAATGACTGAATCGCTGGGGGATCTACAATAGTCCGCCAGCGCATCGATCACCGCATGTAGTGCTGAGTGCTGACTATGATAATGATCTAGTTTATATTTGTATGGGATTTATATATCTTGGAACCTGGTCAAGTCTACGCACATTTACCGGAATAATTTCTTTCCCGCTTTGTAAAGTGCGCCGTTCTGTGTTAGTCAACCTGAAGTAAACAAATTCGGCGCGCCATCTGTTTTATATGTTTTGTAGTCTCCCATCTTTAGAACGGAGCACCCAAGTATCAGCTTAAGCCACTTGATGCATTACTGCGTAGAACTGTCAGAATTATCAAAGATCTCTTCCAAGCTCACTAAACACCTACGAACCTGAAGAACTGTTTGATCTGATGCCAGCATCGCGGTTTTATCATCGCACTAGCCGCCACTGCCTGCAAGTTAAACACATTATAGATCTGTGGAAATAGCACACTGCGTTTTACGCGTTCTTTTTTGCCTCACACACCTGCAATTTGTGAAATGGCCTCCCCCCCCTCATGCGGCATTTCTGAGTAACTATAACATGGGGAGCGAAAGGTACATATTTTTTACCTAAATTAAATAATACGTGATAAGTCCCGATTAACATTTAAAATATGTGTTCAAATCGCGGAAGGTTTAAAAATTACTATAACATGGGGTTCTTCAAAAGGGCTGTTAATAGGGTTGGCAACGTATCTGTGATGCCCCTGGTGTTACAAGTATCCATAGGCGACGGTGATCGTTTACCATCAGGCGGCCCGTTAGCTTCTTTGCTATGTCAACTATGGCATAAAAAAAGTCATCCACTGTTTTCTTGTAGACCTCCGACCGACACCGTCACGCACACGCTCGCAGTGCTAGGTAAATAATATTATTATTATTATACGCTTGCGTTTAACCGCCACCTCGCCTGATGTTAAGCGATGATGCGGTCTACGATAGAACACGCTTGCGTAGAAGAAACGTATTCACTCGCGATTTGAAGACACCAAGATTTTAACTATCGGGTTTCACCCATTCAGGCAGCGCATTCCACAGACTAGCAGTTCGCACAATATACAGTTTTCATGGTTTTTTTTATAACCTACTGTAGTTGTCAGAGCTAAAAAACTCGTACCGAGAATAATGTCTGTAAAAACAGTACCTACGCACAAGTTTTGAATGAGCCGAGAATAAATGTGGAGTATTGTGATCTAGACTCGCGGCAGCATGCTAGGCCTTGCATATTTCACATCATCAGATTTGTCTTCATTTTCGAATTTTTAGATAAGCTATCTCATCTATCTCAAACTGTTTTTATGATGAAAAAAGTGTTTGTAAAAAAAAAATACAGTCGAATTGATATCCTCCTCCTGAAGTCGGTTAAAAAGTAAACAGGAAACTTAAAAAATTACAAAGTTTATTTCTTTGGTGTAAAAATACAAAAAAGTTCCTAGCATGACAAAAACTGATTGTGTTATAAACGAATACTTAGTGACCCTTCTTGTGGCCCCAAGACTTGTGGTCCTCGTGACCGCCCTTCTTGCCGTGGTCGTCGTGGTGGTCCCAGTGCTCGTGGTGTCCACCTTCACCGTGGTGCCCTTTGTGGTCGTGATGGTGTCCGCCGCCTTCGTGGTGGCCCTTCTTGCCGTGGTGGTGCTCGTGATGCCCACCGTGCTTGTGTCCCTTATGGAAGTGTCCACCCTTCTTGTAGCCGTCTTCGTGGTGATGTCCGCCATGATGCTCGTGATGACCTTTATCGCCGTGGTGATCGTGGAAGTGCTTGTCTTTCTTGAACTCGTCGTGTTTCTCGACGCCGTGGTGTCCCTTCGTGTCGTGTCCCTTGTGCCAGTGGCCGTGCTCCTCGTGCCCGTGTCCGTCTTCGCCCTTTTTTCCGTGGTGATGATGATGGTGGTAGCCGTCGTCGTGGTGGTGGTGTTTCTTGTGTCCGCCGTGTTCGCCGTGGTGTCCCTTGTGTCCCTCGTGGTGGTGGTGTCCGTGCTTGCCGTGGTGGTCCTCGTGGTGTCCCTTGTGTCCCTTGTGCTCGTGTCCGCCGTGCTCCCCGTGGTGGTGTCCGTGGTGCTCGTGGCCGCCGCCCTTGTCCCAGTGGTGTCCCGAGGCCGCTACCTCCAGGTCAGCGGCGCGCCGCGAGCGCGTGTCGCGCCCGGCCGCGAGCGCCGCAAGGGCCACTAGGCCCGCTAACACGAGCAGGCTTCTCATGGTTGATTGGGCTCGTTGCGATTGTGAGTGATCTCTGAATAAATGGCAATGAATTTATATACCGACGACAGCAGCGGTTAGGTAAGTTCACGGCGCGCGAAAGTGTCAAGGTTAACTCCGCTAGATGCCGATAGAGAGTTTTACTTCCTTCCTTTGGGTGCTAGTACGGCGGCGTTTGATCTAATTTCGCTTTGATATATCTTACTTTAACACTTACATTATGACGTCATAGTATTTTAAGGCGAGGTGAGTCTCAAAATTAGCATGTACGTACGATACACGATTGACAGAAACATCGATCGTAACGTCGTAGACTTAAAGACTAACTTCATACTTCAGAGCGGTGGTTACGGTGAAAACAATGCGCTCGGAAATTTATTTTTCGTATAAATTTGCCATTTGAACTTCCACAAATTTTATGAATAATTCAAAATGCTTTATTACTAAGAAATGTACCATACGCCATAAAATTGTGGTCACATTCATAGTTCAGAAATTAGTGGCTAAGTTACAGTTAAAACCAATAATCAAACAAAACCAATTTTGACTGCGAAAATTAGTGAAAATTGGTTTTCATCGACGTCGTTGGTCAAAACTAGTTTTGAGCAACAAGAATAAGGGTTTTTTTTTTATTCGCGAAAGAATCGGTTTCTTCTAGGCAAGCGTGCTCCATCGTAGACGTAGACCACAATATCATCGCGTAACATCAGGCGAGGTGGCGGTCAAACGCTAGCCTATTATTAAATAATAATAAAAAAGAGAAAAAGTATACATATATATTGGGTTACGCGGAAAGGGAGTTCTAAGCCGAAAGGAGTTCCTAGTACCAGTCATTATGAACAACTTTTACTATGGAAGCTACTCAAAATCGCAAAAATATAGCAACTGTACGGTCATTCACACTCGACAAAATGTATAGAGCAGCTGATATTCCCATAGCAAAAGTTGTTTATAATGATCACAGAAAAGAGAAGTAGATAGAACGGAAAAGAGAAGGAACATCTGTTACCAGGCATACGAGTGAACATTCTTATTTACGTCAACGCGTTGAACTCCGTATCACAATTGCTAACTGATTTTGAACGCGTAGCTGCTCCATCGAATTTATTCCACAATGCCTTCTTGCGCTGTAATTACGTGTCGCCTAGCTACCAAAGATTTTATTTAAAAAAAAGGTAGCATATCCTATCACCGGTATGTCTAAATTGTTTATAATTTTATTATTTCACCGTGTTTTAATTACAAAGCTGTTGACAAGCCGTTGACAATAATAGTGGTTACCATTATTTTATCGATATCGATACATTTAGATTTTTCTTATAGTACTAACAGACGTATTGACCAAGTCAGTCCCGTCTATTAGCACTATTACATTTCCCGTAATTTTCTATTGTATAAATAGACATTGAATTTATTACAGTTTTCCAGGCAATACGTCTACTAGGCATAAATGGATTGATGCAACAGGAAGACGTGATTGGATTCCTACTATACAAGCACAATTTGTACAAAAAAATTTTTTGGACATATATGTATCACGACAAATAAAAGATACTTGAAGCCATTAGCAATATCACAAAAATAAATTATTTAATTACATTCAGTGGTTAAAAATTAAATCATAACACCAACACCAACGTCATCATACTACTCTCAGACAACCTCATTTGAATCTCCAAAGAGGCTTAAAATAGCTTCACCTGCCTGTTCAAATTTTTAGACTCCCAAGAAAACGCCAACTAAAGGAAGTTATAAAGTTATAAATTATTTTTCTTTATAGATATTTGTGATGCACATTTGAGACTTCCGTAAAGTGACGCCTGATTCAATCAACTAACTTTAATATTCATTATTGATAATTTTATTCAATAAAAAACCTAGCCAGTTTCAATTGCGATCCCGAAACTTTAAACTCCACTTTTTAAAATATCCCGGTTGTTCACTATTTAGTTGTATGATTACGGAATATTTACACATTATTTATAACGTTTTTGAGTCATTTCCTGTGCCGAAACATTAGGAACTCCATATCCACAACATAATCACGGTAAATAAGTCGTTAATAATCATACAACTGTACTAAAACTCCACGTTTTTAAATAAGTCACACCCACGATTCCATAATATTTAATGGTATAGACAGACGGACAGACTTAGTAAGTTAGTAGACTTAGACTCGTAGGCTTAGTAATAGAGTTCCGTTTTTACCCTTTGGCTACGAAACCCTAAAAAGTCAAAAAGTTAAAACGAAAGAGGCGTCCCCATACAGCAAACGTATTTAAACGTATTTTTGTATTAGATCTAATGTATATGTAATGTAGTGTAACGATAATACGTTCAAGCGTAATAATTGGCATGAATATAGTACACAGACACACTCTAACTAAAGTATTACAAAAAATAATAAATAATGATCAAATGCGAGTCAGTGACTAATTTCTGTTCATACGAACTAAGCAAGTCAATCCTGCTATTTTTTTTAAACGACTAGTGGAATTCCTACCATCTAAAGTATATAATAGACATGTGTCCTAATGTTTAATTTGTTACAATTAACCGGCTTAGCGATGAATATAACTAAATTCATTACACATAGGTACTGATAAAATAAATGATATTGGCTGATAAATCTCTGAGATATGAGTGTTTAAAGTTTTAGGTTGGGATAGAGAGGGGATGCTCTCATTTCTCGCAAAGCGTGTGTTAGTACAGCATTTGTATGGCGCTCCTGAGGTGTGACGTCACGGCTCAGTATAGTGCGCTCTCTGTCTAGCACGAAATTAAAATGTTTATATCTCATTTATTTTTGAACAAATTTTTATTTTGTTTTCGTTGATGTGCTCTATTTATGATCAGCTTTTTTATGAGGTAATAAAAAAATATTAGTCATCATGCCTATTAAGATTATCGATAAAATTAAAACTGCACACAAAACTTTCCCATCACTAGCTGTGATACCACATTCTAAATTTTAGGATGAGGTTTTTTTTTTAATGGCTCCTCACGAAAATAGCATTTAACCGTATCAAGTAATATATTTATTTTTCTACCCATTTAAAGTCACATAAAACGAACTCTAAACATAGCCTACGTCAATATCATGGTCAAATCATGACCTAGTAAGGTCATGGAAACTTTTTAATCAAGTTTCTATGGAGTTTTGGGGCAAAACAAAAAAATCACATTTGCAACTTCCCATTGTTTGCCTACACTCACGCAAACCTACGAATTTGCCTTAATCTTATTTAACGGATAATAATTCAATATTATTACACAAGCACATGCGTTAATACACTAGTTTTGTTAAATAAAAAAAGCAAAATCGATGAAAAACTCTTAGCTAAATTATTTGAACCCTCGTGCTTATCGTGCAGTTTAATTTGGAACTATTTTAACTGTGTCGTAGATAAATTTACGTTAAGGACTGTTGATCTCGTACTAGTTTTTTGAACTGCACAAGAATCGTGCAGTTTTTTTGGAATAGCAGCATTTACCGAAATAATTGCGCAAAATGCACAGGGAACTGAACCGTATTGCACCACGAGAAGGTCAGTTTTAAACTTTAACAAAATGGCGTTCATAACCTTTTGGATTAATAATAATCTTGACGAATTATTGCATTCCTTCCTATGTAGTTATATTATGACGTTTCGTTTACATGTGTGCAACTGGCTACAACGGATTTCTTGCAAAAATGCCTTGACAGCCGTTCTATTTTAAACGAAAAAATTTTCTCTTCTGTGATAATGATGGATACTATGGACTCCTTTCGGCTTGGTACACCCTTTCCGCGTAACCCTGTTTATTCATCATCATCATTTCAACCATAGGACGTCCACTGCTGGACATAGGCCATTACCTCCAAAAGGGCCGGTTGGAAGCGGCCTGCATCCAGTGTTTCCCTGCGGTCTCTTTTAGGTCGTCTGTCCATCTTGTGGATGGTCCGGTCTGTGGTCTCCATTCCAGAACCTTTCGGCCCCATCGGCCATCTGTTCTGCGTGTTTATTGGCCTGTATATTGGTTCACCGTTAACTCTTATACCTAAGCATGGTTATTGTTGTTATAGTAAACCCTGATGAAATAGTGACGCCTCCCGCTAACGGCGTGGACAGCTCGGACCAACCGCCTGAAATGCAATACAAGGACAAGAAAGAAGCCGTAGAAGCATTTAAGGAGCTTCTGAAGGATAGGGTATGATATACGTGTCTTAATTATACATGTCAACACCAATTTGGCGGTGTTTAATGACTACACATTTAATATACATATAATAAACACATACATATGTAAACTAAAATTCTGATGGATTAGTGACCACAAACACCGTTTTGTGGCTGCTAATCCATCAGCGAACAAAGGCACTTTACGCCTTGTTCGGGTCAACGACATAGTACTTTTTTTGGGTCGAACCTGGAAAGATTATTTCTGGACTAGTACGAATGACAAAAAAAAGATAGGTATATGTTTAACAATGGTCAATTACGGCGAAAAATTATGGTGATGATGAATGCCCTTAAAGAAAGTAAACTTCGTTTTAGCCCTTGAAGCAAAAAGGGGTGTTATAAGTTTAACGTGTATAACTGTGTGTCTGTCTGTGGCATCGTAGCTCCAAAACGACAAACGATTATGATTTAGTTTTTTATGTTTGAAAGGTGACTTAATCGGGAGTGTTTTAAGCTACGATTCAAGAAACCTGTTCAGTCGTTTAAAGATTATGTTTTACCGGGAGGTGTTAAAAATTTTCGATATACATATACTCATTTCGAACGTGTTTTCTAACCTGCAGTGCAAGTCCCGTTCTTTATCGATCGTCAAATTTGACAGTTGAGATTGACGAATTCGATAAAATGCCAGTTGGTCAGTACTCGCTATGATCGATTCTATGGCATTTTATCGAATTTGCCTATCGATAAACAACGTTGCTCTGCTGGATAGGATTGACTCAGGGTTAGAATGAGTGGAGTACAAGAAGAGAGGCCCATTATTAGCAATGAGCGATCACGAATTGAAATGATAATGTTGATAAATGACCTTAATGATAATGAACCTCTTTTTTAGAATGTGTCGTCTAACGCCACATGGGAACAATGTGTCAAAATAATATCGAAAGATCCTCGATATAATGCTTTCAAAAAGTTGAGTGAGAAGAAACAGGCGTTCAACTCATACAAAACACAGAAATTGAAAGACGAGAGAGAGGAGCAGAGGTACGTATTTTTACAAGCTTCTAGTTAACTTGCCCTGTTAGTTAGTATGTATGTGTGTGGGACAATTCTTGCAAATAATTTTTAGACCAGTTATCCCCAACCGATCAAACACGTTTAGTATGGATGATAATGCATGGTTAGCTAAATGACGTTATTCCAAATTCAATATGGCAGAATCCCAAAATGGCGGACCAGTTATTTTTTATGCACCCGGGCCCATGATATGGGAATCAAATGAAATGGATTGCTGATAAAAAATACGAGGAATAAAATGACATTACCTACACTAAATTCAATATGGCGGAAGCTCCAAGATGGCGAAAAAATATTTTCTTATCTACCATCATGACATGGGTATCAAATGAAAGGGTTTGCTGAGAAGAATACAAAAAGCTTGTATCAAAAATAAAAAATAAAAGTAATTTTACCCCATTACCGCTTAGTACGGGAGACATTTTGATGTTAACAGATGGCTTTATAAAAACCAACTTATACCAAATAATACTTTTAAAAAATAAATATAGTTACTGTTTTAAACTATCATGGTTGTTCACTAAAGTTATATGATTATTTACGGGATATTTACCGTGGTAAGGTTGTAGAATGAGCTCCCGATATTTCGACGCAGTTACATGCACCATATTCACGGGAAGACTGAAGAATGCGGGTGGTTGGTCGAACAGTTAAAAAGTTAGGTGCAGACATAACGAACTACCCTCTTTCTTAGTCTTTTGCTACGGATATCACTCGAACTCGAACCTAAGTCCCGACAAAACACACTCACTGGATACACTCTGAGTTTCTGCGTATCACCTAATACTGGATTCCACGCACTGGCGAGTTGAAAACCATCACCTCGATTGAAATTCTGGCATTTCGAGATCTCAATAGTTTCCTTTATTAGCCTTGGTATGTAATGGCGTTTGGTGGACAGGATTTCAGGGTTGTGAAATTCGATCCAGTGGTTAGGACCTGCGTCCAGCAGATGCTCAGCTATGGCAGATTTGTGTCTCTCGTTGTTTTTTACTGCCTTAATGTAAAAAAAACACTATTAGGTTGCCTTAAAACCAGTACATATTAGGTTGACTTAAAAATAAAAGTTCGCGTTCAAAATGTGTTCAAAATATTATACGCAGTGATACAGTGACTGGGTTTTGTCGGGACTTAGGTTCGAGTTGGAGTTCCAGTGATATCCGTAGCAAAAGACTAAGAAACAGGGTAGATCGTTATGTCTTCACGTAACTTTTTAACTGTTCGACCAACCACCCGCATTCTTCAGTCTTCCCGTGAACATGGTGCATGTAACTGCGCCGAAATATCGGGAGCTCATTCCACAACCTTACCACGGTAAATATCCCGTAAATAATCATATACATTTTTATATAGTTACTCTCTTACTAGTTGTAAGTTACAACCTAAGTTATTTTGTGTATTAGGTTAAAGACGAAGAAAAATCGCGAGAGTTTAGAAGAGTTCCTCTTGAGCTGCGACCGGGTGACGTCGCTCACGAAGTTCTATAAATGCGAGGAAATGTTCAGCAACCTCGAGGTAAGTCTTATTAATTTGTCCAATAGGAAGGTAATGTTTTTCGATAGTTAACACCAACAGAGTCTCGTTATATCACCTGGAATTCTGCAGATATTGTTAATTTTTCGAGATGGAAAGTAGCCTATATGTTATTCTACGGTATAAGCTACTGCCATACTAGATTTAGTACAAACCCGTTCAGCCGTTATGGAGTTGAGTGCGGACAAACATACACATACAAATATTTTCGCATATGTAATATTACTGTAATGTGATCAAAGATAATATTATAATCACTTGATCGCGCATTTAGTCAAAATACAAAGTCAAAAAAGTATTAAACAATTATATTCAATCTATTATGAGATTATATGCCATCGCTCAAAACGGCGAAGCAAAACATCGTGAGGAAACCAATAGGTATGTCCAAGAATCACAAACAGTTCAAAGATATGGTTCAGTGATTCACCATCCTTTCTCTCTGAGAGAAGGCCTCTGTGTCCCATCAGTGGGAACATGCTATGCTGAAATAATGATGATAAAAAAAGTATAATTTTGCGTTTTAGGGGTAGCTCTGGTACATGTGAAATAGGGATGATTTTTTTCACTGCTTCTTTGCTTGGTGTTTGGGTATCGTTGAATAGGTATTTTAAAATGAAGCTAAGGTTATATGCATCACTTTTTTTATCAAATAAGGCCCGCCAAAGTGGCAAAAAGTTGGTCCTGGCATTTATAAACTATTAGACCTAGAAACTTGTAACTTGCTATGCAGATACTATATTATATGCTATATTAAAAAACTTTATTCAAAACTATTTTGAACATTTTCTGATTACAATGTTTTGAGTTATAGTGATAAAACTGTTAAGAAGAAAGACGTTCTAGCTCAAAAGTCATGTCAAACTACCTTTCGTAAAATGATCTCAACAAAGAATGTTTAGTAGTTTTCTTTTTGACCTAATTATAAAATGTTATTGTTATGTCAGGATGATACATATCTGAAATTCGGCTAAGCCCACCGAGCTTCATTTGTTCGAATTTTTATAAACCATCAATTCCTGAACTAAGAATGTGACCACTACGGAACTCTACCAAATGCGTGTCTCGACGAACTTTTGGCCAGTTATTTTCTTTTAATAACATACTAGTGTCCTTAGAGTTACGTAGTTATGATTCCGTGACGATATACTTGTACACGATACTTCGACAAGTAATAGGCATGACAATTTTTTTTTATTACTTCATAAAAAAGGTGATCATAAATAGAGCACATCAACGAAAACAAAATTAAAATATGTTCAAAAATAAATAAGTTATAAGCATTTTAATTTCATGCTAGACAAAGAGCGTACTATACTGAGCCGTGACGTCACGGCTCAGGAGCGCCATACAAATGCTATACTAACACACGCTTTGCGAGAAAGGGATAGAGCATCCCCTCTCTATACCCACCTAAAACTTAAAACACTCATATCTCAGAGATTTATCAGCCGATTTAAATTATTTCTTCAGTATGTGTAATGTATTTAGTTATATTCATCTCTAAGCCAGTTATTTGTACTAAATTAAACATTAGGACACATGCCTATTGGAGCCGGTTGCGCCATACTTGTGTTTTTTTAAATACAGATATGGCGTTGCGTGCCCGAGTCCGACAGGAGAGATATATTTGAAGACTGCATTTTTACAATCACGAAACGTGAAAAAGAGGAAGCAAAGGCTTTGAAAAAGCGTAACATGAAAATGTTAGCACAAGTAAGTAGCAAATATTACAAATAGAGTTGTCATTTTTATTTAGATAGCACGTCTTCCCTATTTGATTCATAAGTTAGCATGTCAACTAGAGACAAAGGAAAATTGCAATGAGAGAGGGAGATATGATATGATGGATATGTTTCTGACAATCTTGTGAAGTCACTGTGTAACGAGTATTCTATCAGAGCTATTTTACTTTACATGTAGCCAATATCACGATAATCCACATAATATATAATGACTAGCTTCACCCCGCGGTTTCATCCGCGGTATATACCTCCTTGAAGCAACCTTGCTAGTGATAGCAACCTCCTTTGACTTAGATGACAATTTTTTTTTCGTGTAATATGTCAATGTTATAGAAGTCAATTATATATTCCTCCAATTATTGTTCTCACAGATTGTTCTAGTTTTTTAAGAAGAAAAAAATAAATAAACATACAGTCGAATTGATAACCTTCTTTTTGAAGTCGGTTAATAAAAAACATTTCAAAAAACTGTTGCTCCGATGGCTACCAAACTTCCCAGAATCACATGCTAGGCTAATCTGAAGATTGCCTAAAAATTTCATAAAATCGTTTTTTTTTTTAAATATAATAGTAGCCAAACAAGCGACGGGCCACCTGATGGTAATAAGTCACCGTCGCCTATAGACACCTACAATACCCGGGACATTGGCGGTGCGTTGCCTACCTTTGATGACTCTATTAACTCTTTGTTTGAAGCAAATTTGGTCATATTTTGAAGGAAAAACAGGTTCAGCTGTTATGGAGTCCTATGGACTCTGCCTTTTACATTTATATAGAAGATACTAATATTATAAATACGAAAATGTTTGTTCCTATTTAACACAGCAACAGAGGAAGGGATCGGTGTGATTTTGCAGGGGTAGTTTAGGGACCGGAGAGTGACATAGGATAATTTTTATTTAAAAAAAACCGTACCTGAGCAATGTTCATCGCGGGTGAAACGACGGGGCGTAGCTTGTTGAACATAATAGTTTGTTATTGCCTTTAGTGTTCATAAAAGAGTATTGTATTTTCAGGTTTTAGAGAATATGAGCGAGATCACATACTGCAGCACGTGGAGCGAGGCTCAAGTGCTGCTGCTAGAAAACTCTGCCTTCAAAAATGACGTCAGTCTGCTGGGAATGGACAAAGAAGACGCGCTTATCGGTAAACTCACTTTAATTTGATAAATCTGTTTTTTTAATGCCATAATGTGACAAAAAAGTAGACAAGCTGCCTGACGGAATGCAGTCACTGTCGCCTATGGATACCTGTAACACCAAAGGCACCACAAATACGTTCCCGACCCTTTAAGATTATTAACTCGTATGTTGTAGCTTCTCAGAAACACCACGGAAGCATTCCACATGATGCTGTGATGTGAATATTGATCTACCTACATCTCTCATATTTATTCTCAGATCTTTCAAAACACACAGTTTACAGTACACAATATAGACAGATAGGCTATACTCGGTCACAAAGGTACACAGAGGACAGGCTTGTCCCGCAGAGGGGACAAATAGGAATAATTCCCTATCCTATTGGAATGGATTTCAGATTAGAAACTATAACTTCATGGATTATTTAAATTATGACAGCTTTTATTTATTAAAAATTGGTTTCAGTATTCGAGCAGCACATTAGAAATTTGGAGGCGGAATATTTGCAAGAGCGAGAACAAGTCAAAAAACGAAACAAACGACAACAGAGAAAAAATAGAGATAACTTTTTGGTAAGCCAAGTCTTTCACACTAAAATTACTTTATGATTGACTGTCTGAAATGGTTTTGATGAGATTTGGTGAGGAAGTGTTTTGCATCTTGATTACGACGACGACCGTTGGTAGTCTTCGAGATGGGGGCGACAAGTCCTGCACTGACGTCCCGTCCCGTCCCGTGATAGTCTGTCTTTACGAGCAGAAAGTCCCGTGTTTCGATCTGGGTCTGATTATTTGTTAATATCTGTTTGTGTTCGATGACATCCCCGACACACGGAATCCCAGTAGACGTAATATTTTTATCTTAGAGTAATGCAGAAGAGTTGAAAAATTACGTGTAAAACAACGAGGCCAAGCTAGATTTAGTCAATCTATACTGATATTATAAAGAGGAAAGATTTGATTGTTTGTTTGTTTGTTTGCTCCGAAACTACTGAACCGATTTGAAAAAATATTTCACTGTTGGGAATAGTGTAGCACTATCCCCGGGTAACATAGGTTATAATCTATACCCGTGCGAAGCTGGGGCGGACCGCTAGTATCTGATAAATATTAAGTGTGTGGAAGATACTTGTTACATACATTTACTAGATTATTTATTTGTTTTGTTATATTGCAGATTTGTGGTAAAGTAGCAACAAAAAGGGCATATAACACGCACATAAAAGACGGGCGTTGCGATGCGTGGCCGCGACGCTACTATGACGCGGCGCGCTTTTATGTGTTAGCTCAAATAGTAATCCCATAATTATTGTGTCGTTTTTATGCATGTGCCATTATAATTATATCTTACAAAATACTATTCATGAAATTAAATATAGACATTTAAAAATCTAAAATGACGATATTTTACGGCAAAACTGACACGTTTCAAAGTGCATATTATACTAAATTATGCACCATATATTTTGTGTTACATATTTTCCAAAAATACTCTTCCTTCTTAACAGACTTCCTCTTATATTGTATCGGGATCCCTTAGCGCGAACCCGACTCACTTTACGATTTTTATTATTTATTGTCTTTCTTCAATGTGTACAGTATAATCACACCAAGGTGACACTTGTACGTAAAGGTAGGATGGATAGTCAGACAGACAGACGGACGTACGGAACACTAAAATTTGTAAATTATTATTTTATTAGTACAATTTCACTTACAGTGATAATATGATGTGCACTTGCAGACATTACTAGACAGTCTCCACGAAGAAGGAAAGCTCACGTCAATGTCTCTGTGGGTCGAGTTGTATCCCGTTATATCAGCAGATATGCGTTTCTCTGCGATGCTCGGTGAGTGATAAGTCAAACTTCTTAAAATTATACCATCTTTGTAATTAAGGCACCTCTGAGGTCAGTTTTGTTTTAAATGTCTATCGGGACTTATCTGACTTTTCGAGCTAACTGTTCTCAGCTCGTGACCACGACCATTGTAATACAGTCGAAATATCGCAGGCAACGTACCTATTTTTATAAAAAAAAAAAAAAAACCCTATAGACATTTAAAACGTGTTCAAATCGCAAAAAAATAATAGTAGATTATACAAGTGGGAAAAGCAGCAAAAGATTAGAGGAGATTAGGCATGATGACAATTTTTTTTATTGCCTCATAAAAAAGCTGATCATAAATAGAACCGAAAACAAAATTAAAATTAGTTCAAAAATAAATAAGTTATAAATATTTTTATTTTACCGGATTAGTAAGTTGAAATGGCAGTGGGCAGGGCACATATCACGCAGAACAGATGGCCGATGGGGCCGAAAGGTTCTGGAATGGAGACCACGGACTGGCAAGCGCAGCGTAGGACGTCCACCCACAAGATGGACAGACGACCTAAAAGAGACCGCAGGGAAACGCTGGATGCAGGCCGCTTCCAACCGGCCCTTTTGGAGATCGATGGGGGAGGCCTATGTCCAGCAGTGGACGTCCTACGGCTGAAATGATGATGATGATGATTTTTATTTCATGCTAGACAGAGAGCGCTCTATATTAAGACGACACGCCTCAGGAGCGCCATACAAATGCTATGCGCTTTGCGAGAAAGAGACAGAGTGTCTCTATCCCCACCTAAAACTTTAAACGCTCAAAATTATCTCAGAGTTTTATCAGCCAATTCAATTTATTTTTTCATATGTGTAATGTATTTAGTTATAATCATCGCTAAGCTTGTTATTTGTAATAAATTAAACATTAAGACACATGCCTATTCTGAACGGAGTGAAACCGAGATGTATTTTTTCCCACGTGTTATGTATTTCTACTTTTTACCATTGCCTGTGAGATAGTAAATAGTAGTATAGTAAAACACTGTTTTTTCCAATGACATAAACAGTGCCGGTTCAAACACTACCAGCGCCCTGGGCGAGACTTCGATGAAAGGCAAAGAATAGATCTATAGATTTTTATATACCTGCGGTGCCCCTTTATAGATGCTTCTGGCCCCCTTTTTATCTGGCGCCCTGGGCGGTCGCCCAACCAGGCCCTACCCTAACGCCGGTACTGGACATAAAACAACAATGACAATAGAAATAAACTAACTAAAATTAGCGGGATTTTCTTTTCTTAATTTATATTGGATAGCTTCATTCTCCCAGTTACGTTCGGCACGTTTTATTAACTTTTTGTATAATTCGCGCTTGTTCTAAATTTAAACATGTTTTTATTTCCTCAGTGACTAAAAGAGAATTTTATTTACTGTTGTCGATGAATCAAATGCCCTTTTGGCAATGTATAAAAAACTTGTCAGTGTTGCGAATTTCTTCTGAAACTGGCGGTCTAACCGCTATTCTGCGTATGGGGTGCCAAGGCATCGTGCACGTTAAAAAACGAAGAATCTCGCTGTGGGATTAATAGCATAGCATTAGTGGGCGAAGTACGAGTATATTCGATACGTAAAATACATATCAAATTACTTACAATTTTTAAATCCAAAGAGTATAGAATTCGATACGTATTTTACGTATCCTATATTCATACTTCGCCCACTGAAGACTTCCTTCGGAGAGCGACATGTGCGGATCTAGTTTTCAAATGCTACTTACACAAAATTGACTTTTATTGGTAGGTCAAAGCGGGTCAACCCCACTGGATCTGTTCAAGTTCTACGTAGAGAACCTGAAGGCACGCTTCCATGACGAGAAGAAGATAATAAAGGAGATCCTGAAGGAGAAGCAGTTCGAAGTGAAGGCTGATACTTCGTTCGAAGAGTTCGCCACCGTCGTGTGCGAGGACAGCAAGTCGGCCTCGCTTGACGCGGGCAACGTCAAGCTCACATACAACTCGTTGCTAGAGAAGGTAAGCAGGGCAACCATTCTCTGAATCTTTTCCCACTTATATGGGGAAAGCCGTGGTAGCCTATTTGGGAGACCGCTAGACTTGAAAGCGTGAGGTCGAGGGTTCAAATCCCGGACCCGTACCAATATGAGCTCTTAGGAGTTTTTGTACGGATTTTCATACCACTGGCTTTTCGATGAATATCTACAGGCCGAAGTGAGGAGCAAAGAGAAGATGAAGGAAGAGTCGAAAGCCCAAAAGAAGGTGGAGTCTGCTTTCAAGTGGGTCCTGACGCAAGCCAATGTAGACCACACGCTGCCCTGGGATGAGGCCAAGGAGAAGCTGGACCTCGACGCGCCAGAGATAGCCGCCGTGCCTTTCGATGAAGATCGCATTAGGATATATAAGGTAATATTTTTTTTCACCTCAGGGGATTTCGGCGGCCCACGTCTTATGTATTCGCCAGTGTGAAGTATTAAAATGTATTCAAGTTTTATTAAATATCGTCAAACAAGTCAATGCCAAGCAAAGTAAATCAGTATCAAGTCCGAGTCATGGCCCAGAAAAGTGGTGGAGACTTACTAAAGTCTTCTATCGAGCTTAGGAAACAACAGGAAAAGACATTTTCATCTCGTTATATCACTCTCCCACACTTGAGAATGTTCACGAACTTACTAAATAATAATCCACCAATATTTCACATTAAAACTCGAAAACAGACAAGTTCGATAGAATAGATCATAGCGAGTACTGATCAAATGGCATTTTATCGAATTTGACGATCCCAACTGTCAAATTTGACGATCGATTAAAAAAGGTACTTGCACTGCAGATTGGTAGCAGGGGCGCCCAAAGACCTTAGGCTATAAACCTTAGGCTTCAGAAAGGACTAAAGTTAATCATGAGACACTCTCAAATTTGTTCAGAAACTACCATTTATGATGGTGACATGATAATTAACAGATATGTTAAACTCGGGTCCAAGCATATTTATTTGCTCTGAAAGCTGCAACATTGTAAGACTTGAAAGGCCAATTTTCGAAGAAGAGAGTTTTTCAAATTATGTACACATTAAATATCATGCTATAGAAAATAATGAAATGTTTGCAGGATTACCAGCACGAGCAAGAAGAGAGTTGCTTGCATTACCATCACCCGAAGCCGCGCAAGGCGAAACGATCCAAGAAGAAAAAGCGTTCTCACTCTGCATCTCTGGTTGGTGTTTTTCTTAATTTTTTAGGGTTCCGTACCATAGGGCAGAGGTTGAAAACGGGACGCTATTTCTAAGCCTACTCTGTCTGTCAGTCTGCCCTACCTTTTAAAGGCTGTACCTTTCGAACCGAAATAGATACCCAGTTGAAATTTTCACTATATAATGAATATTTTTTTTGAATATGTAATGTTATAGCAGATTAACTAATAAATAATAATAAAGTCAAAAAGTAAATCTAAAGAGGCCCCAACATATCAACTTATTACGTGCAATTTACAAAAGGAGTTTTTCTTAAAACTCACGGAAAGTTTATGAATGGATTTCGTTAAATTAATCACATAAAATAAACAATTTTAATGTTATGGTTTACTTGATTTTTTATTCGTCTTGACAATTACGGCAATTATTTCGTTTTTCGTCTGAAAATCCAGATACCTAAAATTGAACAATTGTGTCATATAAACACCCCGACATACCCGGGGTTTCGGGTATGTCCTAAAACTGCGACCAGAACCACCTGAGGATGGGCAGCAGCGTCCCATTAGTACAAGGTGAACGTACTGCGATCCCCAAGCCGCCTGCCAAGCGTGGTGATTGGCAATACCCCTCTCTAAGAGGGAGGCATTTGTTCAGCAGTGGACGTTTCTTGGCTGATGATGTAATGCGTGACATCTAAACAAAATTTATATGTATGTACCAGTCGCGGTCGCGGTCAGCGTCGCCGGCGGCCGGAGGCGCCGCCCCCGCCCCCGCGCCAGCCCCCGCCCCGCTCCCGGTGCGCTCCCCGTCACCTGCAAGCCACGGCTCCTGGAGCTCCGACGACGCCCGCAAACACAAGAAGGCTAAAAAGAAGCACCGCAAGCACTCGCCGCCGCCTGTAAGTGACAACCAACAAACCTGAATATCACTTTTTTAAGACCATCGAGATTATATCTATACCTGACTGTAGCCAAAGACCACGAAAGAACAGAACTGCTATGTTGTACTATAAAAAAATTACCGAACCAAAACTTGATGCACGCTACGCATTGCGCCGACATTTTGAAAGCAATGACGATATAAATTATCTTTGGTTGTAAGGCAACCGCGATCCGACTACAGAGCCGCGCGATGTGTGTGCTACGATGACATAGCGGACAAGCGACGTTGAACACTATACAAGCGTTATAACGTCTAAATTGGAGTAAATGTGGCATTGCAAACTATATCATTGATGTTTAGGTATGTACATAAACCCTCAGACGATTTTTGACTGTTTACACTCAGAGGTTGTGACTATATTTATTGTTATTTACACCATTTAGCAGTTTTCAGTTTTATATGTATTGTATCGCGAAGCAAATAGAGGGGTGTTATGAATTAAACTTGTGTATCTTTGTATGACTGTGTGTGGCATCGTAGCTCCCAAACGGCTGAACCGATTTAGATATACTTTTTTTTGTTGATATGTGACGTGATCAAGAGTTTTCTTAGCTATGACTTAAGAAAATCTGGTCAGCAGTTTGAAGATCAGCAGCTCTTTTATATCGGGTGTATAATAAAAACAATTTAAACTTGTTTAAATTGTATAACAGGCTTACTTTTTACCGCCACCTCGCTGATGTTGTCACTTGTCATGATGCGATGAAGCACACTTGCTTAGAAGAAACCGTTTCACGCGCGACTTGAAGACACCCAGATCGTAGCCAGGGAACACCTATTTAGACAGCGCATGCCAGTCTAGCGGTTCGCACAATAAAAGTGGAATAACCCGAACAAAGCTCACCTTGGGTTTTCGGAATATCAACCATTACTCGTAACCGTTTTCGCTGCCGTTTCTGATGATGATTCAATGTTGCGGTCAAAGTTAATGATCAAGAATCATTAACATTGGCCGCAACATAATTTTTTTTAATCGCACAAAGTAATTACATGTTTTTAGGCTATTGTTTTGTTAACCTGGTTTACATGATTACTACTACGAATTTGTGCTACATACTAAATTTTTTTTCAAATGCCCATTTTCACTAACCCTAGGACTCGCTATATCACTAAATCAGATGTCTAAATATGTAGAAAAAAACGTTTCACCAAACTATAGTGATGTTTAGGCGTAACCTAAAGTTACGACACCGATTCAAAGGTTCCTAATGATAGGCAACTGAACTGACAACCCGCGCCGCGCTCGCGCACTCACATCAAAACCATAGATAACTGTCAAAAATTAAGAAAATCCTTAGCTAAAGAGCCATCTATTAAAAATGGATTGGTGGAACAGAATATTACGCTTAAGACTGCTTAGATTAAGAGTTCCTTAGTTAGGCGTCACCTTGTTCGTGGTTAGTGAAAACAGGCGTAAAGTCTTATAAAGTATGATGCTGATTCTGTACGATTTGTTCGCCCAGAAGTCGCCAAGCCCCGCTGAGGAGGGCGGCATAACTGACGACTCGCCGCCGCGCCACAA
The DNA here is from genome assembly GCA_914767915.1 of Agriopis aurantiaria. NCBI lineage: Eukaryota > Metazoa > Arthropoda > Insecta > Lepidoptera > Geometridae > Agriopis > Agriopis aurantiaria. The sequence goes on from OU611988.1 coordinate 11,809,433, forward strand.
GAAAAAGTCGAAACGCAGCGCGCCTAGCAGCCCCGAGGAGGAAGCGCCATCGCACAAACCCAAGAAGAAGAAAGACAAAAAAGAAAAGAAAGAGAGGTGAATAACAACTACTGGGAAATGTAAACTCAAGTTTTTTTTTAATTCTAATTTAAAGATCTTTTACGCACATGTGAATTATGCCGCTCTAATTATAATAATTTACATTGTTTTAATTTATATTTACTAGTTTGTACAGCATTCTGGCTGAGTCTGAACGAGGCTCAGCCAGAATGCTGTTACCGAAACCTAATTTGTAGCCAACTGGAACTTAGTTAGATTACTTAGAAAGCTTGAAACTATATTTTAGTAAATCTAAAACGGGTACAATACAATACTATATATGTAGTTGGTTTTAAAAATGTTAAAACCCTAATCAAATGATTATTAAACATGTATTTGATAAATATAATTTGTTTCAAGTCCATCATTTATTATAAATATTATCTTTTATTGGAAAATATTGTTATTACTTCTGCAGTGTCTGAAATAAATACAATACAATAACACTTTATTGACACGAAAAAGGTGAAGGTCTGGTAGGGCCGAAACAAAAACAAAATCTTTGTACATAAATGTCACAAATAAAACTCAAATTGGTGTACAGTCAGCAATACATTATTTAAAAATCTTAAATTCTCTTTAAATAAACAGTTTTTTAATAAGGTAATAAAAAAAATCGGACAAATATTCTGGATGAGACTGGAACTGCATCTTCAAGGCTAGAGTTTTTAGATTTCTTCTAGATCAACGTGTTCTATCCTCGGCCACACGTCGCTTACCATTAGGCGAGTTGGTGGCCAAACGTAGATTTGGCAGTCGACCAATCCCTTTTAAACTTATTAAAAAAAAAAAAACGAAACGTAAAAGTGTTTGCTTGGACAAACTTACAGTTGAGGCCAGCAAACACAACTCTAAATTCTGACAGAGGTTAGAAATTGTCTTTGGTCTCTAGTCATACTACAGTATTTCTGCATGTTTATTTCGCTCGCTTGTCTGCAGGTCGGGTGAGTGGAGCGACGCGGCGCTGGAGTCGCGGCGCGCTGCTCTGCTCGCGCAACTACACGCGCATGAAGCCGACTGACCACTCCCTCCTGCCACAACTGACATACACTTCATACTTCCCGCTAAACCAGTGATGGACAAAGATATTTGGTTTTAAATATTTTATTCAATACCGCAGCGCCAAAAACCGCAACATGGTCCACAATAGTTTAGTTACCTATGCAACCATGCATATGTAATATAGAATCCATAGTTTTAAATATGTTTTGTGGCGGATTTCAGGCCAATTATATCTTAATCGGAATTAACGCCTTTTTACGCGTATTTGGCAATCGGCGGGCGTTAACGTGACGCATGTAAAAGATCCAATCCACGTTCACGTTGCTCAATCTCATAGAGTAATCGATTATTTCAGCGTTACAGGTGTGTAGATATTGATTTTAAAATGAAAGCGGAATTTTAATATAAGCTATTTCTAAGGAGTAAAAAAATAAAATAAAAAATTACATCAAGCAGTGACGTCCTTCCAGGCTAGTCCACAGAATAAATACCTGTCTGTATCATGGGCGTAGCTAAGCTTTCGCATGGGGTAAGGGTACAAAAATGTAGGCAGAATTCAAAGTTCTCTCGCATATATAGAGAGAAGCTATGCAGATTATCTGTGCCATCTGTCCAATATGCAACGATTTTTTCGTCGTTCGGATCCCCTAACCCCCCTCCCCCCCTATATATTCCTATGCTCTGTATCATTGCTATATTAAGAGATGTATCAATCTATTATGGATATTGGGTCTAGTACAAAATACACGACAAAAGTGTCCAGCTTACACAAATAAATTTAGATACATTTAAGAAAAAACCACAAACTCATTTCTAATTTAGTTTGCAACAAATGTCGACTAAATGCACAGATTACCTAATGGTTAGTATGGTTTTAGGCTACTTTTGTTTCCGGCCTTTTTGAGCACTGACCCAATATCCATCGTTTTGAATATCTTTGACTTGTTAGTTTCCCTTGATTTATTACTGTTTTGAACCATGAATTTAAGAAGTGGTTTAATGAATTAACCATAAAAATAAATAACTGGAATAACTTTGTTTTTATTTGTGTCTACATAATTGTGCACCACGGTTTACCCAGTCCAAGTTTATAGGGTTCCGTACCCAAAGGGTAAAAACGGGACCCTATTACTAAGCCTACGATGTCTGTCTGTCCTACCTATTAACAGCTGTATCTTTCGAACCGTAATAGATAGCCAGTTGATATTTTCACAGAATATGTAATGTTACGCCGGATTAATTTAGAAATAATAAAAAAGTCAAAAAGTATAAACAAAATGGGGGTCCCCATACAACAAACGTATTTTTGTATTAGTTCTAATGTAAAAACGGTAATACGTACAATGATTACAGTTGTTAAAAGTTCTTCAGATTATATATCCGATTAGTGTACTTATTGTTATATATGCAAATTTCTGCCGCCGATTCTGCGGCTGAGCCTGCTGTCGAGCCTGCCGCTGAGCCTGCTGTCGAGCCTGCGGCTGAGCCTGCGGCTGAGCCTGCTGTCGAGCCTGCCGTTGAGCCTGCTGTCGAGCCTGCGGCTGAGCCTGCTGTTGAGCCTGCGGTCGAGTCTGCGGCGAAGCATACAGTGGAGCCTGCAGTGGAGCCTGCCGCGAAGTCTGCGGCTGAGCCTGCTGTCGAGCCTGCGGCTGAGCCTGCCGTCGAGCCTGCGGCTGAGCCTGCTGTCGAGCCTGCCGTCGAGCCTGCGGCTGAGCCTGCTGTCGAGCCTGCGGTCGAGTCTGCAGCGGAGCATACAGCGGAGCCTGCAGTGGAGCCTGCCGCGGAGTCTGCGGCTGAGCCTGCTGTCGAGCCTGCGGCTGAGCCTGCCGTCGAGCCTGCGGCTGAGCCTGCTGTCGAGTCTGCCGTCGAGCCTGCGGCTGAGCCTGCTGTCGAGCCTGCGGTCGAGTCTGCGGCGGAGCATACAGCGGAGCCTGCAGTGGAGCCTGCCGCGGAGTCTGCGGCTGAGCCTGCTGTCGAGCCTGCGGCTGAGCCTGCGGCTGAGCCTGCGGCTGAGCCTGCGGCTGAGCCTGCCGTCGAACCTGCCAGCTGAGCCTGCAGCGGAGCCTCCAGTACGCAGTTACGTAAGAGACATTGTACGCAGTTGCGTAAGATCCGGTGTACGTAGTCGCGTAAGAGCCGATGTACGCAGTTGCGTAAGAGACATTGTACGCAGTTGCGTAAGATCCGGTGTACGTAGTCGCGTAAGAGCCGATGTACGCAGTTGCGTAAGAGACATTGTACGCAGTTGCGTAAGATCCGGTGTACGTAGTCGCGTAAGAGCCGATGTACGCAGTTGCGTAAGAGACATTGTACGCAGTTGCGTAAGATCCGGTGTACGTAGTCGCGTAAGAGCCGATGTACGCAGTTGCGTAAGAGACAGTGTACGCAGTTGCGTACTGACTTAACTAAACCAGATTCGGTTTTAGTCTGATATGATGTGCTTTTCAGTATGCAGTTGCATTCTGATATTATGTAACATAAAACGATAGTATAAGACTTCAAAATAAGATTGTAAAGTACACATTTAATTAACACGTATAACGTCTATTATCATATAATACATGACACGTATACACGAGGACGTGTAATTGAGTCGGATGGCCGAATGTAGAACAACTTTAGTTTAATCATTTAATGGATAGATGAACTAACAACACCATTATAATGAAACTGTATTGGCGAAGTTCACACGTGTTCGTTGACAGTTGACAGTCTTTTGTCGACTGCCAACGAACACAGTATATAAGTGGCGGTTGCATTGCAATCACCCTCTTTCTTTGCTCGAACCTCGAAGCGATAACAAGTGCAAACGAATTGTGTGTAAAACAGTTTAAAAGGTGATTTCTTGGCTGAAAAGCTAACACAGTACACACTAAAGTAAAACAACAAATAATAAATAATGGCCAAATGCGAGTCAGTGTCAAATTTCTGTTCACCACGTGTTCTCGTACGATCACCGAAGTGAATCAACGTCGGGCGCGGCCGGTACTTCGAAAGATACGGCCGTTAAAAGGTAAGATGGATGGACAGACAGACAGACAGCGTAGGCTTAATAATACACCCTACACCCACACACCCTTTGGGTACGGAACCCTAAAAGGTGGTTGAAACACGGAGACATTTGAACACGAACAATAATTGTACAAAGACATCTCCCTTGTCTGATCTAAGGTTGGATCCTAAAACCCTGCTTGGCCCTTAGCATAGGTACTTATGTAAAAGGTAGGTTGTTTTCAGTGAATACATTTATTTTCATTCATTCTGATAGATCTTAAACTTAAACAATGATATTATTTACTTACTATAAACTAGGTATATTTTTTCTTTCGTATAAAACTATTAACACAGTTTATGGCAATAAACAGGTAATAAAATAATGGTACAGTCTGTGTTACATTAAACATTCACCGTCTTACCACAAAAGATTTAAGCACGCTTTAGACAAGTGTTTAGCATATTTTTCGCAGTGAAACAACTGCTAAACACATGTCTAAAGCGTTCTTAAATCTTTTGTGGTAAGACGGTCAGGGTATTCAAAACAAATGAAAAGTCCTTTATATGAATACTTTTAAATGAATTTATGACTTTTCAATTGTTTTAACAAATAGTTTTAGCTCCTACAATATTAATTATCTAAAGAATATCCGAGCACTGCTCAAACTGTAGTAGAGAAGCTTGTATTCTTCTTCCAGTGTTTTTATTTTCTTTTCTGTCAGCGCCAATGCTTGCTGTAATTGCACTGATCCTTTGGTTTTTTGCTCTTCAAGTATCGTTCTTTCATCACTGATATGTTTCCAAATGGAATCAAACCAGTGCAATGCTTCAAAGTTTGAGTCCTGCAACATACAGAAAGTTTTAAGAATATTTTATACGAAATGTCCCTTTGCTTAGGTAAGCACCTGCTTAAATACTTGCTTAGCCCTCTCGGCACAATTTACTAGCTGCGACCCGCGGATTCACCCGCGTAGTGATGTTTTTTTTTTGATGATGAAAAAAGGCCTATGTCACTCTCCGACCCTTGAACTATGCCCATGCAAAAAATCAGGTCGATCCGTTGCTCTGTTGCTGTGTGAAATAGGAATAAACAAACCAACAAACAAACACACTTTCGTATTTATAATATTAGTATGATTGCAAGGGAACTGATATAATTGATAGCATTGTTACCTGATCTAATAACTTCAATATGTATGCAATGCCCATGGCAAAGCCATCATCAGTGAAGGCAGCACCCACTTTATTCTTCTTCGTCATTTTGTCCTTTGATAAAATCATATGCTCTACGAAATTTAGAGTCAGTGGCGGAACAATGATGAAGAAATTTTTAAGATGAACATTCTTCGGGTTTCGGAAAACAGGCGCAAACACATCCACAAGCAACTTAAAATATTCCGTCCCTTCAATGAAATTAGAAATAAGTCCGCTTATGTTGTGGTCTAAGTTATCTGCTGATTGCACACTTTTCGGTGTCAAGTTGTTTTCTTCACACAACACTTTGAAGGACTCTTCAATATCGAGATCTGGCAGAAACATAGTAGCATCAGAACAGCAGTGGCGGCCGCCCGACCGGACCATCCTCACATACCCCATGGCATTACCAATTTGACTGATAAGCTCCCTGAATAAGTCCAAATAACTCAGTCCATCTTCATTTAAGCCCAATGTTCTTATGCCTTTATTGAATTTTTCAGCACTTTTGTAAGGATACATGTTACCATAGGCCACAGCATTTTCTTTGAAGTTCCTGAGATCTTTAATCAGTCTAGATTTTATATGTTCATCATACATAAATTGTGAAAATGTGAAGAATTTCTTCTTCAAGAACTGGTATGTGAAGTTGACTGTTGTGTTCATTATGCCAGTGCCGTGAGTTCTGATCGAGTTGGCTATGTGTCTGATGTTTATAGAGTTGAGATGCTTGTTGTTGCTACTTTTTTCAATGAATATTTGATTATTTAAATTGTACAAATATTTTGACACAAAAATGTGTATGTTCCTCATGATTTCCAATACGTCTAAACCCTGTTCTAAAGTTTGTGTGGGCAGGTTATCTTGAACAGTGGTTACATTGAATTTGAATCTAGCCATTTGACGCATTTCTCCATAAGTTTTCCAATCAGACAGTACAACTGTGGTCAGATTATAATACATAGTGGACAAGTAATATTCAACTGACGGGATGACTGACATGTACAGGGAAAGTACTCTAAAATTGTCTGCAATTAATAGTATCTTTTTAGTCATGTCGAATGTAAATGGATTCACGACATCTAACTGCAGATGAGAGTGTATGTGCAGTCGCAAATTCGTCTCTATATTTTGCCCAGTTGCTTTCAGTACTTTCTCAACAATCATGTCTTTAGCATTTCCAAGAAATTCTTGGGATTTATTCACTTGATAGTGCTGATCAGTTTTGTGTAGTAAAACAGCAGTATCTTCCAGGACAGTCAGGAAGTATTTCAGTTTCAAAGCATTCAATTGAACACCAAAGTTCTGTTCAAAGTACATGGGAATGATGTTTTGATGCCATAGTAACCAAGAACAATTGCAATAGTTGTTCATTTGTTTTATGTAGTTTGATAAAGTGTTTACTTTTTCCAATAACATTCCCAGCCTCACATAACTGTCTTCTAAGTATGTAGTGTCAGGGACGAAGCTTAAAGCCACACTGGCTGCCACATTGCGTTCTACAGTAGCAGCTCCTTTCAAAGCTCTTTCGGCAATCACAATGCATGTGAGTTCATCTAATCTTTTGTTTGCATAGTTTTTATCAGACATCAGAACTTTCTTTACTTCTGATATCGAAGATGTCGCTTGAAACATGAGATGTTGAATGATCATATTAACAGAGGATATGATTTGATTCCTGTTACGAGCGACAACATTTTTTAAAGTCTTCATGACTTCTATGATTTCAAATAGTGACATTAACATGCTCTTAGGCAGTGGTATCCCAAGAGATAAGTGTAAGTTGATGAGGGTCAGCATTGAAAAGTTGATTTTTGAAGCTATATCCAGGCCCTCTAGGAGTGTTTTGGAATGCAAATTCATTTCAGCGGCACTGAGCTTGTGGTGATTCAAAGAAAACATGTTTTCCATATTGAGAACCCATTGTGAACACTGCGATTGTGAAGTCTGAATGTCGCGACTCAGGCCCGATTTCTTGGCGCTTATGTAAGCTTGTCTCGCTTTTAACATAGTTTGACTTATTTTTTCATGTCTTGCATATAAAGTAGGGACATGCCGCTGGAGAAATTGTTCGGGAAACCAAATTGTAGTACCAATGACATGGATACTGTGAGCCTGTAAATGACAAACAGACAATGAGGAAGAAACATAGAAATAGAATACTACCTAGGTGAACAAAATTATAAACAACACATAAACATAGCTTATAAACATTGAGTGAAGCATTGGAACTATTCTTTTTTTACAAGTCAGTGAACTGAAAGTCACACACTTGCCCATAACACTGTCTGAACTGTTATGGGAAAGACTACTGTTACTACTGTTATTAGAAGTAGGTTAAGGTCGCCTTCCAAAATTTGTAACTGTTAGTTCACAGATTCAGATTCAGATTCTTTATTAACCAATATAACATGTTCGTCATATGAGGCAAGTCAGTTTACACAAGTGCTTATTTCTAGTGTTATTAGTGTAAGAAAGTATAACAATTTTGCCTTATAAATTAAGCTAAAATAAAACATACGTCCACATCAATAAAACAAAAAATAGATTTAAAACAAAAAAAAGTCAATGATACGTCATTATACATTAAATGTCAGCAATAAAATTATAATAAGAATAATGTCAACATATTCCCCAGTAACATATTCTGCAGTCTTCCCCCTGAGATGCCCTATAATTTCAAGGAAAACATTGGCCTTTGATCCCGAACAGAATAACATATTGCAAACTTCTGCTTTGATTGAATAACTGGCAAATGTGTGATATGTCCCCAGGCGGTTGCGTACCAGAATTTCTAAAATTCATTGAACTTAAATATATAGATAGATTAAACAAATTTAATATCATCATCAGCCAGTAGAACATAGGCCTCCCCCTTAGACCTCCACACTGAATGACAGCCTGCCATCTGCATCCACTGGATGCCTGCAACTCATGCGAACATAACTATACAGATTATAAATAAAAACTAAGTTTATTATATATAAATTTAAAAGGCCTAGTGGACAATTGATCCCTGAAATCATCATCATAATCAGCCCTTTTTAGTCTACCGGTGTCCGTCTGTTCTAAAGCAGACACAGCCATAGCCAGAGTACAGCCTGATCTTCGGCTTTTCACTTCCAGCTATGGCCAGCTCTCAGTCACTTCTGGCACTCAGTCAGTAAACCATTAGCTATTTTAAATTCGTTTTTTTAACTTTTGATGGACAATCCATTAGTTCAAGCATACATTAGGGATTTTGAACTTAGTACAAATAACAATCAGTAATTTTTTCATCCAGTCATTTTGAAAATCTAATTACACATTGTTATGTAAGCTTTCAGACAGATTATGAACGTATATACAGCGTTAGGGGTATTTACGGCACTAATATTATATTATGCCATCTCTATAGATTTGTACGCCTAATAGCCAAAACATCATCATTATCATTATATTTTAACACCTATATTGTGCATGTGTTTTTAATGTGTGAATGATTAAAGGATGATTTATATTAGACCGTGGCAGGTGCGAGCCACCTCGCAAGAGGCATGGACGTAGCACGGATTGTGCAAATGAATTATCTTTATCTATAACATTGTGTCTACAATTATAAAGTGTCTATCTACTCACTAGATACTTACTTTGGTGTTTAATTCAATTAAACTTTTGAAGATTTTCTTGTCATTGTTACCAAATAAATGTGAATTTAGAACAAATAAAGCATTGACTTTGATACATTTGTACATGTTACTAATATTTGGTTGTTCTTGAACCAGTTTGTCAAGATTGGTGATTGCTTGCTTCAGATACTGTGTAAACTCTGCTGCTATTAAGGTGCAGTTTTTTTCCACCAAACTCTTTCTTAGTGATGATAAATTCCTGAGTGAGTTCTGTACTATATCATCATTCATCAACTTGGATGTTATATTGATATCGATGGCTCCCAACAGTGCTTTGTATCTTTCATCTGTCATATCAAGAGTCTCAGGTGCTTGTGAGTGTGAGTTTAAGATTTTGCAGTATCTGCTCCAGTTTGTTGCTAATGACGTATTTGATATGAGTATTTCAAGCAGAGTGAGGATTGTAAATATTTCTCCGATGTGATTTATGATATAATGCAGTTGAATTCCATCTGGAAATAGAGTGGCTACATTAGCATCATTGACAAATTTCTGTATGTACAGTAAAACATTATTCTCTGATCTTGACTACTACAGTCAACGATCTATTACTATACTACAGTATTACTAATTTCTAATGCTTATACTTCAATTTAAAAAAAAAGTACTCCATTGTACAAATTCAGTCTGTAACACCAGCACCAGTTTCACAATCAGGTCGTCCTCCTTAGACATATGCCTCTTCTAGAAGTCACAATTTTTCTCTATCTCTGGCTATTCTGCACCACCCTTTTGGCAGGTCATCCTCCCACTGTCCATGTGGTCGTTATTGTACTTAATGTGACGTTAAAGCAAAATTTACACTAGAGATTCGTCAAGGAAAGTTTTAGATATAAATTCCATTTAAAAGGTATACATGAGTTACATGTATACAATTACGAAGCAGATAACCATTGATTTGCGATGAAATGCTAGTTGGGTCTCATACAAAATTCACAAACAAAGTGTTCGGAGTTTACCATACTGATATAAAAATAGATACCTTTTAGAAATACAGGTTGACTAATTTAAATTAAAACAATGTTTTATTTAGATTGCAAAAAATATAGACTAGATGTAGGTACATACATGTCATAATAGTCAGTATGGTTTTAGTCTACCTTTGGTTTGGACATTTTGGAGCACTATCCCAATATCCATAGTTTTAAATATCTTTGTAGATAATTGTTATACTATTTAGTTAGAAGTTAGAGATATCCTTACAGAGATTGACAGCCCCCTCGGCATAGAGAGCAAATACTTGGCTACAGATGTTTCGTAGAGTATCATCACATCGGGTTATGAATGCGCTAAGAGAGCATAATGCTTCAATTTGTGGCCCTTGATCAGTATTGTTGTAAAGCTCATACACGGACAAGAAGCTAAAATGCCTAAAACATTGAAAAATATTATTAGCTAGAATTTTAAGTTGCATGTTAGTAAGTACTTCTTATGTATTAAGCAACTGATTGAATCAGGCTTTACTTGGGAATACACTAGAGAATCATCTAAAAAATAAATAATCAAACCTTTCAAAAGCTTCTTGTTTGAGTTGTATTATTTCTACACATAGTGAAGACAGTACGCTCAGAACTTTTGTCATCAATGTATTATCAGATGATACCAATTCTATAACTGGAATTGCTTCCGTAGGGGCCAAAACAAGTTGTATGGGCAGAAATGATTTATTCTCCTCCCACATTTCACATTTGGAGATGGATACAAGATCTTGGAGTTGTGTTTTGAAAAACTGCCCATACTTTTTGAGTAGAGCCGTAGTCGCTTCTTTTTCACTGTCGGATTTCATAATGAAGAACTCTAAAACACTATCTATTTATTGCTATTTATATAGCAGCACCATCACAAGACGGATATACCCAGAATAATGAGGAATTGAGGATTTTAATGAAATTGAAATGATTTACCAAACCAAAGAGAATAAATAAAAATCTCTCGACCAAACAAAACGGGTGTCTATAATGTACAACATGATATTTTCCGACACGATATTCCACGGCATGATAATGTACAGCATGATAATTGGTGTACATGTACATCGAATATCATGCTGTACAATCCATGTCGTACAATACTGGCCGTCAATTATCGGCTCGTGTCTATTAAGTACGGCAAGGAATGCACAGCCAGGATTGTACAGGCAATAATCCGTGTACGTGGGAAAAGTCCACGTTTTATCGGGCTGTACATTATTGTGCCGTACATTATCATATCGTGCAATACGGGCCGTGTTTTGACGACACGGGCCGAAAATGTACGACCAATAATGTACAACATGATAAAAGGTGGCATCGCCCGTATTGGCTAATATTCCTGAAATGTCTCTGCTCTTATTGGCTGTTGAGTCTATGACGTCTGTCGATTCCATGCTTCGTTTGAACAAGATAGTGTAAGATAGTCACAGATAAAAAATATGAGAACCATCAAAACTTTTTGATGGTGACGCGGAGTGAGGAGTACAACTGTGTTAGATCTGTCACTCATTTCGAACCTAACCAACTCAAGTCTGACTCCAGGTGGGCTCCCGCCAGAAGCTCTTGCGGTCGCCCCTGAGTATCGCTCAGGACCTCCCTAGAGCTTCTGGCTCCCGCGCTTTTTATATACACTCTAGGGGTAGGGACCACAAGACTAGGTGGAGTCGGGGTGCTCTGTGTCGGTTCTGTGGCCCATTTCGAACCTAACATACTCAAGTCGGAGTGCTCTGTGTCGGATCTGTCACTAATTTCTACCTAATACACTCGAGGTGGAGTCCGATGTCCAAGTCTAAAGGAAGCTTCAGATTTGAATTTTTATGGTCACCAATTATCGTGCTGTACAATATTGGGGTGTGCATTATTGAATCGTGTCAATAATGTACGGCATAATATTGTACGCCACAATATTGCACAGCATGATAATTCGTGTACTTGTACATCAAATATCATGCTGTACATTATTGTGTGTGCATTATTGGGCCGACCTGATAATGTACGGCATGATAATGCACGACACGATATTGTACAACATGATATTCCATGTACATGTACACCAATTATCATGCTGTGCATTATTATGCCGTACAATATCATGGTGTACATTATCTGTGTCGTACATTATTGCCTCCCAACAAAACATTCGTTGTTTTTTTTCATCATTTAATCACAGAAGTCATTGTCATTGTCGGTGTCATTGTCAAAATTGACATCCAGTCCAGAAAAGAGTTGCCAATTAATCAAATCACAACTGTAAGATTTATTTCTGTCCAATTTCTGTTTGTTAGCACTATTTATATGTGATTTATATTTTACTTATTATAATTATTTAATATCCATTCTCTTTGATTCTCTGTGGCATCGATTCTGATGCACTCTAAACTATACTTGACAGCTCTGCGTGAAGCTAACACTGAATTGTCCCCCGACCGGTCAATCTACAAAATATTTATTACATTGAAACTTTTGTTAGCGTGTATTTAAGAAGTTTGAAGTCGGCATGACATCGCGCTACTCATCACAGGAAAAATAAGATTAAAAATCCCATTTTGGTGAAACCTCTAAAATATGGCAACTTTGTCTAATTGCCAATTTTCCGGTTTTTGGCGCCAACGTGGAAAAAACATGTCGGCTCGTTGGATTATTTTCCTAAAATTGTGTATTTTGAGTGTTAATGTGTACTAAATGGTGAATTATTATTCATTAAGTGCTCGTAAACGTGCTCGAGTGTGGCCAAGTGATATAACGAGGTGAAACGTGTATTTTCGTGTTGTTTCCAAAACTCCATAGGAGCCTCTTGTAAAGTCTCCACCACTTTACAGGGGCATGAGTTTGACTTGACCGTGACTTACTTAGCTTGACTCTGATTGTGATTATGACTTGTTTGACGCTATTAAGACTATGTAAACTGTTTAAGATTACGACTAAAGGACATTGCATCCACGGTCATAAAAAAAAAAAAAACTGTTTTTTTTGGCCCAGCACGGCCTTATTCATTTAGCCAGTAGCAGTAGATACATAAGGGAGTGGAGGTGCGCGATTAGAAGTGTTTCGTAGCGTCCCTATTGTATTCTCTTTGCGTGGCGATAGCCAATGACGATACACTATCTTTGGCAATATCAGAGTTAGGTAATAAAATTAATAATGTACATTAATGTTAGGCTTTATTCGTAACTAAAAATATTTTTCTTATATCCAAAAAAATCTCTTGGAAAAGTAACAATAGTAGACAATAGTCGTAATCCCTCCAAGGGTGTAGTTGTAGCTATTGTTTCTTGAAACTTTTCAGTATTGGATAAATATTGTCAAATGCTTCATAAATTTCTTCTCTGACTTTAGCACCAGTCAATACAACTTTACCCGAAACAAATATAAGTAACACAATTCTGGGTTTGACCATTCGGTAAATTAGTCCTGGAAAGAGCTCTGGCTCGTATGAGCTGAACTGACCATGTGTTAGAACTAAGCCTTCAAGGCGGATTGGGAACTTCACATCACAGCTTCCCACCATATTCTGTATTTTGAAGTCCAAAAACTTTGCCTGAAATAATAACAATTCTTATTAAAAATGTTGGCATGATTAAGCACTATACAGAGTGGAAATGCTAGTGATACAGACAACGTGCAGAATTAAATATAAAAAAAAAAATGTTATTAAGTATAGAAGAAACTAGTAGTACCTACTGTAGAAGTAGGTATCAGAGAATAAAGGCAATTTTTATTTTATTTTATTATACCGAGTGGAAACTTTATTAGAGGGCATGCTACCTAAACCGTTATAGCCACAGGAAAATGGTCTTCTTTGATATTTGAGACACATTGAATGGCATTCAAAGTTGTTTTTTTTAGAAAAAAAATATTGTAAGAAAAGTGGTTTTTGGAAAAATTACATTATCAGTCCGTTCGATCGTGTTCCTTTTAGGGATCAAGTCTCTATGGGTTTCCAACACTGGGTGAACTAGAAACTACAAATCATAAAATCAAAAATAATTTTGGATAGTTCTTACAGTCCATAATAAAGCTTCCATCCTGTACAAATTCAGAAATTTTTCTATTACATGCTAAGGTTTTCTTGCCCACAAAGTAACTGATGTTTTGATTGCTCAGTCAAAATTTAATTGATGGTCTGTGAACAAACAAGCTAATGCATAAGTACTGGGAATAACTGAGGAGTTAGTAACTGCGCGTAGCCTTGATAACAAGTCCAATGGCTTTGGTTGCCTGTTCGCGTATTTCGAGTCATAATCAAAAAGGCAGGCAGTATGGCAATGCTAAAATTACGAAGCGGCACAATGAATTCCATTCCTTATGCTCTCTCCGCCGTTCTTTTTCTTAATTAAGAATTATATTTCAAACCAAACAGATCTAGTGATTTAATATATTTTTATGTTTCCGTTAAAAAATTAAATAAGATCGGGCTTAGTGATGTGCCTTGGGACAAACCTATGTTCAGCAGTGAACTAAAATAGGCTAATGATGATGATATGATGTGAGGTAACTATATGGTGAAAGGTAAAACATAAAATTGTATGGAATACAAGCTAAGTTATTAGATTTTTTGCTTTTAAAACCTCAGTTCAAAACTAACTACAAATGTTAATTTGTAGTTTGTAATAATACTAGGAGGAACGTATATACAGTGCCTGTGACCTTACTAATTGTCATAGACGCTCTTGTAAAAAAATGTGGCCTTTGTGCAACATGAAGAGATTCGATTCCATACTAGTATTATTCCTTTTTCCCATTCTTGGTCATACCAAGGCATAAAAACAATCTATTATTCTAATGGTTATATTTTTTTAGCTTATATGTTTCTATTGCTAACCTAACTTATACTTACCCATTGCTGGGCAAAGATCACCCCTATCTCTTTTCAGACAGTGTAATTACCTGCCAGATTCAAGCAGTCTATCTGGAACGCATCAAGGTCATCATGCCAGCGTTTTCGCCTTTGTTTTTGTTTAGTCAAGACTTATTACTTACTATGAATCCCAATTTCTGAATGATTCTTGCATATTTCCTGGCAGCTAATCGTGAGTCTTCTTCACTCTTGGCACCTGTGCAGACCATTTTCCCTGATGAGAAGATCAATGCTGTGGTCCGGGGTTCTCTAATCCTCATGATGACAGCGGCAAATCGCTTTGGGTTGTATTCAGCATTGCGAGCGTGCAGTGCAATTCTTTTCAAGTCAAGTTTGCAATTTAAGTTTACTGTTGATACTATGTTTCTGTAAATGATATATACATAATGATGAACTCTCCAATATAAAATGATTAATAGTAGATTGTAACATAAGGGAGCAAAATAATATTTTTACGGCGAGGGGGCTTTTTTGAATCCAGAGCGAAGTAAGGGATTCTTTAGAAGAATCCTGAACGCAGCGAGGGATTCAAAGTACGTCGCCCGAGCAAAAAAATATTTTGTAATTATGAATTTCTAACAATCCATGAAAATTTACGAAAACGCGGGCTGTAGTACGCGCGTTTTTAATTTGATTTCTTTCTTTTTTATTCAGCTGGCGGCGCGACTATGGGCCGTCGGACCAGCCAGTCTTTATTCAAACAATTTTTGCGTTCGATTTCTTTGGCGCTGAACACTAAGATGTTCCAAATTCAAAAAGTGCGCGGCAAAGATAATTGCGGCGCACTTATAAAGAGGATTAAAAACTCATTACTAGGCAGTAGTGAGTTATTCAGTTAAAAATTTCTAATAACTGAAAAAAATAATAAAAATAAAATAAAAAACCGGACAAGTACGAGTAGGACTCGTGCTCTGAGGGTTCCGTTAGACGGAACCCTCAGAGCGCGAGACCAAAAAAAAAAACTAACTGAAGTTAAAATATTGAAAGACAAACTTAAGTTTGTAGTTTTTTTTACTGGGCAAGTGCCTTTAATAACTAAACAAAATACAAGCTAAAACTAACACTACAAATACAGTTAGACTGCCCATAGACCGTTGAAGGTCTAAAGACAATCCAAATGCTCAAGCCCACTACCAGTTGGCAGCGTACCCAACATGCTGGCGGCATTACCACGTTGAATGGCAATGCTAATGCGTTGAGCCAGAAACACGCCAGCATTTTGGTCACACGTCGCATTAACCAGGCGCTCTGAAAGATTTTTGAAAATGAGGTGAGCTCCCGGTCCCCAAGGGCCCAATGTCTCGACCCCAAACGCCTCAAATATGTAACCACTGCCGAGGTTAGCATATTTGCGACGCTTGTGCTGCTCTGCCGAATTAGCAGCCGCGCCAGCCCTACCCTGTGCCTCAGGAAGATGTGACGGCGCCAAAGTATCGACACAAGTTGCGTCCCATACAAGGGGCCGCCCCAACCTCCAGGGCACAAGTGTCATACCGTCAGGCCTCTTTCCATCGTCACGCGCAAGACCACTCGGTTTGAGCACAGCTGCGACATTGGCGGTGGAAAGTGCCCTGCGTATGATGTCGTTCAGGCTAGCGTGTCGGCCAATACGACCAGCGCTTCTCGAGCAAGAGAGACCATGGTGACCGAGCTGGTCAACATCAGTACCACACTGACAGCGATGGGCCTCACAGCACCTTGCACCCAAGCGTAAGCTGACAGCTAGACGAAATGCGGTTGGATCTAAAAGGCTACCTGTGTTAAAAGAGGGCATGGCTTGCAACCAAAGTCCCGATTCCCAAACAGAGACAGCAAGAATACGAGCGCGATCTGCAATACTAGGACACGTATCTAGTAGCGATTTCCATGCTAGTTCGCAGATCGGCCGATCCCACAGTCTCTGGGAAGACAACTTTGAAGTTTGTAGTTGACAATAAGGTTCTTCCATACATCCCAACTACAAAATGTAAGTTTGTAATAGCAAAATAATTATTTTTAAATACCTTCAAATTTATAACTTTCGGATTTATTCCTATATATGTACTATGAGACCTTGCCTCTTGCCAAATTTCATGATTCTAGGTCAACGGGAAGTACCCTATAGGTTTTGATTCCCCTGTGAAATCGCAAAATATACGACATAAAGGAACCCTAAGAGCGCGAGACCAAAAAAAAAACTAACTGAAGTTAAAATATTGAAAGACAAACTTAAGTTTGTAGTTGACAATAAGGTTCTTCCATACATTCCAACTACAAAATGTAAGTTTGTAATAGCAAAATAATCATTTTTAAATGATATACCTTCATATTTATAACTTTCGGATTTATTCCTATATATGTGCTATGAGACCTTGCTTTTTGCCAAATTTCATGATTCTAGGTCAACGGGAAGTACCCTATAGGTTTTGGTTCCCCTGTGAAATTGCAAAATATGCGACATAAACGTTCATATCTTTTGATTGCGTTGACTTACAACTTTTATTTTTTTACAGCCGAAAGAAAACGTAGACCCAAGTATTTAGTATAAATTTCAACTTGCTACCTTTACGCGTTCTTGAGAAAAAGGGTCTTGACAGACGGACAGACAGACAGACAGACGGACAACGAAGTGATCCTATAAGGGTTCCGTTTTTTCCTTTTGAGGTACGGAACCCTAAAAACAGTTAAAAGTTTCATAAAGACCTCCTTCCTTTTTCCTTTGGGTGCACTTAAAGGCGAACCAAGTCATCCTTTTCGAATAGATAGGATGAAAAGTAATTTTATACAACATTTTGTAAGATAAAAAAAAAATATGGAACAGCTGATATTTTTAGAGTTCTGTACTCAAGGGGTGTCATTGTGACCCTATTTACTAAGCTTAAACGTTCTGTCTGTCCTACCTGGATCTTTTGAGCAGTTATAATTTTCAATAATCAATAGCATATTTTTTTTCGTGAACCTAGTAACAAACAAAAAAATCTGTTTAACATTTTGTCAATATTTTTATTCTATATACCTATAAGTTGTGTGCGGTTTTAATTGGACTTTAGGTTTAATATGTTATGTTGTGTGTTATACCTGTATGTGAAATGACCTAAAGCCTGTAACCGAACTTATTTCAATAAAATAAAAATAAAATAAAATACTACACCAGATGAAGTTTTCAGTGGATTACTTAAGAAATAATAATAAATTCGAAAGGTAAAAATGCCCATGTTTGATACAACAAACATATTTTTGTCTATGCTCTAGTGTAAAAACGGTCATACAAACAAGCGTCAAACTTGGCATGATTATAGTAAACACTTTAAAGTAAAACAACAAATAATGAACACGATCCAAGTATGAGTCACCATGTAATGATCATATCTGGAACCAAGTTATTCACCAGAGACCCAGAGTCACCGACATAGTGTATTAGCAACCTGATGTGGTAGTGGGCTGGTCATATCTGTCGCAGAACCGATAGCTGATAACCATTGGGAAAGACAAAAGTTCTAGTGTGGAGACCACAAATTGGCAAACGTAGCTTAGAATACCCCAGACTCGTCGGAGTGATATAAGGCAGCTGGCAGTGGCTGGAAGAGAATAGCCAAATATTTAGCTGAATGGGGTTCATTGGGGGACTTATGTCCAGCAGTGGACTAGTATAGGCTGATTATGATGAAGAAGTAAGAGTCAGGTGAAGGCTAAGTATCTCAAACTAAATTAAAGAAAACACATTTTTAGGATGCGGAACCCTCAGTGCGAGAATCACATTTGAGCACTGTTCATTTTCATTATTTTAGGGTTGCTCCCTGGTAAAAGTTGTTCATATTGATGAGTACAAAGACCACTTTTCAGCTTCGTACAATCCATTTGTGTAACCCAGTATGAACTACTTCAAAGATATCAATGCACAATACACCCCAAGCAGGACGTCAGTGTAGGACTTATCGCCCCCATCTCGAATAAGAATAAGATATCAATGTCAACATATTACAATATACTTACTGTAGTTGTGGTAGAATACCAGGGTCTGCCGAGTGTGGAGTCATAGGGGTCATAGGCGCTGGGCTCGCCTGACTTAGCAGTTGTGGGGCCATACTTCCACTTGTTATCATTGGAGACATCATATTTTGCTATAATTTACAAAACATTATTTTGAAATATGTAGTAGCTTTTTATTATTAAACAGCATTAGCAAATGCTAATAATGCTCTTATGAAACTTACTGGTGTCTGAGGCTGCATCATTTGTTGAGGCGTAGCATAGCTTGCTGTTGGAGCATAGGTATGCACGCTCCGCTGTGGCGTGCCCATCAGATTGAACCCGACGAGTGGTGAGGATCCCATGGCGGATAGCGACTGCTGCTGCTGCTGTTGTTGTTGTAATTGTTGTTGCTGCATTGCATTTGGTAAGATTTGCTGATCCTCTTCAGGCTGGTGCAAGGGGGTACCGATCCCCATGCTGTATGGACTTGGTAGCATTTGCTCCATGGTGAAAGAAAAACTTTCTGTACGTTTATAGCCGGTCACTGTCGATTAATCTTTAAATAAACTCTAACACACAATTTTTTCCACCAAGCCTCAAACAAGCTCAATTCAATACATCAACAAAATAAAGAATGAAAATGAAACGAATATGGTATGACATTAACACTGACAGCACGAACTTGTTTGACAGTAATAATGTAAAATTACATTTGAAGACAGCACAGATATAGGTAGTAGATCTGTGGAAGACAGGAATATAAAAATTTCTAAAAGGAGTTGTATTGTAACACCAACATGAAAATAAAAAACATGTCATTTCGTAATATTTTCATAAACTTGTGTATTTTCGAGTGTTAATGTGTAATAATGGTGGATTATTATTTATTAAGTGTTCGTTACCGTGCTCGGTAACGTTCACGAACACATAATATAACGAGGCGAAACATGTATTTTCGTGTTGTTTCCAAATCACAGAAGAAGCCTCCGCTACTTTACTGGGGCATGAGTTTGACTTGACCTTGAGATGAGGAGTTGTCATCAAATAGATGACCAAGGGGGGGTAGTAAGTGCTAATGGAGAAACTGTAGGTATAACAACATTTCCATATATTTTTTCAAAAGAAAAAATGCGCAAGACGTGGCTGTATGGCCTTAATAACTTTAGGCTGGCCATAACTGGTGAAAAGAACACTGACTTTGACCATTGACCACAGGCGGTATATATAGCCTTAAACACAGATCTACTACCTATAGATTTTCAATGAGCGTGGCTAGCTCAGTGCCTCTCGCTTCAACAAGGTGTGTTGCCACATTAAAATGATTTGCTATAAGTTAGGGTAATTTACCTACTATGATGGGTAGTGAATCTTCAATGAGTACTTTGGAAACAATACTACCTTATAATATTTATATTTTATACACTATCTGCTGCAACCCACGGAGCTACCTGCAATTTTCTGGGAAGAAAAGTACGTTGTCTGTCTTCATGACACACCCTATCGTCCTGACAAAATTTGACTTAGCCCATGATCTAAGAAAACAAGGTCTAGCAATCTGGGAGTGGTCCCGCAATGACGTCACTGTCCAGTTGCCACTTTATTCAATCAGCTGTTACGTGGTGTATCGTCATCTCTCTCGAACATGTTGTAAATTGACATCATGACATCATTGCGGGACGCCTACGTAAACATTTTTTCTCGGATTGCTATACCTGGCGGAGTATATTATTATACCATGACTTAGCCGTTTCCTCGTAAAAAACAGACAGAAAGATACTTGCGTTTTTATTATAATTATTTGTTAGGATTAGAATATAGTACTAGAAAAAAGGTTGTAAAGTAACCTTAGCATGATTTTTTATGATTAATTAAAAATAATAAAAAAGTCAAAGAGTTAAAACGGAAGGGCAAAGGAAGGGCCCTCATGCAACAAACGTTAAACGTATTTTTGGATTTGTTCTAGTGTAAAAATGGTAATCCGTACAAGCGTCAAATTTAGCGGATTATAGTAAAACAACAAATAATAAACACTGGCCAAGTGCGAGTCAGTGACAAATTTCTGTTTACCACTAAGCTAAGCAACGTCGGGCGCGGTCGGTACTTGGATGGGTGACAGCCTGGGCGTGATGTTGTCTTTTTGCACAACTTTTTGTATTTTGTGATTGTAAAGAACTCTCAGCGCGCGAGCCCGACTCGCGCTTGGTCAGTTTAGTTTTTTCATGAATGGAATTATGTATAACATTCCAAATAATTAGATAAATAGACTCTTTAATGTTTACAGTACAAATTTCACGAACAGCGCGTAGCTTTTTGAATCGGTTCGCCGAAATCGCCTTTTGCTTTTCCAGCTTCATAACTGTGGCCTCATTAATATATATTTAATATTAACATTCACCATATTCATATGGGCATAAAAGGGTCGGTATTTTGCACTTCTTGCAATGTGCCAGCTTTTTTCAGCAATGTGACAGGATCAGTTGGAAACCTGCAGAACGAATAATTTATGTTAGTTGCGGTGGGTAATTTCTTTCATAAACTGGCAACATTCATAATTTATTTTCTAAGTAAATAATTTGATAAAATTCATAGAATTAGACCACAAATCGACCTAAAAACTGACTAATTATGAATAAAATATTTGCGAATTGATATCCTGAATTTATTTAGGTGATCGTTACAAGCTTTATATGTTTACTTACGTGTGAAATGATATTTCATCGTATTTTCGCTCACTGCGCTTCTTGCAGCCCAAAATGCTACAACCAACCATTGTAAAATATCTTTTACAATTATTTCTCAGAGGAAACACGCATTGATCACATTTAATCACCAAAAAAAGGCAATAAATATAATTACGAACCGATTCAAAAAGCTACGCGCTGTTCGTGAAATTTGTACTGTAAACATTAAAGTCTATTTATCTAATTATTTGGAATGTTATACATAATTCCATTCATGAAAAAACTAAACTGACCAAGCGCGAGTCGGGCTCGCGCGCTGAGAGTTCTTTACAATCACAAAATACAAAAAGTTGTGCAAAAAGACAACATCACGCCCAGGCTGTCACCCATCCAAGTACCGACCGCACCCGACGTTGCTTAGCTTAGTGGTAAACAGAAATTTGTCACTGACTCGCACTTGGCCAGTGTTTATTATTTGTTGTTTTACTTATGTTCACTATAATCCGCTAAATTTGACGCTTGTACGGATTACCGTTTTTACACTAGAACAAATCCAAAAATACGTTTAACGTTTGTTGCATAATAACCCCCGTTCCGTTTTAACTCTGACTTTTTTATTATATTTTATTAATTATAAAAAATCATGCTATGGTTACTTTTCAACCTTTTTTCTAGTACTATATTCTAATCCAAACAAATAATTATAATAAAAACGCAAGTAACTTTCTGTCTGTTTTTACGAGGAAATGGCTAAGTCATGGTATAATAATATACTCCGCCAGGTATAGCAATCCGAGAAAAAATGTTTACGTGGGCGTCCCGCAATGATGTCATGATGTCAATTTACAACAGGTTTGAGAGAGATGACGATATACCACGTAACAGCTGATTGAATAAAGTGGCAACTGGACAGTGACGTCATTGCGGGACCACTCTCAAATTGCTAGACCTTGTTTTCTTAGATCATGGGCTAAGTCAAATTTTGTCAGGACGATAGGGTGTGTCATGAGGACAGACAACGTACTTTTCTTCCCAGAACATTGCAGGTAGCTCCGCGGGTTGCAGCAGATAGTGTATAAAATATAAATATTTAAAAGGTAGTATGGTTTCCAAAGTACTCATTGAAGATTCACTACCCATCATAGTAGGTAAATTACCCTAACTTATAGCAAATCATTTTAATGTGGCAACACACCTTGTTGAAGCGAGAGGCACTGAGCTAGCCACGCTCATTGAAAATCTATAGGTAGTAGATCTGTGTTCAAACCCGTTTTGTTTGTCACTGATTATTACAGATTTTGACACTTGAGGTACCAAAAACAGGTCACGCCGATAAGGACAACAAAATCTATTTATGTCCTTTTCGTACTTGTGCTGAGCCATATCAAGTTGTCTCTTTCACTAAAATATATTGCCGATCTGGTTGTGTATATCTGTGGCCTTAAAGAATGTAGCCTGCACATAGGTGAATAAAAAAAAATTACCATTGACGACTGTTGGTTCATGGTATCATAATTGACGTCTTTTGACAGGACTTCACGGCGTGGATTGCGGCTGATTTTGGATTGAAATTAATTATTTCTTTTTCCCATTTGCGATTTAAGGATTGTGTTTTGTTTACAGTTTCATATGTAAATTCAGATTTTGTACACTAAATATCAAAATGGCTGAAACAATGAAACAGACTGTGGCCAGTATTCTAAAGAGCATCGAAAGGTAAATAAGTTAGTGCTCGTACATACTGTAGGTAGCTATTTCCATCCCTTATTTCGTTATTTTTTATTAGTGTGCGGGTCATAATAACTTAACATAATACGTTTTAAAACACTAAGATTATGGCCACACTAGTGCAACGAGTATAATTGAAAACATTTGTGGTTTTGCAGGTACAACCCAGCCAACCTCCAAACCTTAGAACGGTATGTGGAGATGCAATCCAGAGACAACACTTATGACTTGGAGGCCAACCTGGCCGTGCTAAAACTTTACCAGTTCAACCCAGAGAAGTTCAATCCAGACATTACATGTCAAATACTCCTGAAGGCACTAACTAACTTCCCTCACACTGACTTCACTCTGTGCAAGTGCTTACTTCTCGAGTCTGTTGTAAGTGAATCTGTCGATAATCCTTGATACAATAGAAATCTAAAGCATAACCATAATGTAGGTTTTAATTCAGTAAAATGTTTAGTGTAAATGACTGCTTCACATTTGATATTAATATTATGTGTAGGTGTAGATATTTTATGAAAGAATTTGTAATACCTCATACCTCTTTAAGCAGGAAGGGTTAAGACTTTAGATTAGTACCAATCGATTTAACAGGGGGAGGCGTAAAACTCCCCTTTTGGAGATATCTATTTTTAAATATTCTAACCTAACTATGCCAAAAATGTACTAGAATCTTTAAAAAAAATTACATGCAGAAAATGTATTACACATACTTACCTGTGGCGTCGAATCTGTCTATAATGAGTGCATTATAAACCTAACCTACTCAAGTCTGAATGCCCTGTTGTTTGACTCTAGTTGGGCTCTTAAGGGGTGAGAGCAAGAGCTTCTGGTGGGAGCCCACCCGGAGTCAAATATATTACACCAAGGATTCATCATCATCTTCAGCCAGAAGACGTCCACTGCCGAACATAGGCATCCCCCTTTAAACTCCACACTGATTGCAGCCTGCCTGCTCATGGCCCAGTCGATCGCAGATAGAAGAAAACTATTTTAAAAAAAAACAGGCCAGGTGCGAGTCGTGCTCGCGCACTGAGGGTTCCGAAATTACCAGTTATAACTTGGTCATGAGCATAAACTTGTTAACAACTCGCACTTATGGCCAAGTTTTATTATTTTTTGTTATATTTTAGAGTGTGTACTATAATCATGTTAAGTTTGACGCTTGTAAGTATTACCGTTTTTACATTAGAGCTAATACGAAAATACGTAAAAAAAATACGTACGTCGTTGTATGGGGTCCCCCTCCTTTGTTTTTGCTTTTTGACTCTTTTATTATTTGTTAGTCAATTCGCCGTAACATTACATATATTCTGTGAAAATTCCAACTGGCTATCTATTACGGTCCGAAAGATACAGCCGTTAATAGGTAGAACAGACAGACGGACGGACGGACAGATAGACAGACATCGTAGGCTTAGTAATAGGGTCCCGTTTTACCCTTTGGATAGGGAACTATAAAAACGACAATAAGTTGATATATTTAAAGACAAACTTTACTGACTAACTTAACTACAAATTGTAAGTTACAAACTTACATTTTTGTATACTTACATTTTGTACATCGCAAAACAATGTTTTATAATTTTATTACATGACATAACTTGAAATTAACAACTTTCGGATTTTTTCTTTCATAAGTACTGTAAGACCTTGCCTGTTGCTAAATTTCATGATTCTAGGTCAACGGGAAGTACCCTATAGGTTTAGATTCTTTTGTGAAATCGCAAAATATGCGAAAATTGCGACATATACGGCCATATCTTTTAAACGCGGTGACTTACAAGTTTGATTTTTTCACAGCTGAATGAAAGTTTAGTAGTTTCAAGTAGTTGATATAAATTTCAACTTGATGCCTTTACGCGTTCCTTCGAAAAAAGGTCTTGACAGACGGACTCAAAGACAACAAAGTGATCCTATAAGGGTTCCGTTTTTTCCTTTTGAGGTACGGAACCCTAAAAATGTGAGAAAACTTGCCGTCACTTTATCCCTTGAAGGCAGGGTTTCAATCTAGTCAAAGGTTACTGATTGGCATTACTATTTATTTATTTAAACCTTGGATATCTGTCTTTCAGGTAGAAAACGAAACAATATCTCAGATCAAGTACCTAGCCGATATCTTGGAGCAGTGTGACTTTGCCCAGTTCTGGAACCGTGTGCACCAGATGCCGGAACTCTGCAACCGGATCAGTGGGTTCCACGACTCTATTAGGAAGTTTGTCTGCCACGTCGTCGGCATCACCTTCCAGACCATTGATAAGAACAACCTTGCCAATCTTTTAGGAGGCATTGATGGTAAGAGATTATAAGAAGATGCAGTCAAATTCTGAGTAAAATAAAGAAACTGCGACTTTACATCATACTAACCAATGACCAGAGTACATGGTTGAGGGGACAACTTTGACTTAAAAGTATTAAATTATAATAACAAAAAAAAATATACTTTGCGAAATTTTGTGAAATTAGTATAGGGTTGTCAGATGGCCGTGGCCTACAGGGATTGCCTGGAATGCAAGCCTATCCCTTACCCAGTTCCCCAAAATGTCCCAGAAATGTAAAAATCACAAAAATATTACAATGGTTAAAATTTCCCGTATCTTGGTGGCGTGGTCATGGTCAACCCACACAATGTCAAGAATTTATTCTTGTGACCTTGTCGGCATCGGCCATTCTGCCAGCCCCTGGTCCTGATTCAAATGATTGTTTGATTTTTAAAACAGGCAAGCCGAGTTTCACTTTTATTTTGCTTACAGATGTTACTCTGAAGCACTGGGTGAAGAAATATGGATGGAGGGACGATGGCAACTTGA
Source organism: Agriopis aurantiaria (assembly GCA_914767915.1). Classification (NCBI taxonomy): domain Eukaryota; kingdom Metazoa; phylum Arthropoda; class Insecta; order Lepidoptera; family Geometridae; genus Agriopis; species Agriopis aurantiaria. Next base: position 11,835,392 of record OU611988.1, read on the forward strand.
TCTTCATTGCCAACCAAGATGAGAACATTAAGACCAAGAATATCACTGAGAAGATTGAGTTCGACCATCTCGCACCTCTAATGGCATTGTTGTAAATATTGCTTTCATTTCAATTTCTACAATAAATAACATATTCATTTATGTAATGTATTATTATGTAGATTTATTTCCCTATTGATTACTTGAGTATTTTTGTTTGTAGCTTTATTTGTAGTGCAGGTTAGTATAAATATTGAATTAGTAGGATTTAGATTTAAAAGCTTATATTAGCACCTAAATTGACATTACTGTTGACATGACATTACCAGCCAGCAAATTTTGTGAAAATTGCTGTATTGCCACCTAAAGGGTGGAAATCCACCCTGCTGCGCCCCGGCATAATGTGCGATACTTCATATAAAATGCCCCGGCCCGCTGTGGCCCGTCCTAATGTGCTCGACCCTTTAATGTACTAAAACTATGACAGAAAATTATTTAGTTCATTTTTTAAATTAAATAATAGGGTTGCATGTGACTGTCATGTCAATTCACATGATTTTATGCGACGATATGCGGTCTACGATGGAGAGCTTGCCTAAAAGAAACCGATTCGCATTCCACAGCCTAGCAAATCGCACAATAAAAATGGAATCAAAAGCACTTCGTAAGGGCTTTCGGAATATCAACCGTCATATAGCGAATTCAACAAAGCTACAAATTAATATATTTTTTTACAATATTTTATTCACAGCACTAGATCTTTTTGATTATATATTTTTAAAATAAAAACTTAGAGCAACACTAAATAACAATGACTTTTGTAACAAAACAATGATAACAAATATTAGGCGACAAGCCCACCACCTTGTTTGTTTACGATTTCTTCCCGTGGCTGTAGCCATGCTCTTTGCCTCCGGCGTGGCCGCCCTTCTTGCCATGATCGTGATGGTGCGCGTGATGCTCTTCGTGCCCGTGGTGGCCCTTGTGCCCCTTGTGGTCCTCGTCATAGTGACCCTTGTCGTGATGACCCTTTTTCCCGTGATGCTTCTCATGTTCTCCCTTCTCGTGGTGACCGCCCTTCTTGTGGTGTCCGCCCTTCTTGTCGTGATGCCCGTGGAAGTCGCCGTGCTTGTGATGATGGCCTCCTTTGTGGAAGTCGTCGTAGAACTTGTGCTCTTTATGGTACTCGTCTTTGTGCGACTTGTGGTGGAAGCCGGTTGTCTTGGAGCCCTTTTTGTGTCCCTTTTTGTGTCCGAATTTGCCCCCTTTGTGTCCGTGCGCGGCCTCGTGGTGCTCGCCGTGGTGGTCGTGCTCGTCGTGGTGCTTCTTCTTATCCCCGCCGTGCTCGTCGTGGTGGCCCTCGTGGTGGTGCTTTTCGTGGTGCCCGTGGTCACCTTTGTCGTGGTGGTGGTGCGACTTGTACCCTTTGTCGCCCTTCTCGCCGTGGTCCGAGTGGTGCTCGGCCTTGTGCTCGTGGCCGCCGCCCTCCTCGTGGTGGCTGTCTTTCGCTTTCTTATGCTCGGTGCCGGCGGGCTGCAGGTCGGGCCCGGTCGTCTCCTTCAGCCCGGCGATGGACGCCACTGCTACCGCCTTCGGTTCCACATCCTTTTCACCCTTCTCTTTCAGGTTCCGCGCTTCCGTGCATATCACTACGCACGCTATCACTTCTATCAATAACAGCAGCCTCATCTCTGAAAATATAAAATTTACAAATCAGAATAAAATAAAAGTTATTAGTTGTTTTAAAAAATGTGAGTCAATTCAATATGCCGAAACTGCGATAGTAGTTGCGGTACTCACCGAGCGGTGGCTGTTGCTAAAGTCAGCGGCGAAGTGTCACAAGTGTTTTTTGCGCTTTGCATTTATAGATAAAGAGCGCTTTCATCTGTCGTCGATTGCAGATTGATCTTTGGTAATGATTGCTGTAGATTTCTGGACGAGTGACTGCGACGGCGTGGCGGCCAGCGCCCGCGGCGTGACGACATCGTGCAATGTCTCCGTCAAATTAGTTCCGTCACTCTGCGGCGCTCAATTATCACTGGTCAACGGCTAATTTCAATTGCATCTAGGTATCTACCGCAGATCAGAAAAACAATGGAGATATGGCAAGGTGACGTGGCGGGTGCCAACGCATCAGGCCTAAATTTGCAGACCTTGCAGACGACCTTGCCGTCCTTTTTTTCTATGTAGAGTTAGTTCATTGGTGTCGCTGCAAGTTTCTTAGTGTGCATGAACAATGAGTACTTAGTTATTTCGATAAGCGGTTTAGCGGTAAAGTGAAAAAAGTGGGTGAAACACGGAGACATTTGAACACGAACGGTATTTTTACTAAGCATATCTCCCTTGTTTGTCTGATCTGTATCTACCTATAATTGTTTTCAATAAAAGGCGTATCAAAAACTGTAATGACGATGACGTTCATGCAGATATAGTACTTACTATATTGACAAACAAATGATTTCGTAACCAAACAACGAAATATAACTTAAATCTGTTTATTTACAAAGAGGTATTTTATAAAATAACAATAAAGGAGTAACGAAATGCGTAATCTTAACGGTAATATCAGTGCTTGCCGTGATGGAATCCCCAGTGCTTGTGGTCCTCGTGGCCTCCCTTCTTCCCGTGGTCGTGGTGGTGGTGGTGATGCTCCTCGTGCCCTCCGTGCCCCTTGTGCCCCTTGTGGTCCTCGTCGTAGTGGTGCTTGTCGTGGTGCCCGTGTTTGCCGTGGTGGTGCTCGTGGTGTCCGGAGTGGTGGTGGCCGCCCTTCTTGTGCCCCCCACCGTGCTTGTCATGGTGTCCGTGATGCTTCCCGTGCTTGTGGTGCTTGCCCTCCTTGTGGTGGTCATCGTAGAAGTGGTGGTCCTTGTGGTACTCGTCCTTGTGGTACTTCTTGTGGTATCCTTCGGTCTCTTCTCCCTTGTCGTGGTGTTTCTTGTGTCCGTGCTTGCCCCCCTTGTGGTGGTGTCCGTGCTCGTGGTGGTGCCCGTGGTGGTCGTGCTCGTCGTGGTGCTTCTTGTGTCCGCCGCCGTGCTCGTGGTGGTGCTCCGCGTGGTGGTGCTTGCCGTGGTCCCCGTGCTCGCCCTTGTGGTGGTGGTGGTGTCCCTTGTGGCCCTTGTGTCCCTTCTCGCCGTGCTCGTGGTGGTGGTGCGCGTGGTGCTCCTTGCCGCCGCCCTCCTCGTGGTGGTGGCCGTGGTGGCTCGCCGCCGTCTCCAGATCGGTTTCTTTCCGGTCGATCTCGCGACCGGAACAAACTGCGATGACGCATCCTAATGCGACTAGGGCGGCCAGCGTCCTCATTGTTATTATTTGTTTACCTACTTGTTTTAGATATGATCTCTTGATCTGAACTGACTTCCCGCTGGCTGAGACACCATTTTATATCATTAGTCTGGTTGCGGCGGTGAAACCATCGGGCAAGGACGGCCGGGGCCGCGTCACGCCTAATTACTGTTTCTGATGATTGCGACATGTCGCGACGCATAGGTACCCGACCCGGTGTGCTTCAGACCTCACGCCTATCACCGGCTTATTATTACACTAGCTGCGCCCTGCGGTTTCACCCGCATGGATTACTCCTTATAACATCAGTTATCGGCAAGTGAAAGTCCCGTCAAAATCGGTCCAGCCGTTTAGAGTCCATAGGGAACATACATACATCGATTTATATGTAGGTACGTTATATAGATAGATTTAAACGCTTTATTGTTTACACCACAACTTACAAACACGATAAAAAAAGTTTTAATACTAGTGCAAAATCGGTGGCCTTATCGCTTAAAGCGATCTTTCATAGGTAACCTCAGGATGGAGAGGATTTATAAAATACGTAGAAGGCGGGGCGTGCAATAGTGAATAAAGTGATACTTATATAAAGCCATATAATTATGGTCATATTCTCAGATCAGACCTTGTCTTCTGTGGATCAAACATTCAAGGGAGATATGGTAAGGTACCGTGGTGGGTGCGAACGCATCTCGGCTAAATCGTGTTTCATGCTATGCAAAAAAGGGCGAAAAGGTCCTGTGCAAGGTAAATTCGACTAAAAAGTCGACCTCGCCCTTTTCTACATGTGGACTATTTAGTTGTCGGTGTTCCCTATAAAGTGCAACCTGGGTCTTTTCAAGACAAGGTTGAATAGGCACCTCATGGGCAAGCGTGCTCCATCTTAGACCACAGCGTCACTTACCATCAGGTGAGTTGTAGTGAAACGCCAGCATATTTGATCAATTAATAAAAAACTGGTATTTCGCTTTTATTTATACTCGATTATTGCTAGATGTAAAAACTTAAGAACTAAAAGTGAGAACACTCACTACAATACGCTCCGTGTCCAGGATGACTGCATTTTGCATCCGATTATATTATTATTTCGCAGTATTTATTTACATTCACGGGTCTAGTCCGGACTCAAGATATTGGTGGGCAATCATCATCATTTCAGCCGTAGGACGTCCACTGCTGGACATAGGCCTCCCCCATCGATCTCCAAAAGGGCCGGTTGGAAGTGGACTGCATCCAGCGTTTCCCTGCGGTATCTTTTGGTCATCTGTCCATCTTGTGGGTGGACGTCCTACGCAGCGCTTACCAGTCCGTGGTCTCCATTCGAGAACCTTCCGGCCCCATCAGCCATCTGTTCTGCATGTTAATTGCCCTGCCTACTGCCACTTCAACTTGCTAATCCGGTGGACTATGTCGGTAACTTTCGTTTGTCACGGATCTCCTCATTCCTGTTTGGTGGGCAATAGTGGGGCCGAAACCAACAACAAGAGGCCCTGTTGAATACAAAATACAATTATGGAATGTGTATAAAAGAGAATAATGAAACTATTACCTTCTAACTCCTGCAAATTCTCTCCACACTAAGGCTATCTGGAAGAGATCGCTCTTAGCGATAAGGCCGCTGATTTTTGCACTAGTTTTTTAAGCTTTTTTGTTTAAAATGTTATTTTTGTAATATGTGGTGTGAACAAGAGTTTATCTATTTGTACAGTATAGGATTTAAAAAATCTGATGAGGTGTTGAGCTGATCTATGGTATGAGGTACGGTTTTTATTATTACTAGCAAAATTAGCAAAAGTTGATTAACATTTATATGAGTCGATTTCCACGCAAAGAAGTCAAGAGTCTAACATCCAAATGGGTTGTTTAACTCCAAAGATAATTAATTATAATTGCAACAAGTCAGCAACAAGTCACATGGTTAAACTCTCTTCACTTATTTGGTAGTTAGCTGTCACGTGAGTCACACTCACCCCTCCAGTCCTCGGGGCGCCGCCTTTCGCTTCCGGTAAGCTTCCCGTGGAAACAACGTGCAAATTATACAAATCACCTTTTATTTATGCTTATTAATACGATCCCATTCTGCTCGTGTGAGTTCGCTTTGAAGTAGCGACAAAGGAAAAACAATATTCTAGTGAGAATTAGTCAGAAACAACATAGTAGGTAGATGATACTGTGATACCAACACTCCGCTGTTTAGGTATGTTCGGCCGGTGCTCCTTCCCAGAAGGAGTATGGATGGTCATTATGCTATTATGTCTCATCAATCATGGTTGTGGAATGAGGAATCAGAATTTGTATGGTTTTTTTTTATAACCACCACATTAATAAAATTTAAATCATCCCCTGGAGAGTAGTTAGGGGTTTGTATGGAGAAAACTCAATCAAAATCAATCCACTAAGAAAGGATTTTACAAAAGGGCCGAACTAAGAGGGGCAAAAGGGAGCTGACAATTTTAATTGTTAATAAATGACTTAAATAGCGCCTAATTTTCACACACGTTTAGCCAGTTCCCATTTCAAAATACGCGTGTTTACCATCTTCGACTACATCGTCGCTTAATTAACATCAGGCGAGCTGTGGTCTAACGCCTACCCTGTCTACCATATAAATATACCTAGTAACTAAAGAAAAGTTATACCTTTTTGTTATAACTTGCGTCTCTAGTTCCTCATAGTCATATAAAAATAATTTAATTAATCCGCTGTAACGGTACATATTCTGTGAAAATTTCAACTGGCTATCTATTACGGTTCGAAAGAATAGGACAGACGGACAGATGGATGGACGGACAGACATACATCGTAGGGTTAGTAATAGGGTCCCGTTTTTACCCTTTGGATACGGAACCCTAAAATTGGACGCTCGACCCATTCTGCAGTTTGTGAGCATGCCCTTGACATTCCACTACATTCGTCTTTATAATCCTCATATCCGCGCCACGGAGAACCACTATATACCAAGGGTGGCACGCGAGGGTGTTGAAATTAAAAAAACATCTCATTTTTAATAGAGAGGATGGCATGTACCTTCTCCTTGGGATCCAGACATCAAATGGCGCAGAATGGACAACATTTCATTTTTGCAAAGAATCAAAAATACGAAAACCATTTGGAGATTAGTCATTGAATACACCATAAAAAAATTAAAAATAAAATTCTATCCATTATATTTCAAGTTATTTGAAAAATAAATAAATATAGGATTAACGAGCAATAGTTAATTTGCCAAAAACTTAAATTAAAAAAATATGAATCTATCTTGCCATCTATTTCCATTACCCCGTATAGGTTCAAAAAATTAAAATTATTAGGTAGTCATTAATGGCATAACATCGTGTTCCATCTACATAATATGAATAAATAATAAGCCTAGGTGATTAACAGAACATTAAGTTGTGGAAGGATCATAATGATTAAATCGCATAAAATATTTACACCTATATTACTTTATCATGAAATATATTTATAAATAAATAAAAGCCGTGGTAGCCCATTTGGAAGACTGCTAGACTTGAAAGCGTGAGGTCGCTCGCAGGTTCAAACCCCGGGCCCGTACCAATGAGCTCTTTGGAGCTTATGTACGGATTTTCATATACCACTGGCTTTTCGGTGAAGGAAAATATCGTGAGGAAACCGTACGTACGGAGAAGGAATTCAATGGCGTATATGAATCCATCAATCCGCACTGGGCCAGCGTGGTGGATATGGCCCAATCACCCTTTCGGGGTAGGTTAAAAGTCCAGCAGTGGACTGTTAAAAGGCTGATTATGATAATGATGATGAACACTTAAACAAATGTAAAATCTAATTTGCGTCCTGGCATCCCAGTACATGTTGTTTTGTTATTTGATGTTGACAAATTTGACATTGCCCTTGACATAAACTTTTTTCATGTTCGTTTGGCAATAGTATAAATAGCCATAGAGCCTATAATTTATAATATGTTTTAAAAATTATTTTAAAAATAGATATTCAGTTAAAATTAAAACTGAAAAATACGTGTCCAATATTTTTTCATAATCTATCAATTAAACTAATAAAAATAGGTAGTAAAAAAAATGAAATGTTGTCCATTGCAAGGCCTCTGAACTCTGTTAGCGACATTGGCGGAAATGAAATGACATGAGAAAAATTTGGCATGAGAATTGAAATTATTATTTGGTGGCGTGATAGTGACCCTGTCTTCTGCGCTTAGGGGCGTGGGATCGATTCCCACCTAGGACAAACTTGCATGCGATGAACATTTTGTGTTTGTTCTACATCTGGGTGTTAATATCTATTTAAGTATGTATTAAAAAATATATACATATATGTATGTATATCAGTCTCTGGCAGCCATCTTACAAGCTTTGCTTAGTTTGGAGTCAGATGACCACAAAATCTCGAATATTTATTTATATTTTATATACTACTAGCGACCCGCCCGCCCGGCTTCGCACGGGTGTAACTTACGTGCGAAGCCGGGGCGGTTCGCTTGTTACATATATAAACCTTCCGTGAAAAATTATCTAACTGATGGTGAAAACCGCATTAAAATCCGTTGCGTAGTTTTATAGATCTAAGCATACATAGGGACGGACAGACAGCGGGAAGCGACTTTGTTTTATACTAAGTAGTGATTTATAATAATAATAATAAATTTGAATTGACGTGTAAGTTAAAATTTATGAATAAATGACTTTGACTTGTAAGTAATTTCATAGTATTTCTATAGACATCTAGATTACCCGTGACCACGCAAAGTGTTCAAAGCGTCAGGAATTACAATATCGTAAAAATACGCGCAATAAAATCCATTAAGTGTTTAATTTCAATATGTACTTAATAAATGATGTACGGTCGATCGTCTCGACCGATAAAAACATCATCGTGAGAGCAAGCCGGTGTTATAATAATTTATAATGAATCCTCACGCTAGTTTGGATGAAGTGTTGGACCTAATAATCGCGAATACATATGAAATCATTAAGTATAATTATACTTGTATAGTGTGACAATACTCCTTTTATAACATTTTCTTTTCAAACACTTTTCACTTCAAACAACAGAAGCCTGCTGGAAAGTTTTCGAAGTTTGTTGAAAACAATGTGAACATTACGACTGATTTTTTTGCAAATGTTCACTTATTTTTTATTTGCTTTTACACAACTACCCAAAAGAGGAGTCCTATGTTTTGCGGGTTGAAATGTATGTACCTATGGACATACATACCATATCTACCTATATATGTTGTTGTTGGGTTTATTAATTCCACCTTAACTTCTGAATGCTCCTGATCAATTTTGTATAATAATATGAGCTATCGTTAGAATCCTTGCATTATCCCATGTGTCAAGCCAATTTCCCAAATAAATAGCCCAATAAAAAAACCCATCCATAGATAGTTAAGGCCTTTATTCACTGACCATAAGTCTCTTAAGTTAAATAGTATAATAATGAATGAAGTATTAACTATATTAAAAAATAATCACCTAAATTTGATCGATTTGAAGAGGTCACGGTGCGAACCTTGATTATAAAGTAATTTACATGTAAATACAAAAAATCTAAAACCATCATCACGGGAAGTTTGTGCAATTCAATAAAGGGGACTCTTCCACTAATTTTCCACCCTTACTAATAGTTTTTTTTCTTCAAATTTTTATGGGCCCTCCCTTGAGAAATAGTAGGCTAATTGATATTAAAAGTATAATGAAATCTAATCTAATATATTTAAGAAGGTGATGTTCCCCTATGGACTTTAAAACGGCTGCATCGATTTTGACGGGACTTTCACTGGCAGATAGCAGATGTTATAAGGAGTAACATAGAGAGTGAAACCGCGGAGCGCAGCAGGTAAATTAGTAAATGGCTACAGCTAAGGTAAAGCTACCTTTATGAAACTATGATGATGAAGTACTTAGATGCCTACCTATGATTGTTTTGGTAATAATATAACAAAATTATGGAAAATTATTTACTTTGTACAAAAATATAAAACATAACAACAACAAAATCCTTTCTTAACAACGACTGGTTAGTATGAGCAATGATATAGCGATTAGTGTTTTCCGTGATGGAAGCCCCAGTCCTTGTGGTCCTCGTGGCCGCCCTTCTTGCCGTGGTGGTCGTGGTGGTGGTGGTGGCCTTCGTGTCCGTGGTGCCCCTTGTGTCCGTGGTGGTCCTCGTCGTAGTGGTGCTTGTCGTGGTGCCCGTGCTTGCCGTGGTGGCCCTCGTGGTGTCCGGAGTGGTGGTGGCCGCCCTTCTTGTGTCCGCCGCCTTCCTCTCCGTGGTGATGGTGATGGTGTCCGTGCTTGTGGTGCTTGCCCTCGTCGTGGTGGCCGTCATGGAAGTGATGGTCCTTGTTGAAGTGGTCCTTGTGGTACTTCTTGTGGTAGCCGTCGGTGTGCTCGCCCTTGTCGTGGTGTTCATGGTGGCCGTGCTTGCCTCCCTTGTGGTGGTGTCCGTGCTCGTGGTGCTCGCCGTGGTGGTCGTGCTCGTCCCAGTGCTTCTTGTGTCCGCCGCCGTGCTCGCCGTGGTGTTCCGCGTGGTGGTGCTTGCCGTGGTCCCCGTGGTCACCTTTATGGTGGTGGTGGTGTCCCTTGTGTCCCTTGCCGCCCTTGCCGTCGTGGTGGTGGTGATGGTGGGCATGGTGTTCGTGCCCGCCGCCGCTCTCGTGGTGGTGTCCCTTGCTGGCAGCCACCGCCTGGTCCTCGGCCTCCGCCTCGTGAGCGGCGCAAAAGGCCGCGAGGCACAACACACCTACTACTAGAAGACCTCTCATTGTTCCAATAATTGTTAAACTTCCTCTGCAGGTAACTGTTGAGAGGAAGTCCGGTTGTAACTGACCTCTGCAACGTTGATTGACTATTTATATTATCAAGTCACTGTGCAGTTCAATGCGGTGGAGAAATTATTCCGCAAGCGTCCCGCTGCACTAGTTCATGGACACACTAGAAAAACGGCTAGGCTAGCTAGACGGCTTGGATGTTAGGTGAGATCGAATACTAAGCCTTAGCGATCGATCTTCATTATTCCATATAGCTATCGTGTAACTTTTGCAACTATTCAATATAGGCTAAGCCAGGATCATACGGTCGATCGATTAAAGTGTAATTCGCTACGAAGATGTTTTGTAGGTTAGGCCGCTACGCTCCGTCAATGAAGCCTTTGTTGGCTTCACAACGTGAATCCTTCATTCAAAGTATCACACACTTGATTGACAGCTCAAGCTCGATTGGAAATTATCTGCTTAGTGGATCCTTTCGCGTTCGGATCGCCGCTATTTGGTTAGCGTTAAACAATTCTTCCGAATGACTAGGTTCGTTTAATCCTCGATTCTGCGCCCTTGTTGGCTCATGTCCGGGATCTCCTCTGAATGGAGAGTATATGTTTGTCTATTCAGTTTGATTATGCACGCTTATGACTTCATCGCGGCCTTTGTAAACAATCCCTTAAATCTTGGAAAATGCGTCGAGAGTTTAACATTCTTTATTTTTGAATAAAATTCGATGTGGAGTCTTTGAAATCAAATTTTTACGATTATTTTTAGAGTAGTTAGTAAATAGATAGATAAATGTAGGTAGGTAGGTACTTATTTTTTTATTTTGTATTATATACCTACCTGTCTCCATAGTCAAGTTAGTTTTTTATTGGAATAGGTCGGTTGGCACTTTGTTTAGTAGTTAGGTATGTATATCGATTTATATTATGTACATTTATAAACACTTGTGGTTCTTTAGCTTCACAGTATTTCCTGTGAGTCTACTACATAATTTTATTATCAATTATTAAAACCGACTTCATAATTAGAAAAATACGCAATTTCCAGTTATTTGATTTAAAAGCATAAACTACTGAACCGATTTAAATGAAATTTATATGGGACCAATCTGAAAGTATACCCTATAAAATAAAAAATTTAAAAACGGATCTTAAATGACGGAGTTCTGAGGTAACACCATTCTTTCGTTCCTTCTAGGGTTTAGTTATAGACATCTCTTAAAATAATTTTATGACAGGTTTTTTAGTAAATGTTTTTTTATGCCACTGAATGACGAGACAAGGAAGGCGCTCGCCTAATGGTAAGCGTCACGCTTGCTCATCATAACAGTCAGTGCCACCCAGAATTTAGAACTTGAACAGTTCAAAACTTTGCGCGACAATGTGCGCTCGTAATTCTGAGATATTAGATGTTAAATTCCTTTCATGCCCAGTAAGTTCAATGGAAAGCTTGCCTTTTTATCTGGAAGACAGTAATGCTTGCACACTACTGCTTGCCGGTTTAATAACTGGCAAAGGTGAGGTATTTCCTTAGACAGACGCTAAAACCAGCATTCCACAAAATAAAATTATATTGCTGATTAAGTAATATCAAGTACCTGCCTAAGTAGCGTAAGGGATAGTGGCTGAACGGTAGCATGTGCGCTTTACAATCTGACGGCACCTGGCTCGATCCTCGGCCCTGCACCGATGAATTTTTTTAGTATCAAAATAAATCGTGCACAGAATAGAAGCCATCGCTGAAAAACAGTGAAGGAAAAAATCGTGGTAGAACCGGTCCGAGAACCTCAAAAGTTCAAAGAAATTAGGTACATTCTACAACATGCACTGGGTCAGCATGGTGGATCAGAGTAGAGTCTAATATCCCGTCTCCGAGAGAATGCATGTTTCGTCAGTGGGAACATGAAAGGCTGATAATGATAAGGTACCTAAGTAATTAGTTTTTGCAAGCAAATGAATTTGTAGATATTTGGGTAAGATAATATAATTTGGCGGATATCATTGCACTCAATAAATAACTTTTACTTTGTGACCAACACTAAAATCGCGATAAAAATCAGCTGTTCCATACACTTCGTTTTCTGTGGGACACCAGGGGCCTTACGGCCAACTACTAACGCGGTATCAAACTAACGTTAAATCCGCTCAGTTGCAAAATCACGCGAACGTGAACCTTAACGCGCCCAGATACGGTTTGCCGTCGCGTGATTTTTCAACTGAGCGGATTTAACGTTATTAAACCCAGATTTATTTTTAATGGCTTCAAAACATTCCTCATATACTAAACTAGCGGTCCGCCCCAGCTTCGCACGGGTATAGATTATAGCCTATGTCACCCGGGGATAGTGTAGCTTCCCAACAGCATAGACAAAAGGAATAGTATTTGTTTATGCAAACAGTGAAATAATTTTTCAAATCGGTTTAGTAGTTTCGGAGCCTATTCAATGCAAACAAACAATCATATCTTTCCTCTTTATAATATTATATAGTATAGAAGTATAGATAATTCATAGCTATAGGTTGCTTAGATTATTGGTATGCGTTATTTTCATAAAGTAATCGAGAAGTGTTATTCGTATGAAAACGATAAGTAATAAACGGACGTTACATCCACGGAAAAAATAATAGTCCTTTTTTCCGTGAGTATACCATACCTTACCTTTAAATGACCGACATGACTTGAAAATGATTTATTTATTATTTTTTTATTATTTATTGCACACTGACATTGTTAGTTATATGTAAAAAAGGTTAAATTGATCATCACTATACCTACCTATTGTTTTTACGAATTACATAATTACCAATGTTACAATTGAAAAATAGGTCGGTGTTGAATATCATTCATTAAAAAACTGCTTATCTGATGTATAGACATACCAAATCTATGGTCGTATCTGTAGATACTTATAAAAAAAAGTGTCATTCATCAATGCAGCTGCGGTCAAAGACTACTATGTATATACGGAGATAGACTGGCAACTCAGCCATATTTGAAATCAATTATATGTGCCTCCATCTATCCGCCACTAACGGTACTACATTTAACCTACAGATGAATAGCAGGTTGTATTAATTCTATTCTACTACAGAAAACGCTTGTAGTTTTATACAAAATGTATGAGATTTACACAACTGGTGAAAAATTCACGTGACCAATCCCATACATTCCGTAAAAAACTACAATCATTTTCCATAGTAGAAAAAACATCTTGCCTACTGTAAAAATTAAGTCCGCTAAGCATAAGTTTGGCTGCAGCGCTCCGTCTACTTCAGAAATAATAAGCTTTTTTGCGAGCTTTAATAAAATATTTTATTAAACGGCTGTACAGTTTTATACAACTCATAAATGAAATTATCAAATGAATACGCTATAATGTAACACAATTATATCTTGAAGAAATAAACAGAAATTTGTCACTGACTCGCACTTGGTCATTTATTATTGTTTGTTTTTATACTTTGGAGTGTGTACTATAATCATGCCAAGTTTGACGCTTGTACGTATTACCGTTTTTACATTAGAGCTTATACAAAAATATGTTAAAAATGCATTGGTTTTAATTAAACATTATACTATGCTAAATCCTATAAAAAAAATTAAAAAAAAACACCTGATTACGTTAAATTTTTTGTTTTATGTTTTGTATAATAATCAAAAGCAGCTTTAACAATCTCCGTCTCATCGCTTGGCTGTGATTTTCCTGACAATATGTTTAAGATTATTTTGCACCAATCGATATTAAAAAAACTCTGCAGGCGTTGTTTGTGCAATTTAGACTTTAAAAAGTTTAAATCTACATTTATAGATATTATCAATTGTATATATTCTGCGATTTAAAAAAATTTACTGTGTTTGTCTAAAATCATAGGTAATATTATGTATTATAATTATAATCCATTTCGCTCGAAGAACCGATAAACCGGACGAAAGGTTCTTGAGTGGAGACCACGAATGGTAGTTCCTCATGGTTTTCGAGGTCTTTATTGCAGGTTTTACAGTGGTTAACTAAATATTATTTTTTCCTTTCTGACCATCCATCCACTGCAATAACCAACAGCTGCACAATTTTCTACATCACTAGTGGATGCGTTCATCATCATTGATTGAGTGTTGATGGGATCAATGAGGATCAGTAACGTTTTTAGTTGAGAATGCAGATTTATAGAGCTAAGAAATCCTTAACATACAGTGCAAAAATATTGTTTTACGACAAAAAATAACGAAGTTATGACCAAATTACTAGCGAAATTCACTGGTCGGCCGGCGTGATAGCTTGTGACGTCACTGGGAGGTTCATCGCCAGTTACCCGTTGGCAGCTATAAGGCACGCAGTGTTTTGGGTGGATAATTGTGATTTTCGATACAAATTAAGTGCCCGATTTGTGTCTAATTGATCTTTTAACTATGTACAAATATTGTATAGTGCCGAAATGTACAAACACCTCTATTAAAACGCCAGAAAAACTATTTTTTTTTAATATATAGTTTTTTTTAAATCCGTATATCCGTATCTACGTTTTATTGTTTCATTATAATATACATAGCTACCTATAAAATTCAGAGACACGGACAACCCTGCGTGTTCGGGCATGAGTAGGTATTTAAATCTCCTACGGGCCTCGAGTCAACTTACTATTATTTTTACTATGACTCCACCCTCTACCCAAGCTACTAGACATGGCTGTGTAGATCATTTCGATGTTAGTACCTACATAACTATACCTACCCATTATTTAGTTGATATGGAAATAAGTTGTAACCTACTTTTACATTATGGCGTTTTAAAAGAGGTGTTTGTACATTTTGGCTCAATACTTTTTGTTTATTTGTTTATTTTGCCAGTGTACACATTACAATATTTGTACATAGTTAAAAAGATGAATTAGACACAAATCGGGCACTTAATTTGCATCAAAGTCACAATTAACCACCCAAAACACTGCGCGCCTTTTAGCGGCCAACGGGTAACTGGCGGCGACCGTCCCAGTGACGTCATACGCACCCACGTACATTTCTTTTAGCGGCAGGAACGGCATAATGTTTATTACTTAATATCTTCGTAAGTAATGGTCCGATTTGGATAATTCAAAAAGATATGTCATGAAGAATAGTGAGTACTAGTTCTATTGAATTTGCTACTACTTTACTAATATGGTACTGAGACGTGGTCTTTAACTGTTGGCCTTTTGGAAAAGCTCAGAGTCACACAGCGGGCAATGGAGAGAGCTATGCTCGGAGTTTCTTTGCGCGATAAGATCCGAAACGTGGATATTCGCCAAAGAACCAGAGTCACCGACAGCTGCTAAAATTTGCAAGTTGAAGTTGCAATGGGCGGGCCACATCGCCCATTGCCATCGCCCATCGCAGAACCGATAACCGATGGGGAAGAAAGGTTCTGGAGTGGAGACTACGAACCAGAAGACGCAGCGTAGGGAGGCCTCTCACTAGATGGACCGACGACATTGTGAGAGTCGCGGGTATCCAGTGGATGCAAAAGGCGGGCTGTCGTTCAATGTGGAGGTTAAAGGGGGAGGCCTATGTTCAGCAGTGGACGTCTTCCGGCTGATGATGATTACTGATCCTCATTATAAACTCTTCCTCATCAATTTCGATATTTTCTTTATCATTTGATTTGGAGCTAAAATATCAAAATAATCGCGTATTGTTTGTAAGCCGGCTGAAGTATCTTTTTCACAATTCGCTCCTTGCGTATGACCCATTGATAAATTATTTATTAAAAGTGATTTATATTTGCTTTCAAAAACAAATGCACCAGGCATTCTATTGCATATGCTCAGTGACCATATGGAGCCAAACATATTTTCTAATGGGTCCTGTCATCCTGTGGTTGAAATTTATTAACAATATAGTTAAGTTGATTTTTGTGTAAAGAATTTACAAGCATTTGGAATCCTTCTTTAGTCTTAATCCAGCTTGTTATGGACCGAACAACCTTTTCCCTCTCGTCATTTAAATATCGTAATGATCTTAAAACTGGAAGATCTTCACTCCATAATTTCTGATGTGGTGATTTCGGCGTTACTGCAGCAAGTAAAAATGTCTTCCCTGAATTTCACTGTAAGATCCATTCACCGAATCAAATAATTTATCGAAGAACATCAAAAGATGTGCAGTTTCTTCACATTCTTTTGGTAACTTCAAAAATCATAATTTTGAGATTGCAAACACAAACCAATCTCGAAAATCTTCTTAAAAATCTTTTTCTTCTTGTGTATCCGATGAAAACCACCTTCATTAGGAACCATTGCAGCACTTGTATCATTTACATTTGTATGTCCTGCGTTTGGTTGAGATTGCATGCCTGAAACACAAAAATATTACTATAGCTTTGCCAGAGTCTCTACCTATTATAGACAGCTGTCATCCGAAATGAAGATCTCGACGAGATCTATCACTTTTGCAAAGGAACTGCTAGTCCAGGATCGACGGTTTCCGAGATATCACCCAAGCAAGTTTGACAGCTGTCATCCGAAATGAAGATCTCGACGAGATCTATCACTTTTGCAAAGGAACTGCTAGTCCAGGATCGACGGTTTCCGAGATATCACCCAAGCAAGTTTGACAGCTGTCATCCAAAATTGAGATCTCGACGAGATCTATCACTTTTGCGAAGGAACTGCTAGTCCAGGATCGACGGTTTCCGAGATATCACCTAAGCAAGTTTGACAGCTGTCATCCGAAATGAAGATCTCGACGAGATCTATCACTTTTGCGAAGGAACTGCTAGTCCAGGATCGACGGTTTCCGAGATATCGCCCAAGCAAGTTTGACAGCTGTCATCCGAAATGAAGATCTCGACGAGATCTATCACTTTTGCGAAGGAACTGCTAGTCCAGGATCGACGGTTTCCGAGATATCACCTAAGCAAGTTTGACAGCTGTCATCCGAAATGAAGATCTCGACGAGATCTATCACTTTTGCGAAGGAACTGCTAGTCCAGGATCGACGGTTTCCGAGATATCGCCCAAGCAAGTTTGACAGCTGTCATCCGAAATGAAGATCTCGACGAGATCTATCACTTTTGCGAAGGAACTGCTAGTCCAGGATCGACGGTTTCCGAGATATCACCTAAGCAAGTTTGACAGCTGTCATCCGAAATGAAGATCTCGACGAGATCTATCACTTTTGCGAAGGAACTGCTAGTCCAGGATCGATGGTTTCCGAGATATCGCCCAAGCAAGTTTGACAGCTGTCATCCGAAATGAAGATCTCGACGAGATCTATCACTTTTGCGAAGGAACTGCTAGTCCAGGATCGACGGTTTCCAAGATATCACCCAAGCAAGTTTGACAGCTGTCATCCAAAATTGAGATCTCGACGAGATCTATCACTTTTGCGAAGGAACTGCTAGTCCAGGATCGACGGTTTCCGAGATATCACCTAAGCAAGTTTGACAGCTGTCATCCGAAATGAAGATCTCGACGAGATCTATCACTTTTGCGAAGGAACTGCTAGTCCAAGATCGACGGTTTCCGAGATATCGCCCAAGCAAGTTTGACAGCTGTCATCCGAAATGAAGATCTCGACGAGATCTATCACTTTTGCGAAGGAACTGCTAGTCCAGGATCGACGGTTTCCGAGATATCGCCCAAGCAAGTTTGACAGCTGTCATCCGAAATGAAGATCTCGACGAGATCTATCACTTTTGCAAAGGAACTGCTAGTCTAGGATCGACGGTTTCCGAGATATCACCTAAGCAAGTTTGACAGCTGTCATCCGAAATGAAGATCTCGACGAGATCAACCACTTTTGCGAAGGAACTGCTAGTCCAGGATCGACGGTTTCCGAGATATCACCTAAGCAAGTTTGACAGCTGTCATCCGAAATGATCTCGACGAGATCTATCACTTTTGCGAAGGAACTGCTAGTCCAGGATCGACGGTTTCCGAGATATCGCCCAAGCAAGTTTGACAGCTGTCATCCGAAATGAAGATCTCGACGAGATCTATCACTTTTGCGAAGGAACTGCTAGTCCAGGATCGACGGTTTCCAAGATATCGCCCAAGCAAGTTTGACAGCTGTCATCTGAAATGAAGATCTCGACGAGATCTATCACTTTTGCGAAGGAACTGCTAGTCCAGGATCGACGGTTTCCAAGATATCGCCCAAGCAAGTTTGACAGCTGTCATCTGAAATGAAGATCTCGACGAGATCTATCACTTTTGCAAAGAAACTGCTAGTCCAGGATCGACAGTTTCCGAGATATCGCCCAAGCAAGTTTGATGATGATGATGAATTAGGGCCCATCCTTTCTCTGAGAGAAGGCCTGTGTTCCAGCAGTGGTTTAAACTTCTTTGCTTTTTGAAATAACATAAAAAACCGACCAGCGTTAAGAGGTAGGACGGACTGACAGACATAGCGTAAGCTTAGTAATAGAGTTCCGTTTTCACCCTTTGGGTACAGTACGCCGTACGAAACCTTTAAAAGTATCTACTCTGTTCTACCCATAGTACAAGTTTTGATAGTATTCGAAAATTTTTTTCGTTTTCGTATTGTTCCATACATTGCTGGGCTGAAAGGTATTCGATATTTTTTTCGTACTATAGTGAAGCAATCTATACCGCGGTTTACTACCGATTTTAGTTCTTTCGCGTTTCCGCTGGAGGCGCTTTACTAAAATGTATGGAACAATACGTAAACGAAAAAAGTGTTCGAAAACTATCATATCTGAGACTAAGGGTAAATCGTAATTATATAGTAATAAATACCTTGGATTGCTAATTCGAAAAGTCTATTCATTGGGTTAATGGTCATTAGTAATACGGTACCATTGTGTTTACATTCTCTTTCGTTGTAGGACACGAATATGTTAACAGTTTTAATATGAAAATACCTTTTCATCGCTCACGTTGCAACCAGCAACTTGAATGACATCTTGCAATACAGTGATAATAATATAGGTAGTGAGTCCTGTATCAGTTCAAAGTGTTCAAACAACTGCAAAACAAGTAATCATCACAGTTATTACCAGAAATTACCACGATTCCTAAACTAAATTCAAATTATCACCTAAGTATTATGCCATTGCAGACCATGAGAAGTACAAGTAGCAAGTATCTACTAACTACTAGTATCTAGTAGGTACTTGCTACTTGTACTTGCCACCAGCTGTACTTCGCAAGGTCTGCATCGGGCTTTACTCAAGCTGTACTACGTGGCCTAGATAACTGCACGAGTTTTTTCTCCGAAATTTGAACAAAGCTTAGCACAAATATATTATGGGTTCACAGTTCGGGGGCACGTAGTATAGTATGAAATCTTTGGGGGGGGCAACGATACGTAGTAAAATATGAAATCTCAGTTCGAAGGTAGCTAAATTGAAACGGTGGCACATGCGTTCAAATTAACACTAAAATAGGTTCACAGAAACTTTGAATCACTCTACTGATAAAATTAGAGATATTACCGTGAAATTTATCGAAGAAAATATAAATTAATTATTAATAATGTTCAAAGAATAATTATTGTTGACGTTATGTTTTTTATTTTGAAACATTTTTGATGGATGATATTGACCACAGAACACTTATACCAGAGGATATTGACACAGTACGTTATGTTGTTTTAATTAGTTTAGTTAGGCGTAGCGTCGAGTTACATTCTCTTTCATCTTTTTGGTTAGGGGCGGATCGATGGCAGCAGCCTTAGAGCGTTCCGCCACTAATGTTCTAAATTACCACAGCATGGCTGCGGTCACCTACATCACAAAGTGATTGGTCTTTTACCCAACAACGTCTCGGATCGCGCCGTGTTCCTAAGTTCACGACCGACACGCTCCACCAACTCTTTTCTAAAGGTTTGCTTACAAAACAACACTTTTTCAAGGCTGCCCTGGCCTTCTGCACTGGCCACCTACTTTCCTTTACAATGTGTATTATACCATAGAGTTATATCATTTTTGCCATACCCGCTTGGAAATAGGTTAGGTGGAATAGGTTAGGAATAGGATAGAGCAGGACAAAGCTATATTAATATCAAACTCATGACTTTCATCATCATCATCATCATTTCAGCCGTAGGACGTCCACTGCTGGACATAGGCCTCCCCCATCGATCTCCAAAAGGGCCGGTTGGAAGCGGCCTGCATCCAGCGTTTCCCTGCGGTCTCTTTTAGGTCGTCTGTCCATCTTGTGGGTGGACGTCCTACGCTGCGCTTACCAGTCCGTGGTCTCCATTCCAGAACCTTTCGGCCCCATCGGCCATCTGACTTTACAGGAAGAAAATTAGGAGATGGTTTTTTAATGCTCACAACAAACTAGATTACCATACCCAAACTTTATAGAAATGAAAGAGTAATCTAAGAAGTTTCTTAATTTTAAGAACTTGCATATATATGTACACAGTGCACACACAGTGTTACAATAAATGGATTCTGATTCAATTATTTTTTTTATATAGGCATAATGGATGATATTCCTGTAGTTATTTATTTTTTGGCTGTAATAGTAATTTTTGCGTGCCAATAGCTACTTATGTGAAACAATTGTTACTTTTTTGTCACGACAAATGTATAAACTGTGCAGTGCCGTAAATTCGATAGAAACTTGCGGCGTGGCGTGAAAGGTACATAGATGTACCTACTGGGAACGCGAACGTGGAACATGCAATAAACATAAGAACATGAGAGATAATGGTGCTTACTTCCGAAATTGACGTCTTTGAAGGCGTTATTTTATTTTAAATATTTAGCGTTCTACTTTTATTTTTATTTATTTTTAAATATAATAATAGGCTTGTGTTTGACAGCCAACTCGCCTGATGTTAAGCGATGATGCGGTCTACGATGGAGCATGCTTGCCCAAACCTGGAAAAATACTTGAAATTCCTGTCAAATTAGAGCTTTATTAGTTTATTCGTTATTAGTTTTACTGTAATATGCTTTTTTATACATTACATTATTATATTGACTATGAATAAGTTTGAAAATTAGCTGTATTTTAAAAATAAGTGCTCTCGTGGCAGCAATGCTATATACGCAGACAGCACGCAACGTCGACCCCGTACGGGGCAAATGGCGTAAATAACTTACCGTACATTTTTGGTAAGACCGCTACCGTTCTGAAAATCTGGACCATAAGAAGGACCGGGGGAGTGATCGAAGATTCTGGTCATCATCGTCATCATCATCAGCTTTGAGTGACCCATTGCTTGGTATAGGCGTCCCTTATTTATGCCACTCTATCCCCGGTCTCTCGCTAGTCGCATCCACTCGTTTCCTGCGAATAAGACCGCCTGTTAAGAGCCTAGATAATATTTTTATTGTAATGTTTATGTTATCCTTGTTTTGTGGTATTTTAATAAAGAGTTATTGTATTGTTGTATTGTATTGTTTCCGACAGTTCTTTTGATGTCGTCAGTCCACCTCATCCTCGGTCAGCCCGAGTTCCGCCAACCTAGTCTCAGCCACCACGCGGTTACTTCTGGACAGCACATCCCATCATTACGTCTAGTCATGTGTGCTGCCCAGTTCACTTAAGTTCCGTTACCCTTTTTAGATTCTGGTCATTAATGACAAATTGAGAGCCGAAAAATTCAACGTTAACCTCAATACGATCATGACGATAAGGCCCCAGAAACTAAAGTGCAGCCGCAGAAAGAACGCGTCTGACATGCAGTTGCCATAACATAAAAAAAGTAAACAGTAAATTCTGATCAATTTTACTAGCTTTTTGAACTTGCTATTTTAGCTGGTAGCTAATATAATACTGTAAAATATATATAAATAAAATAAAAAAACATTCTTAGTTCAACAATGTTATTGCAGAGACTAAGAAAATATTGTTTTGTTTTTCCAATATAATTTACAGACCATTTGCCTTGTTAAAAATGACTGGAAAAACAAACGGATAAACTAATTATGTAACTAAGGTTTTTTTTGACATTATTTGCATTTGAAATTCCAGGAACAATGCAAGATCACTAAAAAACTCACGTGCGACCCTCTCTCGGGAGCGCGCGTATTCCCTGTTGAAGGAGCTCTAATGGCTCTGAAACCGCTCGATCGTCTCAACCGATAAACAATGACAGTGTAAGCCGTTTTGTAATAGTTTAATAATGCAAGTTATTTTAATTGGAATTGCCTACATTGAAAATCGGCAACTTTATAGGAAATAAACTAATATTAAAAAAACCGGCCAAGTGCGAGTCCGGCTCACACACAGTGAGTTCCGTACCACCACAAAATACAATAAGGTTGTCCAAGTAACCGAATTACCAGTTATTATAACGCCTTCCAATCGTCGGAGAATTTGCTACGCAGTTTGCTACAGGCGCTCGAGTATAATAACTTGGTAATGAACAGAAATTTGTCACCGACTCGCACTTGGCCATTATCTATTGTTTGTTATTATACTTTAGAGTGTGTACTACAATCGTGCCAAGTTTGACGCTTGTACGTATTATAGTTTTTACATTAGTGCTAATACAAAAATACGTTAAAAAAATAAGTTTTTTGTTTAGGGACCCCACTTTCGTTTTTACTTTTTGTTTTTTTTTTATTATTTGTTAGTTAATCCGTAACGTTACATATTCTGTGATTTTTTTTACTGTCTATCTATTACGGTCCGAAAGATATAGCCGTTAATAGGTAGGACAGACAGACGGGCGGACAGACAGACAGACAGACATCGTAGGCTTAGTAATAGGGTCTTGTTTTTACCCTTTGGGTAAGGAACCCTGAAAAGTCTTGCAGCAAACTGAGCAAATGAGAATGATGTTGAGGTAAGATTTTAGGTTACTACTTTACGACATAATAAATTCATAGTAACAAGTATACAAGGTCGAGGCAGATCATGATTATATACGTACCTAAATCAGATAAAAGGGGTTATGTTGTACAAATATGTAAAATATCTGGAAGAAGCTGAAAATGAGGAGTCCTACTTAGAAACGTCATCTAGCTCCCTGTCCATTACACGCTGACGGATATTGTTGAAAACGAGACAGCAAATTTCAGGTATTACAGGGTAATAGAGCTAGATTTGTAAGATGATGACGTAGAGTTCACTGGTTTGGATAGGTAAGTGTCTAATTAGATTTGAGTGTGAAATTGTTACATTATGATAGTTTTTTTTAAACCTTGGACGCAAAAAGAGGGGTTTTATAAGTTTAACGTGTGTATTTGTGGCATCGTAGCTCCCAAACGGCTGAACTAATTTTGGATTCGTTTTTTTTGTTTGAAAGTTTACTTGATCATGAGTTCTTTAGCTTTATAGCTAACCACACACACACACACACGCACACACAGATACAGTTTTTTTAATCATAGCAAGAAAATCTGTGAAGATTATCAACAATTTTATTGAAGGTTTGAAAAAAAAGTAACGTTGTATTACGTTAAAGGCATAGTGAATACAAAGAAAAACCTACCTACCTTATGAACTAGTGCCAATGGCCATTGAAATATCTCGATGGTTTTAGGTGTGACTTTGTGTTTGTAACATTCTGAAATGTAATACCTCAGTCCTAGTTCCAGTAAAACACAAACAGTAATGCTCTTACCGCAACCAGGGCGTCGTACTTAGGGCATTAGGCGCTAAGAAGCCTAGCTTTACATCGCACAATCTTGTTAGCCCTCCGCTAACCTAATGATATTATTCATGTCATATTCGCTTTCATTTCCTCATACTTGTGGGAATCCATAATTTTTTACTTTATAACTACACATTATGATGAAAAAGAAATTATGATGATAAAAAAATAACCCTCCTGAAGTCGGCAAAATATGTCGTCGTCTGTTTGAGTATTGTTGTAGTAGTTAGGCGTCATTCTAAAGGAGGTTGGGTGGAAATGTATGGGACAGCCTCTTCAATTGCAATAATATTTATGTCAAAAATAGGTAATTTTATGTGGAATAATTGTTACGCTTTGATTTGACGCCTCATCTTGACTTGTTTTCCGTGTGGAATTATACTATGGTCAAAAACGTATGAAAACTGACAATTTGCCATGCTCATGAGTGTTATAGGTCTCACTCCGAACGGGTAATGAATTGAGACGAGACGACAAACCAATCATAACTTTATAAATAACCAATTTTGGACATACATATTAATAGTGGCGCCCAGCGGTTTTACCTACAGGAATCATGTTTTTCGCGGGATAAAAGTAGCCTATTATGCTTATCCTAGGTATAGCCTGCTCCCATACTAAATTCCATTCAAATTCTTTCAGCTGTTACGGAGTTTACTCACATCCAAATTTTGTCATTGATAATATTAGTGTGACTACAATTGGTGAGTCGCTCCCAAAAGTGTTCATTCTCCTTTGCGCTAACGATTTCTACCCAATAAAAACTAAGCTCGCAATGATCAAGTTTAACAACAGCATATTACGCACATGGATTAAACGTTAAACCTTATATGCGAATTTAAATTTCCCTGTGTATGTCGGCGAACGTGGTTTGGGGAATTGGGGGCCAGCGACCCATATTGTCGTCCCGGCAGGTCGGATAATCCAGCCATTGTGAGCTATTTTAATGCTTATGCCCTTTTGTGAGACCGGCCTGTATTAAGCTATACGCGGATAATCGCCGCATTATATGGAGTTAATTTTCCATTTGCTTGTACTGGGATTGGCAGCTGCTTACCGTGTCACTGATACGGCCGTGGCTTACATACATGTTTGTTAGTACAATTTTTTTATGTTTTACAGGCAGATACTTATATCTGACTACATTAATGCCCGCGTATTTATACGAGTAGGACTCGGTCTTCGGTCTCGCCAATAGGTATAATTTTCAATAATCCTTCCTTAGTGCTCAGTGTGCTCACCTACGTTATATAAATAACACTTGTGCAAAATTTCATGTTTCTAGACCCAGTGCTTTAGGCTTTGCATTGTCTGTTAGTTAATAAATGAATGTTTATTTTTTAAAGTGTATATACGTAAAAAAATATTTTTATGGCCTTGCGTACCTATTTGCGAATGGCTAAGTTTCTGTGGAAAGTTGAGAACCAAAATCTTTTACTAAGACTAAGTTTCACTAAGAAGCTTGAATTTCTGGTGAAGGAAAACATCGTGAAGAAACCAAAACCTGCATTGGGTTGTACTTTGTAGAGCTCAGCTAGATAGCCCTCAAGCTTCTAGTTGATCGGAGTTGATTTGTCGCCATGCACCTAACGATGTGTTCTGGCAACCTTATTCGAGGACTAGTTCCCATTTCAGGCTAGGCGTGTTTACTATCTTCGACCACACCGTCACGTAAGCAAACCAGTCAACCGTTAAGTAGAGACTTTTAACTTTGCTTGTTCTCATTACATATTTTGGGGACAACACAAAAAAGTCGAATCGGCAGCAACGACAATGATAACATTGAGTAATCCGGTCTTACTGTCATGCATCGTTGAGTGACCAATATTTGCCGGAATAGAACACCGTAAAGATGTTTCCGGCCCGTGAAAGTATCATATGAACTGTCCAAACAGCGAGGCTCCGCCGGCAGCTGGCCGACACGACTAATTACATCAATTACTGGCAAACAGAGTCGCGCTCGGGTTTCGTGGCTCCCACCTTTGTCAATATTTGCGGAGTCGCGGCCGCTCCGCTCGTCCCACCCGTTCCGCTCGCAGGACAACGCTGGCCCCCGTAGCTTTGGTGTTGCTTGAAATATGCGTATATTGTTAAGTTTACTGATTTGGAACTATTGGAAACTACCAACATGGTGGGATTTAAATTTTCTGCACTATAGAGTCATTGTATCATTACTTATTTTTAACCGACTTCAGGATGTAGGAGGTTCTCATTCGGTCCGGTTTTTTTTGTATGTACACCTATATTACTCCGATTATTGTGAACTAATTTATGTGATTATTTTTTTATTATGTAAAGGAAGCTTTTGAGGTGGTCCTTTTCGGTTCGAGTGCCTGGTTGATTTGGCAATAGGTTTCAATAATTTAGTGCAAGTGCTTACCGATTTTGAAGTTGGTTTCTCCTATAAGTAATTATTTGTTTCAAATCAAAAATTACCTTACTTAAAAAATATGGGCTACAAATTTTATCGAAAGAATCAAAACTATAAAGGCTCCGTGTTTTGCTACGGAACCCACATATTTGCGCCACTTTGACATCGTCCTACGTTTTGTACGACCATAACTGAGCAGTTTCACTATAGTGTTACAGGATCGTTCAATCCAGTTTAAGTTTTTTACCTGTCTGTCGGTAAAAAACATGCAATCTATTGTATTGACATGGATCAGTATCATTGCGCGGGTGTATTGTTAACCGATTGTGCTGAGCTGCAAAAGGCGAGCTTTCTCGCCCCGGGCGTAGCTTCTGACAAAACAACTCGTCGCCGAGTTCAATTTGTTCGCTGTTAGACATCGCTAATCCCTTGAGACTGAACAAAAAGAGCGTTTGTGATAATACCATAGAGTATGTATGAGTACATTTATACTTAGTATCTATAGATGGATATTTGATGTAGGATTGAGACGGCATTGTCTGTGAACAATCAAATTTAGGTATATATAGAGCGTTCCAATGATATCTTGTATTGGTAAAAAAAATACTGAGTTGTTATGAGCTAGCTTAAGGTTCTTGAGTGGAGACCACAAACCGGAAGACGCAGCGTAGGGAGGCCTCTCACTAGATGGACCGACGGCATTGTGAGAGTTGCGGGCATCCAGTGGATGCAAAAGGCAGGCTGTCGTTCAGTGTGGAGGTTAAAGAGGGAGGCCTATGTTAAAGGGGGAGGCCTAT
The DNA here is from genome assembly GCA_914767915.1 of Agriopis aurantiaria. NCBI lineage: Eukaryota > Metazoa > Arthropoda > Insecta > Lepidoptera > Geometridae > Agriopis > Agriopis aurantiaria. Next base: position 11,862,141 of record OU611988.1, read on the forward strand.
GTTCAGCTGTGGATGTCTTCCGGCTGATGATGATGATGAGCTAGCTTGGTGCTTAACTGCTTACCAATAGGTGAGAGAGTACTCAACTCCTCACACAGTTGCATACAAACATAAATTAACTGAATAAATGGGGCGTTTTTACAGGGTTACGCACATACACTGTACTAAGCTGAAAAGATGTCATTGTACTCATCATTATGAACAACTTTTACTATAGAACCTACACTGACTTGCGGAAAAAAAAATCTCCTGATCGATACATTTTGTCGAGTGTCAATGACAGTTTTATATGGAACAGCTGATTTAAAAAAATATAGTCTGTATTCGTATTTTTGTATAAATACCTGTATATTATGCAAAACGCGAGTGAATCTCGCACGTGAAATATATGAGTACGAAAAAAATCGATGGTATGGGGGATATCAATGGAGGTGGTTGTCCTATGTCCAGCAGTGGACGTCCTGTGGCTGAAATTAGATGATGATGATGATAAAAAATACACAATCTTTTTTAACAAATATTAACTTGTTCTGCTGGAAAAAAAATCCCTACTAGTTTGTATTTGTGCAACATTAAAACTATAGATTTATGAGTCGGAGAGGAAATTGAGTGTGACATATAGACACTAAAAGGTTCCTTTTTACCCCTTAAGTACGAAATTGTATAAACGTACACACCTAAAAAATATCCCTACATATATATACACATTAAAATATAAAGTATTTACGAAACACTAAAGCTCGTATAATATAATATATGTTCATTTCACTAAAAGGCTAGAGCACATCGGCGGAATGTAATCAGCGCAGATTACTGCTTACGGGGAGGGATACTGAGATTACTATTGTCCTGTGTGTTGGGAGCTGTGTATTGTCACATCCATTAAGCCGGGCAGGGGCGGGCCGGCGGCGGCCACGCCTCTCCCGCCCAGCGTCACCCCACACGCGCGCCGCTCGCCGCCGGGACCGGCTCACACCGACACCCGTGCGATTCACTAAAACGATTTACTCGCAATCGCATCACGCATCCTCTTAACCCGTCGTTACGACTGGCGCCGCTCCGGTTCCGCGATTCTCGATCGGACATCGCCCGCGCTGTTGCTGATTTTCACATAGAACGTAGTGTCCAGTCGATCGTGCTTTTAAAAAACAGTGTAACAATTTCATGCGACGATGAAATGATAAGAAGAGAGTCGAGTTTATAATGTGGTGGAGGCGTGTGGAGGCATCGTCCGGGTCCGCGCCGTGATCATCACAGTGAGGGGTCTCGCGGTGACCGGCAGCGTGGCGACGCAGCCGGGCGAGGGCATGGGCGGCGCGGGAGGCGCGTGGGCCCGCGAGGCGCCGGCGCTGCTCAGCACGGCGCTGCTGCTGGGCGGCTCGCTGCCGGAGCGCCCGCCGCCACCACTCTTCACCATCGACAGCATCCTGGCGCCGCGCCCGCAGCCCTCCATCCCGCCGCTGCAGCTGCACCACCTCGCGCACACGCCCTTTCATAGAGCTCATGATCTCTTTGGTACGTCTCTCAAGCTGTATTTGGGAACCGGTGAGATTTATTTTTGAAAGTTTATCATTGTCTGTATGCACTAAAAAGTACAAAATATTTTAGATTAAAGTACCATGAAAATAAACGGTACTCCAACATTTGTAAAGATATCAATCAAAATATGGTGAGGATACCATAGGTGGTAGGATACCTTCTAATGCCCGGCTGGCTAGCTACTACCCTAAAGTTGAAAATCTGTCGCCAAACACCTAACGGTGTGTTTCGGCAGTATCACTTGTGAGTAGTTGTGAGCCAGTTCCTATTCAAGGGTCTCCGTGTTTAAAAAAACATACATAAAATTAAAACAAAACGTCGATGAGAGATGCTTTCGCCAACAATGCAGGCCAATTCAATATGAGAGAACACTCTAGAGTAATGTATGTTTCCCGTCGGTCTTTCAAGCTTATCGATAAAGTTTCCACATTTTTCTATACGTCTTAGGTTATTTTTGCGATATGGACATTATAAAATGCATATTTAAGGTTTCAGTGTTTCATTCATTTACACGTATCGAACACGTCAACAGAACTCTACGAGAATCGTGTCGCAACACGTCCTTGGCATTATTTGTTGTATTTTGATTTTACTGTATGACTTTAAAAGGGCTCTATTAAGATTTTTCGTAACGCCATTTAACAAATGACAAAAATTGTGAAAAAGGCTCCAGCGCAACGAATATCATAATAATATCACACAACTATGATCAGACAAAACTTTAAAAAAAACACTTTTTCATTTAATTTTTTTATACTATTGGTTTCATTTGATCAAGGATATACTGCCAACTGAAAATATAATTTTACTGCGTTTTTTTATAGATTTTCAGTTAGCGAAAATAAGATCCTATAGTGCCCGGTGATAATTTTAAAGTAACCAAATGATGTGTCTTATTCTTTTCAAATTCAGGTAGATCAAAGTTGTAGGTTATATAGGCGCTAGGTTAACTGCATATACAATACATACATAATATGTCTATATGAATTAAATATTGTATTTTTGTATATATCTCTTGCACATAATGCACGTAAAAATACCAAACACATTTTTAATTACTTAAATTTAAAGTTTTTGAAAAATTATTTAACTATCTATATTTGAGAAATCGCATTCTATATTTTAGTTCTGTTCATTTTGTTTTCCTTCATATTTTAATTGGTATCCTATATGATAGTTCAACGCAGTTACAAAAAAAGTTGTTCGTGGAGGTGTAGACGACATTAAATCGTAATTTTGATACCAATAACTGTCACAAAAACACGATCATTTGAATTTTAACAGGAGCAGGTAAGTCTACAAAGTGCTTATACTAATACAATGCTCCTACATACGTCTTGAACCATGGTACCTAATTTGATTGACATCAAGAAATCAAAATAATATTTAGGTAAATCGTCATTACATGGTTACTTTAGCCTAATGACCGGCTAAACAATCAACCAATTAAGTCCATATTTCCTTGTTAAAAAGACATCAACGCGTGTAATGTTATTTTGATAATTCTACGTCTAGTGATAATTATGGTTGATGCGGACAGTTTTATGCATACACTAGTTGCACATCGTGGTTTTATCCACGTTTTTCCCGTTTGTCCGGGATCAAATGTATCTTAAAAGAAAAATTTAAGGGTTTTAAAAAAATTATAGTTTACAGTTAGGGTTACAGGCGTTTGAAATTTATACTCTACGCAAAAAGTTCAAAACTCCTTGGACTTTCCACCTGAATCGTAGAGGATGCTTAGAAAAAGAACTAATGGGTGTCTACAGTAATGGGACGAAAAGTCGCTTCCTTGGGACATATGCAAAGAAGATTCCACGATGCACTTTTCTGTGCCAAATATCCACATAATTTCCGCCGTGTAGTCGTGTAAGGCAAAAAGAGAAACGAAAAGAGAGAGATATATCTATATATATATATATTGTTAGGTATACTTACTTAAATTTTCATGCCATTAGTGTGATCAAACGTGGCTATTCATCATTCAAAAATACTTTTAGGTAGACACGCAGACACAATGAGAGCATGTGAGTGGTTCACAAGCAATAGGAGCATTTTAGTGACAATTAAAAAAAACTGGCTAAGAGTGTCTCGACACACTCATATGGTAGAGCCATTTATTAGTGATCACAATAATTAATAATTCAGAAATTAGTAAAACACTGTTTTAAACTATCACGGTTGTTCACTAAAGTTATATGATTATTTACGGGATTAAGACCCTCTACCCTCTTTATTAAGACTAAGAAAGAGGGTAGATCGTTATGTCTGCACCTAACTTTTTAGCTGTTCGACCAACCACCCGCATTCTTCAGTCTTCCCGTGAAGATGGTGCATGTAACTGCGCCGAAATATCGGGAGCTCATTCCACAACCTTACCACGGTAAATATTCCGTAAATAATCATATAACTTCAGAAATTAGTAGTTATAAAAAACTGTACAGGCCAGAGCCACTCTTAAAATGAAAATAAAATTGATATTCTATACTAAAACTGTAATTGTACAAACTTTCATGCACTTATCTTAATAACTATAGAAGTTAGAAGGTTCTAAAAAATTAGGACGGCCTGACAGATGTACAGACGGTTGGACAGAACGAACGTATAAGTTTCCTTGTACTTTCACTGTTGGACAGAACGAACGTATAAGTTTCTTTATACTTGTCCTTTTTATGGAACCCTAAAATGGCCAAGAGCGTGTCGAGACTAGCATATGTTTTTTTTTAAATAGTCTATCGATAACATTCAAATACAGTAGTATTCTTTGACATTACAAAGAAAGCGACGCCACCGTGCTAATGTAAATCTAGGACAGCTGGGGTGCAAGTACCGTTCTTTTAGCGATCGTCAAATTGACAGTTGAGGTCGTCAAATTCGATAATATGCCATTTTTTCAGTACTCGCTGTGATCGATTCTATGGCATTTTAGCGAATTTGACGATCGATAAAGAACGGTACTTGCACTGCTGATTCAGAAGTGTTAGCCATATGTTCTGGCGTGTGTGTTATAGGTATGAGTTTGTGTATAGTGATTATATATTTAAAAAATTTACGCGCTCTAGTGAATGTTATCGGAAGAAAGGCTCTGAAAAGCTCACATTGTTAATAAATTATTCTCAATCACAAATGCATGATTGATAAGCTCGAATCTCCAATACGTGGAAATGTAGCCGGCGGCAGAACGGCGGTCCCCAGCGGCCACCGACCGCGAGGGGTGAAGACAGCTTATCTCAATTTAAGTCTTTCCCTTCTAACCAAGAAGAACGTTTAAAAATTCAAAAACATCCCGAGGCTCTTCGGATAGCGGCCCTTAGAAAAATAAACTTGGAAAGTGAGTCGCAAATTAAAAGAATAGATCGCTAGCTTTTGGCGATTTGTCCAGGAACCTGTAATTTGTAGATACTTCTATTAGCTCCTAAGTCAACTAAGGTATGATACTAATAAAAATCACAGTTTACTTCGTATGAAGCTTTTTTGAGGTTTTGTAAGTTATAAAAGCGAAATTTGCGATTAGATTTACTTGTAGATTGTTTTTTATTACTTATCTTGTGTAGATACTTACGATTTTTTTGTTAGCCAGGTTTTACTGAGGAGATGTCCTATATAGGTACGAATTTATTTGGTTAAGTACCTTCTTTATACAACTGAGTGATGAGACGAGCAAGCAGCTCGCCTGATGGTAAGCGCCGTGCTTACGCTTAATAGTTTAGTGCAACCCAAAATTTTGACCTTCAACAGTGCAAAATTATTGTTCGTTTTGCCCCCCTTAATCGACACCTCCCCTCGTCCACGGCAAAGAAGAGCTGGCAATCTTCAAACAGCTGAGCAGATTTATTATCTCCACTGATTTTCTTGAAACATAGCTAAGAACACCCTCGGTCATGTCACTTTTCAAACAGAAACAAAATCGGTTCCGCTGTTTTGGAGCTATGATGCCACAGAAAGACACACAAATACACACGTTAAACTTATAACACCCCTTCGTTTGCGCCGGGGGTTTAAAACAGCCCTACAAAACTGCCCTAATCATCCTAAGATATTAGCTGTTAAATATCTTCTGATTTCACTGGACGCGTTGCCCTTTAATCCGGAGGTTTGCATAATACTGCTTGGCGGTATGTAGCAATTTACTTCACTTGCCACCATCTTTTGCGAACTCTACTTATTGTAGTTAAAAATCAATATATCTACAGTTCTAGAGGAGCTTTTACCTTCGTTTGTATACAAATCGATATAGCTTAGTCGATGTTGAGATGCAGTGAATGGCGTGTGGAAAACCGACGATAGCGCCTTAACAACGTGCCTCCGCCGCAGCCGCCGGCTTTAAAAGCTTTTACATTTCTCCAAGAAATAATACACTGTAATACCTCCCCGAGGTTTCAGGAAGTATGCAGAAATATTCGTTTTTTTTATTCGTAGCTTTAATATTTGTAACGGTTCACTTGCCGAGGGAGCTCGGGGATCTAAGCCCGGATGTTTACGCGCCGCGACACACTATACAACATATTAAAACTGATTGAGGGTGACGTATTTTTAAAAGAACTTTAAAATATGACCTTGATTTCTCTATTTATAACAACGGTGTTACAAAAACCATTAAAACCCACCCGAATAAAAGGCAATTTACAAAATGGGCCTAGTGAAAAATTCTCGAAAAATACCAGGTCAAAAACACATTCGATGGACGAATTAGAAAAATAAGGCAGAAAATTAAGTACAGACCAAGCTACACACACACGACAGAGCAGCAACCCACAATCAAATTCCGAAAGTATCCTATACCCGTTACAAAAAAAATTGCAATCACATTGTCCGCAGAGCAAAATTCAGTTACGACAGCGCCTAACAAATTGTGAACCAGAATAATCCCAAAAAACTGTGGAGTACTATTAAAAACATCTGTGATATATCCCCGCAACTAATAGCCACTCACAGGTACTGCTATAAAAGTAAACACATGACAACATTTTGACAATATGTGATCCAAATTAGCCATTATTAGCCATTTTAAGAATATAATATAGATGCAAAAGAAGAAGTGGAATCTTTGCCGAAACCTGAAATTGGAAAATCGATGCTCAAACTCGCTTTTTCTTAGTCCCACTGATCGAAGTTGATAAATTCATTAAGACCCTCAAGCTACATAGTGTACTCTTTCTCCTCCATCTGTAGACTGCTGGAAAACTGCAGTAATACCTTCCATACACAAAAGTACCCCTAAAAAATATGCGAGCCATTGAATCCAAATTTGAAAACATTAAAATTCACTTCGATACTTGTCTGGTTTCCGCTACCGACGACAATGCTGGGGTCTGTGCAGTAATGTGAACAGAGTTACATGCACGAAGTATATGGGCATACAAATTGACCAAAAACTTTTTTCGACATCTTATTTCTATCTAAATGAGCCAAGAAAACTATTAGTTACTTCTTCGTAATCATTGTAACGCATTGGCGTATGGGAAGAGACCGCTTTATGTAACATGATTGCTGCAAAGAGGGCAGAGCGGGCTGTTTTAATAGTCAAGTTAGGAAAACCCCGTGAGGGTGCTCAGTGAAGAACTATACCAGAAGGCTAAAGTACTCACTGTCAGACAACTCTTTATTATGCGTGCGATAGATAAAACTCACATAGTACGAATAGATTTGCAGCACTCTTAAACAAAAACACGCCACGCGGTTTTGCATCGCAATTGAGACAAGTTTGCGGCGATGCACAACAAAAAACGTGGTTGGGTGTTCGATGGGTTACAAATACAATAAAGTTATATGATTATTTACGGGATATTTACCGTGGTAAGGTTGTGGAACTTACCACGGTAAATATCCCGTAAATAATATTTTTTTACGCGTTCCTGAGAAAAAAGGCCTTGACAGACGGACAGGCGGACAACAAAGTGATCCTATAAGGGTTCCGTTTTTACCTTTTGAGGTACGGAACTCTAAAAAATACGGTACTCTCCGGAACTTCTTTGAGCCCCGGTTTCGATAAATCTAGATTTTTCGTTTTAACGTCATCATGTTTACTACCTTGTATATTTGTAGTAGTGTTCTTGAAAATGTATCTAGCGATTTTAATAAAACTTGTATAGTAGGTATCATGGGCAAATACCCAGTCTAGCTAGAGCTTTTATCTGTGGATACTTTTTTCCCCCAAGTATTCACGAGAAAGTGGAGCCTGGTCGCTTAGATATTAGCTTAAAGTTTTCCTGTCTGTATACATACAGGTATAAAATCCCTATCTTATTCATATGTACGAGTACTCACATCTACTAGTACGCGTATTAGAACCTAGCGAGTACATATCTGTAATATTTACGGGTCAAATATCCAATTAATCAGGCTTGTGAAGTAATTAAAAACTATTTTAATTAACTGCGAACTCCAGTTCAGACTTAACACGATTTCTTAGAACCCAGATCTATCTATATTCAGTTGGTCCGTTGCAGTTTAAGTTGATACTACTTTGTACTAAACTTGTTGTTTTTATTTATTTATTTAGTTCTTACAACGTAAGAAACCATTGAAAGGTTTAATTCGAACAAAATTTCAGAAAACAGAATTTCAAACAAAATTTGAGTGAAGCCGAAAAATGAGTTTGTTTAATGCCCTAGGTCAGGGGTTCCCAATTAGTTTTTCTTGCGTAGGTACCACTTCAAGAAAAACCTTAAACTCGTGTACCCCGCGAGCTCGGCTCAAGTACACCAAATCCTTTTGCAGTCCGGTCCGGTGCAGACTCAGTTTGTGAGAACCAGTAAAGTATGAAATTCTATGAAATACAGAAAGACGTCACGCTTTAGGTATGCAGTCCGTGGGATGCAGTCGGACTACAAACGGACTGCATACGGTGTGACGTCTTTCATAGAATGTTATACTTTACTGGTCCTCACAAACTGCGTCTGCACCGGACCGGACTGCAACTGGATTTGGTCCGCTCCTGCTTTTATTGCAGGAATGATAAATTTATTTTTAAAAATCTAGTCCTGGGATACTGATAAAGTTATGTTAGTCAAGATATTGCCGCGCGTCGTGTACCCCTTGATGCAACTTCGCGTACCCCTAATTGGGAACCACTGCCCTAGGTGGCCAACAAGCAGGCGGGCTGATGGTAAGCAGTCACTGTCACCTATGAATACTAGTAACACCAGAGGCATCACAACTACGTTGCCGACCCTTTAAGGTTCTATTAACAAAACTCTTTTTAATGTAGGAACCAAAAACCGCTCACAGGTATAGTTTCCGTATATATACACATAACAATTTTTGTTCCTTGACTTAATAATTCGTCTTTTCAACAAACTTCAATTGTAATTAAGGTTATTTCCAAATAAATTTGAAGAAAATATTCCTCCTCTGAGGGTGGAAAATTAGGGGATGAATCCCATTTATTGAATTTCCCATGTAGTAGAGTTTAAAAAAGTGTATTAAGTAATTGTTTATCACTTTACGCGATACCACAGAATACCTACATAATAACTGGCGATACCAAATGATAATGAACTCCTCCGGCCCGGGCAAAGCTTGGGTGCCGGTTCGGGCACCTACAAAATACATAGCTCACAAAGCGAAAATAACATTACACTTTACTAATTTTTTCAGTGAATGCATTATGTATATTTTGTGAAAAGACATGGAACAAACATTGTTAAGTATAAACTGCCTGTGAGAAGTTTCTGTTAAAATAAACCAAAACCACCGTTTTTTTAATATAGTGTAGTAGGCTTGCTTTTGACCGCCACCTCGCCTGTTGTAAAGCAATGATGCGGTCCACGATTTAGCACGCTTGTCTAGAAAAAACCGATTCATTCGTGACTTGAAAACAAATCCTTTCTTGGTGGTCCCATTTCTCAAGGCATCTATCTGCCAAATTTTAGATTCGTAGGACAAGTAGTTTTCGAGATTTTGTGATGAGTCAGTTCATGTCTCTATTTTGAGCTGATTGACAAAGATGCCATAAGACGAGGCCTACTTCTACCAGTAAGAAGTGCTGTGGATGGTAATGGTAGTGTAATGTGTGCAGGTGTAGGCGGCGTGGTCGGCGGAGGAGTGCCGGGTGGCGCCGGGTACGCGAGCCTGTACGGCGGCTACGCGGCGGCGGCGCTGGCCGGGCTGGCGGGCCCGCCACCCAAGCGCAAGCGCCGCCACCGGACCATCTTCACAGAGGAGCAGCTCGAACAGCTCGAGAGCACCTTCGACAAGACGCACTACCCCGACGTCGTGCTCCGAGAGCAGCTGGCGCTCAGGGTCGACCTCAAAGAAGAAAGGGTAGAGGTATGTACGCATCGCTTCCCGCTTTATTGATAACTCATAAAAAAATATGTGCATACTTAATTATTTCCTATACAGGGCTATTTTAACCGACTTCGAAAAAGGAGGAAGGTTCTTAATTTTTCCCCGTTTTTTTAAATGTATGTACAGCGATTACGTCGGCAGCTGTAAACCAATATGCGTGTTTCTTTTTTCTCGTGCAGAAGTAACCCGCGAGGTGGTCCCACAAGAATTTCATTAATTAGGGTTCAGTAGTTTTTAAAACAGCTTAAATAATATGGATTTTAGCTAGAGCGCCTACGAATTTCGCGATAACAAATCACCACAATACTTTTGTTTTGTCTTTTGTTTAAGTCAATACAAGGAGATATTCATGCATGGATGTGTAATCGTATCTATAAATAAACTAGTAGTTAGCAGACAGAAGACAACAATATACAGACAGTATATACAAACAGAGTTAAAGAAGATTTTAAGCATTCCAATATCATAGGCGTTTAACAAAAAATAAAAAATATGTTCTAAAAAAACTACTTCAAAAAACCACATATACAAACATTTTAAGTTAATATGCCACTACGAAGAACAAAATAATATTTTTACACGGATTTTTGAAGTTTTAAAACATAATTTATTAATATACCAAAAAATAAAAGCTTCCCAACATCATACATAACAATTTTTGTTTCATGCCTTTTTACAAAACTTAATTAGTACATTAAAAAATACGGGAGTTTCTCCTCATTCGATACAGCGTAAAGTAACGAACCAAAAGACGCAGCGTGTAGGCCTCCTACTTAAGCTAGGTGGACCGACGACATCGATGGCAGTCAAACGTTCAGTGCGGAATTCAAAAGGGGCGGCCTATGTTTAGCAGTAGATGTCTTCGGGCTGATGATGATGACGATCCAAGCAATATTTGTTAAAAGTAGGTACGATACAAGTCTTGGCAGCAACTAAATATTCATGGACTGACGTATGCTGGCCTCGGCTGGGCCTCGGCCCACATTTTCTGTCGCCTGTCGCTTCAGTAATGGTACTTACTATAGATACTACCCTATTATAATTTGAAGAGGTCAATAAAACAGGAACCGTACATTTTCCGGAATAAATTATCCTATGTCACTCTCCGGCCCTCACACTGTCTCTATACGAAACGTGTCGAACCGTTGCTCTGTTGCTGCGTGAAAGAGGAACACACAAACACACTTTCGCATTTATATTAAAAAAGTATGATTTTAATTCGAACCCGTACCAAAATCGAAACATTTTTTCCTTATTGTTATCGTTTCAAAGATATTGAAACCTTATCAATACGAAAGCTTAACAAAACACCAAAGGGTCGAGTTTCTTTGGGCATTATGGAATAAGTAGATCTGCTATAGTACGTAGGTAATTTCTAAGTAAATTTATATACTTAATAAAACCTACTAAATTACGAAAGTGTTTAATTCAATTGATAGGGTATCACACAATTTTCACTGCCGCACAATATAGCCCTTTTTCGGGAATTTGATATTATGTATCCTAAACACTTTTTTTTAGCTAGAATAGATTTGGCCACCTTTCTGTGTCACTGAGGAGGTAATCATTAATCACTATGTAAACTTTTACTGCATAACCAATCGTGATATCGGGAAAATAAAATTCACAAATGGATGAAAAAAGTCAGCATATTTTTTTATGGATTACCTACCACTTAACACCACATAGAATCAATAATATACGTAAATACAGAAAAATAAATAATCTCTAAAAAAAAGACTTCAAAAAACCATAAAACACAAACATTCTAAGGTAATATGCCACTACAAAGAACAAACTAATATTTTTACACGGATTTTGAAGTCTGTATCTTTGCTTCTGCTGTATCTTTCGAACCGTAATAAATAGCCCGTTGACATTTGTGATGACTCAGAACGTTGACACAGAATATGTAATGTTACAGATAGACAGACAGACAGACAGCGTAGGCTTTGTAAAGGGGTCCCGTTTACACTCTTTGGGTACGAAACCCAAAAAATTACATACTAGCAAAACATTTGAAAATACCTTCATTAAACATCACATAAGGAGGTTGCACATTTTTTCCTCCCACTTTACAAAGTCATGTAGATATAATTGTATTTATGATGACGTCGCCTACTAAGCGGCCATCCCTAAATCTGCACAAATCTATCGAAATCTGTTTTATCGGAATTGGTTAAGGCGTTTAGGCTGTTGGTGGGAACATACAAGCATAAGTAGGTACCCACCCACATACAAGCTCTTTTGGCTTTAGCGCTGTCGGGTAAAAAAAGCTAGTGGCGCCTTTATTTATACGTTTGAAATGGGATGAGATTAACAGGGCGTAACGTTTAGCAGTAGCGGCGGTAATGTCAACAGTGGTGACGCGACATTTTTTCTACACTCAGCAATGTGGGTGGCCGACTCTCGAACCAGCTAGCTCCAAATACCACGTTCTTGCCACTATCGTATTACTATAACGGGCATCTTTGACAGTGCTTTGAGGTAGTTAGATCGACCTTTATACTTAAAAACCCTCTCTCCATTTTTGAGATACTGTTGAACTGAAAGATCAGCGAAAATAGCTACGCCCCGCAGTTTCACCCGCGTGCATAATCCCTCAGGAATCATAATTATTATGGGGGTAAAGAGTAGCCACTGTGTACTAACCGACCTTGGAACTATACCCATGCAAAAAACGTCAATCAGTTGCTTTGTTGTTGCGTGAAAGAGTCCAAAAGACGTTTCACATATATCGTATTAGTAAAATATGATGGAAAGTAGGTTATCCACTTTTTTATTTTTGGAAAGACAACGGAACAGCACTACTTTACTATCCAGCAAATCAAGCAACAATGGCCGAATTAATCCCCACGCGTAATCAATGTTTACTTATGTTTTGTATTTTTGTCAGACTTTTTTAAATTATGATTATGATTATGAATGCCTAACTTACAACAAGGTTTGTTTAGTGCCTCTACTTGTCTTAGTGTAAGCAAAGTTTGTATTGCAACAGTTCGTAGATACTCGAATAAAGTACCACAAGATAATATTTTCACATTTTGATTTCGGGGGGATTTTTATTTTGGTAGTTTAGTAGCTTTGTTGTTATTTTGGTCAAATTTTGCATACTGAAATAGAACCAGTTCCTCCTAACCGATTTCGCCAAAATTTTGCATACACCTTTAAAAAAAACAATAATATAATTACTTACAAAACAAACTATACCTAACTGTAACTTATACAATAAAATATGCAATACCCAAAATAGTAAATTTTCAAAATGGCCGCCATAGTAAAAATAAATATACAATTAATTAAAATTTCAAATCATCAGAATATAAAAGCTTATTTAAAAATGCTTGTTCCCATTTGCAGTTCCTACCAAACGCAGGTAGAGCGTTAAAGGCTCAAATATGCCTCACTGTAAATGCTACAATTGGAATATGTTATGATACCTAACTAAAACAGGTAAATGCGACAAAAGTATCGCACAACAATGGTGAAGGAAACATCGTGAGGAAACCGGTATGTACAAGAACCTCAACAGTTCAGACATATGACATTCACCAATCGCATGGTGGATTAGGGCCCATCCTCTTTCTCTGAGAGAAGGCCTGTGTCCCGTACGTATTTTCCTAATTGCACAGAAAGTTAAAAAATATTTAAAAGAGATGGACCACAATGTTAAAGATTCTGAGAAATAAATTTCTGTATACAACTCTTTTATAGGTACTTACAATGCAAGTTAAATCAAACATAGGTAAGAATTCGAGTGCGACAGCTTTCGATAGAATTTGTGTTGAAAGTAAGTCGGGATATGTTTGTGTGCTACCGGTGTTGTCCGGCGGAGTGTGTGCGCTCCACTCGAGGTGCGCCACCCAGCCTGCTCCGCGCCACTGTTTGCGCTGACACTCCGCTTATCCGGCCACGGACTGCGCAAATCGGACATCTCCACAACATAGTACTTTATTACCTAGTTGGCTGGTCTGCCAGATGGGCCATGGGCTGGCCCGCGTTGCACACTGCTCATTGGTTGTACCTTTGATGAGTACTTACTTCATTCTGCACCATACCAAGTCTTGAACATTCAGGGTATCTTACCTGCAAAGCAAATAGCAGTATGTTTGCTGTTGTACCTAAACATTTAAATGGTCAAGCATTACTTACGAAAACAGCCGCGTATCTAAATGTCAATTTTAAAGCAAATATTTCTCAATAGCCTATTCGTTTAGTTTAGAAAGTTCGTTATTATTTGATTACTCCGTCGAGTCTTCTCGTCACCCATCTCGAACAAAAGTCTTCAAATAGAGCGTTATTATACGTATACCTGTGTGGAAACGTGGATATTTACAGTTGGATCGGTCCACAAGTTCAAAGTAGCTCAGTGAGCTATGGAAAAAGCTAAACTCGGCGTTTTTCTGAGGTACTGTATCCTTAACGATTCACCAGATATATAGCTCAGCGTTTTAGCAACCTGAAGTGGCAGTGGGCCGCGCAGAAAGCACCGGTGACGCAGAACCGATAACCACTGGGGTAAACGCGTTCTCGAGTGAAGACCACTAATTGGCAAATTTAGTCGGACACCCTGATGAAGTGAAGAGTGGAGATAACGAATTGGCAAATGTAGCCGTGCACCCCGATGTAGTGAAGAGTTGAGATTACAAATTGGCAAATGTAACTGGACACCCTGATGAAGTGAAGAGTTGAGATTTCAAATTGTCAAATGTAGCCGGACACTTTGATGAAATGAATAGTGGACACCATGAATTGGCAAACGTAGCTGGACACCCTGATGAAGTGAACAGTTGAGATTTCAAATTGGCAAATGTAGCTTGACAACCTGATGAAATGAATTGTGGACACCATGAATTGGCAAATCTGGCTGGACACCCTGATGAAGTGAAGAGCGGGAATCACGAGTTGGCAAATGTAGCCAGACACCCTGATGAAGTTACAATACGTGTACACGTTAGGCAGTTGACAGTGACTGGAAGCGAAAAGCCGAAGATCGGACTGAATGGCATGCCATGTCCAGCAGTGGACTAAGGTGGACTGATTATGATGATGATTTGATAATCTCTAGCTTACGTAAACACAAACGGTCAAATACAAGTAATCAAGTGACGAAGCCACAGAGGCGATGCCCGCAAGATCAAATGTAACAAGGTAATTACAACTTGTACGGGTGCACCGAGAGGAACGGTCGACATGTGAAATTTGCTTTAAGTGTAAACTTTTTATTAAGGAATCCTTACAAAATTACCGCAAGCGGGCGGAGTTTTCAACCGAGCAGAATTTTACCTTGGGGCAAATAAAAAGGGACGGTAGAAGCGCGGCGGGAGAAGCGGGTGCCGCGAAAATTAATCTAAGTTAATTAAATTTGATTTATTTATACCGTCCTGAGTCGGAGGGAGCGATAAAAGCACAACAATACGGCTAATGAGGGCCACTTTTACGGCTTTCACTCGGATAACAGTTTTTCCGATTTACGTAACTTAGTTTCAGTAGGTAATTAAGCAACGTTATTTTTACCCGACTTCGAAAAAGGGTGTTATCAATTGCGACTGTTTTTTGTTTGTTTATGTTACGCGACATCTTCGCGGATTGTCAATAGATATTTTTTTATTGAATAAGTAAATTCTCGATGCTGGTTCCATTTTTTATTGAATAGGTCTACGTTTGACCACCAACTCACCTGATGGAAAGCAATGTTGTGGCCGAAGATGGAGCACGTAGACACATACATTTTAAGAACATATTTCACTTGCAATAATCAATACTAAAATTTATTAATTATTGTGTGAAGTCCTTGTTTGATGAATGGTTTTTTTTGTGCTTAGGTATTTGACTAAAAGCATATTAGCCAAATTTTATCTAAGGGCAGGGGGTAATTTTACCAATCGACTGTCGTGTGCAATGGATAAATCGTTAGGCGCTTAGCGACAGATGAATGACCTTGATGGATACACATTGTAAGAGAGTGTCTAGTAGGAATGTGTTATGAAAAATTTATCATCGAAAAATGGGGAAGGTTCTCAATTCAGTGCGGGTTTTATTTTATTTTATAATATGCTTGCGTTTGGCCGTAAACTTGCCTGATGTTAAGCGATGATGCGGTCTACGATAGAGCACCGATTCCCTCGTGATTTGAAGATCTATCATAACAAAAATGAGAGCCAAAAATTTTAATCTTTGCGTAACAGCAGTGCAAGTACCGTTCTTTTAGCGATCGTCAAATTGACAGTTGAGGTCGTCAAATTCGATAATATGCCATTTTTTCAGTACTCGCTGTGATCGATTCTGTGGCATTTTAGCGAATTTGCGATCGCTAAAAGAACGGTACTTGCACCGCAGTTCTCATTAGGATGACCCGAGTCGACAACTACTAAAATAATAAAATAAGACCAATATAATATTATTGTAAGGATATATAATATATATTATTATACTGTTTAAATTAATTATAGTTCTATTTATAAGATGTAATCAATAATACTGTCTACAATATTTTCATATTTAAGTGTTTATTTGTGATTATAAGTATTACTTAGATAAATATTTAATGATAATTTTATTTCAATACCGTAAAAACCTTTTCTTCTAACTTGATGATACATAATTCTAACCAGCATCAATCACCATATCACCTTATTATAATCAGCAGCGGGCTGCAGTCAGCTGCTTCATAGCTGGCTGGAGCCTGCAGCTGAGTAAAAAGGAGGTTTAATTAAACTTAAATTTTAAAAAAGTTGGAGATCCATATAAAATGTAGATACTCGTAGAGTATGGTAAATTTATACGAGTAGGTGTACTCCCATACCTCTCCGAGTCAGTTAATGATTTTCCGTTGTGCTCGCGAGTTGTAGATACAATAAAACTGTGTGTTTTAGAGCACACACGTCGTTGTTGCCCTCACAGAGCGCTATTTGCACAGCGCCAATTGGAAATTGCATTATTAAAAAGCTTTTGTTTAGGCATCACAACACTCGTCAAAATCGAGCGCGAGCTCAAGAGAATGATAATGTTTTTTTACCCGACCGTGCAAAGCAAAAAAGCAGGATAGGTACCTAATGTGTTTAGCATATTTATGTATGTTCCCAACTATAACCAAAAACCTTACCTGATTTTGATAAATGAGGTACCCATCGATAAATTCCGGTACCCATGTAATACATTTCTGATGTGTATAATATATATATGTTATCAGAAATGTATAAAATCATGAAATTGTTTACGATTTCTAGGAAATGTATACAATGCCGAGCTAATTCGGAAATGTGAAAAATCTTTTTAAAGGTTCTTTTATACATACATTTCTTAGAAAATGTATGTATAAAAGAACCTTTAGGCATTTTATGCAATTCCTAAATAGAAATAGGAACTTTATAAAAATTAGGAAGTGTCTCGGCTAGATTCGACGCGGAGCACCCAGACTTGAGATTGTTAGGTTCGACATGAGTGACAGATGCGACACGGAGCACCCCGTTGCCACCTAGTATTGTGGACTGTGTAGTAGAGTGTACCTATATAAAAACAACTTCTGGCGGGAGCCAGAGTCCTACTTGAGTTGGTTAGGTTTGAAATGAGTGACAGATCTAACACTGATCTGATCTGTCCTACTCCTAGAGTATATCCCGAATTTAACACATTTCCAATTGATGACTAGGAAATGTAAAGAGATCCTGTGAAATATACCTAATATAATTAATCCAATTGATTCACATTCACTTTGAATTAATTTCTACCAAATTAATTTATTCATACATTTCCTATTGATTTTAGGCATTATATTAATTTCCTGGGAATTCTGTTTAGTGACGGATTACATACATTTCTGATAACATATACATGATCTAAGTTTCTATCTATAACGTAAAAAATATTTAATTAAAGTGCATGATTAATATATGTCTTCTACCAACACAGCTTGTTTTACGTAGATTATTCATTCCTCAGCAATTTCAACAATACCCCAATATCTCGTTTGTCAAGTGCGTGTCGTGACACGCTCATGGGCAAGTTCCGTAGCAATTGTTTAAAATAAATAACCATCATTATAGCTCGAGATATTAGCGTGCAAAAACTTTTTCTGGCTGCTGGGTTTCCGGAGCATTATACGTGTTAACCAGGGGCCTTATTATAGAAGTTTGATCGGGATCGAGATTGCATGCCGTCCCGTTCGCATCTATTTACTCGCACCACGCGCGGGAGTGAGATGGTACGTGATCGCGATCACGATCCGAATCATCCATAATAAGGGGGCTGGTGGACTATATATCGTAAATTGTTTGTCTGATGTTATTAAGTTGCGCTATTCGTATAAGAATATCCCGTTAATGTGTTAGAATCGATTATTTTTTCAGTTTTATTAAAAAATACGTCAAGGATGAAATTTTGGCCTACAAAATAATATTCAAAAAGACCACTTAGGTTTTGAATCGAATATTTCTGAAACGGGGCACTTTGAAAAGCTGCTTAATAGTTATTTTTAATTTCCCTTTCCACGATATCTCATTCGACGATACGATTTTTTTTTAAAACATCCCCGCTATATATGTAGCTAATGCAAAACATTATTTCCCCCCCCACCCCCCCACAATATTTCAATATTTTACATAGTCAAGTACATGGTTTTTTTATGGTATAAATAAATAACTCACACTCATAGCTCCCCATAGGATACCCTGTGTCGGGGATACCGTAAAACATATACAAAGACACGGACTACTAATTATTATCTACTAGCTGTGCTCCGTAAACAGCGTCCTGTATTATGCGTTGGTATCGCAAAATACTTGAACCGGTTGCAAGTGACCAAGCGTGCACTGCGGGCGAATTAGAGCGATTTGTTCGTAACTTCACGTTGCATATTTTTTGTAGAATGAGGTAGGTAACTTAACACAGATAGAACTAGATATGTTTAATGTTAACAAGATAAACAGTTGCTTGCTCACAAAATTATAACTATAAGTATGTACCTACTACTTACTTATTTGTAAACACAGATCTGTTGTGTATATCTGTGTTTGTAAAGGTGCAGTATAAATAGTACATGTGAAATTTTTAAGTTTTAGCTGTCAAATGCTTTAATTTATGTCAGTGCGTGTAGTGAAGTTAAGTATTGACACAAACATCCTAGTTTTTTGATACTTATTACCCGAACTATTATGTATATTTAAGAAATACTTTCCAGAACCGCACATTTTTTCAGGATAAAAAGTATGTCACTTTCCCATTTTCCAACCATCTGTATGTAAAAACATGTCGTTCTGATGATCTGTTGATCTGTTGCTGCGTGAAAGAAGAACAAACAAACAGTCACCCTTTCGCATTTATAGGTAATATTAGTTTGATATGTGTATTAAATTTCAGCACTATAGTCTTTTGAATAAATGGACCGTGACATACAGACGGATATGGGTTTTTTAATAATTGAAAATAGGCTTACGCTTAATTACCGTCTCACCTGATGTCAAGCGATGATGTGGTCTACAATTGAGCACGCTTACCTAGAATAAACTGAATCACTCGCAACTTGAAGACACCCACGTTGTAACCTTCGGGGAACGCAGAGAAAACGGAACCCTAAAAAATGTTCTACTTATGTCAATATTTTAAGGCAAAGGTAGCGTTACAATAAGGGTCTGTGTAAACGAAGAGACAACGGTAGACGTTCAACTCTTTACACAATTAAATAATTAAAGAGGCGAGGTAATCTAGACTCTTGTGTCAGCGGGCCGCGTCCCGGCGCTCGGGCCCGCCGGCGGCTGACAATGTTGATCTTACTGCGAGATGTCTGATTAAACCTCGCTTCAGAACGCGACTTCGTGTTTTCATTCCGTGCTCATAATTGAATCATAATATCGTACGCGGATGTGGTTATTAATCCAAACCCAAATGTGTTTTTTTAATGTCAGGAGGAGCAGATTATTTAGTGAAAGTTAGTAATGATTGCTACGAGTGCCGAATTACTGAGAAGGGCACGTAATTACCTGAAGCTAAAATTAGGGTATTTTGTTTTTGTGTAACTCTTAACGTGGGCTCGAATTTGCGCTGAAACAGCGCAGTTCGGAAAATCACGCGAACGTAAACCTTAAAGCGTCGAGATTTAGGTTGCGGTCGCGCTAATTTTCTCATCATCTAAACATAATCGCTTAAAACAGGTGGCCTTAAGGCCGACTGGATCGAAACGCGTTTACATTTGTCCAATAAAATCTCTCTGAATCCGTTTTTATTCGGGATTCGGTAAGAGTAATCGCTCTCGATGCAAAAAACACATTGATCCGTTGCTCTGTTACTGCATGAAACAGCAACAAACAAACAGTGAATTAGGGATGTATATTGTCAGATGAGAGTAGGTATAGGCACCAAAGTTTTCGAAAACTGTTCGTCGTTTATTCTTAGGTGCTTGCTCTATTTTGTTTATGTTACACGGGAATTACTCACGTATGATTAAGCCGGTTATTCCGACCATAGTCACCTGCTCTATGGTTATGAAGAAAGATTCCTGAATTAGAAACCATCGTTTTGTTTTCCGAAATGCATATGAAACGGCAGCGTTTACTGGTACACCATGTAGCTGCAGCTATGTACGTGTACTTTCTGTAGTGAACTCGCGCAACTCAACCGTCTGTGTCGCGTGACATCCACAGATAACGACGCTGAGAGGTACACATCGCACACAGACAGTGAACAAGAAAAAGTGGGCGTGTCGCTCCGCCCAGCCCCCACAGTTTGTCATCCTGCATCCTCCCCCAAGACTCATCTCCTAATAGGAAGCTATAATAAAACAGATACACTCGCAATGTGTTACTAAGTAATAAAGCGGCGCCATTTTGTCTCGCTTCCTGGTCCAATAAAGCCTTTATGAGCCGAGCTCGGAGGCAACGAAACTGATCAAAGAGCTGTCCTTTCACATTTCACGCTCGTTGCATTTATATCATTGTCAAACGAAACGTTTATAACACAATCTCTCAATTCTTTTGACTTTATGCTAGCATATTTTCGTATAATGAAACAATATTGATACAAATAAAATGTTCTTTAGTTTTCTGGAAATATCCAAGTATCGTAAGTTTTGGGTTAGGCTGGAGGACTTCCTTCAACACAGCCAACCAAGGTTTTTTACACTGTTATGAAAATAATACTACACTTGAACCCAGCCCAAAAAAAGGAATCTGAGTTTACCTATAAGTATTAAGAATACATATTAGAAATATTAACAAACCAATTTAAATTCTATGTCCTTATAACAATGTCTAATTTAGCTTGCAACAAGTGTGGACTAAATTCACAGATTACCTTAATAGTTAGTATGGCTTATCTTAGTTTTGGTTCGGATATATAGAGCGCTGACCCGATCCATAATTTATGCCTCACTAACATATTTACTGAAATATAAAAAAATACTGTAACTAATCGCACAATAACAATAATATTTATTGGTAGCAGAATTATTACTATGTTCACAATATCATGAGATAATAAAATTCTGTTTCAATTAGCATATTTGAATAACTGTACCTATTCATTGAAAGAGTATCAAGAATAAATTACAATCTGGGTATCTTCAAGCCGCAAGTGAATCAGTTTCTTAGGCAAGCGTGCTCCACCATCGTAGACAGCTTCATACAACAGGCGAAGGTCAAACGCAAGCCTATTATACATTAAAAAAAACTATATTAAATATAGTTTGTTTGTTTTATTTATATCTATGAACTGAACCTAAATCTACCACTGGACTGTGTTTATGCAGTAAAAATGTATGTATAAAGCTATTATTTTAATCGAAGCAATACCCTGCCGCGGCTGCGGTCACGTAGCCGAGTGAAGTATCACTCTATTATTTATAGACTCGTTCGATACGCAATACAAATTATTGTTTTCAAAGTATAACGTTTAGGGGAGCGCGTTGTGTTTGCAGAACGACCCTCCGGGGGTCCCTTCTCGTCCGCGAGAGACCGCTACAGGGTTCCAGACCATATCACTAATGAAATAAGACACAAAGTCACGAGGAAATCGAGATATGAAGTGCTTTTACGATTTTTGCTATAGTTGTACTATTAAGCAATCTTTTGACAATTGAATTTGGATTCGTTCGAAGCGTTGTTCGCAGATACGTCTTTCTGTGAATGCGGCGGGAACAGGGCATGGGTGTTTGGATGCGGTAATTGATACGAAGTGACAGATACGAGGGGATTCCTTCCCAGCCTCGGGCGCGGAGAGGAGTAATGTTTTGACATCAAGCGAAAAGAGATGGGTGTGATTTGAAGTGCCCTTTGTGGAATTATACTCGCGGACGGCGTCTTTAATATTGACTAATGCATTTCACAGCTAATGGGGAAATGGAGTACGACAGGTGCAAGGGATTTGACGAGGCTTAACTTTACAAAAATAAAACTCAATTCATTATTCGCAGTACTGTTGTACACTTTTAAGTAATCTCAGTGTTAAAAGCATTTATCAATTTGCTAGTTAACCACAATTCTTTGTAAATTTTTAAACTTTGAATTAAGGTCATTATTTGCAAAGTCTCTCTCTTTTCCCGACTATGAATCCCGCATGGTGGTGGAGTCAGCCTTCCTTACTTTTATCCTCCACTTTGCTATTCTCGACATGTCTTCGGAAACCTTACACTCTCTCATGTCCTTTAGCACAACGTCTTTCCACCTTGTCTTGGGTCTGCCTCTGGATCTTTGACCAGTGATGGAAAGTTGTATTGCTATGTTCCCAACGTAGTCACGCGGTCACTCTATACGTGACCATACCATCACAGCCTACTCTCCTGCATCTTGTCGGAGATGTCTGGTACGCCCAGGCGTCTTCGCGCTTACTCGTTCCGGATTTTATCATTATTCGCATAGTTATTACACCTAAACTAACAAGTAACATAAATCTACTATATAAAAATAAGTCGGGTTTTTCTTCCTGACGCTATAACTTCAGAACGCACGAACCGATTTCCACGGTTTTGCATTCGTTGGAAAGGTCTCGGGCTCCGTGAAGTTTATAGCATATAGGTTTAGTAGCGAGGCCGAAGGCCGAGCTCTACGCGTACGAAGTAGCGGGATTCAGCTAGTTATTTATAAAATATAACCCGACTGCATTGTATAAATAGTAGGTAAGTAACTGAAAAGTAACAGCGGCGTGACTGCGTATAACCTGCGTACCTATACTCTTAGTAGATACAGACTCTTTCATACCGCCTTATCTCGTAAACAACTGAGTAGGTATTTCATAGTAGTGCTATATATTTTTGAAATCTCCTGAGTGAGCTCTACTGCTCTACATAATGATGGTAATATTGACCTATTTAGTAAAGTTTACTTAAGTAATATTTTTCCCTTAATTTTTTTTTTCGCGGGTGCCTTTTTTAATTCTTGTATGTATTATGTCACTCCCTCTATTAAAACAATTCATATGAACACATTTCGAAATCCATTAAGCAGTTTAGGCTGTAGGGCATGCCAAAGAAACCATCATACATATCTACATACCTACACTCGAAAAATATAACCTTCCTTGTTGCGCCGTCCAGTAAAAAAGGACTCATTTTCATTTTAAAATAACCATTAAATGATTCTTCCAATCATAATATTTGCAAGTTGAAGTGGCAATGGGCAGGCTACATCGCTCGAAAAACCGATAACCGATGGGGAAGAAAGGTTCTGGAGCGGAGACCACGAACCGGAAGACGCAGCGTAGGAAGGCCTCCCACTAGATGGACCGACGACATTGTGAGAGTCGCGGGCATCCTGTGGATGCAAAGGGCAGGCTGTCGTTCAGTGTGGAGGTTAAAGGGGGAGGCCTATGTTCAGCAGTGAACCTCTTCCGGCTGATGATGATGATGATTCTTCCAAGGTTCTTATTTTATCTCTACTTTACATGTCGCCATAGTATTATGTGTGATAATGTCACCTGCACCCAATGATCATCCCTGAAGTTAGATAGGTTTTTCGACACCCCAATTTTAAATTTGTGTGTAGCTCTAAGTGTGTGTGGATTTTTGTTACAAATAAAATATTGTCTATTGTCCGTTTATCAAAATTAGTTGAGCCTTTTAGGCTGTTACGTGGGAATCTACATATATACTTACATAGGTAAATACACGTTTAACACTACACCCTCATTTTTGCTTTGTTTCGACGGATAAAAAGTTTTCGTTGCACAGTTTGGCTACGGTTACATCATAATAAAATACCCAAAACGATTACATAACAAAAACGTTAACTAATAAAATTCACGTTAGATTAAGGTTCAATATTTACTTTAGTAAAATACTTAAATTAATTCTCCTACGAGCCATTAACTTTCTGGATGGACTAAAGTTACTTAAAACAGCTGGAATAAAACACGAGAGATAGAGGTTAATTTGAAATAATAACGCTTAGTTCCAACAATAGGCCTCGGCTAGGTAGCTATGCAAATTAAATCGACATTAAAGTATCAAGGGCGGATCAGGCGGTCCATTAATAAATCAATTCGCTAAAACCGTAATTGTAATCTCAAACAAGCTCACCCCCTCGGTGTGTTTGTTCTAACAACATTATTACAATAAGTTCGCCTCCACCGCACCGCCGCCGCGCCACTCGCGCGCCAGCCGCGCACTTCTCACGATATCAACGATTTTCTGTTACGGCACAGAATAAATAGCAGTACTACAAGGTAACAGCTACTGAACTGATTATTTTTTATTGTCTTATAAACAAGTAAACATTGTTTTTAGTGTTCTGTACCCAAAGGGTAAAAACGGGACCCTATTACTAAGCCTACGATTTCTGTCTGTCTGTGTGTCTGTCTGTTTGCCTGTCTGTCCGTCCGTCTGTCCTACCTTTAAACAGCTGTATCTTTCGAACTGTAATAGATACTACTTGAAATTTTCACAGAATATGTAATGTTACGGCGGAGTAACTAAGAAATAATAAAACAGTCAAAAAGTCAAAACGAAAGGGGGTCCCCCATACAACCGACGTATGTTTTTTTACGTATTTGTGTATTCGCTCTAATGTAAAAAGGGCAATACGTACAAAAGTCGAACTTGGCATGATTATAGTACACACTCTAGAGTATAACAAAAAATAATAAATAATGGCCAAGTGCGAGTCGGTGACAAGTTTCTGTTTATTACCAAGTTATAGCTCGTAATATCGTTTTTTAATTTTGTGGTGGTACGGAACCATCAGTGCGCGAGCCCGACTCGCACTTGGCCGGTTTACTGCTGAACAGATTTTCTTGAATCATAAGCTAAGAACACTCTCGATCAAGTCATCTTTGAAACAATTTTTTTATTTAATTTAAAATATTCAATACATATTCTGGACATATATAAAATTGTAAAAAAACTACCCAGATTATTTTAAAAAGGTATCTAACAAATCGCGCAGTACTAGGCCGCAATTTACACCATAAATTAATCGAACCAAAGTCCAACGATAAATATAGCTAATTGCAGCTATAAATATAGTTATTCTAGAAATAAATAAACTAGGAAAATAAAGTATCTGATAATCATAAATTAAATCGAATCAATAGACAGCTCTCGTCCTAATACAATGACCGTTAAAATATTTAGTAAATTTTAAAATAAATTAAAAGATATAGATAATTGAATAATCGATTACTTTAGTGGTTAGGTTTTAATCTATTATTATTTTAATCCCTTGTAAGCTTACTAGAACTATGTAAAAAAAGAGAAGTCAAAGTAATAGAAATAGTAGGCAGTTTAACAAAAAATTTAAAAGCTATCTTGGAATCCAAATGTGTTTACAAACTAGAATTACTAGAAGAATTTCCCAATGATAATTTTAACGAAATTATACTAAGTAGATTGTTCCGTGCTGTCTTATGGCTACGTTCGTGCTGTATTACGTTATTTAAACATGTTAATTTAAGAACTTCATGTAGGTACCTGTATATGTAATGTACTGCAATAAAATGTTGAGTATAGAAAAAAAACTAAATTAAATCAGTTCATCCGTTTGGAAGCTATGATGACAGACAGACAGACATACACTCAGATACACACATTAAACGTATTAATACCCTCTGCGTCAGGGGTTAAAAATATTTAGCGGTACTTGAAAATAATTTCATAACATTTCTATAGATCGATACCTAGTGTACCTGTGACCACGGACACAGCAAAGTATTCAACGCCAGAAATTATATTATTGTAAAATACATGCGATACAGTTTCAACTAACTCTGTATCAATAAGTACTGTGGAGCATAGCACAGTTCCAACTGTGGACCATTCAACTAATTATAGGTATTAAGTAACAGGAAGGTACGTGTATTTACCCTAAAGCCGTGTATGAAGTTGTAATCCTGTCCCGGGGTGTAGGGAGTACCAGTAATTAATAGATAACAGGCGGCAGGCGTCGAGGCGTGCCTCGTAGCCGGCGGCGCAGGCCCCGCCTCGCTTGCCTGTCTTCCCACACGTAGCGGCGCGTAGCGCTCCCGTAGCGTCGCGTAGCACGCTACGCCACACACGTTCATTAGTCGTCAGCTTTCATAATTAGCTTCTGAATGTTTTTAGTTCAGTACCCAAAGGGTGTACACGGGACCCTATTACTAAGCCTACGCTGTCTGTCTGTCAGTCCGTCCTACCTTTGAACGGCTGTATCTTTAGAAACGTAATAGTTAGCCAGTTGAAATTCTTACAGAATAATGTGATGTTATGGCGGATTAACTAATAAATAATAATAAAGTCAAAAAGTAATAACTAAAGTTTAACTAAACTTAGAAACTTTTTTAAAACATATTTTTATTTAAGTTCTATAGTGCTAAAACAGCATTACGTACAAGCGTCAAACTTGAATGCGCTGCCTGAATAGTTACAATCTGAATGTCTTCAAATCACGAATGAATCAGTTTCTTGTAGTCCAGCGTGCTCCATCGTAGACCGCATCATCTCTTAACATCAGGTGAGATGGCGGTCAAACGCAAGGTACTATTAATAAAAAAAAAATGAAAACAATATTTAAACAGTGTCAGAGAGATAACTACAACAAACACTGGCTCAGGCTATTTTAATCGATTTAACGGTACAAAATGGGATTCCATGATACAGAATAATTTAGCGTTTGAACAGTATGTTCATAATATGAATTTATGCGGAAGCTTATTATGAAATTCTGAGTGGTGCTCAAACCGAGGCCTGCAATATGCACGGAACAGTGCACTTGTATATACCTACGTATTGTGCTTGCTACAATAGAATTTGGGAATTCTCCGCGCTCCCGCGTCGTATTAAAACAATGGGCTCCGTCAGCAGGCATAAAGCTCCCTGTATTCTGTATTATGCAGCCCACCGAGCAGCCTATGAGCTTTGGGGACCTCAATCACGATGTATTAATAACTTACAGTCCTATTCTGAAAAGTCTAAAATGCTTGTTATAAGTATAAATAATGATGATGATGATGATGATGATGATGAAGTATAAATAAATGTGTTTTAGATAGATAATAGTGTATCATGCAATTAGTGAATAAAGGACGGATTTAAAGCGAGGGCCATGGATGAACCGTTCTAAAGACTGAATCACGACCGTAGGGAGTGATTCATGGCGCTCGATATAAATCCGTTTTATTCAGGAGTTGCATACTATACTTTATACCATGACCACGAGAAAAAGAAAGATTTAATATCGAGTATTTTCGAGGAGGTTATATAGCATTGAGATGGAGGTCGAATATATTGATGTGCTCTAAATTCAAACACCAAAATAGTGCTTTTTATTCACTTTTTTCAGTGAATAAAATAAGCTAATTAGAGGGGGAAACTGAAATTCCGATAAGATTTAGTCATAACCGCTAGGAGTAATAGTGTTCCGTGTTCATAACCCTCGTGGGCTATAGAAAGAAAGAAAGAAAGAAATAAAGAAAGAAAGAAAGAAAGAAATAAAGTTCCAATGTTAGGATATAGGTGTTCATATTACTATTGTTTAACTAAATATATTTTCAGTACCTACTCTAGATTTTTATTTTCTGTCCCACCCGAATTAAAACCTGGTTAGGTACGCCCATAATAGTCGCTATATCACAGTTCGGGGGAACAACCAGTTGGCTTATAAATCAAAGGTGATAATGTACTTTTGATATCGATTCCATATCTTTATTGATTGAAGTGTTTCGCACATTGTCATATCATAATCATTCACTCCCATTTCTTGCATCAATACAAACGAGTTAAACCAAACAATCAGCGGCGGACAAAAGAGCGCTCGGCTAATCTTATTGCAGGGTAGGAATGACAAAGGAGGAACGATCGGGTGCGAAGTGCGGGAGAGTCGCCCAGGAGTCTGGCGGTGGCAGCGGACATATTTGCCGCTCGAGTGGCCGCTAATGGCGAGCGGAGGCGCGGGCGGCCCACAATCCCTGCCATATATAAACCTCGCCTAATATTGTTCAGCGGTGAACGCCGCCGAAAGTTAATGGGACTTTTGTCAGCCGAGCCACTCTTGTAATGCAATTAACTCCGACAATGGCCGTATCGTTAACGATTTAATTTGAAAGCCCTCTGAAGTTTTTGGGGCGCCGCGTGTAAATAAGACGAGATTACTAAGTTTGTTGTCGATGCTCATTGACTTTCTAAGAACGTTACGGAAGTGAATGAAGTTTTATTGGCTTTGTTAGTGGTAGCAGGGATTAAAATGCTAGGTGTTGGTACCTATGCTAAAGAGTCCGTTCCTCAGCCAGAGATTTTATATCTTTTGAAACATTTTCGAAAAATTTAAGTATAAAATAAACTAAAATAAAAAAAAGTCGTCTTGGGTTGCCGGGCTGATGTGAAACATAACGGCATAAGAGAGCGTAATAATGTTTGCCGTTACGGCATACGAGTTGGTTTTACTGCCAAGGCGCGCCAACAGATGTTTCACATCAAAAGGAACAATTGGGCATTATCTTTAGAATAATATTGCAAATTTCATGTTGATATTTTATTAGATGGCATTATACTGTGCGAGCCTCACCGATGCCAGTGCGGCCGAGGCGTGGACCAACTCGGACGACACGAGCTGTCGTGCGTGAAGAGTGCTGGCCGCCTATTTCGTCATTGGGCCATCAATGATTTAGTCAGGCGGGCACTCTCCTCAGCTTCTGTGCCCTCGACGTTGGAATGCTGAGAGATGACGGCAAAAGACCGGATGGTGCCACCCTAGTTCCGTGGTGTCTCGGACGTGCACTCGTCTGGGACGCTACGTGCGTGGACACCCTGGCGCCATCTCATCTCTCCAGTTTGGTTCGAGACGTCGGAGCCGCGGCTGACAACGCTCAATTATTAAAACACCGCAAATATGCACAATTGAGCGCGCATTATGAGTTTCTCGCATTAGCTCTAGAGACTCTAGACCCGTGGTCGTCCGATACAAAAAAAGTTTTGTAAAGACATTTCGACCAGATTGGTTCTCGCCTCGGGAGATCCCAGAGCTGGAGCATATTTCGCACAAAAATTAAGCCTCGCAATCCAGCGGGGCAATGCAGCATTCTGGGAACCCTGCCGCATGGTGGCGATTTGTTCACCTAGGACTTTTTATTTTTTATTTATTTTTTGTATACTTATATTATATTTTAGTCGTACATAATAGTTTTATCGATAATTTGTATATAATATGTATAATTTCCTTGTGTAAATAAATGTTAATTAGCAGGTAGGTAATGTTTTAAACAATGGTTTAGATAGCTGAGGAGATTGAAAAATACTCGCAATAATAGTTTTTTTTCGATCTCCTCCGCAAACATAAATCACATCAATATGAAAATGACTTTTAATCATATATGAATGAATTGTTTGCAATGTTATAATTATCAATTTAAAAAATCCACTTCAAAATTACTAAAACACGCAACTTCGTTTACTTGGATGATAATACTATGTCATCCACATATTCCAGTTATTTTGATTTAAAACTAACTACTGAACCGATTTTGTTGAAATTTCTATGAGACCAATCTGTACATATGTATACCCTTTCAAATAAAAAAGAGATTTCCAAATCTGTTTATACCTACTTAAATGATGGAGTTTTGAGGTACTTCGTTAGTTATAACACTATAGTCACTGAACCATTTTAAGTAATTTACTTTGCCTGTTTTATGGACTCGAGATACCGCGGTGTTAAACCCTATAGTTTAGTTGCTATAATTATGTTTCTCTTCTCCTACCGTTTCTCTTACCCTACGTGATCTTACATGTTTAGTTTACTATAAATCATTAATCCAAATATCATGCGAAACGAACATGCATAAATAGGAGATTATGGATAGTGAGATCCAAGGAGCCGCCAGTGTTTTGACGGCGAGGCGCTACAATGGCGACCACCCGCAGTATAGGCAGATCCACTCGACTGGAACAGCACACCTCTACCGGGAAATATGGACTCAATAGACTACTCACTCACACAATAATACCTACCCGCTACATTTAATGTATTATTTATTCCTCTCTCGGTAGCCCATCGATTGTTACAAAATTGGGTCGTCTCAATTGTCCGCGAATAACACTATGTTATAATATTGTAACATGCAGATATTGATTTCTAACAGCGACCATTCGGCTCCCGAATTTGATGTTTTTGAATCCATTGAAGTGAAATTTCAC
Source organism: Agriopis aurantiaria (assembly GCA_914767915.1). NCBI lineage: Eukaryota > Metazoa > Arthropoda > Insecta > Lepidoptera > Geometridae > Agriopis > Agriopis aurantiaria. Next base: position 11,892,559 of record OU611988.1, read on the forward strand.
ACCTGAAATGGACCTTTGTGTGTCATATTGTTTTTTTTCCGTCGTATAAGTTTTGTATACAATCGTTTGCATGCTCCATTCATTTTGGTTTAATACAGTGAACATAATCTTTTAATATTTTATTTTCACTTCTAATGCTCGTAAAAGCAACGACTTCTAGAAATTCGCGAAAAAAAATCAGCTGTTTCATATATTTTGTCGGGAGTGAATATTTGTTTTGTATGGAACGGCTGATTTTTTTTCGCGAATTTCTAAAAATCGTTATCCTTGGGGTACGGAAACCTAAAAAGTATAACTATATTTCACTAGCACAAATCTTATTTGTTTGTAATCAGGTAGCATGCCACACGATGTTGTCTTAGCTTATTGGCTGAAGCTAAGTTTTGTCCGCAGGTGTGGTTCAAGAACCGTCGAGCGAAGTGGCGCAAGCAGAAGCGCGAGGAACAGGAGCGGCTTCGGAAGCTGCAGGAGGAGCGCGCGTGCGGGCGCGCGCCTCTGCTGGCGCGGCCGCCGCCCTCTCCGGCGTCGCCGCCCGTTCCGTTGCACCCTGCGCCACGCCTCTACACCGACGACTCCGACTCCGACCTAGAAGTCGCTTGAAACAACCACACTTTCACCAGAAGCCTCCATGACACGTCATCCTACTGCCGGAATTTCTCTTCCGAGACCGCGCTATGCTGCCCTTTAACAGTATAATTGATCACCACATTACGAACTTAAGAAAATCTTTCTGTGGGTGATTACATGGCGACATCTAATTTTGGTTCATAATGGGCATGAGCCATGTGAAAGTACGTCGTGCTGTAAATAATTCCACGGGTTATACGGTGAAGTGTAAATTTTTAGCTGCTGATAGAGCTGAATGCCAAGTCGCAAAGCATATTTGAAAAAAAATATAACTAAGACTTGGATTGCCATATACTTGTTGCCATATCCCGTGCAATTTCAAGCTGGATATTACTGTCTAAGAAACTGTAGTTGTCCCACAACTAATACGAATAATACGAATAAAATAGTGGTATTTAAAGAGTTCCGGACTGTTTTGAGGTACATTCGGAACTGTATGAAATGAATAGAAACACTCAAGAAATCAAGAACTTTTAAGCTCGAAACAAGTAGAATTTAGCTAGTAATATCGTTAAAAAAATAGTTTGGAAAATCTTCTTAAAAAGCGTTGTGCACAAACTGTAAAGTGAAACTAATTGGATATGAAAAAGTGAGTGAATTCGCAAAGAACGTTTTTGATATTTGCATAAAGAAAGTGATCTCGCGGAGAGGGGTTTTGATATTTTGATAAAACTATAACAGTGTTCTAGGCCATAGTGCTGTGGACTATGCGGTACACGGTGATATATAAAACAACAGAGATGAACTATAAATGAACGGTTTTAGGGGATAAAATAGTTAATTTTACAAGATAAATAAAGAATGTTTTTGTTTTGCTTTGTAGAGTTATTGTAAAGCCTTTATATATTTCTTATTATTTAGGTAAAAGTAGGGGCACTGTATAGGTATGGAAACTTAACTTTATAATAATTATGTAAGTATCAACTTTTAATGAAACATAACCCTCATTGTATATTCGGCAAAAAAATGCTCACATTTTTTTTTTTTTCTTCTTCCCCGAGTTGGGGCTTTTGGCTCCGCATGATTGATGCAGTTGCCATATACAAGTCGTATGAGTTTAGTTTTAGAATACTCGTAATATTAAACAGTTTACTTTGTCTTAATAGCGTCAAACAAGTCATAGTCACAGTCAAAGTCAAGCCAAGTAAGCCACGGCCAAGTCGAGCTCATGCCCCTGTAAAGTGGTGGAGACTTTACAAGAGGCTCCTATGGAGTTTTGGAAACAACACGAAAAGACACGTTTCACCTCGTTATATCACTTGCCCACACTCGAGCACGTTTACGAGCACTTAATGAATAATAATTCACCATTTAGTACACATTAACACTCGAAAATACACAAGTTTAGGAAAATAATCCAACGAGCCGACATGTTTTTTCCGCGTTGGCGCCAAAACTCATGCTCACTTTTATATCCTACAGTCTATTAAATGTAGCTTGATTGATTTGACACATGTCAAAAGCCTCGAATAGTGCTGGGACAGTTTGGATTATCAAATCGAGAATAATGTCTGTGTTTATCCACTGAAAGTGTTTTGCATGTAGTACCTCAACTAACTATAACCAAATATGTTTGAGTTTTTGTGGATTAAAAGCAAACCCTAAACTAAACCAAACCCAAATATTTGTGTTGTAGTAAATGAGACTAGAATAATGAAATAAAACAGAAGCAAGTACAAAATTATATATAAAAATATATTGTTTAATCTAATGGTGTACATCCCAAATCAGTGTCATCATCATCATCAGTATCAGAGTCACTTGAACAATCCTGCAGATTAATAATAAATTCTTGATTACATAAATAATCGAAGTGAACATCGCGCTCCCAATCTTCTAAGATTATTTTCCGTGTCTTATCCACCACCTTCTATGCTATAGAATCAGTAGTCGGTCTAGTATGCTATTTTAGCAGTCGGTCTTTTGATCAAGACCTTTCGTTCCGTAAAATTTACAAAGACAGTTACTAGTACTTAGATCTTATTATACTTTAGACATAAAAAATCTAGGTTTACAAAAAAGTTGTTCGTGTTCTGTACAAGTTTTGAATTTCAAAAGAACGGAGAGGAAATTCTGAAAAAAAAAAAACTATTTAAATCAACACAGCAAAATAAAACAATCGATTTTACGTTTATCGATTTACCACGTTCCTAAAATTTTACTCAAGTTGACGTAACTTTGTTATAAGCGAATGGAAAAATATGGTTATTGTTTTGTGATAATCCACGCTAAATGCAGTTCCGTTTTAAAGTTCAAATATACTTTTACTGTTTATATGTACAGCACTTGTAGTTCACAGTAGTTTTACATGCAGAAAACCAGTGATCCTTGTGTTACAAATAAATGTAATTTCCCAGACGTTATTACAAAGACGTGCCGTGTAATGCCGTGATCTGTCAAATCAATCAAGCTACATTTAATAGACTATAGGTACCGTGCCTGTTATTAACTGAAATCTTTCAATATTGTTGAAGCTATACCTAAATTAATCGTTTATTATTATCAGGGTTTAGTTTTAAAACTTTGTGTAAATCCACAATTTTACAACAGTTATTTGTCACATTGGTACCTACTCAAACACTCATACATGGTTAAAATTATACCGACTTAATTAAAATATGTTAATCAATAATCACCTTAAGTACGTATCATTTCGGAGCGGTTACACTCGGCGACTTCTAGCAGCGATGCAAATGCAGCGTTTGGGAAATTCGCGACATTGCGGCACTAGATTTGTTACAAACGCCCATTATCGATACAACCTGCGTTTTTATAGATGCCGACACGCGTATGCTGTGGCTGTGTTTGAACTGCGACTGTATGGCTACAAACGCGCTGATAAAAGTCGCCGTGTATAACCGCGTTTAACGTTTTATTGGTAACGATTTTGTACCTATCTACTCTCCGTTTTTAGGGTTCCGTACCTCAAAAGGAAAAAACGGAACCCTTATAGGATCACTTCGTTGTCCGTCTGTCTGTCCGTCTGTCTGTCCGTCTGTCTGTCCGTATGTCCGTCTGTCAAGACCTTTTTTCTCAAGAACGCGTAAAGGTATCAAGTTGAAATTTATACTAAATACTTGAGTCTACGGTTTCTTTCGGCTGTAAAAAAATAAAAGTTGTAAGTCAACGCAATCAAAATATATGAACGTTTATGTCGCATATTTTGCGATTTCACAGTGAAATCAAAACCTATAGGGTACTTCCCGTTGACCTAGAATCATGAAATTTGGTAAAAGGCAAGGTCTCATAGCACATATATAGGAATAAAACTGAAAGTAACAAATTTGAAGTTATATCATTTAAAAATTAAAAATAAATAATTTAAAAATAATTATTTTGCTATTACAAACTTACATTTTGTAGTTGGAATGTATAGAAGAGCGTTATAGTCAACTACAAAGCTAAGTTTGTCTTTCAATATTTCAACTTTTTCAGTTTCAGTTTTTGTTTCAGTTTTTTTTTTGGACTCGCGCTCTGAGGGTTCTGTCCAACGGAACCCTCAGAGCACGAGTCCTACTCGTACTTGTCCGGTTTTTTTAATTCATGTCGAAGTGTTTTTAAATTCTGGATTGATGCTATTATAACGTTGTTAATTTTAGCTAACAAACATAAATCAGTTTTATTCTTTGGTATATAGTAAAAGTTTTCCAAAGGCCCTTGGTAATAACATTGGAAAAAGAAGGATACCATGAGTTCCGTGATGCTAAAGTAAAGCGATGCATATAGTGCTAATTCAAACATTTTCTTGATAACACTTTCTCCTGGGCTACCCAGAAACAAGTTCCGATTTAACCAAGATTATGTTGCACCGTTGCGTGGTCTCTCACTATGGGCCTCATAAGCAAGCTCAAAGTCGCACAACGAGCTATGGAGAGGGCTATGCTCGGGGTTTCTCTACGAGATCGAATCCGAAATGAGGAGATCCGTAGACGAACGAAAGTCACCGACATAGCCCACCGGATTAGTAAGTTGAAATGGCAGTGGGCAGGGCACATATCACGCAGAACAGATGGCCGATGGGGCCGAAAGGTTCTGGAATGGAGACCACGGACTGGTAAGCGCAGCGTAGGACGTCCACCCACAAGATGGACAGACGACCTAAAAGAGACCGCAGGGAAACGCTGGATGCAGGCCGCTTCCAACCGGCCCTTTTGGAGATCGATGGGGGAGGCCTATGTCCAGCAGTGGACGTCCTACGGCTGAAATGATGATGATGATGATGATGTTGCACCTTGTCTGTTTTCTTTACGTAAGAAATTCTAGTTACACGGTTAATTTTATTATACAAAAAAAAAAAAACTCGCTGACCGATTTCCTACATACCTACATTTCAACTTTTGTTTCATGACTTTTCACAATATTAAGTTAATACCATAGATTTCATTACTACGTAAGTCTCGTAAACAAAAAAAAAAGTTGTTATAAACATTGTATTTTGTATGTGCAAGAATTGGTTTCTAATCTTCGCAGAGTTATTGCAATATGTTTTTTCTGTTTTTGTATGGAAAAAAGACGAATTATTAAGTCATGAAATTGAAGTAGTTGGGTATCTCTATCTCTTCTCTTCTCTACATAAAGTGCTTTTCATGAAAGAAGTCCCACGGCAAACAGCGGAACTAAATTTCCATGTTGTAGTTGTCAGATGTTGTTACTGTGTTTGGACGCTAGTGAGATTTTTATTAATTTTCCATCGTTAAAGAGTCGTGTACGATGCCAAAAGTTGTTAAAGTTCTACTCGAGAAATGATACTGATAGTGATTGATACGCGATGACAGCGCCGCGTCTGCGGGACTTCTTTCGTGAAACGGACTCTAGTATCAATAATAATTAAAGAACGCTTTCCGCGTCGTCTGTCTGTCTGTATAACCGCTAACTCCTAAACCACGCAACGGATTTTGATGCCGTTTTCACCATCAGTGAGATAATTTTTCGCTGAAGGTTTATGTATATAACTAGCGACCCGCCCCGGCTTCGCACGTAAATTACACCCGTGCGAAGCCGAGGCGGGTCGCTAGTTTGATAAAAAAGTTGTCTGTAAGAGAAAAAAAGCTAGTAAAGAAATAAAAAAAACAATTATTAAAGTCCTGAAACGAAAGTTGGTACTTGCCTACATGATAAAGAAATTCCCTGTCCTGTGAGAGGTTTCTGTGTATTAAAAATAGTCTTGTACCAATGAGATTGAACTCAGTAAGATTTTCAAGGCAGTAAATGTAGATCATTTCTCCTGCCCTCTGATCAGACAAACAAGGGAGATATAGTAAGGAGGCGTGACGTGTGTGTACGCATCTGGCCTAAATGATGCTTGATGCCATTAGTTGAACTCAATCTGCAGACGATCTTGCCGCTCTTTTTTTTTGTATTAGTTAGTTTATTGGTGTCGCTGCAATCTATTAGTGTGCGTGCAAAGATGAGTAATTGTGCCGTACTTGCCTACAGTTGTTGCGTTAAGCGGTACATATGAACACGAACGATCATTTTGTTAAGGCATATCTCCCTGGTTTGTGTGATCTGAGCTCCTGCCCGATATTAGAGCTGTAAAGCCTGTAAATATAAGTTATATCATACATAACTTACTAAATGTTATCTTTGTAGTTGCAATAACATATGAAATAATTAAATAACGAATGTATTTATATCTGCATTTAGGGAAAACATTCCAATGTACCTAATAAATTATAACTAATCTCAAATGCATTTTAATTGGAGTCCCGCTAATAGGTATAGAGATTGGTGGAACATCTTTAAATATAACCTTGATTGTTAGTATATTTTTAGGCCTTGGCTGACCGATAGAATTTCGACCAATACGAGGGGATTTCGACCGTGGAGTCCGCGCGATGAGTTGTATTGTGTGCAATAATATTTAGGCGTGTGTGCGTGTACCTCCGCCAAAATTTTCTCAAATACACCGCTTTTCAACAAAAAACTGGTTCTCAATTCCACTGATCATGTCCATCTTTTTAGGTCTTCACAGATTGTAAAACGATTTAATTTAATTTTATAGGTCTCGATGTGGTCGATTTTAACTAATAATTTTATTAGGCGATAAATTCCGTTTATTGAATTTCACCCACTTCCCGTGAAACCAGATATTGTTTATTTATAAAAAAAACAGTTACCTATATATACATCGTGACCTCCATCCACAACCTTAATGAAGATTAAAGATTGTGGATGGAGCTCTAGATATTTCGGCGCAGTTACATGCACCATGTTCACGGGAAGACAGTGAATAGCAGTGAACAAACGTGATAATTTAAAAAAAATTGCTCGAGATGTCTGCCAATCGGATAGTTGATTGGCAAAGCAATGTCTTCGTGTGACAACATTTTTCACAGATTTTTTTTTTTTGTTTGCATTTTTCAACGCGTTTAAATAGCGCCCGCATCGACGTCACCATAAATTTTGCTCTTACTAATCATGCCAGCAAAACTATTTTTTAAATGGAGTTCCCAAACATGGTTTATCATTGTTTTGTCCTGAGTCCTGTCACCTGCATACCAATGAAGAGGTAATCCGCGTCCTTGCACATGCGTCGATCAGTGTCACAAGGTGTCACGGTGTGTCATCCCATCTTTGATCGATTACCGACATATGTAGCTTTTTTTTTTTTTTTTGTTAAAATCTTCATGAGCGTGGATTCAATGTCCTTTACTCGTAATATTAAACAGTTCATTTTGTCTTATTAGCGTGAAACAAGTCATAGTCACAGTCAGAGTCAAGCTAAGTAAGTCACAGTCAAGTCGAACTCATGCCCCTGTAAAGTGGTGAAGACTTTACAAGAGGCTCCTATGGAGTTTTGGAAACAACACGAAAAGACACGTTTCACCTCGTTATATCACTTGCCCACACTCGAGCACGTTTACGAGCACTTAATGAATAATAATTCACCATTTAGTACACATTAACACTCGAAAATACACAAGTTTAGGAAAATAATCCAACGAGCCGACATGTCTTTTCTGCGTTGGCGCCAAAACTCACACATATGTAGCTACGTGCTAGGGTTGCCAACCATACTGTTAAAACGGTATTATATCTACATACTGTTTTTCGCTCAATAATACTGGTCACTGTTTAACTAAAAGAAAGCACGCAAAATCATTAAGATACACTTTGACGCAAGAAACTGTTTTAATAAAGCACGCAAAATCATTAAGATATACTATGACGCTAGAAACGCAAGAAGAGAGTCCATCATCACTTTAAACCTGATTAAAAAGACCTTTCCGTCCGTCAGTAATATTGAGAGTGTAAGGCCGCTTATAGAACGCAACTGTACGCTCTGGTATACATTTTTATTTATAATATTTGAGATAAACGTAGTTGTGTAATTCGGTTTACTCTTAATAAATTAATTTAATTTATAAATTGAAATCCTTTTTTTAAATGTTGTATATTATCAAAATCTGTACTGCTTATTTTCCTTCTCCCACCTTAAATTATTTTATTATTTTAAAGTTGGCAACCCCTGTACGCTGTACGTAGTCTACGTGCTTTCCCATTCCTATTATGAATGGAACATGGAGCGGTCAATGATGAATCTTGTTAAAAATAATCGATGACCTGAGTGATGATTGTTTTGATGCCTATTGTTTTACGAATGCGGGTTTTCTTAGTTCTTATTGTCTTAGTGCAGATAAGTACCTATCTAAGTACCTACATCCTGGTATTGTTCTGAAAGTAATTAGCAAAACATCTTTTGAACGAAAAAAATAATCGTTTAACTCAAATACCTACCTACCTAGTTATAAATTAGGTAGATATTATTATGTATATTGGTATTCGTAGGTATACAGATAACTAAACATTACTGTGACAATTACCCTTATCTCTCTTGTCTGTAAATTGGTGTTAAAAAATACATACATAACCAATTAATGATTAAATTCAGGTAGGTACATATTATGTAACACACACAGCGTTTTTTTTAAATATGTTTAACTGTAATTAATGGATGTAATTGGCTTAATGCCTTTTTAATAAATTAAAAAATAAATTAGATGAAACTAAGGTTTTAGGAACCTCTAATTGTCGGTCACATCGGAATAGCAATCCGTTATTACCAGATTTATCGTATAGATTAAATACCTAGTCATATAGTAATATATATATATATATATATATTGATAGCCCGTTGGTCCAGTTGGTAGTGAACCTGCCTTCTGAGCTTGGGGGTGTGGGTTCGATTCCCACCTAGGACAAACATTTATGTGATGAACATTTGTGTTTGTTTTATATCTGGTTGTAAATATATATTTAAGTATGTATTTAAAAACTATATATGTATGTATATCAGTCTCTGGCAGCCATATCACAAGCTTTGCTTAGTTTAGGGTCAGACGACCGTGTGTGAAAAAATGTCCTTAATATTTATTTATTTATACATATTACTTAACTAAGTTAGAGTTCGTTTTCTAAATTAATTAATTAATTAGCAGATATTTAGTTCATAAAGGTTTAATTATTGTCTTATTTTGTTTTTGTTTAGGTGAGTAAAGTAAAAAAAAAAACATTTGTGAATACTTCTTTATAGTAGGTATTTTATTGTCCAATCATTACTCAGTATGATATAATAACCTAACCAATACAATACATATAAATCGATTTATTCCAATAATAACTATAATACGCGTTTTAATCCTCGAAATGTCACAATTCTGGAAAAGTGTGCTGGGATTAAAATTTAGGTAATACAGTTATCATATATTCCTGTTACTGCTTAAGTCTTTGTTATTAGAACATAACTTATTTTTATTCCAATAAATAATTAAAAGTAAAATATTATCAAACTAAAAATGACATAATAACCAAACAAATTTATTGCAGTCCCACGTAGCGGTGTCCGCGTTGAAGTCTTTTACACGACGTAGCCCTTCGTAGAGGCAGGCTGAATTTATACTTCTAAATATAAATATCTAAATACGTTGCATATGACTCTGTTATAAAACTTCCGAAGTTTTAAAATTCAACCTTATTCCAATAGAATAACTAACTGATCACGAAATTGATCTTATTTTATGTTTAGTCTAGAGAGCGGCGGTCCGACGTCAACGCTGTATAAATAGGTATTTAAGGTACGTAGGCTAGCAACTTAGTAATAGGTGTAGGGGTAAGTGTATGCATAGGCGTAGGGGTAAGAGTAGCTGAGTGGCGCGCTGTAGTAGGCCGGCGCCGCGTAGTACCCGTACGTGTCAACCAGCACCTGCGGCTTGCCCTGCGCCAAGCCCGTCAGCAGCACCGCGCCCAACACCAACAGCATCACCTGGACATAATCAACGATTGAAGAACGTGCTTCAATACAAATTCTCGAATGTATGAAACTGGTGTGAAATCAAACTTCTATGGTTTTAGGGTTCCGTATCCACATAGTTAAAACAGGACCCTATTACTAAGCCTGCGATGTATGTTTGTCTGCCTGTCTTTCGAACCGTAATAGATAGCCAGTTGAAATTTTCACGAAATATGTAATGTTACGACGGATTAACTAAGAAATAATAAAAAAGTCAAAAATTAAAAAATAAAGGGGTCCCCATACAACAATCGTATATTTTTTACATATTTTTGTATTAGCTCTAATGTAAAAATGGTAATACGTACAAGCGTAAAACTAGGCACAATTATACTTAGTACATATTTTAAAGTATAATAATAAATAATGGCCAAGTGCGAGCCGGTGCAAATTTCTGTTCATTACTAAGTTATAATTGATAATGACCACCGACCTGATGACCGAACCTCGACCACCAAAACACAAACACCGAACACACACACACGCAATAAAAACCATTATTTTCACCGAATCTAAATGCCAAATTTAACTAATATTCAAGTCGGTTTTTTAAAAATTGATAATTATTGTATTTTGTGGTGGTACGGAACCCTCAGTGCGCGAGCCCGACTTGCACTTGGCCGGTTTATTTACAGTACTCTAACGTATACCTAAGTTTGTGTCTAAAGGCGTCTCACTTCATTGTAGGGACCTGTTTCATAAATATTTTTCTCTATGGAAGTCCCAGCTCTTCAGCTTTAGCGTTTATATTCTCTTTGCTAAGAGCGGTCACACCCGAGACGAGATACTTCAAGAAGAAATATTTTTTAGGCCATAGATGGCAAACAAACTGACGAGCCACCTGATGGTAAGCATCACCGTCACGTGCAACACCATTGCATCACAGATACCTACGTTGCCCACCCTTAAATACTCTATACTCTATTTATTAACAGCCCTTTTGAAGAACTCCATGTAAAAGTTATTTAGAAATGCCGCAAATTGCAGGTGTAAGGCAAAAAAGATCGCGTAAAACGCACCGTATGCGATTTCCACCGATCTTTGATATATGGATAAACTTACAGGCTTTAACTTTTGGAATGTGTTTGGATCGCTAGAAGCGCGGTGCTGAAAAACCCCTTGTGTAACTAATCTTAAAATATACTTGTTATTATAATTAAGCCAATTATGTATGTATCTATACTTACTACAATACAACAAAATTATAATATAAGTACCTATGGAATGGATACAGGATATGGAATTAATGCAATCTGCTTAACAATTACCTACCTCCTGCATACAGGAGGACGTACTGAGTACTGACATTATTACTTTAATTTGTTTAAATTAAACGCATTGTTTAAGCAGACTTGTTTGCTTTGCTATGAATAAATATTTCATATCTTTCCGTCCTACAAAAACTTCTGGTTCCAGGACGCAGGTTCTGGCATAGACAAACCATTGGTTGTAAACAACGGAGAGAAGTAAAGTTATAGCCAACTAGCCACATGAGCCGAAAAAAATTTATTTCATAATTATGTTTTTAGATGAAGGTACTTGCCCAATGAGATTCATACTTGCCTAAATAAGTGCTTATTACTTGATACTGGAGGTGGGTAGATATACTTATATTTGAATAACTCACCAACTTGGACATGACGGTTAAGGTTAGGTCCGCAAACAGCACGATCGCGAGTCTAGTTCACTAGACAGGAGTGTTGTACAGCTGAGACAAGAATACTCACGGATCATCCCATGCACCTCTTTTATATATTGTGACTCCGGCTCGCTCCTGTCCGTGCTCGGAAAAACTAATGTCGTCCTCCACACACGCCCGACACAAAAACGTAATGTACAATGTCACATTAAGTGTCAATAGAACATCATTTCCATATGAGTCCGGGATCACGGACGATATGACAATAGATGGAACATTCAACGCTTCATCGAGAGCGACAAAAAGTGTCTGAATAGCTATTTGGAATTTAATTCATTGTAGGTTTATTGTGGAGCAAAGAACTTTGTGTGTTATGTAATAGACGTGATATCTTTTGTTCGTTTTTTAGAAGACTATCCTCGTACATATCTTTCACACAGCGGCAATAGATTTGTAGCAGTAAGATTCCGGCGGTTAGGTAACAACTTAGGTAAATGAGTTGACGACCGGTTGGCACTATGGTAGCATGTTTGCCTCGTAAGCAAGAGGAGCAAGAGGGGGTTCGATTCCCGGGCAGCCGGATTTTTTAAGCGCTTTTCCTGCGATTCAACGCGATACAAACGCCGAACATGATTGTTTCATTTGCATCGCTGCTGTTACCTAGCAGCGATGCAAATATTCAGTTCATGTTAATATAAATGGAAAAAATTCAAACTATCTGTAGGTATGCTTGATACCTCAGGCGGGATGGCGATCAAGCGCATGCAAGCTTATCTTTAAAAAAATCCTTTTTGATTCCATTATACAACTAAATTCATCTCGATAATATTTGACAAGCAGAAAATGTGCACCCATTTTACCCTAAGGTCGCCTGGAAGAGATCGCTTTTAGCGATAAGGCCGCCAGTAGTTACAACTAGTTTTAAAGTTTTTGTCCCCAGCATGCAATACAATTTTATGGTGTGAATAATAGACTGTGGTTCCACTTTCACTATTTTTAAGAGGCTAAGTGAAAAAAACATGTTTTAAAATATATATAAATTTATTTATCTTAACTTGTGTTATGAGTGGTAATCTATCTATAATAACTTTAAACGAACAATTATTGTGTCATGATTAATACATTAGTACATAAAATATTAGTGTTTAATAAACCTGAGCAATTAATGAAATAAGTATAAATATAATATTATCCTATTAAATTGTATAATTACCTTTCGTTGATTAAAATTAATGTTATACTTATATAATATAAGTAAATGTAAATATGCAATTGATTTGTGTAAATGTTAAGTTTGATGTAAATTTTTGTACAAAATGTGTAACAAAAGGGTAAATGCACATTTATTATACTGGTAATTTATTTATTTTTATGTGTTACACGTTGCCGGATAGCCGAGTGTCATGATTTCTAACTTATTTCAATTGTTTGGTTTTAAACCTTTTGATATCTAATTTGACTAAAAGTTGTGGCGTGCCTACAGTTTTATTTAAACACAACAATAATAATTCATATAACATAAAAATATTTAAACATAAACATATAACATCACTAATCCTCACTAATATTATAAAAGCGAAAGTGACTCTGTCCCTCTGTCTGTTTGTCGCGTTTTCACGGCTAAACGGCTGAACGGATCTTAAATAAGGTTTTGCTTTATAAGTTGATGTTAAAAAAAAACCGGACAAGTACGAGTAGGACTCGTGAGACAAAAAAAAAACTAACTGAAGTTAAAATATTGAAAGACAAACTTAAGTTTGTAGTTGACAATAAGGTTCTTCCATACATTCCAACTACAAAATGTAAGTTTGTTTGCAAAATAATTATTTTTAAATGATATAACTTCAACTTTATAACTTTCGGATTTATTCCTATATGTGCTATGAGACCTTGCCTCTTGCCAAATTTCATGATTCTAGGTCAACGGGAAGTACCCTATAGGTTTGATTCCCCTGTGAAATCGCAAAATATACGACATATCTTTTATCTTTTGATTGCATTGACTTACAACTTTAATTTTTTTACAGCCGAAAGAAATCGTAGACCCAAGTATTTAGTATAAATTTCAATATGATACCTTTACGCGTTCTTGAGAAAAAGGGTCTTGACAGACGGACAGACGGACAGACATACGTACAACGAAGTGATCCTATAAGGGTTCCGTTTTTTCCTTTTGAGGTACGGAACCCTAAAAACAAGCGGAGCTCGGTTACCATCGAATTGCACCAACAGTTTTTTTTTACTGAGTTCAAAAAGGAGGAAGGTTCTCAATTCGGTCCGTGTTTCGGTGCGAAATTCTATAGAAAAGGTTGCATTTTTCTTGGTAGGTACTCCAATGATCCCTTTGTATGTAAACACATCAATACATAAAAATGTAGGTACCTAATGACGTAATAGATCCTGTTTGATTTTGCATACACACGTTATTTGCGTTCTTGGTGAATATGATTTGAATACAAATAAATCTTGTAGGTGAGGCAAAAGTATTTTCGCGAAGATTCGGTTGTTAGGCATAGTACCCACCTACATCTACATTATATAGGTATTATGCGTTTTAAGCGTTCAATACATATACCTAGTAGGTACTACTAACCTCAAGATTGCCCGTTGCAGACGATGCGCTGTAGTAGGTACTCGCGCGTGCACCACGCACCGCCCTGTACAATATCTGCCATTTTAAGAATCTGTCATTTTCAGAATATTACCGTGCAACGAGCCACAACACTTTCTGCTTATTGCCAGTAGCAGTGGAAGATGCTTAGTAATCTCGATCTAAGCAAAAAGTGCTGCAGCTCGCCCCAGACGACGCGACGCGCAGCACTCGTGCGAGCACCACTCGCGCGAGTTTACTGCGCGTTGTCTGCAGACTATGTTAGTAGAGGTAGGTACACGTTAAAGACTTTTTGTGTCCACGAAAATGTTTGTGTGAATTTGTAACTCAACAAATAAAACATAAGTGTATGGCGCAACGAAAACGGCTGGTTTAAATTTCAGCACCGCGCCTGTTGGGAAGCGATGATGAGCTCTACTAGTGCTTACAGACGAGACTTACCTACTTGGTTGAAGAATCGCCGTTCAACCAACAGGAAAGAAAGATAAATTTTTCTTCTTCTCTCTGTGTCTGTTTGTACTATAAGATGGAGCATGATTGTCTAGAAAAACTTGTCTGAAACTAATCGTGATCGCGATCGCTTACTATCCCGTTCCTTAGGTATATACCTATCTAGATACTCGCACTCGCGTGAGCAAGATGAAACGCGATCGCGATCACAGTCTGAATCACGAACGGACATCAATTCTTTTTTCAAATATACGCGTAGGTACTCAACGATTTGGGTCATTTATGATACGTAGGTAGGTACTGCCCCAGAATGGAACTCCCTGCCGTCCTCTTTGTTTCCTGAGAACTACAATCTATATCTATACTTACCTAGGCATCTTCAAGGCTAGATTAAATATTCTTATTTTATATAATATTATTCTTCTAGATCAACGTGTTCCATCCTCGGCCACACCGCCGCTTACCATCAGGCAAGTTGGTGGCCAAATGCGTAGCTCTATTCTATATTTAACCACAAACATCCATAATAACCCTGATACTTATAGGTATGTTAGCTAACATGTTTCGTTGATTTTGGGCGCAAGAGACCCTGCTTTATTTCCAATAAATGCTTTCGGCGGGTTATACGTGGTTTCATAAAGAATCAGGTGCCTTACGGCCACCTCTTAACGCGGGTTTTAAACAGCGCAGTGCGGAAAATCACGCGTACGTGAACCTTAACTAGCTGCGATACGGTTTGCGGTGGAGCAACGTTTCACAATCACCTAAACAGAATCGCTTAAAACAGGTAGCCCTAAGGTCCTAGGGCCTTACCACCATGATTAGGTATCTACCCATTTCTATTGCCTCATTTACATTCAGCCGCTGCTCCTGCTACTCGCGTTGCCGGAAATATTCCCGAAAAACAGCAAATCGTGCTAAGGTACATTGTTATTACCTACTTAGCTTAGAATATCAATAATGGCATGTCATGATGCACTCATAAATCTCAATAGCGAAACTTTATGTAAAAAGGCTAATAAAATAATCATATTACTTATATTTTTAGCTTGTATATTTATTTATTCTTATTTACAAATTGATGTAACTTAATTATGATACTTAACACGTTGACTATCCAGGCTATTTTGGGCACATCATCTTGTACACCCCAATGCTTTTAATTTCAATAAATTATTATATTTTGAGGTAAATTAAAGGTTAATAAGTTGATTACCTACATGCCCAATGTCAATAGAACCATGAACGATAAATAGATATATAATGGATATGCTCTAGAGTCCTGAATCCTGAATATCAGCGTGCAATACCTACATAATATTATAAGATTTTCATGGATTACCTATATACAGTCATGTATGTAAGCACAGTCATCATAAATATTTTTTTAAGAAACAATTATTTTTGCTAATTTAATAAAAAAATGTTACCGTTTATTAATGTTAACGTTAATTAACGTGTTTGGATATACATTTTTTTTAGAATTAAAGCAAGAAGAAATGCCGCACATATTCTGCACATGTCCTGAATGTCGTCCGTGCAAAAAAGCATTTTATTTGAACTGTTTCAGTCAATAATCTCATCAGATATTACATTTTGCGGCCAAGAAAGGCCATAATAATAAAATTTCAATGGGACATTTGTATTTTATTTTCCCAGTTCTTTGTTCATACGCTCTAGGATAAAAAAAAACACGTAAATTTGTTCACAGATGTTGGCGTAACCGATGAACATTACATAAAAAATAACAATAATAAAAATAGGATAGTTCCTGTCTGTCGACGGGGGGGACAAATGTGGGGGGGGGGGGGGGGGGGGGGGGGGATTCAGTTTAGTTACCGGCGAGGGGCCAGAACGGAATAATCCTAAAAATACGCGTCGAATTGAGAAACAATGTAATTCAGAGCCAGTTCCAAAATGCATTATATTTAATGCAATGGACATTCAACGTGTTAAGGTGCGATTATACACAGACAGCATGCCACAACGCCGAACAGCCTGGGTATAATCAATTCATTACATATGTAACGGTAGGTCAATCGTCTTCTTGCTTTTGGCGCATATTTCTTTTAGGATTGTTGAATTTTCTCTTCTTGAACTCGACGGGGCCTTCGCCGAGGGAGTCTATGCGCTTCTCTCTGAACTTGAACGTCTCGGGCTCCATGACGACGGGCGGCGGCGGCGGCTCTTCCACTGTGGGCAGCTGGAAGTCAATGTTCTGGACCGGCCTGCAATAAGGGTATGGGAGGGTTGGTATTACAATAAACCAGCCAAGTGCGAATAAGATCACAGACCTAAGATAATAAGGATAAGATGCAATGTATGTTTAAAGGTATAGATTACTAAAGTTCATTAAAATTTAGTCAAATCTAAGTTTTATAAGTTTTTTTATTATTATAATTTTTTTTTAAGTGCGGCTCGGGCTCTCGCACAACACCAAAAAATACAAAACGTAGTGCAAAAAGACAATATCACGCCCAGGCGGTCACCCATCCAAGTACCGATCGCGCTTTACTTGGCGGTGACTAGAAATGTGTTACCGACTCGCACTTGACCATTATTTATTATATTTTGTTGTTTTACTTAAGAGTTTGTACTAATCTTAGCAAGTTTGACGCTTGTACGTATTACCATTTTTACATTAGAGCAAATAAAACGTAAAAAATTTTTTTTGTATTTTCTTACCTTTTTGTTTTTAGGGTTCCGTACCCAAAGGGTAAAAACGGGACCCTATTACTAAGCGTACGATGTCTGCCTGGCTGTCCGTCTGTCTGTCTGTCTGTCTGTCTGTCCACACCTATTAACGGCTGTATCTTTCGAACCTTAATAGATAGCCAGTTGAATTTTTTTACAGAATATCTAATATTACGGCGTATTAACTAAGAAATAATAAAAAAAGTTTTTAAAAAGACGGCCAAGTGCATGTCGGGCTCGCGGACTGAGGGTTCCGTACCAGTTGTAATGAGTTAAAAACATACTCAGCTACGACAGGCGTCCACGATCCGTAAGGTTTGACAGCGCGCGGCAAGGGGCCGTAATCCACAGGCGCCGCTGGTGAAGCTTCCTTGGGAGCTGCCAGCTCGCGCATCTTCTCTCGAGCCACGTGGGCTTTCACCTCTTTGATGGCTTCTTTCTGCTTTTCTTTCCTGCGGCCAGAATAAACAATCATTACACACATATTATAGAAGTGAAAACTTCTTGAGCCGCGTTGAGCGATTTTTGGTTGGGGCAAAACTTATGGGTTCGCATCACCGACATGCTAACGCTAATGTGATGTATTAGTTTTCACTTCTTTATGTAGACTGCCGATTTTTTTTTTATATACTCAAAACATGATAATCGTAACTTAAGTTATTGCAAACATTAGTTTCAAACTGGAAAGTATCCCAAAATATGCGTACACATCATGGCAAGGGCGTAGCCAGGTTTTATTTTAGAGAGGGGCAAAAAATAAAAATCTTGGTTAGCCAGGCACCGAAAATTTCGTTAGTTAAACTATAATCATATAAACCCATATCCTAACAACACCATACATTGGAACTTTATGTTAAAACTAGCCCACGAGGGTTCAGGCAAAATATCGTATTGTAAGAATTTCAGTTTTAAATTTAAAAAAAAAAAAAAAAAACCCTTGCCTTATTTTTGTAAATTTCCAAAAAGTAGGCTTCTACAACACATTCATTCTTTATGGAAAACTATACTGAGTATGAAGTGCCGCAAATTAAAAAAAAAGGTCACCCCAGAGGTTATGTCAGGGCAGCCAGGCCAGCCAGGGTGGGGCAAGCGTCCCACCCTGCCCCAACGTACCTACGACCTTGCACAGGATGCTGTTGCTTGTTTATATTATTATGGTTAGTTACAGTAATTTCTCCTTTTTCTTCTCAGCTGCTGCTTTTTGCTTGATGGTTTTTTCTTCTTGCTCTACTACCGATACATATTCATCAGGAGAGTCCCAAGTAGTTTCTGAAATAAAAAAATTGTATGTCGTTTAAAAATACACCCAACACATAAAACAATCCTGACAGGGCACACATATACTGGTTTGATTTTAATTAAACTTGGTAAGTACATTTAAATTAGATATTTGAATTACGACAATGATTTTTTTTTTTTTTTAAATAAGTAATATAAATATCAGTTTTTAGGGTTCTGTAGTACCACAAGAAACCCTTATAAATTTGTTCTGTCCTTCTGTCCTAATCTTTTAAAGCCCTCATCATTAAGTGCATGAAACTTGTACATTTATAATTTTGTATCTTAGAGGTGGCTTTGGTACATGTTAAATAAGGATGTTTTTTATTTGCTACACTCTCTTGTATGTGATATTGTTAAATAGGTTTTTTGAATGAGGAAACATCCGGAATTCTGAAAATGAAATGACAAAGACCGCCACGAGTTCATTATGCCGCGAAATATAAACTTTGAAGAAACGTCCGGAAATTTCTTTAAGCATCTAGGTTTTTGCCTGGACATTTTTTTTCATTTGGTAATCCTTAGCTGTAGCTATCGGAGATAAAAATATATTGGAAAAGCGTAATAGAACGCTTTTACAATATAACAAAATAATTTTTATGAAATATTTTTACCATTAGTGACAGTGTTCCAATAGTATGATCCCCCATCATCATTCTTGACCTCTTGCCAAACTGGTTTTGCTTTTTCCTTCTGCTTGTCTGCTACAACTATGACAGGGCCGTCCTGGGCGGAACTTTGCCCCAGCATGTCATTTATGCTCTGCAATTACATAACAACGTTTACGATTTTTTTCTATCGAGCCAAATTTCTTTAATCGTGTATCGGTGAACACACCGAATAAAATATTTCAAGAACATTTATTAAACATAAAGAAATATTGTCAATTAATCGATTTTAAAGGTCTACTTTTGAATATTCGTGATGACGAATCGTAAAATTTGAAGCATATTTCGTCTTAAACATGCCTATTGTAATGAACATAGGTCGCCAATAATATTTTTGAGGGGGTCCCATTAATGTAGTTAGTACAGCCATGCCATGAGAGATTATATAATCCTAGACCGCTTGATGTCTTTGGGGCTTGATATACATTAGGAATATACCATAACTTGGGGTTGAATGCCACAGGGTGTGGAGTTGTGGACTGTGGGTTCAAAACCCTACAATGAGCTTGAGTCTTTAAGTGAAGGAAAATATTTTGATATAACTATAGCATGGCCCTAGGGCACTTTCTAGTTCTTGTGAAGCTGGCACCCTGGTAAGTTTTTTTAATATGCAATATGTTTGGTTTGACCGCACTTAATATTTTATTTTTTTATTGAAAATTGGCTTGGTTTTGACTGCCAACTCGCCTGCTGTTAGTGATAATGCATTCGCTGATTGAGCACACTAGAAGGAACTTTTAAACTCGCTACTTGAAAATCTGAGACTAAGAGCCACATTTCATAGCCCGTTGGTCCAGTTGGTAGTGAACCTACCTTCTGAGCCTGAGGGCGTGGGTTCGATTCCCACCTAGGACAAACATTTGTGTGATGAACATTTGTGTTTGTTCTATATCTGGTTGTTAATATCTATTTAAGTATGTATTTAAAACTATATATGTATGTATATCAGTCTCTGGCAGCCATATCACAAGCTTTGCTTAGTTTGGGGTCAGATGACCGTGTGTGCGAAAATGTCCGAAATATTTTATTTATTTTCATACCAAGCCAGGTATATCTGTTATTTACTAACATCCATCCCCACAATTACTTAACTCAGTCCCTAATTTTCACACAACTTTGTACGGCCAGAACTTGAAAAGAATATCTCTGTTATTCTACTACTTTCATAATTATGCACATATCCTATTTATAAAAGTACATATTTTTTTTGAGAAATATTCTTTTTTGCAATTTTTTACATTTATTTACAGCTAACTGCTTATTCTATTACATGTATAGCATAACAAAATAAACAAACACGTGGCAGGTTAACATTGTAAGAAGATACAGAGTCGCTGACTTAACATCCGTTGAACTGTGTGTAGTGTACCATCATCATTATCAGCCTATAATGCTCCCACAGCTAGGACACTGGCCTTATTTTAGAGTGAGGTTAAGCTGGGCCCTAATCCACCATGCTGGCTGGCGCAATGCATGTAGGTGAATGTCATATGTCTCTCAACTTTTGAAGTTCTTGGACATACCAGTTTCCTCACGATTTCTCGATTTTTTCCTTCAGCGCCTTTGAGTGATGGCATCGAAAACTGCACATAATTTATATAAATACTAAACAAGTATTTTTTATTTATATGACACGGGTGTTACATATGATTCACTAAATAAGTAATTGGTGCAGGGGGGATCATATTGGAAGCCGTCAGATTGTAAAGCGCAGATGCTACCGCTAAGCCACCATCATCCATAACAAGTGTAAATAAATACATTATGTAGGTTTATGTATGGAAAAGGGGGTATAAACTAAATTCAAGAGCATTGAAATAGAATCATTGCCTGTGAAGTGATGTCTGCATTATTTTGCACATCTTTTAAGTATGCAGCCATAGCAGCAGTTTCCATTTTCTTGATATCATCATCCATTTTTTCCTTCTGCTTAAAGTCTTTAGCACTCTTCTTGCTGAGTTGTGATATATGCTTTTGGACATTTTCTTTGTGGCGTTTTCCACTTTCATGGAAAGATGTAGACTGTAACGAAATATACAAATGTTTAGGCTGATTTTAAATGTTACTTTAAGGATTTCATAATTTTTGAGAAAAAAATTACAAAATCTAAACTTTAGATTATGTGTAGTTTTTCTAAGATCTAAACTTTTAAAAATTCCAATTACTTACTACTTTGTTATCTGCAAACCAGCATTTACAAAATTCGCAGTATTTTCGCGCTTGTGATTTCCAATACTCGGTCCTGTGAGTTAAGATAAAAAGAATAAGTAATTTTTTTCTATCCAGCAATAAATTAAAGAAAAAAAATTACAAAGTTAGACTTGGGTGGTGTTCCCTGTACTTCAGTGCACCATTATTTTTTCTTTCTTACATTATGAGAATAAATGAGGTACTTGGCTATGTAGAAAAATTGTTTTTGCTTTTTTGTTGATAGGTATTTAGAAGGAAAACTAATAGGAAGGAATACAAAGTTGAAAGTTAATCAATTTCAATTTGTTTTCATTTTTACTCCATCCAACCAAATCTAGTAAAAACGAGTAATAAACTAGGGAGGCAATAATGCACGTCACAGATAATGTACGGCATGATATTGTACGACATAATAATGCACAGCATGATAATTGGTGTACATGTACACGGAATATCATTTTGTACAATATCGTGCCGTGCAATATCATGCCGTACATTATCAGATCGGCCTAATAATGCACAACCGATAATGTACACCATGATATTCCATGTACATGTATACCAATTATCATGCTGTGCATTATTATGTCGTACAATATCTGGCCGTACATTATTGACTCTGTTTAATAATGTACACCCTGATTTTGTACAGCATGATAATTGGTGACCATAAAAATTCAATACTGGAGCTTCGTTTAGGCGTGGACATTCCACGTCGAGTGTATTAGGTAGAAATTAGTGACAGATCCGACACCGAGCACCCCGACTTTAGTACGTTAGGTTCGAAATGGGTCACAGAACCGACACAGAGCACCCCGACTCCACCTAGTCTTGTGGTCCCTACCCCTAGAGTGTATATAAAAAGCGCGGGAGCCAGAAGCTCAAGGGAGGTCCTGAGTGAGAGCGAGCCATACGAGACCGAGCGGAGCGTAGGAGGGAGGTGGTGAGCGAAGCGAGCCGGTGACCTCCGTAGTGAAGCGAAGGTCGAGAAAC
Source organism: Agriopis aurantiaria (assembly GCA_914767915.1). Taxonomy (NCBI): domain Eukaryota; kingdom Metazoa; phylum Arthropoda; class Insecta; order Lepidoptera; family Geometridae; genus Agriopis; species Agriopis aurantiaria. The sequence goes on from OU611988.1 coordinate 11,915,001, forward strand.
AAAATCGGGGTGTACATTAATAAACAGAGTCAATAACGTACGGCATGATATTGTACGACATAATAATGCACAGCATGGTAATTGGTGAACATGTACATGGAATATCATGGTGTACATTATCGCTTGTGCATTATTGGGCCGATCTGATAACGTACGGCATGATATTGCACGGCACGATATTGTACAACATGATATTCCATGTACATGTACACCAATTATCATGCTATGCATTATTATATCGTACAATATCATGCCGTACATTATCTGTGTCGTGCATTATTGCCTCCCGTACATTATAGACACTGAATCTATGAGACATCCCACAGAGACATCCGGATTTCAGACAGACCAGAAATGCCACAAAACAAATAATGTAAGTGTCACTGTCACATCAATCACCTTTACATTTTTGCAGTGAGCTGATAACCATATGGAGACTTCATACTTATAAAGTGTAGGCAATCGACTCGGACCCGGGTATGTCCTAAAACTGCGACCAGAACCACCGGAGGATGGGCAGCAGCGTCCTATTAGTACACGGTGAACGTACTGCGATCCCCAAGCCGCCTGCCAAGCGTGGGGATTATGGCAACACCCCTCTCTACGAGGGAGGCCTTTGTTCAGCAGTGGACGTTTACAGGCTGATGATGATGATGAATCGACTCGAATGCCGTGACGGACGTTCTCGAATAATCTCCCTTGATACTTGTAAGTTATTAATTTTTATTATAACACAGTCAGAACACAATAATGTTTGCATTTCATGTTAATTTTGGGGTTGAAATGCGGATTTTTAAAAATCTGGCGCGCGTTTCATTAGCCAGACTCTAAAAATATAAGTACCTATTAGTACTAATACTTAATAGTCGTGTGGTGTGGATTTGATTGACTTATCACCGTTCCACCAATGGGAGAGAAAGAGTGAGAATATCATATTTCTCTCTCTCTCCCGTTGGTTGGACGGCGGTCCGTCATATAATAGTACTAACAGACGCTCGAACGCGGCTGACGGACCGCCGTCCAACCAACGGGAGAGAAAGAGTGAGAATATCATATTTCCCTCTCTTTCTCTCCCATTGGTCAGACGGCGGTTGAGGTCAGCCGCGTTCGAGCGTCTGTTAGCACTATAAGATAAAGTCCGTCTCGTCAGATAACAATTTCAAATGCTCTATTAAACCGGAATCCCCTAATTTTCATGTTTTTATTTCTTTGCTCATTGAGGATTTTGGCGTTGCACTTCTTGTGGATTTGCCAGTGTGTAAGTTCAAGTTTCAAGTTTTATTTGAAAATTACTATTCAAACCAGTCTTAGTTACAGTCCAAGTAATTCACGGTCAACTCAATTTCATGCGATAGTAGATAGATAGTAGAAAGTAGTGGAGGCTTTACAAGAGGCTTCTATGGAGTTTTGTAAACAACACGAAAATATGTATTTCACCTCGTTATATCACTTTCCCACACTTGAGCGCGTCCTTTAACAATTAATAAATAATAATCCACCATTAGTAAATATTAACATTTCAAAATACACTAGTTTAGGAAAATGATACAATAAGATGGCGTAACAATAATAGGGTGGCAGAACGGGCAAAACACCATTGGCTCTCGGCCGAAGGGGCCCCCGACCCGAGAGGGCCGTGAATACAAAAAGATCCTTTCTATATTATTTCGAAATGTAGTAAAAAATAATGTTGATTTCATTTAGTTTAAGTCACCTATTATAATACCAAGGACGTGTTCCCTTAAGGGTGTATATAACGTCCTTGCACCATACACATATTTAATAAAATGAATATAAAAATTTGATAGTATTTGTAAAAAAAACCTCGTGAAAAAGTTATACAGGAATAAATAAAGGTTATGCAATTTAACTATTTTATTATTCAATGGCCGGTAAGAATTTTGATGATTTTTTTGTTTTTACTTACTAGATCTGTGATGTTACTAACACTTAAGTTTTACAGAAAGCTCGAAAACATTAAATAAATAGAATTTTGAGGATTTTTTTGTCTTTCTTTCAATCCAATACGCTCTTTAAATCAAAAGTTACTCGAAAATCAATGAAAAATTCACACAATAATTACGAGTTTAAAAATATTTTGTCGCTGCATTTTGGGTCTATGTACTACTCTTGTCATTTTAAGATATAAAAACATTTATTTAAGGTTTGCATGCATACATAAGTCGCAATATACGCATTAAGTATTGTACGTAGGTAATTTATTTGCTGAGGATGAATAGGGTATTTGACTACTTTTGGGAAACTATTGCACATTATTGTCTGATATAAAATAATGTATACTGCATTTATATTTTCTGGATATCAGTCGTATTTGCGATATAAATCGATGTTAAAGTTTGAATAAAAAAATATCGCGCCAAAACGCAGACCTGCGTCATAGCTCCGATCACATGACTAATTGACGTCACACAAAACAAAACAACTGCAGCCAGGCTGCAAAAGTTTGATGATTAATTAATTTCTAATAGAAGTAATGGTTTATAAATATTGTGTAGTGCCAAAATGTACAAATACTTCCATAAAGACACCGGATAAAATATTTGTTCATGTTCCAATGCACCCAAAACTCCCCAAAACTCGGAAAAAGTGGTTGGAACCAATCTAAGGTTGGAACTAAGTAGCTCGTAGAGAACCCAAAAGTATTGGAGCTAATTCAAGTGTTTCTATGTGCGAAGATCATTTTGAGGTACATATTTGAGTCTATATATTTCTATTATTATTTGTGTTTTTATGGCATTACTATTTTATGTACTGTTACTTTCTTTTTAAACATTGTAAAGCTCGACATAACCTAACAAAATAGTTATATCCACTTACTACAAGTACTACAACATACTTTTTGTACAACTTGATTGAATGTTTTGCTTGGAGAACAATTAAAAATTAATACTGACATTGTAGTTTTTACGTTTTGAGTTCTGCAGCGTAGAAACAATGACGTGGATTATTATTAAAGAAATATGCAACCATAAAAACATTAATTTTGGGTAAGTTACTGCTGTCTGCTTGCACAAAATGTTTCTCCATTCTTCTCACATTTAACCTCCGGAATGTTTTTGGTGAAAATTTCTGGATAAATCGCTCTCAAAATAGCTTTACAACATTAAATTCGCAAATATCAATACAAAATCTGTTTGTTTAGATTTGTGTGACGTCACTAGGGATGAAGCCAGTTACAGACCGTTTTCGATCACGTGATCAAATGTCGAAAATACAGTTATTTTATTCGCGTTTTTTACAAAAAATAAGCATATTTTTATCAAAAAATCAATGAAATATGCTTTTTCATTATGTCATGTTTATGGATGGCCTCAATTGGCATAATATTTTTAATACAGTCAAGTACCCTATTGGATTTGCCACGGGCCTCAACGATGTAGTTACGCCATTGGAGGTGACATATTATTTTCACGCTGGCGCCTAGACTAGAAGCCTCTCATAAAGTCTTCACCGCTTTACTTGAGTATGACTAGGACTTGACCGTGACTTACTTTGCTTGACTCTGACTGTGACTTGTTATTTAACGTTATTTAATACCTAGTCAACTTCAATATTATTGTGACAGAAGGACTGTATCTACGGTCATAAAATAAATTTAAAAAAAGTTGGTTGGCTGTTCGTTGTTTTGATTCTTTTAATTTCATTTCAGAAAGGAAAAAAAGTTGTCTTTGGTTACATTGTGATGTCGTCGTCGAGTATCGAGTGTCGTCGTCTTTTATGAAGTTTTACCGAGGTAATTGTTTATTTATTATTGTTTTAATTCATGTAAGAACCGTATCAATATATAATTAACATTTCTTTCAAGTTATCTGTTTAAATTTGAGTGAAATTAAGGTATGGGAAGTATGCGACAGATCCTATCTTGGCGGCCATATTAGAATGAAAGAGTATCTACGACTTTAGTTTTTATCTGCTAATATCTTCTCAATCCTGCTTTTCAACTTAATTTTCAGCAGCGCTTTCAACATTACTAACGTCTAGTATTTTTGAATCAAATGTAATTTACCTTTTTGAAATTTCTGCGAAATAATTGCAATTGTTGTTCTTATTATTTGATTAGAAGAGATGCTTGTTGACGCGTCTCAGCTTTCCGCTGTCTAGACTTCTACCAAACCCAAATATATTAAAGCGAGTATTTTTGTTTCAGATATCCCCGGTTTAAATTGGTGAACGTGATAAACTTTCAGCTAAATATAATCTATGCATCTAGAAGTGACTTTTTGTAAAAATTGTTTAGTGTTGTACTTGGACAAAGATTTGTGAATATAGTTTCTAATTTTAGTCGTCCCTTACGGGATAATTTGGCAAAATGATGACCGAAAATAGAATTAGTTCAAGTAATCACGTTGGAAACAGTTTGAACAGTCAAAATAAGGGGTATGTATTGTTGAGTCTTACTAACGGTTTTTGTGAAAGTGCTCACTTGCATTAGGTAAGTATTAATTATATTATCTTTTGCAGTGATGTCGATAAAGGAATCGACGACATTGGTTGGAAATCAAAATTAAAAATACCCCCAAAAGACAGAAGAATTAAGACGAGTGTAAGTTGCTTACCTACCCACATTTACTAAAAATATGCTGTGTCACCATTCACTATGGTAGATTGTTATTAATATTAAACAATAAAGCTAAATGTAACCGAAATACATATCGGATTTTAAAGCCAATTTCATAAATGTTTCTGTGTAGCCATCGGTTTGATGTTTTGTTTAGAGAACTCAGATTTTTACTATTATGAACTCAAGTTGCAGATCAAAGAGAAACTTCCCGTTGACATCAAATCTGATGACACCACTTTCGGCTTCTCATTAAAGTTCATAGTTTCATAGATAAAATGTACAAAATGATGATTTTTTTGGATTCCCCTTCACTTTCCATAAGTGACAAATCCTATTTCTGAAATTACAACATTTGGTTACTCGGAATCGTGGTACTAAGCCGAAAGGAGATTGTTGTATGCATTCCTATGAATAACTTTACTACAGGATAAAGCTTCTCCCAAGTAGGAGAATGAGATATAGAAATGTCCGCATATAACAAAAGGATAGCAAATTATCTATGACCCAAGTAATTTATGACAATTATGGGTGTCGCATGTAAAGTAGTACTTTACATCTCTACTCTAGTTGAGTTTTATAGGTATTTGTTGGGAGTCAGTTTATAACCCAAGTAAATGAAGAAGACACAATTTAATATAGCCATCATGGGTAAATTAGTACTATTCATGCTATTCGGGCAAGGGAGCCAGTAGGAAAAAATTCCATTTGCAAAAGGGATAAAAACGTACATAGGTATCTGTATTGCAAAATTTTTCTACCAATGTCATTTAATTCTTCTCTCATATTTATCGTTATATAGTGGCATTTCTATTGCTGTACCAGCAGAATAAGTTAAGACAGACACTGTTGGCCGGCCTGTGTGGGGCAGGCTTAATTCTGGGGTTTTCCTATCCAGGAATTCAAAAAAATCAGATTTAGTTTCCCTTTTTTTGTGGTCTTTGATACCACTAATCTCTACCAAGGCCTTAACTGTCAAAAATTGTGTGATATTTGCACTCCCTAAAAGAGTCTTACAACTACTATGGTTTGAATTAAGGTGTTTTATTTATTCTCATCTTTGTTGTTGTCATGTTGTCCCGTTATATTTTCCAACAGTAAAAGTTGTTCATAATGGTGAGTACTGCACACCTTGCTCAGTACCACAACTCTGTGTAACCCAGTATAGTTAGAAGTTTCTGTGTTGTATAATATACTGTCAGTAAATAAATACATTTTCATGAGCTATTTGTATGAACAGGATGTTACAGACACAAGAGGTAATGAGTTTGAGGAGTTTTGCTTAAAACGAGAACTGCTGATGGGTATTTTTGAGAAGGGATGGGAGAAACCCTCCCCTATTCAAGAGGCTTCAATCCCTATCGCACTCAGTGGTAAAGATGTTCTCGCCAGAGCCAAAAACGGAACCGGAAAAACTGGAGCTTATTGTATACCAGTCCTAGAACAGGTATACAATTATTTTATTTCTTACTTGTGAATGTTGTGGTGTAGGTATAATTCTGATATATTATGATAATAATACTACCTGATAAGAATATTTATATTTTGTTCTTTATAAATAGTGTTATCAGGGCTATGAAAATAAATCAAGCTATCTTTTTAACCGACTTACAAAAAGAGGCGATTATGTTGTGTATGGTCAGCCTAGGAAGTGGCTTGCCAGTTTACCAGTTACCTTTGTCAAAGTAATTTATAAACATGTTAGACAGTCTGTAGAGTCACAAAATGATGATATTATTTGGATTCCCCTTCACTTTTCATAAGTGACAACTCCTACTTCTGATTGTTTTTCTAAAGAAAACTTGTATGAAATGTGAAATGTTTTTTTTTTGCTTATAGTGACTTATGTATTCTAGGTTGATCCTAAAAAAGATGCTATTCAAGCTTTAATTGTGGTACCAACAAGGGAGCTAGCACTCCAGACATCACAAATTTGTATCGAGCTGGCCAAGCATACAGATATTCGTGTAATGGTTACTACGGGAGGCACCAACCTCCGAGATGACATTATGCGTATTTACCAGAATGGTGATTATAACCTGAACTTTAGCAATCAGTACAATTCATTGATATTGAAATAAATATAACATAATCATCATCTGTTCTGCTTTTCCAGTTCAAGTAATAATTGCGACGCCTGGTCGGATGATTGATCTCATGGATAAACAAGTAGCCAAGATGGACCAGTGCAGGATGCTTGTACTGGATGAAGCTGATAAGCTCCTTTCCCAGGACTTCAAAGGCATGTTGGACATGGTCATTTGCAGGTATGCATCTTGGGCAAGCTGATAACAATAAATTTAAGCCAGCAATACACATTGGCCATAGCTTGCTGAAGTTGCAGAGCCTCAGCTAACATGAGCATATGCATATTAAGGTTCAGCCATTTGAAGATTATCAGCTCTTTTACCAGGGGTATAAAAAAAAAACAGTTTATACCTACTTGTAAATAACAATCGGGAAACCTTTCCAGTTACAAAACTGAGTCTAATGGCAGTACATTATTTCCAAAACAACTTGCTTTAAAAATAAACCGGCCAAGATATGCTCGAGTATAACACAATTATAACTTGGTAATGAACAGAAAAAATATGTTTGTAGTATGGGGGACCCTTTCGTTTTAACTTTTTATTATTTGTTAGTTAATCCGCCGAGAAATTACATATTTTGTGAAAATTTAAACTGGCTATCTATTCCGGTTCAAAAGATACAGCCGTTAATAGGATGGACAGACAGGCAGACAGACATCATAGGCTTAGTAATAGGGTCCCGTTTTTACCCTTTAGGTACAGAACCCTAAAAACGTTAACATGTTCACTTGACACATGAAGAGGTGAGCTATTGTTAAACAAATTTTTGGTTATTTAAGTAGTATAAATACATCTGATGCTGCCCCTAAACTTCAAACAGCTATAAACTTCAGCCCAATATTTTTTTGTCGATCTCAAGTTGCCTTAAAATATTTTAGAGCTGCCGAAAACCTGAATTAATTGTTTGTTGACCTTTTTAACCAGTGCAGTCAGTCTCCATTGTAAGCCATACAATTAAAAAATTTGTACTTGATATAATATTAAAATTTCAGATTACCCAAAGAACGCCAAATCTTGCTCTTTTCCGCAACTTTCCCACTCAGTGTGAAGCAGTTCATGGAAAAGCATTTGAGAGAACCTTACGAAATTAACCTCATGGAGGAGTTGACACTGAAAGGAGTCACACAGTACTATGCATTTGTGCAAGAGAGACAGAAGGTCCATTGTTTAAACACATTATTTTCAAAGGTGTGTAAACAAGACTATCACCATAAGGATTATTATTTTTTGTTATATAGCATGTATTTAACGAGTGTGTGCGTTGTTTCAGTTGCAAATCAACCAATCCATAATATTCTGCAATTCGACTCAGCGAGTGGAACTGCTGGCAAAAAAGATAACTGAGCTGGGGTACTGCTGCTACTACATTCACGCGCGCATGGCGCAGGCGCACCGCAACCGCGTGTTCCACGACTTCCGCGCGGGGCTGTGCCGCAACCTGGTGTGCTCCGACCTGTTCACGCGCGGTATCGACGTCCAGGCCGTCAACGTGGTGATCAACTTTGACTTTCCGCGCATGGCCGAGACGTACCTGCATCGTATCGGCCGCTCGGGCCGTTTCGGCCACCTCGGTATCGCCATCAATCTGATCACGTATGAGGACAGATTTGCCCTGCACCGCATCGAGCAGGAGCTGGGCACGGAGATCAAGCCGATACCGAAGGTGATCGACCCGGCGCTGTACGTGGCGCGGCCCGACGACGACGACTCGGCCGACAAGTAACGCCGTGCCGCCCGCGCCGCCGCCGCTGCGCCTCCGCTCGCGCTCTCGGCTGGCCCCGCCCTCGCCGCCGCCACTCTATGGACTTGCTGACTGGTGAATGAATATCTAGTTTAAAACAAAAACAAAAAACTTTTTGTAAAAAGTGTAATGAATTTATTGTAACAAAATGTGAGTGTAAATAGTTATATCGTTAAATAAGACTTGAACCTTGAATGGGTTACTTTTTTAAAGTGTATATAAAACGAACATTGGGACTTTGCTTCGGGTATCTCGCACGCTTTGTCCATATTGGATACTGTGCGCGAATTCCTATTATTGTTAAAACATAAAATATTTATCTGAGCATCAACTTTAAGAGCCTACCTAGATTTGTCAGTGATCTAACATAAATTGTGGTAGACTTGCCAATTTTAGCTGAGTACCTGCTTACATAATAATGTGAGCTTGAGCTAGCACTGGTTTGATTTTACTTGAAAAAAACCTAACGCGTCTGATTTGTGAGCAGGTACAATGAAGTCTAGCTCAAGCTACTTACTATTGGAGTATATTGTCAAAAATCAGTATTGATGGCACTGTTTCTCTCCGCTTGAGACAGTGTTTAATTTCTCCAAGCCGAATCAAAGCAATCATATTGATATGGATTCACTCCAACCAAGTGCAAATAAATAAATCACATGTTCATGATAAAATTCAATGAGTAGGGTTAATGCGAGATTTAGTTGATGTAGTGCAATGAAAATGTTGGTGGAGTGAACAGTACAATATGAATGCTCTCTGTAATGTTTACTGTGGTTCCATTTGGGACTTTGTGTTAAATTAAGCGGCTCAGTCACAGGGTTAGTGTCAGTTTGTATTAAGGTGTAGGGGTAACAGGAAAAGTAATTATATTTTATAGTTGACATTTTTCTTATTCTCAAGTGAAGAAATAATATCTAAGAACAGTCAAGATGAGAAAATCTAAATCATGTTTTACCCCTTGCCTTAATGGATTGTATGTAATTTTTAGTTCCATTTCAATGATGTTTGAGGTAATAACTGTGACTTACGAGATGGGAGAATGTTGCATGCTGTGTCGGCTTGCAGATATGACACATTCTTCTGTCTGGGGGATTAATTTGAGAGAGTTTTTGTGTTTCTATTCTATCAACAACAATTAATGCTCTCTGGGGATTCAGTTCTTGGGATTTCAAGTGAAGAGTTCAATGATTTGGTCTGATATTTGTTTTGTTCTATTTTCACACCAAATTTTATGATGTTTTATACTATCGTGAGCACTGAATTTTGCTGTATGTTTTTGGTTACTGTATACTGTGAAGATTTGATTGATTGATTGAAGGAATAATTGAAGTGATTATTTGTATTGGTAATGAGTAAAAGTTTTCGAAATGTTCATCATATCTGTGATATAATTCATGATAGCTTCTTGATAATAATTAGAAGAAAAAAAATGCCTCTATGTACCTATATATTTAGTCTTCCGAAAATATTCCATGAGACTACCATCACATGTAACATAAATGTGTTATTTACAAAACAAGTGACTTATGTTTATATCTAAACCAAATGATAACAATAAACAACGATTGTAACAATATAAGCAACAAGAATAAACTGTAGAGCCTCGATAATCCAAACTATCAAAAACATCCACTTAAGGGAAAACTTCCTTTACATTATTATATAATTCGTGTTTGTTTCACTGAATGAACTATATTTATGACCTAAAAAGCATGTTGAGCGGGAACGCAGCAGAGTAGCGTGGACATGTCAAAGGAGCTCTCGTAACTACAGAAAAACATTGGTTAGCGGGGGCGCATTAAGCATTAGGTTTTTTTTTGTAGATCGGATTATAGCGACGTTTGGATGAGCCTGAATATGGATTATCGTGGCTATACTGTAGTGCTACATGTTTGTAGTTACTAGAAACTAACAAAATTCATGCATATCATGATTGATCAATTATAATTTCAGTAGAAATCAGCTTGCTGTTATGAATTACAATATCAGAGGTGTAATTGTGTAAAATCTTCAACATCATGACAGTATTCTATTCTAGCAGTCTAATGAGATTGTTTGTTTCAAATATTTACACTTCAAATGGGCCAAAAAATAAACTCTTCACATCAATGTTTGCATTTTATTGGTATGAATATTGATTTAATTTTGTATTATATCTGTGATGTGTCATGGAGGCATTACGTACCTATGGAACATAATTATATTGATTAATCAGTGTGTGAACCATGATCGGAGTGACTGAAATTTTGAAATTCGAGATAAAGGTCGACTTCCGTACATCACGGTCTGAAGCACGCGTCTAAAGGTGGCCTTTAGATCTTGGCACCCGCGACCGGCGATAGCGGCCGCGTCGCGCGACCCACTGCTCATGATATATAAATTCTGAAGCAGAGGGTCGCGCGACGCGGTTGCCAAGCTAACGCGCGCGGCTGATGCGACAAGTCTTCGCACTATGAAAATGTATGGCGCCGCATCTTACGTCAGTAGTCAGACGCGTGCGTCGCAACTACTGACGTCGCCATACATTTAGATATCGAATCAACGCGCGCGGCTGCGAACGGCTGCGATGCACGGAAGTCAACCACCACTGACTATTCAATTACTTCAGCTGCAATTCAATACATATTTTACGTATCAAATATACGTACCTGCACTGCAGTAGACCTCGCCTACGCCCGAGTCTGAGGGTGAATCTACATCGTCTAAATGCAAACCCTTGAAAAATAGTTATTTTATGAGGTAATGACATTTATACGAGTCGTAACACAGCCATAAGGAGAAAAGGGAGGGGGGGAAATCCATAGCCAAAATGCTTGCAGCAGTGCTGCACTTGAGTGCAATGCAGTTTTTGGGCTAAATATGATCAGACTCCAAGCTGGGGAGTAGTACCCTCCAGAGTAGGGTCGTAGGGTTACCTATCCATCACCACCACCAAGAGTTTGATCAGGAGGGTATTCTGGTGCACTCGAGATTATCTCTGTCACTGTTTCCTGTCATTAGTAATTTAGGAGTGGTCGAGTTGGGTTCTTCCTCCTGGTACCACTGGATAGTCTTAAACTGGTTTGTCCAACTGACCGTGTCAACCGAGAGAATCATTTGTGCAGTGCCCTGTACACTGCAGCACATCTTACACTGGTGGAATTTCCACATGGGACTTGTAGTCGTTTTTCACCGAATGCGATGGACAACTGCTCATGAGTCAATACGGTTTGTTGGCGAAGAGGTAAATGAGGCCGAAAAGTAATAAATAAATATAAAGGACATCTTTTGCACACACGGTCATCTGAACCAAAACTAATGGTGCAAACCTTTGATAAAAAAAAATCGAATGTGCAAACGATATAAAGTAGGTGCGTTTGCACCATTTGGCGAAGAGGTGAATGAGGCCGAAAAGTAATAAATAAATATAAAGGACATCTTTTGCACACACGGTCATCTGAACCAAAACTAATGGTGCAAACCTTTGATAAAAAACAATCGAATGTGCAAACGATATAAAGTAGGTGCGTTTGCACCATTAATAGTGCAAGTCAATGGTGCAAACGGTACATAGGGAGAAAAACTTGTAATATGGCTGCCTGGTATATGTATATATTTTAAAATACACAATGTCCTAGGTGGGAATCGAACCCATAGCCCAAGCACAGAAGGCAGGTTCACTATCAACTGTACCACCGGGGCAATAAAATCAAATGGTTAGTAAGTAATTATTTTATTGATATCAGTCAATAAGTACAATAGTAAATAAGTTGAATAGCACACTACACGTCAAAAACTTAAGATAAGTATGTACTAATTATGTTTGTGATTACAAAATAGTTTCAGAGACAATATTCAAAACAATATAAATACAATTTGAACACAATATGAAAGTACACCTATCATTTTGCTCCGGTGGGAATTGGAATTATTTAAATTGCGGTTCAGGTCACTTCAGCTAGAGAAAACGATTTTCGGATTTAAAAAATTAAGCAAGGAAAAAATTTACGAAAAAGATACCAAAAAAGAGAGTAAAACATTCAAGATACGGAAACTAAAACATTCATAAAAAATAAAAAAAACAATGCAAGGAATATCATCATCCCGGATCATCTAGATTAAGACATAAAAACAGGCATTTAGTGCTTAATGTGCAGCCCGTGGTAGATACCTGTTTTCCCACCCTCTAGATCTGGGGCTGCTGAATCGAAACATTTATGGTGGGGAAAATTACGTAATTGTTTATGAGTCTTATAATTTATTACTAATATTGATTTTAATATCAGTTAATAAAGTGCGTTCCCTTAGAATAACTACTCAGAGAAGGTAGGTTTCCAAACAACGCCTTCTCAAAACGTAAGCTACAAATTCGCTTTGTAGATTACGTTTCGATTGGTATTTTAAACGATTTAAGCAAGAAAATTAATGGATTACCTGTGGAATGTCACACCATAACTCTTATGCTGTTTTTCTGATTTGTTTTGGTACGATTTCACCGCGCAAATTGTCATAGTAAAATTTTTATATATTTTTTTTGTAGCCATATGTGACTTCATTTGAATGGCTTAAATTTTGCGAATGTACTTGGTTTCTGTGTGTAGTTATTCTAAGTGCGTTCCATTTTTTTCCTGAGTTCGGTTGCAACCACTGGCTTATATCCAAGTAGACGCCACAAGTCGACCTACCTTGCATGTCATATTTCCAATACAATTATGATTAATCGTCATAATTGAGTCCGGCGGAAAATCATCCTGCTCAATCGTCGCGACAACACGTGTCAGTTTGAAACGAAAATGGGTAATTGTGCAATACTGAGTTGTAAGAATACCGCAAATAGATGGCTGACAGAATAAAGATATTTCTTTTCACTTTTGGGTACGAAAAATTTGACACGCTAGTTTCCATACAGTTTGGACCGTTTGTGAAGTCTACTTAGATTTAGGTCTGTGATTGCAGCGGCTTTTTGCAGGACGGACTTACGTTTCTATATCGTAGAAAAAACATAATCTTATTTCCTGAACATACAGTGTACACATTGTAACATTCCATGAAAATAAACATATTTATGGCTCAATAAAACAACTAAATTAAAACTTAAGTACATAATCAGGCGGCTAGAATAAAATAAGTTAAATCACTCGTAAAATTAGATTGTTTTACTACGAGTATGTTAATACAAGTATACTTATATTTTTGTATCGGCACGGCTGCACCTTAAGGCGGCCCTGGATATCGGTAAATTTCATACAACGGTACTAGTTACATTTTTGTAAGCTACTCGCCCGTATAGTTAATGATGTAATAATAATATGATATAGTTATGATAGCTTGTAATAATAAATATTTTTAAACATTCAATTTAAAAGTTCAAATATTAAAAGTTACAAACAGCTTACATAATTTAAGAGCTGTTTTACAAAACGCATAGTTTTTCGTTTTATGAACGAAATTCGTGATTTTACCGAAAAAATAAAGCCGACGAATATTAAACAAGTAAATCAAAACATTAAAATTGTTCATTTTATTTTAACGAAATTCACTGTTAATCTTACCCTCCTAGAATTATACCAAAAACTACTTTTGAAGATTGGAGGTAATAAATTGATTTAAAAAAAAATTGTTTAACAAAAATTTTAAGGCGATATTTTCAATAAAAAATTAAAAAAATAAATAAAAAAATTAGTGAATTAGGTTTTTCTATTTGATATTATCAGAACGACAAATATCCCGTTTACGTTGCTGTTGTCGCCAATAAATGTAATAGGGCTCTTAAGTATACATATACACATACAAAGTTTCATCAAAGGGCAATTTTTATTTATATTACACGGGAATTACCGGAGTAATGGGCTTAATCTTACGTGAGTAATTCCCGTGTAGTATTAATAAAATGTGAAAACCACGTCAGTTTCAATAATAAATTTGGACAAGTTCACAAGTAGCTTTCGAAAAAGATAACTAGTATGTTTGTATGGAAATGTCCCGATTTCCAAGACTGTCATAAGATGCTCCCATGCTCCTTAAGACCTCGTCCAGATGAAGTGACTAGCACCTCTCAGTCTTCTCTCACTCTGGACGAGGCTCAGTTTGCTCAACTAGGCGGCGGAACACTAACGTGCCTTTTTATAGTTACTTGCATCATCGCCCAGTAATTAACAGTTAAGTTTTCTTACTAAATTAAGATTATATTAGTATCATAAATAAATAGTATTACGTATAAATTACATAAGTACTTATCTAGTGCCCTGAATTTAATTACAACATTATTACAACAATTGGACACGTTTACCATCAAGTGGTCAAGAATAAGACTGGCGCCTCCACATAACAATATAATTTGTTCACATTTTTGCTTTGTCATGAAAAGATACACTATAAAATTTATTTAATTTAAATACACGAAATGACAAAATGCAACATTATTGAGGACGTAAGGCGTGCGTAATCGAAATTGAAGAAAGAAGTCGTCTAAAATGTTAAGAAACATCAACAGTTTTATTTTGGACGTTACGATACAAACTCCACATCAATTTAATACTCAGAGAACATTTAAACTAGTTCCATTTTACTAATACGACTGATTTGATTGTATTTCGAGCGCACCATTAGCAGTATAATAGGCTTAGTAAACAGGAACTGCACTTGAAAACAACTGTCTTCATCAATCCTCAGATTATGACTTTAATACTGCGTTGTAATACAAGAGCTGCCACATATTTTTGAGTCCATTCATCATTTTATAAAAGATTTTAACAATTTTTGATATGGTTAAATTTATGCGTTGCATGCTGCAACGCCGTACGATGTTGACTCTGTGTAATCGATTCTTCACGTTTAACTCTGAGGCGAGTTGTTGTAAGGTGCGATCAGTCGATGGTGAGGTGCGAGAGCAGCAGGTCGGTCGGCGGCGGCAGTCCCGGCTGCAGCGTGACGGCCACGCCGCGGTTCAGCGACACCGCCGGGTAGAACGCGCCTCGGAGACCCGTGAACGCGATATCACCCTGGAACGTTGGCAAAACACGAGTTATATCTAACCAGCTCCACTACAGTTAGTGTACTAAGTCAAAAGGAGCTCATTGTACTAAATACCGTTGTTCACATTTCCAGTTCTCTTGGTCGCGCATTTTCAAGCTCCATTTGCCGCCCTTAATGCGGTCCTTTCGCAAAATAACATGGCCAGTAAGTTAGTAAGTTAAGGTCCTTGCTGAGCATATTCCTAAAAACTGCATCTAAATCCGAAGTCGTGATCAACGATACGCACAACTTCTAAACCACTGGACAAAGACAAACAATAAGTTTTAAAACTGATCAAAGGTTTGAGTCCGCTAACATGTTCAGGTGCTTATAATAAGACGCCCTGTGTGTTTTTTTTTTAAATTTCTCGCAATTAAAGTAAAGTTTCTTGAGTGGAGACTACGAACCGGAAGACGCAGCGTAGCTAGGCCCCCACTAGATGGATCGACGACATTGTGAGAGTCGAGTTGATGCAAAAGGCAGGCTGTCGTTCAGTGTGGGGGTTAAAGGGGGAGGCCTATGTTCAGCAGTGGAGCAGTCTTTAGGCTGATGATGATGAATTAAAGAATTATTTATAACTACGATTTTATTACATGTATAGATGTGAACGGTTGGTGTTTATTTATAAAATCAATAGATGTAATTTTTGTTTGGAACAGCTGTTTTTCGTGCTAGGTACCTGCGGTGCGTCGTCGACGGTGAAGCGCAGCGTGCCGCGCTGCAGGTCGAGCAGCACGCCCACGGTGGAGCCGGCCGCGACTCCGCCCGCCACCCGGCCTCCGTGCGCGCCGCCGTGCACGAACCACGACCGGCTCGCGTCGATGTACATGCCCCAGCCGAGCGCGTCGCTGCCTACAATGTGTATCAATACATGACACGGGTGATTCAATAAGAGGTAAAAAAAAAAAACAAGTTCGAGTCAGGCTTTCGCACTGAGGGTTCCGTACCACCACAAAATTCAATTACCGATTACGAAATTAGCAGTTATAACTTGGTAATGAACAGAAACTTGTCACCGACTCGCACTTGGCCATTATTTAATATTAATTGTTGTTATACTTTACAGTGTGTACTATAATCGTGCTAAGTTTGAAGCTTGCACGTATTACCATTTTTACAATAGAGCTAATACAAAAATGCGTTTGTTGCCCCCTTTTAGTTTTTGACTTTTTTATTATTTCTTAGTTAATCCACCGTGAAATTACATATTCTGTGAAAATTTTAACTGGCTATCTATTACGGTTCGAAAGATACAGCCGTTTAAAGATAGGACGGACAAGCAGACATCGTCTGCTGTGCCGTGCTAAGTCTTTCCTTCATGAAATATCAAACTATACTAAACAAAAATACCATGATAAGTTAACGCGACTCACGCTTCATCCATCAAAAATACCATAGACAAAAACTACCTCTAAATAAATGACCTGTTATTATTGCATTTATCTGATGCCGGGGTCGCGGTTTTATCATCGTATTAGCCGTCACCTTCTAAAAGCTCATCCACATAATCATAGATCTGTGGAACATACACACTGTGCGTTTAACGTTACGTCTAAGAATGCGCAGGCGCGCCAGGAAGTGCATGCCACTTGCCCCTTACTCACCGAGCATCTTATCTCTCGCGACGTCAGCGCGCGCGACGCCGAAGGCTGGGTCAGCGTCGGCATCGTACTTGTCAATGCGCAGGCGCCAGTAGTGCACTCCCCTCGCCAGTGGCTGGTCAGCGAGTGCGAGGCGCGGCTGCCACCCGCCCGCCGCCGCCGTCAGCCCGTCCGCTGTCAGCGTCACGCCGCCCTCGCCTTCAGCGCACCGCGCGTCCCACGTGAACCACGCCACTAGAACAAATAACTACTTATTAAATTCACGTTCAATTAATCGCTTTTCTTCATTATCATGTGAATGTCCCGATCATGTGACCGGCCCTTTTGGAGATCGATGGGGGAGGCCTATGTCCAGCAGTGGACGTCCTACGGCTGAAATGATGACGATGATGATGTGAATGTCGAGGCCATCCAGCTCCTCGACCACACAAATCTTGTTGGAAGTCTTAAAACAACAAAACCGTTCGAGTTAGTGTAGTGATAAACAAAGTGTCAGTGTTAAGTAGTGTAGTATTTCCTCTTAAGAACAGGCGAAAAAAAGTGTCTTCCCCTTAATAGATACAATGTGAAACGTGTTATTGGACACATTCTTAGTTTTTAAAATAACATACGTAGATTAAGGTTACAATTAAATTGCTTATTAACATTGGGTTATAATGTAATAAAATTGAGAGGCTCCTTTTAGCAGGGCACCTGAAAACGAAAAAAAAAACATGACCTCAAAATGTAGCCTATATACTACATTCCGGACATAAACACGAATATAACGACGTCTCCCACTTCCAACAAGTCGATGTGTTATATTCAAACGGTTGAGTAGAGTTTCTTGAATCAAGCTAAGAATACACTCGACAAAGTCGCTTTTCAAAAAAAAAAAATCGGTTCAGCCTTTTGGTAGCTACGATGCCACACACAGACAAAGATACACATGTTTAACTTATACCTTATGATTGCGTCAGGGGTAATAAGTTGGAGTCAAACCTGGTGAAAAGTTTGGATGTGTCTACTTATACATTGATTTGCAAATACGTTTTTTGTCGTCGATATGAGCGACTGCGCGTGCATCATATCATCATTTCAGCCATAGGACGTTGACATAGGCCATATGATATAGCCATAGGACTGCTGGACATAGGCCTCCCCCATCGATGTCCAAAAGGGCCGGTTGGAAGCGGTCTGCATTCAGCGTTTTCCTGCGGTCTTTTTTAGATCGTCTGTACATCTTGTGGGTGGATGTCCCACGCTGCGCTTACCGGTCCGTGGTCTCCATTCGAGAACCTTTCGGCCCATCGGCCATCTGTTCTGCGTGCTATGTGCCCTGCCCACTGCCACTTCAACTTGCTAATCCGGTGGGCTTGGTTAACTGTCGTTCGTCTAAGGATCTCTTCATTTCTGATTTGATCTCACAGAGAAACCCTATATCAGATTCTATAGAGTGCATCATATACTAATTGAAAACTCCCGCATATTGTCAGTTAGTCTCGGGTGTCCTAAGTTCACGACAAGCTACTTTTTAGCTGCAGTACTGACCTGGTGAAGTCTGCAAGCCGATCACCTCGCTGTAGGGCCCTTCGCCTGCGCCGTTGAACGCTTTAACACGCGCGCTATATAGCGACGCGTAATGTAGCCCGTCTATCGTACACACTGTCTCTCGGCCGCAATACACTTCCTGAAAATATACGTTCAATATTGTTATGCCGATCGTACACTAATGATGATAACACTGTGCACTATTTATAGACTAAAGAGGACACTTTTTGAAAAAAAAAAAAAAAAAAAAAACGGTATTTCTCTCGTGAACTAGCTTTTGTCTATAACGTTTTTGATTTGGGCGCATTATCCACAGTCAAAACCGCGCAATCTTGCGAGACTACGAGAGTGTGGTCTAGAAAGTCGAAGTAGAGTCCCGTGTCCACGAGCTTTATATTTTCAACAAAGCTGAAGACGGTGTCGGTATGAAGAGCTGATTCTGCGAATAGGAAATGAAGCAATATTTATAGAATTTATCCGTTGAGATGTATCTAACTCGAAAGTAATTATTATATTAAAGTGTTGAGTTCCACATTTTACCAGTCAATAAAAATTAAACAGATATATTTTTACGAAATGCTTACTTCTTATATAATCAAATAAAAAGGTGAATCAATCCACCCTGCAATAGCCTTGCACATCATCATCCAGGATTTGATAACCCTTTGCTTTTCAAATATAATATAATATAATAAATAAATATAGTAAAAAAAGGCTGGGATAACAAGCTATGGACAATCCCCCTGTGCAGTGGTTGTCTACAGCAAAACGCGAAAAAAACACCTCAAACGGGATGTCAGTGCATGTCAAATCACCGCCGCTTAGAATTAGAAACATTTAGTTATCACAGGTATATGATTATTAACGGGATATTTGCCGTGACAAGGTTGTGGATTGAGCTCTTTTCGTTATGCCATTCCCTTGGCAATAGCATTCATTTGAATCCTGCTGCCATTCTGTTCCTGCAAAAATGTAGTAGTAAAAGCTAGTGGTCTCACCCGGAAGGGCCCGCCCAGGCCGTCATCCAGCTCGAGCGCGTACCCGCGCACGGCGGCGGGCGCGGCGGGCGGCCGCCACGCTAGCGTGCACGAGCACCCGCGCGCCGCGCACGCCTCCACCGCCATCTCCGGCGCGCCCGGAGCTAAACACACGATACACATACATTACTACACAAAGCCACCACATACATACACGTAGATATACAGGGTTACGCGGTAAGGGTGTCTAAGCCGAAAGGAATCCGTTTTACTCATCATTATGAACTTTTACTATGGGACCAACCAAGAAATAGCAAAAAAAAAAACAATGACCGTTTTCATTAGCTTTCGCGGTTTCTGGGTACTGTGGACCCCTTTCGGCTTTCGGCACCCTTTCCGCGTAACCCTGGTTGATATACTGGAAACTCGTACGAAGAGCTTTGATTCCACTTTTATTGTGCGAACTGCTAGTCTGTGTAATGCGCTGCCTGAATGTTTCCCGGTAGTAATAATCTGGGTGTCTTCAAACCACGAGTGAAAAGGTTTCTTCTAGGCAAGCATCTCCATCGTAGACCGCATCATCGCTTAACATCAGGCGTTTCTTACTTTACCGTTTTTGAGCGATAGCATCGAAACAACACATAGCTTATTTAAGTACTAATAATTCATTAGTGCAGGACCGAGGATCGAACCGGGTGCCGTCAGATTGTAAAGCGCACATGTTACCACTCGGCCACCATCGCTCAAAGATCCGTCACGTTTACAATATTACCTCTGCAAAATACGTAAGTATATGTCATATATACTTACGTATTTTGCAGAGGTAATATTGCGAGATCCTCATATAGTATATGAGGACCTCGCAAATTCGCCTAAAATACGCATGCATGCTTTTCTAGATGTGGAAAAAACCTTCATTTTAACCAGATCAAATGGATAAACTCATTACAAAACAAAATGAATATGAATAGCGCAAGATTTCTTTGGCGATAAGTCGGTCTCAAGTTCAACCATTCAGTATCCATAACGAGATGACAATTGCGCGAATTTCGATTTCATGACTGTGACCGCCTGAAGAAACAAACGGAAACCAATAACGCATACGACCTCGATTCGTTTCACCAAACCGCGCGGATCCTTGACGAGTGACGCAAGTTGCCGGTTTCTTCACAAACTAATAGGATAAATATATCTCACCTGGTGTTTTCATGTCTTGCTCCATGGCTGCAGTCCAAAATGTAGGGCAATAATATAAGTAATACATCAGATTTTTGACGCCAAGTTGCTGCGCAAGTTAAACGGAGTGCCTACCTATACTTTGTTCAAGTTTTTTCAGCTAAAAACACTTGTCTGATATGCTGCAGTGATATATTAACATAGAAAATGTTTTCATTCACTTTCTAAATTGTTATTGTAGCTGTCATTGGCCTTCTTATTTAAGTTAGTATAATATTATTGATGCATAACATTGAATAGATTTTTACAAGCTTTTATTTAACTTGCCCAGGGGCCTTACGGCCAACGGCTAACTCGGTATCAAACTAAAGTTAAATCCGCTCAGTTGGAAAATCACGCGACCGCAAACCGTATCTGGGCGCGTTAAGTTTCCCCCTGTTTTAGTTAGTATGTATGTACGTGTGGGACAAAACTTGTAACTGAATTTTAAAACATTTATCCCCAACCGATTCAGCTGAAATTTTGCATACACGTTTAGTTTGGATGACAATGCATAGTTAGCTAAGTGACGTCATTCTAAATCCAATATGGCGGACTCCCAAAGATGGCGGACCAGCAATTTTTTATGCACTCCCATAATATGGGTATCAAATGAAAGGGTTTACGAAAAATACGAAAAATCAAATGACGTCATATTATATTCAATAAGGCCGACGCCTAAAAGCAAGTTTTAAAAAGTATTTTTTTTTTTTATATTTATTTATATGTATAGGTTACTCTTATATTTTGGTTCGAATCTTTGAGTCTGAATATTCAAGCACAAAGATTCAAACCGAAGTTTGACTAGATTGATAATGACGAGACAAAAAGGAATTAGATTTTGTGGCGGCCGTAAAGCAGGATCACTCGCGGCGAGCACCGCCACTGCTCAAAGTGGAGAAGCGACTGGTGTGGGGTGCTCCCTTCGCACGTTCTCATTCTCTACCTGCCAGTCGCGACGCGCGCTAGCTATCTGGATATAGCCTGCCAGGGGTTTCAGACATTAGGGTTTCATAACTCACGTATGCACTCGACGAAGTTCATGGTCCGCACGGTGCGCATTACGGGCTCCACGTCGAGAGTGAGTGCGGGCGCCGCGGGCGGGGCGTCTAGGGTCGAGCATAGCCCTGCGGCCGTCTCTTGCGCGCGCGCCGTCAAGATACTGCCCACCTGCCAGGGAGACAGTACAGTTCAGATTTATCATTATCATCCTTTGTTGCCACAAAGGTCAAGAGTCTGTCTCTTAAAATCAGACCCTACAGCGCCAAAGAAAATTGATATTGACGCCAGTATGATTGTAGACAGTTGATATCGAGGGCATAATGCTAAGTAATATGTCATTGCTTATCATAACAGCTAAAGCTTTTGAGATTGTATAGTAGCTAACAGACGTGTGGATTTGGTTGACGGACCGCCGTCCAACCAACGGGAGAGAAAGAGTGAGAATAACATATTTCCCTCTCTCCCGTTTGTCAGACGGCGGTTGACGTCAACGATATCCACATGTCAGTTAGTACTTTAAAAGGATTTTATGACAGCATGCCACCATTTTGATGACCCATAGCAGTACAACAATAAAAAGTGCCTATGTCACCAGCGCCGGAATAAAACTAATGATAAGTTCTTGCCGCTATACTTGTCGATAATTTCGGAAACTTTGCGCATCTGGACTTGAATCATAAAACACATTCATAAATAAATATCAGCTGTTTCATACATTTCGTTGAGTCTGAATTACATTATTGAATGTAACTGTAGTTTTTTGCGCAATTTCATAGTTAATACCTTAATAAAAGATGTTCATCATTTATATAAATTTAGATACTTTTTAAAAATATTGGCAAACTAGTTAAAATCATAAGTCGTCACACAATGTCTATTTTAGCTTGCAATGAATGCTACTATGTGTTAAGGGGGTTGGTGGATGGGGGTGGACTTTCTGCTTAATCCCACCGTTCCGCGTAACCCTGTTGTGTTTATGTAAACTGAGGACACTGAGAATTTTGTCCTAGACCCAACATCCATGCATGCTTATAAATCTATGGCGTTAGTACATGTTTCTGTCACAGAAATAGATAAGTGAAATTGATACTCCAAAATGTAGGGCATAATGTTTGATACCTTCCTGCATTAGAAATATGGTACTGTATTGGTGTTGAATGTTGATAAACAGTCTGAAGTAAATGGCACTCCCTATTCATTTACAGGAAATTGATAATAAAACAAAGACTTGTTCGATTGCTCAGTGTACTTGAGTAATCAATAAGAAATAGTTTTTATACGTGATTCATGCTTTTAACCTGACTGCCCAGCAAGGTAATGTTTTTCGAGTGTATGTATGAGGTTTCTTTGGCACGCCATACAGCCTAAACAGATTAATGAATTTCGACATGTGAGGTGTCATCTGAATAGTTTTAATAGTGGAAGTGACATAGGGTACAATAATTTAAGAGGGCATCCGCGGAAAAAATACAGGAAAATTTATAAGTAAACTTTGCTAAATAGGTCAATATTACCGTCATTAGAGCTCACTCAGCAGATTTCAAAAATATAACACTACTATGAAAGATTCAGTAGTTTATGAGATGTAGCAAAATAATTTTACAATAAAGTTTTCTAATACTTTGTATGAGGTTTTTACGGAAAGAAAAATTAAGAAAATACGACGATTTTAACTTCGCGCGTTTGACAGTTCTAACGTCTACGTTCTACGTCTGTTGGGTCAGCTAGTGTGCAATAAAAAAAATTTGTATGCGGTTTTCATCAGGTAAATGCAGTTGATATTTCCTTAGAAGCAAAAACCTACAGCCAGCGCCCATGTCAAGAGTTTATACCTGACGACCCCAACAAGACAGGCGGTATTCTGAGTGCACTGCGTATTGTGCTAGGATCGCGGGTAATGTTAAGCCACAACATAAACATTAACCAGGGACTAGTAAATGGCGCTATGAGCGTAACTCATTCCTCATGGCCCTCCTTCTTGAGCAGTCGGGTAATTAAACAAGTGGCATAATAATAATTGCGGCTTGAACCTAGACCAGCGTAGGACCCAGGTAGATAGAGAAGAGATGGCACTGTAAGTGAGACTTATGTCCAGTAGTGGGATAAAGAAGGCTCTGGATGATGAAAATTGAAATAAGCTCTGCATTTTGTGAAATCTTACCTGAAGGAATGCAGCATGGTCAGATTCCTTTAAAGCTTCTATTGAAAAATGTAACAGTGCTGTTGCCTCCCTCAGTTTCTGAGCCGCCAGTGATTTCAAAGAGCGCATGTTGGCTATAGCCTGCGACCTGGAGTGGTGTGCTGCCCTGATCAGCTCATCCCTTCTCCGTTCTATGGCACGAGTTACTTCTGCACAAGCTAAATCTATTTGCCTTTCCAATTCTTCGCAAGATTCCTGTCAAAGAATTAACATTAATGATGGGTTTATATTATTATTTCTGGGATATTTACCGTGGTAAGGTTGTAGAAAGTCTTGCCGTGAACATGGCGCATGTAACGGGGCGACAATTGGGAGGTCATTATACAACCTTACCACGGGAATATCCTGTAATTTTTTTTTTTTTTTTTTTCAGGATTTACTTTTTTGTTTTGTCTATAGGGTTACGCGTACTAAGTAAGTAAATAAACTAAGTAAGGATGTACTAAGCCGAAAGGGAACTGTTTTACTGGTTTTTTTTCCGCGATTCCTCATTCTTGTCCCATAGTAACAGTTGTTTATAATGATGAGTGTAATAGACCTCTTTTGGCTTAGTACACCCATTCTGTACAACCCTTATAGTATGGTAGTTACTTCAATACTTACATTTATTTTGTCACCTGATCCTTTGACTAGTTGAATGTATTCAGTCATGGCTTTTGCTTGTTCTGAAAGCTTTTGTAACGATTGGGAAAGTTCAGTCTGAAATCAAATAAAACAGGGTAAAATCCAATAAGATTATTACAGTAGGTATAACAATGATTGTATAAGTATGGGTTAGTTTTATTAATACCTTATGAGCTCTGGCAGCACTCGGTAAAGGCTGTGTTTCATGTGACGAGTGTCTTTCTGCAACGCAGCGCTGGCAAATAGGGACTTGACAGGCATTGCAGTATAGTGCTGGAGGCGAGCCGTGGTCTCCACACGTAGTGCCGAGCGTTCTCAGCTCGTGTTGGGCGAGCGGGCCGCGGATTGGATGCCATGCATCTCTGCAGCCGGCGCAGTAGCGGACGGAGCACTGTTCACAGCGTACCACAGCAGCCCGTCTTTCTCCTTCGCACATTTGACACGCTTCCTCAGCCGGCGGCGCACCTTTGACGCCCCCGAACCGCTCCACAATGGTTCGCATGACTCTAAAGGATGGGAGCCCTTCGCCTCCATTATCGTCCAAGTAGACGAGCTTGCTGCAGAGCGGGCAAGTGATGCTGAACGCCGCGGGCGAGTACAGGGGTGCGGCTGGCGTGCCCGCGTAACTGTTAGGCCTTGATCCACATACCACTCCGCTGTCAGTCTCGCTGGACACGGATGCTTTGTCTGCTTCTTGGTAATCGTTGGAAGTCGCCGCGTTGTCCACATCGTGGACGTGAGTCTGTAAGCTGATGGCACAAGCGCGACAAAGTGCATGTCCGCAAGGTAAAAGGACAGGTTCCCTGTAAAATTCTTTACAAACAAAACATCGGATCTCTTCTTCCATGTTTAATGAATAAAACCAAACTATGTTTCAATTCTAGAATTTGTAAGTAACATTTTTATTATTTCATTATAGATTTCTCACAGAACTTAACGTTTTTAACACAAAACTTGAAATTCATTTACAAAAAAATAAACATGGCACAACAATGCAAGCTCGTCGAAAAATGAGAAGAATGAACGAAACTCCAAATGAAACAGAAAACTCATGGAGAAAACTTATAGTGCTAACAGACGCTCGAACGCGGCTGACGGACCGTCGTCCAACCAACGGAAGAGAAAGAGTGAGAATATCATATTTCCCTTTCTCTTTCTCTCCCATTGGTCAGACGGCGGTTGAGGTCAGCCGCGTTCGAGCGTCTGTTAGCACTATTAGAAAATGAAATTAAATGAATGAACGCAAGTGTAAATGTCGCTTACCAACAGGCGAGTTGGTGGTCAAACGCGGACTTATCAGCGTTAAAAAAAAAGAAAAAAAAAGTGATTTATGACAGCCATGACATGACAGAAGTTTTAGCGCCAACGTGAAAAACATGTCTCTTCATTGTATTATTTTCACAAACTTGTGTTCATTTGAATACGTACACTAATGTGTAATAACAGTGGAATATAATTTAATAGGTATTCTTAAATGTGATAGAGTATAGGCAAGTGATATAATGAGGAGAAACATGTATTTTCGTGATGTTTCCAAAACTCTCCGTATATATATAGTAGTCTTTGTCCAAAACTTCACAGAAGACTAGAAAAGTCTCTAGTGTCTCCATACCTCCATACCATATTACTAAGGGTATACTAGGACTTAACTGTGACTTACTTTGCTTGACTTTGTAAATATGAATTGTTTGCATGGAAGTTTAGGGTATAAAACGTCCTTGATTGTTTGACGATGTTTAGAAAAACTTGTGTAGACACTAGACACTGCCAAAT
Source organism: Agriopis aurantiaria (assembly GCA_914767915.1). Lineage (NCBI taxonomy): Eukaryota > Metazoa > Arthropoda > Insecta > Lepidoptera > Geometridae > Agriopis > Agriopis aurantiaria. Next base: position 11,941,326 of record OU611988.1, read on the forward strand.
TGCAATTTTAGCGTCGCACAAGACGTGCGACTCCTAATACTTAGCCTATGCCAAAACCCTTTCAAGACGAAAAGAAAAAAATCATTACAAACGTCATTTTTCATTTCACAGAAAAGAGTTTTTTTTTCTGTGGTTAATTTAGTTTTGGCATCAAAACAGTAAAAATTGCGAAAACAAAGCGTTTTTATTTTGTAATATTAAAATGATTATAGTGCCTCCCTTCGTTAATTAGCTCTAGTAATAAAATGCCATCGTCTAATTTGGTATAAACATTTAAATTAGATTATCATTAGATATTACCACTACGTCTGTGAATATGGATCAAATTTTGTCTTCCGACGATAGCTGCGATTCCGAAATAAAGATTTTGAAATCTGAACTAAGTGGTAAATATTAATAAACATTACATTTTGTGTTGAGTTGTAATAGAACAGTACCTAGTGCAAGAAAAAATAAAATCGTAAAAAGTATGCAGATAACTTCTATTGTTTAGCATCTTACAAATGTCGCAATTTTTGTGGTCAATCAGCAAAGAAAATTTGTAGGAGCATTTGGTTATTTTTTAAACTTCTCTACACTCCTAAAATATTCGCGAACTACTAAATAAAAATCAGACGAGTGGATTTATGAATACTGAAAAAGTTTGAAAAATATTATGATAGAATGCTTGTATCTATACCCACATTATTATATTTAGAATATAACAACTACTCCAAACAGATGTAGATCAAACTCAAAGTATTCTCAAATATTTTTTACAGAATATGGATTTGCAGAAGAACACTTGTCAAAAGAAGAAATGAGTGATTTGCTCAAAGCTCTGAGAAACTCGAAGACTACAAATCAGGAGGAAGATGAAACACGAGAAAAGGAAAAAGTAATTATCTTGGTTTTTTTGGATTCATTTTCTTTTTCTTTTTTAATTGTTCTAGATAGTAATTAAGTAGAGTAAAATTGGTCAGAGGATACGAAACGGGGCATTATGAAAAAAAACCTTGACTCTCAAAGGTCAATTTCACAAAATAAAATATGTCTTCTAAGTCAAAGGAGGTTGTTGTCGCTACCAAGGAAGTAGGTATATAACGCGGGTAAAACCGCGGGGCGCAGCTAGTAAATTTATAAATATAACATGGAAGTTTTATCTCTTACAAAATTCACCAAAAAAGGATTCTGAGTATGTCCAAGCAATAAGGTGAGTGCGACTCGACATCTGGTCTGGTAGGCAGTTTGGCAGCATGGCTTTGTCTGGTGGGTGGTCTCTAGCTACGGCTGAAGCATTTTTGTCACCTAATTGGCAATTTGTGACCACGTTTAGGGTTTTAGAATAAGGGTGCCTTCCCGAGATCCTGACCTGACCCAAAATCTATAGTTTTAAATTTATTTAATTATAACATTTTCTCTTTGTTTAGGTTGAAGAGATTCCTAACAGTGGACTAGCTAAAACATTGAAGAGGCGCTATCTTAATGTAAAAGATAGGCGAATGCCCTGGAGTCTATTTCCAGGGAATCTAACTCAAGCAGAGAAGGCACAAACTTTAGCTGTATACATCAAGCTTATGTCGATAAACAAATATCGTCAGGCTAGACAATCTGCTCATTTTGCTACATGGCCACCACCCATTCAAATAGTTGAAGAAACAATGAGAGTCCAACCAATCAGATCTACAAGAAGTGGGAGATCTGTTCCTATTTATTCTGGCTTCGATGAAGACTCATCTGATTTTGATTTTGTTGTTACAAAATCTAAAAAGCGTAAAGTCTCAAACAGTGATACAACTGATGGAGTCTATACAAATAAAATTGTAAGTCTGAAAAGAAAAACATCTCGAGATGAAAGTTCCAGGCCTGCAAAAGACTCAAAAATTATAGAGCTACCCGCAAATAATGTGAAGATCAAAAAAGATCTCATTACCATAATTGAAGACTGATTTTCTTAAGTTTCTGATACTGGTAATGTAAATTGGATAGAAATTTTGCTATGAAAATTATTTGTATTGGTCAATGTAATTAAGATGTATTTTATGGCAGAAGATGGTATGTAGTCTTAACAATGTTGAACTTAGACAATGGCATCGATTCTGATGTTCTCTAAACTAAACTAAACTAAAATTGACAGCTCTAAAATTGTTGCTATCCTTCTCTCACGTATTAAAATAAAAAGAGAGGCAGATAATTTTTATTCCTGTCAGATTGGTTTATATTAGTGAGGGGTATGACAGAATAGGCCTCATTGCCATCGATTCTGATGTACCCTAAATAAACCAAATTTGAAAGCTAAAATTGTTGCCATCCTGTTCTCACATATTAAAATGAAAAGAGAGGCAGATAATTTCTAGCCCTGTCAGATTGGTTTAGTTTAGTGAGTGGTATGACAGAATCGACGCCATTGTTAAATACAGGTTACATGCCAAACAGTGCTGATTAGGTAGTTTTATACCAATTTAAAGAGTTGTGTTGGCATCCCAGAATGCTTTTAAAATCTCTTTCATAATGAAGGTATGGCAGGATGGCACTCTTCAACAATTTATGATAAGTGCCTGCCGAAATAATGCATTTTGATTTTACTGCATGTTGTATGCTTGCTTTATTATAGAATACACAGGCCTATTATAATGTATCTATTAGCGTAGCTAGGTAGGGACAGGGGCGCCCCGCGCGCCAGGAAGCATGATGCCCCCCCCGAAAATCTGGTCCTTTTATATGAATTTCATTACATTTAAAAAAACTCACTTTTATAACTATTCTACATTGCTAGCCCTTCCATCCAATCATTATCGTAGCTACGCCTATTAGTGTATTACCAAGGTGATACAACAGCATGGTCCTTAATATCACTAAGACAAGATTGGTACAAGTTACAATAGTAACTACTATTGTTGTTTTATAAAAAGTATGTGTTTGTTAATTATCTACGTAACAGTCAGGATTTTTTATCATAAATTTGCATAGCTTGGTCCTGATAATTTTACAGTTATTTTGTTGCCATAATATTTGTGAAAGTTAAGTTATTCATTTAAGTCTTCTATAAATCAATAGCGTTGCAGCAGCAGCACAGCTTGACGAAGGCCGCACGTTATTATAATTTTGAAGTCTGTTTTTATTATTATCCAACTCAAGTTGAACCCTGGGAAGTAAGAGAGCCTGTGCCATTGAGTGATTGTTTGTAAAGTTCTTCTTTCACTGGACATAATAGCGTACCAGCGTTTCTAGATGCAGTTAGGTTTGTTGAATTTTAAATTATTTATACTTTTCTGTTTATGGTAGTGGTTCATACATCTCATTGTAATACAAAACGCGTAGGACTTCGTTCGAAGAGTACTGCTGTCGCTTTTGGTCTGTAGAAGCCAATGACAATATAAATTATCTTTGATAGAAGCCTTTGCGAGTATTTAAAGACAACAATAATAATAAAAAATTAAAATACTTGACAGTCACCGGTTAGATGCTTTTTGTTATCTTTCTTGGTCCAATTACCTAAGTTTTTGTTTAAGGCATCCTTCAATGATTTGGATGATCCATTCCACTATTTGTTTTTAACTATACAGGGTTACACAAAAAGGGTGTACTTTGCCGAAAGGGATCGGTTATTTATACTCGTCATTATGACTTTATGAGCAACTTTTACTATGGGACCAACACAAAAATCGCGAAAAAAATACCAGCTGGTCCATAAAAAAAGGTTATTTGCACTCGACATGTATGGAACAGCTGGTATTTTATTCGCGATTTCAGGGTAGGTCCAATAGTAAAAATTGTTTAAAGTTATGAGTACAACGAAAACCGTTTATTTTTTATTTTTTTAATAATATATTTGCGTTTGACTGTTTACTCGCCCGATGTAAAGCGATGATGCGGTCTACGGTGGAGCACGCTTGCCTAGAAGAAACCGATTCACTCGTGATTTGAAGACACCCAGATTGTAACTATTGGGGAACACCCATTCAGGCAGCGCATTCCACAGACTAGCAGTTCGCATAATAAATGTGGAATCAAAGCGCTTCGTACGGGTTTTCAGAATATCAACCATAAAGCGGTGTTGATTTCACCTTTCGGCTTAGCACGCCTTTTCCGCGTAGCCCTGTATGTAGAAAACCTTGCAAGTAATTTAGTAACTATACCTATAAAATAAAATAATTCTATAGACTAGGTGTATGTTTATGTATTTAACAGAATAATCTCAATAAAGGTGAACGCGTAACTTAATTTTTACCCACCAAAATATAGTTATTGTCACACCTAGTTTGGTGATTATGGCTGCGAATATAATGTATTGTACTTCAATGCAATGTTATGATTGTTAATTTAACCGTGTTTTCACCTTTAATAGCATGTCCTTCCTACTCCTTCAAGTATCTATGCATGTGATCACAACCAAGTTGTAGATGTATTTATTTATCGTTTTGTTTTATTATTTTATTGTTTCTAGTATATATCAGATGTTCAGATGATTCGGTTTATTGTTACATGCAGGTGCTGTTTGTGATTTTATTTTTAGGAATAAAACAAGTATTAAAATTATTACATTATGTACATTTATTTATCAGGCACATAAATGTGCCACCAACATAACATTGTAGCTGATAGATTAAAAATAAAACAAGCAGTAAATTGTACTATTTTTGCATAACAATCCTACTTGAGATTATGTCTTCTGTGTTTGAGCATCGTTTTGGAATATGAGTTAATATACTGGGCGATATATTTTATTACCGAAACGGAGGAATTAGAGTAACAGTAAAATCTTCTACATATTGTATTGAGGCTTTGCTTAGTTTGGGGTCAGATGACCGTGTGCGCAAAAATGTGCCGTTTTTTTTTTCATTGTCTTCATCATTTTAGCCATAGGACGTCCACTGCTGGACACAGGCCTCTCCCATCGATCTCCAAAAGGGCCGGTTGGAAGCGGCCTGCATCCAGCGTTTCCCTGCGTTTTTATACTTATTTATGGTGATTTTTTTCATACAACAAAGGATTTTGAAAACAATTTTTTTTTACATTTAAGTATGCTTTACGCTTCTACGCCATACCACAGAATATATATTTTTCCAGTTTAACTAATTTATTTCGGGTCTTACGTATAACTAATGTACACTTGACGGCGACGTTATTTAATTACAGGATAAAAATTAAAATTTAAAATTAACATGACACAGTTATACATTTTATATATTATTAGTACAAGCAATACCTGGCACACCCTGATTTTTCCATTTCGGTAAAAAAAGGCCCGGTACTTTACCCCTATACCTATTACCTTAGATATACAACCTATTATCCTAAATATACGACGAATTATCTTAGATATACATTCTATTATCTTAGAGATACATTCTATTATCTTAGATATACAACCTACCAAAAATACTATGCGCCTACCTACAAAAAATATTACAGTAATATCTTAGGTATCTATTAAATATAGGCTTAAATAATATTGTACGAGCACCTAAGTATGACTCAGGGGGCAAAATACGAATATTTACGATTGTAATAGGCTAGAAGAGAGGCAAATTTTGGTTGTATTATAAAAAAATATAAGCCGATGAAAAGAGCCGATCACCAAAAACAAAAAAATATTAATTAAGGAACATATACGCATTTTAAATTCATGTTATCATGTACGACAGGGAGAGCTCTTACAAATGACGTCACGTAAGTATGCCAGACAAACTCTTTTAAATTTATCTCTTTTGAAGATGCTAGGCTAGGCCAATGATTACGATTGATAGGTAAATATTCGTAAGTAATTTGCTCCTTGATCATTCTAGTCGTTACAATCTGTATAGGGATATAAGCTTGGAGTGTAGAGCCGAAAGGAGGCCATTGAAGTCATTGATATATTTTTTGTACAATGGGACCAACCTTGAAACCGCGAATAGTTTATCAGCTGTTCTTTACATTTCGCTATGTGTGAATGACATTTTTAATACAGCTGATTTTTTTGCGATTTCTATGTTGGTCCCATTGTAAAATATGTTCATAACCGGTGCTGACAGTCCTTTCCTTTCAGCATTAATGCCGAGATAGACCCATTCGACACTGATTGTATCCTTTACATATTATAAGTCTCAATGTCGAATAAAATGTATTTTCTTTCTTTCATAATGATAAGTACAACGACCCTTCGGCTCAGTACATTCCAAGTTTACAACCCTGTATTATACGCAATATTTCTAGATTTTCTTTAGACGACACTACTTTGGGTCTGTTAGTGGCTCTCCTCTAGTCTTGGTGACCGCCTTGATTAGGGAAGGCGACGCTTCTTTCAGGTCATAGGCCCAGCCGATTCGCGCGAAGAAGTTGAGCAAGGTAGTGGTGACGTTATTAGTAACTCCCAGCTCGGCCGCCTTGTAGTCCCAGGGGAACGTGTGGTGGTAGTTGTGCCAGCCCTCGCCCATCGCCACGATAGAAACGTAACGGTTCTCCGCCGGCATTATGAATCTGGAAGAAAAGCGCGTCATGTTTTATTGTAAACATTTATACTGGGTTACGCGGAAAGGATGTACTAAGCCGAAAGAGGTCCATACTACCCATCATTATGAACAACTTTTACTATGGAAGCAACTCTGAAATCGTAATAAAAATATCAGATGTTCCATAGAACACGGTAATTGACACTCGTCAAAATGTATGGAACATCTGATATTTTTTTCGCAGTTTCAGGGCTTGTCCCATAGTAAAAGTTGTTCATAATGATGAGTACGCCAATAATTTATTCAGGTATCTTTAAAAGTAACAGTTCGTGTAGTAGGTGTAACGGAACGGTTATAACCACGAGGCGCAGTGACCCACCTGTCGTAAGGCTTGTTTCCCCACAAATGCGCGAAGCTGTTCACGGCCCAGGTGAAGTGGAGTGACATGATGTACCGCACCATAGCTTGGGATACGAACGCTGCTTCGAGTGTCTCGTTCCAGCACAAGCAGGGAACCAGGCTCGGCACGATCCACGCGCACAGGGATTTGCATATCATGAAGTACCTGGAAAATAGACATGAATATTGAATTGCGAAAAGTTGATGAATAAAAAAAATAAAAATATAGATGTTGAAAATGTTTTAGTTTAGACGATTATATAATTACCAATTAAAAAACCGTCTTCAAAATTAGTAAATACGCAACTTTGTTTACTTGGATGACACGTTTTTCCAGCTAATTTTATTTTAAAATTAATCTCTTTTACGGATTTTAATGAAATTTCTAAAAACTGATTTTTCCATACCGGTTTATAATTGACAGAGTTCAGAGTTAATAAACATTAAAAAATATTTATACACCGAAACTGAAACCCGAATTGACTAACCGAATTGAAAACCCCCTCATTTTTTGAAGTCGGTTAAAAAGCCACACTCCTATTATTTCATCAGTGCGAAATATACGAAGGAATTCATTTTATAAGTTGGTAAATGTATTTATGAAATATACGCTAAGTAAGCGACATAGATACTCATTGCTTCATTGTATCATCAAGTGTCAATCTTCATTGAAGTTTGGAGGTCAGTGGATGTGCAAAAGCTTTATTACCTCACAGCATTGCTATTGCTTCAGAGGTCGATAGCACGATATTGTTCCTGACCGAGCTTGTGGTATGTCACTGTGGTATGTGTATGATTTAACTTAGTTACAAAATGTACGCCCTTGCTAACTGCCTTGTTGACATTGTTAGGTTGTGTCTAATTAGAAATATCTAATTAGCAAGATTGTGTCTAATTAGTCGTTTAGAAAGAGATTTAGAAAAAATAAAATAAAGGATATACTTTCAGAATGGTCCCGTAGAAATTTCATCAAAATCGATTCAGTATGGAATTTCATTGTTGGTGAGAATGGTAAGTTTTAGCCACCAGGAATTTCCTTTGAAAATCTATTATTGTCGATTTGTATACGACGAATCTCTAGTGTAATTCCGCTTCTACGTGGCTTCGAGTACAATAAGGATTTTGGGATAAATTATTTTTCTCTATAGATATTTGTTATGCTAATTTTAACCTCACATCACAAACCATCACAAATATCTATAGAGAACAATAATTTCTCCCAAATCCTTATTGTACTCAAAGCGACGTATTAGAAGCGGAATTACACTAGAGATTCGTCATACCTATATATACAAATTGACAATCATAGGTTTTCAAAGGAAATTCCTGATGGCTAAAATTCACCAGGAATTAAATACCATACAACTTTGCTGGCGCCTTTTCGAGTAGCACGGAAAGGTCAACTTTGCCCAAAGAAGGTTGTCAAAATAATGACGTTACAAGCATTTTTGAGGAAATAAAAGAGTTTACCCTAAAATCCTTATTGTACCTACTCGAAGTGACGTAGATGTGGAATTACACCAGAGATTCGTCATAATTATACAAATAAAACATGGACTTCCGCAAAGTGACGCCTGATTCAATCAACTATCCAATTACTTATAAATTGCGTGTTTTACTAATTTTGAAGTTGGTTTTAAAAATTGACAATTATTTAAACATTTTAAACCATTTCACTAGATAACAATGGCCGCTTAACATAAATAAATAAGTACATAAATATTTCGGGACATTTTTCACACACGGTCATCTGACCCCAAACTAAGCAAAGCTTGTGATATGGCTGCTAGAGACTGATATACATACATATATAGTTTAAAATACATACTTAAATAGATATTAACAACCAGATATAGAACAAACACAAATGTTAATCACATAAATGTTTGGAATCGAACCCACGCCCCCAAGCTCAGAAGGTAGGCTCACTACCAACTGGACCAACGGGCTACCTAAAACATGTAGCTCATCAATCTAATAATGTTGAACTTCGATCAAATAATTGTTCGAAGATGTTGAACTATTGTTTGACTTGGAACGAAATTACAAATTATTACAAATTAATTTATTGGGCATTATAAAAATTGACAAAATATTATATGAATCCATTGACTCCGAACTAGTAAACGTTTGTGTAGTTATGTTGAGCATCATCCATCTGAGACATCGCGCGCAGTTGTGTAACGTTGCCAAACAAGTTGAGCGTCACGTGTTGCGCGTCAATTGTTGCCTACTGAGTACATGGCTTTAAAAGTATTTGACTTGAAATGCGACGGCGGTTGCCGGCGGTTGAAATGATGCGGTTGCCCGTTGCGTAATGTAGTACCTAAGCCAGGTTGCATTCTCACCTAGTGTGGAATTTAACGAAAGGATCGTTAATGATATCGCTCATGTCGATCTTATTGCCTTCCCTGATGACATCGGGGTGCTTCTTCATCATGAGCCAGCCTATGTGTGAGAAGAAGAACCCCCGGTTGGCGTCGTGGGGGTCGGCTTTAGTTTCGGAGAACTTGTGGTGAACGCGGTGATCTCGAACCCATTCATATATCGTGTTCTGAAATCATAGACAGTACATAATTATATACATTTATATATATAATTCTTCTGTACGTGTGTTTGTCACCTCCTAAACGGCTGGATCGATTGGGATGAAACTTTGAGTGTATATTTCAATGGGTTCCTGGATGGTTTGAAAACACAATTGGACCGGCCGCTTCTTTTCCGGGTAACACGACGTCTGCCGGGTCCACTAGTACCTATAGGTACATTATATAATTATATTTCGATGTCTCAAACACAATAAACGATCCACTCTGGACCTGACACACACTTACTGAAACAAATTATACTTTACATACTAGGGGTTGTATTTCACGACGAAGATATTCGAAGATATCTTATACCTGAGGCTGTATAACTTTGACTACGTAGACACAAAAAAAAAAATTAACTGGGTCCTATAATCATAGTAGCATAGCATCTTAGATAATTTTGTTTTTATGTATTAATACATTTTATTATATTATGAATTTTGGCACCAATGTGAAAAAAACATGTCGTCTTATTGTATATAGTTTTCCTAAACTTGTGTATTTTCGACTGCTAATGCATAATAATGGTGAATTATTATTTATTAAGTGCTCGTGGACGTGCTCGTGTAAGGAAAAGTATACCTAATGTGGTGAAACATGTATTATCGGGTTGTTTCCAAAGCTCCAAGAAGCCTCTTGTAAAGTCTCCACCACTTTACTAGGGTATGCCTTTGACTTGACCGTGACTTAGATACTTATAGCTTGACTCTGACTGTAACCGACTTGTTTGACAAGAGGCGGCAAAGTATTTTTTTTATTCTGGTTTTTATTGGGTACATTTAGTCGTACACGACCCTCCAGTTTTAAAACATCACTGTATAATATGACTATGTCAGTCCCATAGGAATCGTCAAGTATTTTATGTCCTATCCTTGGGTCTATCCGTAGGCAGACTGATAGAGCGTAAAGCTAGATGTTGGCGCCGCTAAGACGCTCAGAATCAGTCCTACATCTAATACATGTAATTAATAAGTAGTACCTGCTAATTTAATTAAAATCCCATAGTATTGCTCCATGAGAAAGTGGTAAAAATCTTATTACAAAGTTGTGTGAAGATAAGGCCCTAAAATATAGTCATGACTGAGTCATGAACATGAATGAATCATGGGTAAAATAACACGACGCCTTGGTTTACTTAAATTCGCACTAGTAAGTAGATGCTTACATAGACATAGTCGCCTACGATCATCGAGATACAATTCCTATGGAGTCACAATCTCTCAATGAAAACAGTAACAAAACATCCGAGCGTCATATTTACATATACATTGTATCAATTATATAGTTCACAATGCTACATTTACTCCAATTTAGACGTTATGTCGCTTGCATAGTGTTTAACGTTAGTTGTCCGCTATGTCATCGTAGCACTGGCATCGCGCGGCGTTGTAGTCGGATCGCGGTTACTTTGTAACTAACCAAATAGTCTGCGCAACTCATAGGGTGCGCCGAGTTTTGGTTCGGTTCTTTTTTGGCATGATTGTGACTCTATATGTATTGTATTGTATCTCGATGCCTAGGATGCACTACTATCATGTTTTCGAGAAACCATAATATATTACAGTGTCGGACGGAGGCCACGCATGAGCTCCCGGTGTATATATTACTCTATGCATGAGCTCTTACGTCAATAGAGTTACAGTCACATAAATAAGGTTATGTAGCTGAATGTATATCTGTGTAGCTGAAGGACCTCAGATCAGACAAACTAGATGAAACGAAAGAGATCTGTTATGACTTATGACAAACGGAGGAGATCTCTTATGACTTATGACAAACGAAAGAGATCTCTTATGACTTATGACAAAGGGAAGAGATCTCTTATGACTTATGACAATCGGTAAGAGCGATGGTGTCCGGCCGGTAGCATGTGCGCTTTACAATCTGACAATAACCGGTTCGAGCCACGGTGCAGTATCGATGCCATATCATATACCATTGCTCAACAATGGTGAAGGAAAACATCGTGAGGAAACCGGTATATCCACAGAAGAGAAAAAAAAATCGTTTACTTCTCTTTTCTGTGGGTATATCCAAGAGCCTCAAAAAAGTTCAAAGACAAGATATTCGCCAACATGCACTGGGCCAGCATGGTGGATTACTCATCCTCTCTCTCTCTCTCTCTCTCTCTCTGAGAGAATTAAGGCCTGTGTCCCAGCAGTGGGAACATGATAGGTTGATGATGATGATGGTAAGGAGGCGTGGTGGGTGCGAATGCATCAGGCCTAAATCAGGCTTGATGCCTACAGTTTACTAACTGTGAACTATTACATGATCATTGAAGTTCGGTATATTGAAAAAGTGGGTAAAATACGGAGACATTTGAACACGAACGATCCCTCCCTTGTTTGTCTGATCAATGCCTGCTACTTCTAGTATATGTTTATCTATGCTGCTACGTCATTTTGGACATGAAGAAGAATCTAATGACACCTCACTCATCAAAATAGGTCTAGCCGTTTAGGCTGTATAAGGCATTATAAATAAACAGTTTAAAAATAATAACAGAGATTAATACTTATACATACGCCCGAAAACACTCCTTCTTGGATAGTTGGATAAAAAGGGCCATTAGCTCTATGTATTAGTGCCTTGGGCGAGCTTATGTCCAGGAATGGACTAAGGTCGTTCGATTATGATGATGATGATGACGATGACATTCGTATGACAGTAGGTAATTAACACTTATGAAACAATTTATAAAAATGTTTAGCAGATCTGCCACTACAGTGCTGGTTAGTTGAATGTTGGTATTGACCTTTGCAAGTAATAATAAAATCCAATTTGAGTGTTTCATAATAGTCTATTGGTACGACTATTGCATCTACGATTGGCAATGAATGAGTAGGTAAGTTTTGATATTTTTGCAACAAACTGTCAGAAATCCTTTGTTATTTTATTTGTTTATTCTTTCCTCTGTGATGATTGTTGCGACGCACTCTTGTGCATTTGCCAGTGTCAAGTATTAAATTATTATCAATAGTATGTAGTCAAACAAGTAAGTCACGATCAAGTCAAAGTCATGCCCTAGTGAAGTGGTGGAGACTTTGGAAATACGAAAATTCATGTTTCATCGCGTTTGAGAGTCGAGGGTGGGCCTCGAGCACGTCAACGAATACCTACTTAATCTATACTATCTAGACTAATATTATAAAGAGGATAGATTTGATTGTTTGTTTGTTTGTTTGCATTGAATAGGCTCCGAAACTACTGAACCTATTTGAAAAATTCTTTCACTGTTGGGAAGCTACACTATCTCCGGGTAACATATGCTATATTATATTTTCAAAAAAGTAAGGGATCCTTACTAAAACTCCAATAATGTAACCCAAAGTGTAAGAAAATAAGATTTACAATTTTGACTTTGCGTGTTTGACAGTTCTCAAGACAGGACAACGTCTGTCAGGTCAGCTAGTAAATAATAATTTACCACGTAGAGAGAAAGCAAGAATCTATGATTTACCATTAGGTATTACGTATTAACAAATCGTGCGAAAGAGATAGATGGCCGTTGAGTGCAGCCTTAATATAGATGTTACGAGTCTCTTAAATTTGAATGAAGCAACATATTCAAAAACCCTTTATTCTGCTGTTTTCAAAAAGTAGCCTCCTTATAAAGCAGTCATAATTTTATATTAGGTAGTACTCTAGGGATAAAGGTATACTGCTACGAACCTGTCCGGCCACTGAGTAGCAGAATACTAGAATGAGTTTCAGTGGCCACCTGGCTTTGTAGGCGCGATGACACCAGTGTCTGTGAACGCCCGCGGTCACTCCGAACCCCGACACTTGTCCCATGATATAACCTGGAAAACCAAACATTTGGATATGAGCTAGGGCTGCTATCACCTAAATTTCCAACACGGGAAAAATTCCGGGAGCGTAGGCGAATGGCGGGAGGCAGTGCGTTCGTAGCCGAGACATAAAAAAATTGTCCTCATACAAAGTGGATCACGTGATCGGTAAATTTGTATGAGGACACAATTTCTTTGAGTTCTACAAGTTGCATGTTCACTTTGATGGGTAGATTACTTAACACCCTTAAGTATGCACCAAACATTAATGGTTAATACAGGGCGGACACTTCAGGGTTACGCATATACCATGTACTAAGCCGAAAGGAGGTCATTGTACTCATCATTATGAACAACTTTTACAATGGGACAACCTGGAAATCACGGTTTGAATATTAGCTGCTCCATACATTTTGTGTGAATAACCATTTTATATGTAACAGCTGTTTTTTTTCGCTATATCGGGATTGTGCCACGGTAAAAGTTGTTCATAATGAAGGGTATTATGGACCCCTTTCTTCTAAGTAGACTATAACGGAACCTTTTCGGCTTAGTACACCCTTTCCGCGTAACCCTGTATCGGTAGAAATGTTTTGAAACAATTCTAATAGAAATAAAAAATTATCAGATAAAACAAGATGTTTATAAAATATCACACCACTTTCATGTAGATACTTATAACAGTAAAGAAAGCTGCCCTATTTAGTTTCCACCCTATATATAGCGACTACCTAGGTACATATAATATATAAAAAAATAGATGCTTAAGGAAGTACAGTCAATGACGATATAACTACTTGCCTGCTCATCCTTTACCCCGCCGTAAGCCAAAGTTCTAATACATTTTCAGCATTATGTTTTTCAAATGGGCCAATCCTATTAATTGAATGAAAGACTTTTAAGTCTAAAAGTCTAAAAGTTTTGAGTCTCCAATCACAAGCGCCATACGATAGCCCCCCGCGATCGACGTGGCTTACATCGTGCACAAGCAAATTACGACTCGTGCGCGATCAAGTGGTCATATTATCTTTGAGTACAGTCATATCAGTCAGCATTAATGCGGACACTGATTGTATCCTGTAGATATAAGTTTTTGTAAAGGTGTCGAATAAAATTTATATTCTTTCTTTCTTTCTTTCTTCTTTCATGTACTATAAAGCAAAATAAACTCACCAAACACTCCCGTCTGCCACTTGACGTAATTCGAGTAGTAGAGGCATTTCAAAACCCAGCCCACGACTAGGAAGTGGAACGCCGTGATGAGAATCGTGTTTGTCCATCGTATCGGAGTCACGAACCCGTATCTCTTCTCCCACGATCTCACCGGCTTCAGGAACCACGGCTGCGGCAACCGACTGAGCATTATGTCGTATGCACAGGGACTTTCCGCGACATTTTCTGAGCATGTGTCTTTTTCTTCGGCTTCTGTTTTCGCGCTGTTTTTTATGTTTTGCCTGAGTTTGCATTCTACGGAATCTGAACCAGTGAGGCGGGGATCGAACACTTCCGTGACTGTGGCTGGAGGCATTTTGCCGTTCTGAAAATCACACAAAAATACAGATACGGATCAAATAATGATACTATTACATGCAATTGTGTGACGTTCTTCTTTTATATAAATTTTTTGATAAACTCCATAATTGGTAGCTCTATCTACAATACAATATACCTAGGTGTCTTCAAATCGAGTAAACGACTAGAAATAGGTACTCCACAACGGGAAAAAATTGAGGCAAATTTTAATATATATTTATATATATATTTGTGTTGGAGGTTAAGCTAAATTATCATTAGCATCACAAATATCTATAGAGTAAAATAATTTATCCTAAATTTCTTATTGTAATTGAAGCGACGTAGAATCTGAATTACACTAGAGATTCGTCAGAAAATCAGTTTTGAAGATGGACTTCCGCAAGGATCCTTCCTGATTCAATCAACTATTAGAATAGTTGATTGGATCAGGAAGTCCCTGTCCGACATCGATGTTGATTAGTATCATCATCGATGATTTGAACACATTGTTACAAGTGAACCTAGTAAAAGCGACTTAACACGTGAACCATATAATTTTAGTCCTGTCAGATTAGTTTTAGTTTAGTGAGTGTTACAACAGAATTGACGCCAATAGCAATGAAAAATGAGACCCTGTCAAGTACAGAAGGGCTTGTGTCTTTGAAACATCGATTCTCTTTCTACGTTTCGAAGGATCATTTATTTTATTGAGTGGATGTCAAACGCCACGAACACTTTTCAAAGCTGGATATGGTAGCTCGTAGCTCTTTATTATAATTTTGAGGGTAGATAAGTATTTTACATTTTGTTGACTTTGAATGACCGTTGTCTATGGAATAGCTAATGTTTTATTCGAGATTTCAGGGTTAGTCCCAACTGTTTATAATGATGAGAATAACGGGCCTCTTTCGGCTCAGTATCTTTCCGAGTAACCTTGTATGCATCAGCGAAATAATAACTATTATATATTTTGCTGGTATCCATATATATAAATGCGAAATATCACTCACTTGCTTACTGCATACTTATGCTCGTTGTAGACGGTGCGTACAGTACTCGCGCGAGTAGGTACCAGTCGCACATACACCGCGCACCGCCTGCATCGAGCCACGACACTTTCTGCTTATTGCCAGTGGCAGTGGAAGATGCTTAGTACTAATCTTGCTCTAAGTAAAAAGTGCTGCAGCTCGCCCCAGGCGACGCGCAGCCCTCATGCGAGCACCACTCGCGCGAGTCTACTGCGCATCGTCTGCAACGGGCTTTATCGCGAAATCTTGAAAACTACTGGACCTACGAAGCTGAACATTTTCAGGTAGTTTCCATATAGGGTGTCAAAGATTTACGTACTTAGTAGCTTTATCTAGTCTGTGTAGGGCATGAAGGAAAGAGAAAGAATTTTTTTTTTTACGAAAGGGCCTATTGATTGGGGTGAAATTGATATGAAATGATATTAGAATCTACGCGTACAAAGACACTGGAAACTGTTAATACTAACATACAATGATGTAATGTATAATGTTTGAAACGTTCTAAAGTATTATGCCTATTATGACATGAAGGTTATTAAAGATATTAAAAATATTAGATCTATTATTATTATTATTTATTTTATTGCTATCTTTTACTACAAGATTTGAAAACTACTGTATACTAAACAAACTTGACCTTAATAATATACCTACCAACCTACCTACCTAACCTACCCTACCCCCCCTATCCTACCTATATTTACCTTTGATTTGCTATATGTGTAGTAAACAAATCAGCTTAGACTATAAATGCGAAAACGAATTAATGGTGTTTAGAAATTATATTCTTCATAAGCTAGATAAGAATAAAACTGTACGTTTTCAATAATAAAATAAAATAAAAGTTTCAAAACAAGAGGTGCTGCCAGAAAAAACTTAATTGTGTTGTTAGCAAATAAACTCCACTCAAATTAATTAAGTTTGCATTTGCATCTGTTGAATCCAAGTTGAATCGTTCAAGGTTCAGATCCTATCCAAACTAGCTCACTGACTTTAGTATTTTTGCATCTGTTTTCATATTTTTAACCGACTTCAATAGGAGGTTATGAATTCGACTGTATGTTTTTTTTTGTATTCATTTCGTATTTATGTGTGATTTTTATATTAATGTTTTATCATTAAAAGTATGTAAGCAATACTCTTATGTGATGTTTTTTATGAACTTTGGTTTATATATAAATCTGGTCAATTTTATTATTATAACTACCTATTTTGGGGTTAAATTTTTAGGCTACCTAAGTGTTTTAGGTATTTCGTATAGTTAGCTTATATTTTGTTTAGTTAATAAAGGACATCGTCATCATCAGCCACAAGACGTCCACTGCTGAACATAGGCCTCCCCCTTAGAGCTCCACACTGAACGATAGCCTGCCATCTGCGTCCGCGCATCTCACAATGTCATATTATCGGCTCATTTAGGGAGGCCTACCTACGCTGCGTCTTCCGGTTCGTAATCTCTACTCAAAAACCTTTCTTCTTCATCGGTTATCGGTTTTTTGAGCGATGGGGCCTGCCCAGTGCACATTGCCACTTCAGCTTGCAAATTTTAATAGCTATCTCGGTGTCTGTGGTTAAGGCATTTTTATTTTACAAAACTCATTCTACACCTCCGTTCATACTCCACAAATACCTTCTAATAAATACCCTATTCCTAAAAAGGATGCCAGGACAAGATCGCTCTTCGC